>JASDDO010000018.1:364590385-365278109 GCA_030015575.1 Agapanthus africanus
GAGGTCCATATTCCCGTGCCTCCTCTGATGTTCGTTGTCCATAGAGGCAAGCACGAGGCACTTGCCTTCGCGCAATCAATTTCCCAGGTCTTACGGATTTCCCTATCCGCGACGCTGGTTTTGGACCTAGGACAGGGGAGCTATGGTGGTAAGGAGATACCCCAACTTGTCATAAGTGATTGCCATTTTGACATTCCTGAGCCAATCTTTGTAGTTTGGCCCTGTCAGTATGTTTTTATCTAGTAATAACTTAAGTCCGGTCATGATGTTTGGTCGCTGCAATTAGGAGAGAGAGAAGAAACACTTTAGCGTGATGCTCTTGCAAGTTTAGAGTGGTTTTTAATTTGTCTAAACAGGATGGCTCCCACTGTCTCTCGAATCCCTCCTCAAACCAAAAAGGAAGAATTAGTCAGGATCAATCTCACCGTACAATTCTTGCTTAACCGTTCGGACCAGGCTGGTGTCGGTACTTCGAGGAAGGTTTTCCAACGCTTTCGCGAAGTTCCTTAATTAAATAACCTCTTTTCCCTGTAGACGTAGCCCCGCTAACACCTTTCTAGACACCTACTTGGTTTATAGCATTGATCGTTAAGTGAGAAATTTCCCGAGGAGTAGCATATACTCACAGTGGATCGGGATCCAAATATCATTGCGTGACAAAACTGAAGGAATCCTACCAGAATCATCACACTCCAAATGGTATGCAACACTAGCAAGTTTCAGTTCTTTTGAAACTCCGATGTGGATTTTTGCCCCATGCTCTTATGACCTTGACTTTGGCCAACAAATCATAAGTCACATGTCAAGTTCTACCCGTCATTCTCCAGGTTAATTTGAGCCCACCCGCACATACCCTTGACTTTGGCCAACAAGGTAGAACGACTGCCCCAAACCAACACATCTATCTATGCTGCACATGAATACCCAATAGCTACCAATCACTATGCCTTGACTTTGGCCAACAAACATAGCTTGAATACTATTGACCATCCATGTGAAACGACGGAGGGCTACGAATGGTTTGGCGAAACCGTGAATGTAGTGAACTTGATGTAATCGATGGAACGAGATAGCTTTTAAAAGGAGTGGCTTAAGCTCCGCGTTTAAAAGTTATTTTGAAAAGAAACCGAGTGTTTTTGAAAGTGTTCCAACGACTTTTACTTGGTTTATTTTTCCTTGCATTAGTTCTTTTAATGCGTATTTTTCTTGCATTAGTTCTTTTAATGTGTCCCATCATTTAATCCTACCATTACAGAAAACAACCAAAATATGACGTACGCTTATGCCATTCGCATTCGCCACGGGGCCCCGTCATTACCCGTTAGGTTACTTAACTAACGACAAAGTGGGGGCTGGGCTAGCGCGGCTGCAAAACATAAGCAACGCCTAAATAATATCATATATAGATATATTGCAATGATAGCCATTTCAGATCACAGATGAACACATTGGATATACTAGGAACCTGCAATTCGTAGGAGCCTGTAACGAAAAGCAGATTACACGGTCGCGGTGAATAGCCAATACCCCACCTAAGAGCCCTACAGGTGCGGCAAACTACCCGCCAAGTACCCGAAGCGAAGCAACCTCCTCAACTCCGTGAGTAGGCCACTCGGCACTTCAGGATACCCGGTAGTTTGTGCACCCTCTCCATGGGTCTATCCTAGGAGCAAAAACAGTAAAAAGAAATTATACAATGACGGCTACAACCCCGACCCGGTTGTGCGGCCATACAAATAATTATTACATCAATTTACAAATTTACATGAATTGAAAGAAAAGAAAACTCTCGTCTCACAACCCCCGGCTATTCACCCACGACAATCCAATGAATTCATATACACATACCAATAACATTACAGATCACAGATTTGTATAAACCCCACTAATCGACATATAGCGATTAGCAGACGTTCAATACAAATATCACATCACAGATATAAACCCGTTAGCCTTAGTCTTGAGAAACTCGATCAAAATACGGTTTTTAAAGCCCCTAAAACAAATTTTTCTTTCTGGAAAATCTGGGCTGAAAAACATATACCAAAAATCCCAAAATACCCTATAGAACAAACTGCAGTGAAGACGATCCAGAGAGGAGCTAAATCGGCTGCAGAACCGCGGCAATAGCAAGCTATTGCCGCGTTTCTGCGGCGGTTTGGTGGGTTCTCTGGACCGTTTTTCTACAGTAGACTATAAAAACCCCGAGTCGATTTTTAAAGCATGATTTATTATTTTTACAGCACTTTGAAAATAGACAGCAAGTTTGATATCCGGGTGTATTTCGTGACTTTTTCTCCGATCGAATTTCTAGTTACTATGCTAACATGTTAGGTAGTGTTTAATTAGGCTCTGATACCACTGTAAGTCCATGCTACCCTTCCCCAGTACTTACGGGGTTGCGGAATTGGTGAAAAACGATTTTCAAGAGGGTGGTAACATGGACTACCAATACGGATCTTTGTTAAACTACTAACTAACAACCTAACAAGAGTTTACCTACTCGGTTAGGGGGCTATACCTTTCTTGAACTCCTTCGTCTTCGACTCCTCCCGGTGTACGGATCGGCCTCACCTCGTCGTCTCCTTGCGCTGAAGATGGATCCACCCGAAAGCTTCTACCTTTGGCTTCTTTTCGAACTTTGAAGAAACTAGATCACTTGGCTTGCTAGGCCTTGTGAACTAGAATGAGTAGAGGAATGTTTTGGTGTCTTTTTATCTCTAAGGCAATGAGTCTCAACACATGAGAATGGTTTGCCTTGAGGTAGAGAGAGCAAGAGAAGAGGGAGAGCTTGAGAATGAGAGAGCTCAAGAGAGAGAAAACAAATGATAGAATGAACCATACTCTTCTCATTCTCACCTCTTATAATCCAAAAGCCATCATCACAAAAATAGTAATCAAGTATTGTATAAATGGTTTAAGTCAAAATGGCTATATCATTTCATGCACTCATTTTGCATAAATAAACAAGCAAGCAAAAGTCTTTGCCATGGAATGATAGCCATTGTCATGATGATGGTCAACTAGTCCAACCTAGTCAACCGGTCAACAAAGTCAACAAGTCAACAAAGTCAACCCCTCAACAACCATGTCACTATAATACTTAATTAATATTAATGTTAATCATATATCTTATTCTCATTAGGGTTAAGCAAAAGTCAATGGTCAACAGTCAACTGTCAACAGTCAACAACCCCAATGAGAATACTCTGCCTCTGTCTCTCTGTCAACTGTGCATACACACCCGCATCCGCGTTCCGAGGAACACGAATACAAACGAGATAAAACCAATCCAAAACGTACACTAGGATCTGGCTTAAACTAAAGCCCGCTAGTGTTAACTGTCCGGACACTGTATGTGCACAAGTGCACGGATGTGACCGAACCCTGTCGCAAAACCATGCGACCTGTCGCAAAACCATGCGACCTCTACTCTTTTGCCTAAAGGCGAATAGCTTTCTGTGTGGGACTCTAAAGACTCGACACTACGCTGGCAGTGGGTTTAACCACAGACCGCAAGCGGCACTAGCTGTGCGTAACGGTCCCCAGGTAGATGCCGACAAGAAGACCGACGAGGTGAAACCCATCTGAACTCCTACTGAGTCTGACTGTGACAATCTCCATACAGTCCGGTCTGTTCGTCTGATACATCGCATGGCGGCCTAGGGGGCGGTAAACGTCAGTCCCCCAATAGCGGTACAAGTCATGTCGGAGTGAAGCCCAGAACACCCTGAGATAACACTGGAAACCTACAGTATATCTCGCTTGCCCTGGCCAGGGACTACTCGTGTAATGGCTCTCCTAGACACAGCGTGATGTCAACCCCCAATACCGGGAGAGACGAATCCTGTCTAACCGTCACTGCCTCCAAGTGCTTCGGGACTGCACCCAAAAACTACCTGTTTGCACGACTCCTTTGAGCCGTGGTAGGGTAGTAATCAAAGTACAGTGGGAACACACTCGAGGCGAAGTGACAGTGTCAAGTCAGCGGACTAAGCTGTACTCATGTTACCTGGGAACTGATAACTGACGATAGGTATAATACCAACCATTCAGTTCCCGACGAGTCCTGTCCAGTCTACTCGTAACCTAACGAGCACCCGCATACTATCTCAAGTACGACGTACTGAAGGCTGTGGACAGACCGTCTCCCACACTGGGATGAGAAGCGCATACGCTAGTCTACTCCGGAGTATCGATGCCCTGTCTCGATAGTCCTGCGACTAGGGACCTTCATAAGGATGTGCTTATAGATTACCCAGCCCCCACGAGTGTGACTGCCATCACAACGCTGGTAATCAAGCAAAGATCCTAAGGGCTCCACTAATGTGTAAAGGCGATATACTAAAATAAACACATGTACACATTGAAGTAGAAACAAACCAAGTAGCATACTACTATATTGAGCAAGATTGTCAATACAAGGTGAATATCCCAAGCTTCCATTAAGTAATATACATACTTGTATGATACAGTAATGGCCTATAGGGCATATACACTAACACTATCTCGATAGTCCTACGACTAGGGACCCAGAATAAGGATGTGCTTATAGACTACCCAGCCCCCACTAGTGTGATCGCTATCATAACGCCGGTAGTCAAGCAAAATCCTAAGGGCTCCATCAATATGTATTAGCGATATGTTAAAAAGAAACATATACACATATTAAGATAGAAATAAACCAAGTAGCATACTACTATATTGAGCAAGACTGTCGCAAACCCGTGTATATATCCCAAGCTTCCAAAATGTATTATACAAACTAGTACTATACAATAATGGCCTTTAGGGCATACATATCCAACAATCTCCCACTTGCACTAAAGGCCAGTAATTGGTGTACCGCATACCCAACGTCTGCTCTATGGCCAGCTGCTGGCGTACCGCATACCCAATAGCTCAAAATGTTGCTCGAACCGTGTTTGAGGGAGGGCCTTTGTGAATGGATCCGCCGTGTTGTCTTTAGTGTCCACTCTCCGTACCTCGATCCCCTGGCGATCAATGATTTCCCTGATCAGGTGATACCGCCTTAAGATGTGTCTGGACTTCTGATGGGACCTGGGTTCCTTCGCTAAAGCTATAGCCCCATTGTTATCGCAATACAAGGTATTGGGTCAACAATGGACGGAACCACCTGAATTCACTAATGAACTTCTTCATCCAGACCGCCTCTTTGCGGCATCGCTTGCAGCAATGTATTCAGCCTCCATCGTCGAGTCTGCGACGGTATCCTGTTTGGAACTCCTCCAACATACCGCCCCTCTGTTGAGGGTAAACACAAAACCCGAGACAGACTTGCTGTCGTCCTTGTCACTCTGGAAGCTTGAATCGGTATAAGGACTCGACCCTGAGGTCTCCATTACCGTAAACCAGGAACATCTCCTTAGTCCTTCTCAGGTACTTGAGAATGTTCTTCACTGCCGTCCAGTGGTTCTCACCTGGGTCTGACTGATACCTGGCTCACCACGCTTAGTGCGTAAGCTACATCTGGTCTTGTACATAGCATTGCATACATTATAGATCCTACCGCCGAAGCATTGGGTATAATGCTCATGCGAACCCTCTCCTTATCAGTCTTGGAGACATCTTCTTGGAGAGGGTGATTCCATGCAACGCTGGTATATTACCGCATTTGGAATCTTCCATACTAAATCTCTTTAGTACGGTCTCTATGTACCTGGACTGTGAAAGTCCCAGTAACCTCTTGGATCTATCTCTGTAGATCTTGATCCCCAGTATATATGTGGCATCACCCAGGTCTTTCATGGAGAACCGTTGTAACAAGAATAGCTTGACTGATTGTAGCATAGGAATATCATTTCCTATCAAAAGAATGTCTTCCACATACAAGACTAGGAACACGACAGTTCGTCCTACAATCTTCTTATAAATACAAGGTTCATCATCGTTCTTGATGAAATCAAATTCCTTGATTGCCTCATCAAAAACAGATGTTCCAGCTCCGCGATGCCTGCTTTAATCCATAAATGGATTTAAGCAACTTGCACACCTTCCTGCTGCTCCCACTGTCTACAAAACCTTCTGGCTGATCCATGTAAACGCACTCTAAACTGCCGTTCAGAAAAGACGTTTTTACATTCATCTGCCAGATCTCATAGTCATGGAAGGCAGCAATGGCAAGTAGGATTCGAATGGATTTGAGTATAGCCACTGGAGAAAAAGTTTCGTCATAGTCCAAACCAGGTCTTTGACGAAAACATTTTGCAACGAGTCTAGCTTTATAGGTTTCCACCTGCCCATCTACACCAAGTTTCCTTTTGTAGATCCATTTGCATCCAACAGGTTTTACCCCAGGTGGAGCAATATCCAAGGTCCACACTTTATTGGTGTACATGAACTCCATTTCGGATTGCATAGCATCAAGCCACTTATCAGAGTCCCTACTGATAATGGCTTGCCTGAAACTGGTAGGGTCATCTTCTTCCAAGATGCAATCCTCTCGATCCCCGTCCATGAGAAAACCGTAGTATCTCTCGGGCGGATGAGAAATCCTACCAGATCTACGGAGTGGCTGAGGTTTGTCTGGGATTACTGAATCTAGTGGTTCCTCTAAATCTTCAGTTTCATTTTGTGGTTGCTGAATTTCTTCCAGTTCTACCGAACTCCCACTAGTTTCTTTTGCAAGAAATTGCCACTCTAAAAATGTGGCGTAGTGAGATACAAACACCTTTTGTTCCTCGGTGTGGTAGAACAGATATCTTATAGAATTTTTAGGAAATCCCACAAATTTACAAAGAACTGAACATGCCTGAAGTTTGTCCGGGTTTTGTACTTTTACATAGGCCGGACAACCCCATATCTTAATGCGCTTAAGATACGGCCTTTTACCATTCCATATTTCGAATGGTGTCTTAGGCACTAATTTAGACGGAACATCATTCAATAGATATGCCGCTGTCAAAAGCGTATATCCTCAAAATGAAAGAGGTAACTCAACACTATTCATCATGGAGCGAACCATATCTAACAGGGTACGGTTCTTCCGCTCCGATACACCATTATGTTGTAGTGTGTACGGAGGAGTAAGCTGAGAGAGAATACCATTCTCTTTTAAGTAATCTAGGAATTTTGTGTTTAAGTACTCCCCTGCTCTATCAGACCGGAGGATCTTGATACTTTTGCCTATTTGGTTCTCCACTTCGTTTCTGAATTCTTTGAATTTCTCAAAAGCTTCAGATTTATGTTTCATCAGATACACATATCCGAACCTAGAGAGATCGTCAGTGAATGTGATGAAGTACGAGAACCCACCCCTTGCATGTATAGATATTGGACCACATACATCACTGTGTATGAGTCCCAAGAGCTCTGTTGCTCTTTCTCCATGTCCGGTGAACGGAGATTAGGTCATCTTTCCTTTGAGACAAGACCGACAAGTTTCATAAGATGAAAACTCGAACGTATCCAAGAGTCCATCTTTATGCAACTTACTTAGTCTTTTCTCTCCGATATGACCAAGTTTACAATGCCACAAGTAGGATTCGTTCGTATCTGAACTCTTCCTCTTGCGTGTGTTTTGTATATTGAGAACTGTATTCTGATTTAGAACATAGATACCATTACACAGTGTACCTTCTGCAACCAGTACCTTATCAAGGTAAATGTTCATGATATTTCTATCAAGAACAAAGTTATATCCATCTTTATCAAGTAAAGACACTGATATTATGTTTCAAACCATGGAAGGTACATAGTAGCAATTGTTCAAAATCATAGTGTTGCCATTTGGCAACACTAGGTGATATTCACCGATGGCTGCAGCATTAACTTATGCTCCGTTCCCTACCCTGAGGGACATATCACCAGGTGCAACTTTCCTACTTTTTCTCAGTCCCTGCAATAAATTACAGATATGAGATCCTGATCCAGTATCAAGTACCCAGGAGGTAGGGCTGACCGAAAAGCAGTTCTCAATTACAAGAACACCTGAAGTAGATGTAATACTATACTTCTTCTTCAACTGGGTCTCGTTGGAATCCATACAATCCTCTTTCCCTTACTCATACTTATGACTGTTGTCGTAAGTTAGAGCCGAACTGACGTTCCCCAGCCCCGAATAAGAATTCGGATCGGTCAAGCGATACATTTTATTATCTTGATTAGGGCGTGAAATGGTTGCTACCTGGAGAGAGAAAAGAAACAACTCAGGGCGCGCTCTTGCAAGATTAGATTGGTTTATTAATTTATCTAATCAGGATGGCTCCCACTATTTCCTCAAATTCTTCTTCAAACCTTAAAAGAAGAACTAGTTAGGATTAATCGCACGTCACAATACTTGCTTAACCTTTCAGCCAGGCTAGTGTTGGTACTTCGAGGGAGGTTTTCCAACGCTTTCGCGAAGTTCCTTAATTACATAACCTCTTTTCCCTGGAGGCGTAGCCCCGCTAACACCATTCTAGACACCTACTTGGTTTATAGCATTGATTGTTAAGTGAAATAATCTCCCGAGAGTAATCCAACTCATCAGTGGGATCGGGATCCAACTATCATTGTGTGATGACCTAGATGGAATTCACTCTAGTCACCACACTCCAGAAGGTATGCTAAATCTGCAAGTTTCCTGTATGTTTGAAACTCCCGATGTGGTTTTTACCCCTACGACCCAAGTGACCTTGACTGAGCCAACATATCAAAGGATCCTAGTCAAGTTCAACCCATCATTATCTTGATTGTATTAGACCCACCCGTACGAGTCCTTGACTGAGCCAAAATGACCGCACGACTGTCCCAACCAATCGCATTATATGCTACAGAAAAATATTACATAGCTACCGTACACTACGCCTCGGCTGAGCACGAAATACGTAGCACGAATACTAAGCAATACCAATCTGAAATGACGGAGGGCTACGACTGGGTTTTGGCGAAAACCCGTTAACGTAATGAACTTGATATCGTTGAAGGAACCTGATAACCTTTTTTTTTAAATATAGTGGGGAAAACTTTTGCTAAAGAGGTCACTCCCTGTGAAGGGATCTCGGCTCTTTCCTCGTCGAATGAGGTGCAGGATATCCCAAACTGAATACCACGATGCAAAGCAAGAATAATCGACTATAGTGAAGTTATTACGTTGACGCAAACTTTTACTCAAGAGGTCACTCCCGATGAAGAGATCTCGGCCCTTGCCCCGTCGAATGAGGTGCTGGATATTCTAAACTGAATACCACTGTGCAAAGCAAAAGAGAGCGTCTGTAATGTCTGTTTTTAAAACTTGGTTCCAACAACATCTTTTTAGGTTTGTTTTACTTGTATTAATCAAAATTAATGCTGTCCCATCAAAATAACCTATCACACCAGAAAAAAACGAAAATACGATGTACGTATATGCCATCCGCATTCGCCACTGGGCCCCGTCATCACCCGTTAGGTTACTTAACTAACGACAGAGCGGGGGCTGGACTAGAGCGGGTGCAAAACATATACAACATCTACTAGTATATATATGTAAGTATATACAACATTCGTCCCAGGTATGATAATAAACAACATCACAGAAACACAGCCAACAATACAGAATGGTGGATAATCTTGGAGCCCCGGGTTTCATTTGAGCCACAAATAAACCCGACGTTCCCTGTCATGTGGATATCCTGTGCAATGAAAACCTGTACCCCCTACGAGTGCGGCGAATAGCCCGCCAATTCTAGAATGAAACCCCCTCCGTCTCAACACCATGAGAAAGAAGCCCCCTCTGTCTCAACGCCATAAGATACGGGCTTGCTGCCTTTCTAGAACCCGTCTATTCGTGTACTCCACCGCGGGGTAACCCTAGTACAGAAGAATAGAAAAATATGTACAAACGGTGACATCGACCTCAACCCAGTCGTGCCCCAAAATAATATACAACCCGGCAAAGACGACAGTCCATATTTCGGACGCTCGCCCCGCAATAACAAATGTACAAAAGAATTTAATCTGCACTACAAACATTGAAACACTTGCTATCCATCACGACTATCCAACCAAGATTACAGAACAAGCACACAACATCAACGCGAATGTCACGTTCGCAAAACCCGTCTAAAGGAACATATAGCGATTAGACGATTTTTACCGATCGAGTGACATTCCCGGTCGCAGATAAAAGTGAATGGACTGTAAACTGTTAAACACTGTTAAATATAACAAATCCGAAACACCACAAGTTGCCTCAAACTTAAATCTACAGAGAATCAAGTTTGGGCAAAAATTAAACAACACCAGGAAACCAAACTCCCAGAGATAAGTACCCAGCACCCAAAAATATTGCACAAACCCCCACAAAAACCGGGGTGGCCGGATTTTCCCCTCTGTGGCCAGCCAAAGCAAGGCCAAAATGTCTCGTTTTGGTTCTGGGTACATCTCATTGGGTAAGGACCACTCTGCACATGTTTAAAAAATTTTCAGAGACTTTTTCAAAAACAAAAAAAACTGCAGAACTTGGATTTGGTTTCGCGTAGTTATTTCGATTTTGTTGTTTTAACGTTGCTTAAACTTGCTAACCTAGAGTTTATAGGCTGGCTCTGATACCATGAAGGGTTACACTAGCGCCCCGGCCAACATTCGTGACCAAATGCGGAACAAAATTTTCGTAGCGATAACGAACTTGGCGCTAATATAAAACCATAACTGGATCTTTACCATAAACCTAGTTAGCACTTGATAAAGTTCTATCTACTATGAAAAGATGTTATACCTAAAGAAACCAAATCCTTCGGGTCTTCGATCCTCTCCTTAAGCTCCTCAATGGTCGTAGGGATCGTGCTTGAACTCCGACCTCCTTGTGTCTATGATGATCCACCCGAGAGCTTCAACCCTGAACTAAACCTCTAGCTTGAGGTAACTAGAACACTTGATTTGCTAATCCAAGTATACTAAAGAGAGTAGAGAGTGATTTGGATGGCTTAATCTAACTAACCCTTGATTATCAACTCATGATAGATTAGGGTTAGGGTTTGAGAGAGGAAGAAGAAGGAAAGAGCTTGCATGAAGAGAGAGAATGCTTTTGTGATGAATAATGATGAAAGTATTTGGAAACTAAGAATATATATCATTGACCATTTGAATTATTGGAGAGAATAAAATATCTATGGAAAGATCTAGCACAAAACAAAAATCCATCCATAATATCTTTGGTCAACAAGTCAACCAAAGTCAATGGTCAACAAAGTCAAATGGTCAACAAAATATTCATTCCAAATACAATTATCATTTATCCAAAAATAACATAATCTTTTCTTTTCCTCATTTGTGTTTTGTCCAAATCAATGGTCAAAACCCTAATGGGAAAATCTCCGTCTGTACCCCCTCTCGTCCGTATATACATACCTGCATTCGTGTTCCGAAAAACACGAATGCCCTGAGACGAAGCCAATCCAATAATCATATACTAGGATCTGGCTTAAACCAAAGCCCACTAGTATAGTCCGCTCGAACACCATACGTGCACAGGTGCACGTATGTGATCGAGCCCTGTCGTAAAACCATACGACCTCTACTCATTTCGCTCGAGGCTGGGAAACCCTCAGTGTGGGACTCTAAAAACTCGACAGTACTCTGGCAGTGGGTTTAACCACAAGCACGTCAGCGGCACTAGCTGTGCGTAACGGCTACCCAGATATCTATCGAAAAGAAGGTCGACGAGCAAGCTCATCCAAACTCCTACTGAGACTATCTGTGACAATCTCCGTACAGTCCGGTCTGTTCGTCTAAGAGTATCGCATATCGGGCCTAGGGGGTGGTAAACGTCAGACCTTTAATAGCGGTATAAGTCGTGTCGGAGTGTAACCCCGAACACCCTAAGATACTACTGGAAACATTACCAGTAAATCTCGCTTGCCCTGGCCAGGGACGACAATGTGTAATGGCTCTCCTAGACACAGTGCGATATCAACCCCCAATACCGGGAGAGACGAATCCTGTCTAACCGGCACTGCCTCCAAGTGCTTCGGGACTGCACCCAACTACTACCTATTTGCACGACTCAATAGAGCCGTGGTAGGGTAGCAATCAAAGAACAGTGGGAACACACTTGAGGCGAAGTGGCAGTGTCAAGTCAACGGACTAAGCTGTACTCATGTCACCTGGGAACTGTTAACTGACGATAGGTATAATACCAACCAACAGTTCCCGACGAGTCCTGTCCAGCGTACTCGTAACCTAACGAGCATCTGCATACTATCTCCAGTACGACGTACTGATGGCTGTGGGACAGATCATCTCCCCTGCTGGAACGAGAAGCGTATGCACCAGTCTACTCTTGAGTATCGATGCCCTGTCTTGATAATCCTACGACTATGAAACAGAATAAGGATGTGCTTATAGACCACCCAGCCCCTACTAGTGTGATTGCCATCACAACGCCGATAGTCAAGCAAAGATCCTAAGGGCTCCATCAATATGTATTAGCGATATGTTAAAAAGAAACATATACACATATTAAGATAGAAATAAACCAAATAGCATACTACTATATTGAGCAAGACTGTCGCAAACCCGTGTATATATCCCAATCTTCCAAAATTTATTATACAAACTAGTGCTATACAATAATGGCCTTTAGAGCATACATATCCAACAGAAATTAGTGAGCTAATGATATTAGTTAAGATATAATTATATCACATATAATATATATCACATTATTAAATCAACACTTGATCTAATAATCCGGTTATATCACATATAACTGACTAATGTCATTAATCTGAATATCACATTATCAAACTAACACTATTCGATAATCCGGTTATATCATATATAACCTGACCGACATCAGATAACTGCCAGATTATAATACGGTATCACATACTCATATTTAATCAGGCCCACGCACATATCAATATATATGCCCTACTTCGTTTCGCTCGAACCAAGAAAGTTCTGTGTGGGACTCTAAAGACTCATCAATACGCCAGTAGTAGGTGATGATCACATCAATCACCTACAAGCCGTCAGCGGTACTAGCTGGACGTAACGGCTGTTAGTTGTATGTATGCCCTAGAGGCCAGTATTGTACAGATGATGTATATTATATTGGATGCTTGGACATATATAGAGATGACTTTCTTGCTCGATATGATAGTATGCTATCTGGTTACTCTTTATCTTAACATGTACACTTGTCTCTTTATACTGTCTTATAGTTACATGTTGGTAAAGCCCTTAGGATGTGTACTTGACTACCTGGACTATGATGCAGATCATACTAGTGGGGACATGGTAGTCCATAGGTACATCCTTCAAGGTCCCTAGTCGTGGGTATATCGAGACGGGGCATCGATATACCAGTGTAGACTAGCGTATACGCTTCTCGACCCATGAGATGGGCGATGGATGATCCCATATCCATTGGTGTTTGACATCAGAGATGGTGTACGGGTGCTCAGTGGAGACTGGGTACACTGGACGGACTCGCCGAGAACTCCCAGATGGTATTATACCTCACGTCAGATGGCAGTTCTCAGGTGACACTTGTGCAGGTTAGTCTGTAGACCCAAGATCGTCATAGAGTCTTGTGTGATTCCCACTATGCTTTGATCTCCACCTTACCACGTCCATGAGGGCGTGCAAAACGGTGGTCTTTGGGTACAGTCCCGAGTCACATGGAGGCAATGAGCGATAGGAGGGGTTTCGTCTCTCCCGGTATTGGGGGTTGATGTTGCGCAGTGCTCGATTGGCCGTAACAGGGAAGTCCCTGGCCAGGGCTGATCAGAGATTTGCTGGTAAGTGTTACCAGTAGTTTCTCGACCCGTTATGAGCCTCACATCGGCACGACTTATCGGTTATTGGGTCTGACGTTTACCACCCCTAGACTTGATATGCGACATATCAGACGAACAGACCGGACTGTACGGTAAGTGTTACTGGTTGGATTCACAGGAGTGTGAGCGGGCTAGCTCGTCGATCTTCTGATCGCTCAATACCCGGATGGCCGTTACGTTTAGCAGACCGCTTGCGGCTTGTAGGTGCTTGATATGATCATCATCTGCTACCGGTGTATTGACGAGTCTTTAGAGTCCTACACAGAGGTTTCCTGGTTCAAGCGAAATGAAATAGGAGCGCATATGAGATATGTGCAGGACCGAGAATAATGCGTGTATGTGATACCGTATTTCATTCTCGCGATGGATGTATCGATTGGTTATATTCGATATAACCTAGATATCGAATCAAGGATTGATTCGATAAGCCGATATATAGGATACTAGTCGGTTATATGCGATATGACCGGATCGTTAAATCAAGTGTTGATTTAACGATTTAATGTATAATTATATATTTGATGTATTACTTTGCATTAGCTAGTATTAGTTCACTTTAAATGGATTTTCTCACTTGATGTGCAAGTTGTATATGTGATATACTTTTGTGCACATGTATGTATCATGTTTGATGATGCTTGCTCATTTGGTTAAGTGTATAGAATTAAACTATGGTTAAGTTGATGATTAGGGTTTTGCTTTTTCATTTATTTATTTATTTGTTTATTTATTTATTTGGAAAAGATAAAGATGAGAATGGTGGCTTTCTTTGTTTCTTATTGAAGCTTCATGAAGCTTTGACTTAGTCACCATTCTTGTCTCATGCTTAACCCTAACCATTTGAACTAACCCTAGTTCATTCTCTACACTTAACTATGGTTAAGATTATGATAAGTTTTCAATTTCTTTATCTTTTTATAACACTTATCATATTTCTTCTTCTTCTTCATCATCTTCTTCTTCAAGAAAAGCTTAAGTCCATCAATGGAAACTTGAGCAAAAGTGAGAGAAATCCAATTCTAAAGTGAACCCACCTCCTATTTCTTCATCCTCTACCTCTTGCCAAGTAGTATAGGGTGTTTTCTTCACAAGTTTCACAACATGGTGAAGTTGGAGCTTGAACTTGTGATGCCTAGACGTAGATCATCTTCGGCACGAAGCCGACGACCTAGTCCGCCAATTTCTCCGATGAAGCCGACGATTGAGTTCGGGATTCGAGATGGACAGCGAGAGGACGCCTACGTGGAGCTAAGGAAGTGGAGAACCGGATCTACAAAGGTTGTAGCCTCTCTCCTTTAGTTAAGATGTTAACTAGTTTCGTTTTTCGCCTAAATTTCTAGTCGACGATCTAGTCTAGGGTTTCTCGGCACCGTAAAATTTGAAATTGGCATGGTTGATGCCTTGTGAGACCTCTTGAGAGTGCCTAGGAACCCTACAGTGGTATCAGAGCCTAGCTAGAGCCTTAGGCGAAGTCTAGACGATGTTTGAAACCCGATCGAACCGAAACCCTAAAACCCAAAATGCTCTCTGGAAATTTTCTGAAAATTTGGATTTTTGTCAATTAAAAATATGCAGAAAAATAAGCAGGGTCTTATTTGAATTACTGTGAAATACGAGGGCCTAAATCGATTTTTCCACCGCGGAACCGCGGCACGAGCTATGCATGTGCGGCGGTTCCGCGATCGTACTGTCCCCTTGTCTGATGTTTTCTGCACAGTAACTCATATAATTTAATGCTATATTTTCTGGGTATTTTTATTGTGACTCTACAGATGAGTATTCTGGGGTTGTATTGGGAATCAAAGATTCGATCGGATTTTCAAATTTTGTATGTGTGGTTTTCCGGATAATTTTCGAATATGTTAAAAAGTTCGACCGGATATAAATACCCAACTTTTCCCCTGCCGGAAAATTTCCAAGTGTTGGATTTTTCCGTGGTTTAAAGACGTTCTAAGTAGTGCAAGTAACGCGATGGTCCCTCTAGAACACAACAAACCTTAACTCGATTATGTGACCGTCTAGAACTGCCCTTTGAACCTTCGGGTTTGGGGCAGTACGGCGTGCCACATATGAGGCGTTGGCTTGACCCTTCTACGGCTGAACCGTTGGTACTGAGGCATGAAGTGAATGTCTTTGAACCTATTTCATGTGTTGAACGGTTTCGGGAAAACTTGGGTGTTCGAATGTTCGATCGGAAAGTTTAATATTTTCTATTTATCCGGAATGGGATACAATAATTGGAATTCACAAACAGTTATGAGATAACTGAATGAATGTTATAAATCTAGCGGTTTAGTCTCACTTCATATTGAAAAGAGTTTTCGATAATGGGACTAAAATGGGGGTTTATAAGTGTTAGGCATGAGATGTCTAAAGAGGTTGCGGATTCCAACTGTTGTAGTTTTACACTTTCTTTTCTGTGACCGTAAGTGTAATATGTGATATCACCGGTTTTGTTGCTATATGTCAACGACAATTGGGATGCGCATATTTACTTACGTTGATGGCATGTGATGTTATGTGTTGCTGGATATGTTATATTGGATTGTCGTGTTTGAATAGCCAGGGGTTTTTATGTGAGATGAGTGTTTTTCATTTTCATTCATGTAAAAACTTGTTTGTAATATTCTTTTATTGGGACACTTCCAGGTTGCGGAAGATGTCACCCTTTGTATATTATTTACTTTTCCGCATTAGGATAGACCCAAGGAGGTGAGCACAAGTAACCGGGTTCTAGGGTTCAGTGGGAGACCATCTCGAGGAGTCGAGTCCCGGTCTCCTAACCCTAGAATTGGTAGGGTTGCTTGCCGCTCTCGTAGGGGTCTAGGGGTGTGGGATTGGCTATTCATCACGACCGTGGAATCCGTGTTTTATACTGGCTCGTATTGAAAACACGGACGTCCTAGTATATCCAATGTTTCATATGTTTCTTCTGCTGCTTTATCTGTGATGTGATCATGTGATGTTCTGTGATAGATACAGTATATAGTATATATGATATATTATATAGACGTTACTTATGTTTTGCACCCGCACTAGCCCTGCCCTGCTCTGTCGTTAGTTACCTAACCTAACGGTGCACGAGGGGACATCCAGGCGAATGCGGATGGCATAAGTGTACATCGTATTTATCTGTGATGTTTAGGTATTTAAATGATGGGACTTCATTAATGTGATTAATGAAATAAAAGAAACCAAATGATGTTGTAGAATCAAATTTTAAACAAAACAGGTAGCTACAGTTCTTGCTTTGCACAGCGGTATATTTGATTTATCCTGCACCTTATTCGATGAGGAAAGGACCGAGATCCCTTCACCGGGAGTGACTCCTTTAGCAATAACTGGCAGATGCTACACACTCGGTTTTCTTTTGACTGCTTTTGGATTTTTACTTTGCACAGCGATATATATGATATATCCCACACCTCATTCGACGAGGAAAGGGCCGACGATCCCTTCACCGGGAGTGACCCCTTTAGCAAAAACTAGAAAAGCCTCAAAATCACTCCATTTCAAAAACTTTATTTGATTCTACAACGATATCAAGTTCATTACGCAATAGGTTTTCAGAAAAACCTGTCGTAGCCCTCCGTCATTTCAGATAAGTTACATATAGTATTCGTGCTACATTTGTTGGCTTTCGTCAAGGTGTAGTGTGCGGTAGCTATGTGCTGTTTATCTGCTGCATATGATGCGACTGGATTATGGTAGTCGTACGGCTTTGTTGGCTTTCGTCAAGGGTCGTGCGGGTGGGTTTAATTCAGTCAAGAAATGTACGGGTTGAACTTGACTAGCGGGCTGTGGTTTGTTGGCTTTCGTCAAGGTCATAGCACGCTAGGGGCAAAAGTATTATCGGGAATTTCAAGTGTTGAAATTTGCAATGAGATTGCATACCTTCTATGAGATAGTTGGATCCCGATACCCACTGCGAGTAAGAGTTACTCCTAGGAGAGTTTTACACATTGCAATTAGCTGATCAAGTAGGTGTCTAGAAAGGTGTCAACGGGGTTACGCCTCTGGGAAAACGAGGTTTACATTAATTAGGTTCGTGCGAAAGCACGGGGGACCTCCCTCAAAGTACCGACACTGGCCTGGCTGAAAGATTGGCGAACTTATAGTGTGTAATTAATCCCGGCTAGTCTTTCCTTTTAGAGTTTGAAGGAAGATTTGATAAAAAACAGTGGGAGCCATCCTGATTAGATAAGATAAAAACCAATCTGATCTTGCAAGAGCATACGCTAAAGTGTTTTCTTCTCTCTCTCTCCAGGTAGCGACCATTTCATGCCCTAATAAAGATAATAATATGGATGTATTGACCGAACCCGCATGTTATACTGTGCTGGGGAACGTTGGTTCCGTTCTTTCTTATAAGAGTTATAGGAATGAACAGGATATAGGGGAATACCAGGATTCCCATGCCACCCGATTGAAGAAAGTACATGATGATGCATTTTCTTCGGGTGTGTTCGTTACTTAGAACTGTTTCTCCATTTGCTCTACGTCCTGGGTATTAGATACCGGGTCAGGATCCCATATATGTAATCAGTTACATGGGCTTAGAAAAGGTAGAGAACTTGGAGAAGGTGATAAAGACATTAGAGTTGGAAATGGTGCAATTGTTGCAGCTAAGACTATCGGGGAATATCACCTTGTATTACCAACTGGTAATACATTGGTTCTGAACGAATGCTATTACATGCCGAACCTGATATGCAACATTATATCGGTTTCTTTATTGAGTAAAGAGGGATATAATTTTGTATTACAGGACAATGTTATGAACATTTTCCGTAACCAAAAGCTGGTTGGATCAGGCACGTTGTGCAATGGCATTTATGTTCTAAAACAATCAACAGTTCTGAGCATAACAAACACACACAAGAGGAAGAGTTCAGAACTGAACGAATCCTTCTTGTGGCATTGTAGACTGGGTCACATCAATGCGACACGACTGGCTAAGTTGCATAAGGATGGATATTTGAAACCATTCGAATTTTCATCTTATGACACTTGCCAGTCATGTCTCAAAGGCAAGATGACCAAAACTCCGTTTACGGGACACGGAGAAAGAGTTACCGAACTCTTGGGACTAGTACATAGTGATGTATGCGGTCCAATGTCTACACATGCCAGGGATGGTTCTTCGTACTTCATTACATTCACTGACGATCTCTCAAGATACGGAAATGTGTACTTGATAAGACACAAGTCTGAAGCTTTTGAGAAATTTAGAGAATATAAACAAGAAGTCGAGAACCAAACCGGAAAAAGTATTAAAATCCTTCGATCAGATCAAGGAGGAGAATACTTGAGCAATGAATTCCTGGACTTCCTAAAAGAGAATGGGATTCTCTCTCAGCTGACTCCTCCATATACACCACAGCACAATGGTGTATCAGAACGGAGGAACCGCACCCTATTAGATATGGTGCGCTCTATGATGAGCACAGCTGAGTTACCTATTTCCTTCTGGGGGTATGCGCTTGAGACAGCCATACATCTATTGAATATGGTCCCAACCAAATCTGTGCCTACCACTCCATATGAGATATGGAAAGGAAAGAGACCATGTCTTAACTATGTTAAGATATGGGGTTGTCCAGCCTATGTCAAACGACAAAATCCGGACAAACT
Source organism: Agapanthus africanus (assembly GCA_030015575.1). Classification (NCBI taxonomy): domain Eukaryota; kingdom Viridiplantae; phylum Streptophyta; class Magnoliopsida; order Asparagales; family Amaryllidaceae; genus Agapanthus; species Agapanthus africanus. Next base: position 364,609,786 of record JASDDO010000018.1, read on the forward strand.
CGAGGCACGTTCTGTTCTTTGCAAATTTATAGGATATCCCAAGAATTCACAAGGGTATATCTTCTACCACCCTGAGGAACAAAGAGTGTTTGTTTCTCGGCATGCCACCTTTTTAGAAAAGGAATTTCTTGAAAAAGAGATTAGTGGTCATGAGGTAGAACTGGAAGAGGTTCCAGCTACAAAAGCTACAACAGAAGATTTGGTAGAACCAGAGGATTCAGTAGTACCCGACGAACCCCACCCTCTCCGCCGATCTAGTAGGGTTTCTCGCCAACCTAAGAGATACTACGATTTTCTCATGGATGGTGGGAGCGAGGATTGCATCATGGAGGATGATGACCCAACTAGCTTCGCGCAGGCCATCACGAGTAGGGACTCAGTGAAATGGCTGGATGCTATGCGGTCCGAGATGGAATCCATGTACACCAACAAAGTATGGACTTTGGATGTTGCTCCTGAAGGGGTAAAACCCATCGGGAGCAAGTGGATCTTTAAGAAAAAACTTGGTGTAGATGGGAAAGTGGAGACTTTCAAAGCTAGACTTGTAGCAAAGGGTTTTCGTCAAAGACCAGGTGTGGACTATGACGAAACCTTTTCTCCAGTGGCTATGCTTAAATCCATCCGGATCATGCTTGCCATCGCTGCATATCATGATTACGAAATCTGGCAAATGGATGTTAAGACCGTCTTTCTAAATGGTGATTTAGAAGAGTGCGTGTACATGACTCAGCCAGAGGGCTTCGTAGACAGTGGGAGCAGCGGCAAGGTGTGCAAGCTGCTTAAATCCATTTATGGATTAAAGCAAGCATCGCGGAGTTGGAATATCTGCTTTGATGTCGTTATCAAAGAGTTTGATTTCGTCAAAAACCCAGATGAACCTTGTATTTACAAGATGGTGGCAGGGAGTAAGGTTGTTTTCCTCGTATTGTACGTCGACGACATACTCTTGATAAGAAATGATATTCCTATGCTGCAATCGGTCAAGCTCTTCTTATCACAAAGATTCTTGATGAAAGATCTTGGTGATGCCTCCTGCATATTGGGAATTAGGATCTATAGAGATAGATCCAAACGGATATTGGGATTGTCCCAATCCAGGTACATTGACACCATACTAAAAAGGTTTAGTATGGAAGATTCCAAGCGTGGGAACTTGCCCACGATCTCTGGAGTCACTCTCTCCAAAGAGATGTCTCCCAAGACTAATTTGGAGAGAGCTCGCATGCAAGGGATACCCCATGCTTCGGCTGTAGGCTCTATCATGTATGCGATGCTATGTACCAGACCCGATGTAGCATACTCACTAAGTATAGTGAGTAGGTATCAAGCTGATCCTGGAGAGAGTCACTGGACAGCTGTGAAGAGCATTCTCAAGTACTTACGAAGGACTAAAGAGATGCTCTTGGTGTATGGTAATGGAGAACTCCAAGTGGAGTCCTTTACCGATTCGAGCTTCCAGAGTGATAAGGACGACTCTAAGTCGCAGTCGGGCTTTTTCTTTACCCTTTACGGAGGGGCGGTTAGCTGGAAGAGTTCCAAGCAGGAAACCGTGGCAGACTCGACGATGGAGGCTGAATACATCGCTGCCAACGATGCCGCTAAAGAGGCTGTCTGGATCAAGAAGTTCATTGCTGAACTTGGTGTGGTTCCATCCATTGAGCATCCAATACCTTTGTATTGCGATAACAATGGAGCGGCGGCTTTGGCCAAGGAACCTAGGTCCCATCAGCGATCCATGCATATTCTGAGGCGGTATCACCTGATCTGGGAGATAGTTGATCGCCGGGAGATCGAGATCAGGAGGGTTGACACGAAGAACAACACGGCGGATCCACTCACGAAGGCCATTCCCCAGATACAGTTTGAGAGACTCTTCGGGATGCTCGGTATGCGATACTACAGCAGCTGGCCCTAGTGCAAGTGGGAGATTGTTAGTTGTATGTATGCCCTAGAGGCCAGTATTGTACAGATGATGTATATTATATTGGATGCTTGGACATATATAGAGATGACTTTCTTGCTCGATATGATAGTATGCTATCTGGTTACTCTTTATCTTAACATGTACACTTGTCTCTTTATACTGTCTTATATTTACATGTTGGTAAAGCCCTTAGGATGTGTACTTGACTACCTGGACTATGATGCAGATCATACTAGTGGGGACATGGTAGTCCATAGGTACATCCTTCAAGGTCCCTAGTCGTGGGTATATCGAGACGAGGCATCGATATACCAGTGTAGACTAGCGTATACGCTTCTCGACCCATGAGATGGGCGATGGATGATCCCATATCCATTGGTGTTTGACATCAGAGATGGTGTACGGGTGCTCAGTGGAGACTGGGTACACTGGACGGACTCGCCGAGAACTCCCAGATGGTATTATACCTCACGTCAGATGGCAGTTCTCAGGTGACACTTGTGCAGGTTAGTCTGTAGACCCGAGATCGTCATAGAGTCTTGTGTGATTCCCACTGTGCTTTGATCTCCACCTTACCATGTCCATGAGGGCGTGCAAAACGGTGGTCTTTGGGTACAGTCCCGAGTCACATGGAGGCAATGAGCGATAGGAGGGGTTTCGTCTCTCCCGGTATTGGGGGTTGATGTTGCGCAGTGCTCGATTGGCCGTAACAGGGAAGTCCCTGGCCAGGGCTGATCAGAGATTTGCTGGTAAGTGTTACCAGTAGTTTCTCGACCCGTTATGAGCCTCACATCAGCACGACTTATCGGTTATTGGGGTCTGACGTTTACCACCCCTAGACTTGATATGCGACATATCAGACGAACAGACCGGACTGTACGGTAAGTGTTACTGGTTGGATTCACAGGAGTGTGAGCGGGCTAGCTCATCGATCTTATGATCGCTCAATACCCGGATGGCCGTTACGTTTAGCAGACCGCTTGCGGCTTGTAGGTGCTTGATATGATCATCATCTGCTACCGGCGTATTGACGAGTCTTTAGAGTCCTACACAGAGGTTTCTTGGCTCAAGCGAAACGAAATAGGAGCGCATATGAGATATGTGCAGGACCGAGAATAATGCGTGTATGTGATACCGTATTTCATTCTCGCGATGGATGTATCGATTGGTTATATTCGATATAACTTAGATATCGAATCAAGGATTGATTCGATAAGCCAATACATAGGATACTAGTCGGTTATATGCGATATGACCGGATCGTTAAATCAAGTGTTGATTTAATGATTTAATGTATAATTATATATTTGATGTATTACTTTTTATTAGCTAGTATTAGTTCACTTTAAATGGATTTTCTCACTTGATGTGCAAGTTGTATATGTGATATACTTTTGTGCACATGTATGTATCATGTTTGATGATGCTTGCTCATTTGGTTAAGTGTATAGAATTAAACCATGGTTAAGTTGATGATTAGGGTTTTGCTTTTTCATTTATTTATTTATTTGTTTATTTATTTATTTGGAAAAGATAAAGATGAGAATGGTGGCTTTCTTTGTTTCTTATTGAAGCTTCATGAAGCTTTGACTTAGTCACCATTCTTGTCTCATGCTTAACCCTAACCATTTGAATTAACCCTAGTTCATTCTCTACACTTAACTATGGTTAAGATTATGATAAGTTTTCAATTTCTTTATCTTTTTATAACACCTATCATATTCCTTCTTCTTCTTCATCATCTTCTTCTTCAAGAAAAGCTTAAGTCCATCAATGGCAACTTGAGTAAAAGTGAGAGAAATCCAATTCTAAAGTGAATCCACCTCCTATTTCTTCACCCTCTACCTCTTTCCAAGTAGTATAGGGTGTTTTCTTCACAAGTTTCACAACTTGGTGAAGTTGGAGCTTGAACTTGTGATGCCTCGACGTAGATCATCTTCGGCACGAAGCCGACGACCTAGTCCGCCCATTTCTCCGATGAAGCCGACGATTGAGTTCGGGATTCGAGATGGATAGCGAGAGGACGCCTACGTGGAGCTAAGGAAGTGGAGAACTGGATCTACAAAGGTTGTAGCCTCTCTCCTTTAGTTAAGATGTTAACTAGTTTCGTTTTTCGCCTAAATTTCTAGTCGACGATCTAGTCTAGGGTTTCTCGGCACCGTAAAATTTGAAATTAGCATGGTTGATGCCTTGTGAGACCTCTTGAGAGTGCCTAGGAACCCTACAACGGCTACCTGGGTATTGAACGATATGAAGATCAACAAGCAAGCTTATCCATACTCTCCATGAAGCCTATCAGTAACACTACCGTACAGTACGGTCTCTTTGTCTGATATGTCGCATATCACGTCTAGGGGTGGTAAACGTCAGGCCCTAGTAACGTGATAAGTCATGCCGAGGTCTGGCCTATAACGGTTTGAGAAACTACTTATAACTCTTATCAGTAAATCTCAACAGCAGCCATGGCCAGGGACTTCCAGTTATAGCCAATCGAGCATAGCGCAACATCAACCCTACTACCGGGAGAGACGAAACCCCTCCTATCGCTCATTGCCTCCATGTGACTCGAGACTGTACCCAAAATCCACCTGTTTGCATGACTCCTTTGAGCCGTGGTAGGGAGGATATCAAAGCACAGTGGGAGACACACAAGACTCTATGACGATCTCGGGTCTACAGACTAATCTGTACCAGTGTCACCAGAGGACTGCTATCTGACGATAGGTATACTACCACATAGGAGTCCTCGGCGAGTCCTGTTCGGTGTAGCCATTCTCCAATGAGCACCTGTGTAAATCTTTGATGTCACATACCAATGGTTATGGGATCAACCATCGCCCTCTAAGGGACAAGAAACGTACACACTAGTCTACTCTGGAATATCGATGCCCTAGTCTCGATATTACCACGACTAGGAACTGATTAAAGGATGTACTTTTGGACCACCCTGGCCCTACTAGTATGATATCATCATAATCCTGGTAGTCAAGTACATATCCTAAGGGCTTTATCAACTTGTAAGAGATAGACGGTATAAATACCAGTCTACATGTTAAGATAAAAATAACCTGATAGCATATTATCATGTCGAGCAAGAAAGTCCTCTATATATATGTCCAAACATCCACTATATCATCAATAATGGCCTCTAGGGCATACATATTCCTAACAATCTCCCACTTGCACTAAGGCCAGTTGTTGTAGTATCTCATATCCAACGTCCCAAAAGTCTCTCTAATAGCATCTGGGGGATGGCCTCGGTGAGTGGATCCGCTGTGTTATCCTCTGTGTCAAATCTTCTGACCTCGATCTTCCGGAGATCAACTATCTCCCTGATCAGGTGATACTGTCTAAGAATATGTCTGAATCGCTGACGGGACTGGGGTTCCTAGGACAAAGCCACAACTCCATTGCCATCATAATACACAGGTATTGGATGCCCAATGGTAGGAACTAGTTCATCTCATGAACTCTATTCATCCAGACAACCACTTTAGCAGCATTGTTGGTAACGATGTAATTAGCCTCTATCAACGAGTCTGCTACGATATATAGGTTGGAACCCTTCCAACATACCGTCCCTCCACTGAGGGTGAAGAAAAAACCCGAGACCGACTTTCAGTCTTCCTTATCACTCTAGAAGCTCGAGTCGGTAAAGGTCTCCATCTGGAGTTCACCGTTACCATACACCAAGAACATCTCTTTAGTCATTCTCAAGCACTTAAGAATGTTCAGCTGTCCAGTGGTTTTCCCAAAGATCTTTTCGATACTTAGTAAGCTACATCTGGTCTGGTACATAACATCGCATACATGATTGACCCGTCTTCTAAAGCATAGGGTATCCCTTATATGCGATCCCTCTCCAAATCAGTCTCAAGTGACATCTCTTTGGAGAGGGTTCCAAATCAGTCTCAAGTGACATCTCTTTGGAGAGGGTGATTCCTGAACAAGCGGGTACATTACCACGCTTAGAATCATCCATACTAAACCCCTTTAGCATGGTGTCTATGTACCTGGATCGGGACAATCCTAAATCCGTTTAGATCTATCTCTATAGATCTATATCCCCAGGATGTATGAGCCATCAGTTAAATCTTTCATGGAGAACCTGTATGATAAGAGGTGCTTGACTGAGTGTAGCATATGAACACCCTTTACTATCAAGAGTATGTCATCTGCGTACAATACGAGGAAGACAACCATACTCTCTACAACCTTCTTATTTATACATGGTTCATCTACCTTTTTGATGAAGTCAAACTCTTGGACAGCTTCATTAAAACAGATGTTCCATCTTCGCGATGCCTGCTTTAACCCATAGATGGATTTAAGCAGCTTGCACATGCTTCCGCTGCTCCCACTGTCTACGAAGCCCTATGGCAGTGTCATATACACGCTCTGTTCTAAATTACCATTTAGACAAGCGGTTTTGACGTGCAGTCTGCCAGATTTTGTAGTCATGGTATGCAGAAATGGCAAGTAGGATCCTGATGGAGTTAAGCTTAGCGACAAGTCTAGCTTTGAAAGTCTCAACTTTTCCATCTACACCAAATTATCTTTCTCAAAGATCCTCTTGCTCCCGATGGGTTTTACCCCTTCAGGAGTAACATCCAAAGTCAATACTTTGTTGGTGTACATGGATTCCATCTCAGATCACATTGCATCAAACCATTTCACATAGTCTCCACTTGTGATGATCTGCTCAAAACTAGTTGGGTCATCATCTCCATGATCCAATCCTCACTCCTACCGTCTACGAGAAAACTGTAGTATCTCTCAGGTGGATGAGAAACCCTACTAGATCCGCGGAGTGGCTTCAGTTCGTCAGGGACTATTGAATCCTCCGGTTCCAATAAATCGTCAGTTATAGTTTGCTTTGCTGGAACTTCTTCCAGTTTTACCTCATCGCCACTAATTTCTTCCACAAGAAATTCCTTTTCTAAAAAGGTGGCATGTTGAGAAACAAAACACATTTTGTTCCTCGGTGTGGTAGAAAATATACCATCGCGAATGTTTGGGATATCCTGCAAACTTGCACAGAACTGACCTTGTCTCGAGCTTGTCCAGATTTTTCTTTTCAACATAGGCCGGACAACCCCATATCTTAACTCGTTTAAGAGATGGCCTCTTCCCATTCCATATCTTATATGGAGTGGTAGGCAACGGATTTGATTGGAACTCCATTCAATAGGTATGCATCTTCTCAAGTGCATGTCCCTGAAATGAAATAGGCAACTCAGTAGTACTCATCATAGAGCGCACCATATCTCATAGGGTGCGATTCCTCCACCCCGATATACCGTTGTGCTGTGGTGTATATGGAGGAGTAAGCTGAGAGAATCTCATTCTCTTTTAAATAGTCTCGGAATTCCGTGCTCCAGTATTCTTCTCCCCGATCATATTGAAGGATTTGAATACCTTTACCCATCTGGTCCTCATCTTCGTACTTATATTCCTTGAAATTCTCAAAAGATTCAGATTTGTGTTTCAACAAGAACACATGTCCGTATCTTGAGAGAACATCGGTGAATGTAATAAAGTACGCAGAACCATCCCTGGCATGTGTAGATATAGGACCACATAAATCACCGTGTATCTGTCCAAGAGTTCAGTAGCTCTTCTCCGTTTCCAGTAAACGGAGATTTGGTCACCTAGTCTTTGAAACATGACTGACAAGTTTCATAAGATGTAAATTCGAACGGATTCAAATATGCATCCTTATGGAACTTTAGCTAGTCTTGTTTCATCGATATGACCCAGTCTACAATGCCACAAGAAGACTTCATTTATTTCTGAACTGTTCCTCTTGTGTGTGTTCTGTACGTTAGAACTGTGTTTTGATTCAGAACGTGTATACTGTTATACAACGTACCATACCCAATCAACACTTGATTCAGGAAAATATTCATAATATTTTGGTACGGAATAACAGTCGCTTAGAATCAATGTATTACCAGTTGGTAAAACTAGGTGATATTTTCCAACTGCTTTGGCTGCAACAATTGCACCATCTCTACTACTAGAGACATATCACCCTTTCCCAGTTCTCTACCTTTCTGTAGCCCATGTAACAAATTACATATTTGGGATCCTGATCCGGTATCCCATACTCAGGACGTAGAGTAAACTGAGAAACGGTTTTTGGTAACGAACACACCCGAAGACAATGCATCAACATGTTTTTTCTTCGTTTGGATGGCATGGGAATCCGTATATTCCCTTATTCCTTACTCAGACTTATGACAATCATAAGATAGAGCGGAACCTAGCCCAGTATAATAAGTAGGTTCGGTCAAAACATCCATATTATTATCTTGATTAAGGCATTTCATTGGTCGCTACCAGGAGAGAGAGAAGGGTAATCAGTTTGCATGTGCTCTTTGCAAGATTAGATTGGTTATTATCTTATCTAATCAGGATGGCTTCCACTGTTTTTATCAAAACTTCCTTCAAACCCTAAAATGTAAGATTAGCCAGGATTAATTACACCTTACCGGTTCTCCAATCATTCGGCCATGCCATTGTTGGTACTTTGAGGGAGTTCCCCGTGCTTTCGCACGGACCTAATTAAAATAAACCTCGTTTTCACAGAGGTATGACCCCATTGACACCTTTCTAGACACCTACTTGATCGGCTAATTGCAAAATGCAAAACTCTCCCAGAAGCAACTCTTACTCGCAGTGGGTATCGGGATCCAACTATCATATAGAAGGTATGAAATCACATTGCAAATTTCAACACTTGAAATTCCCGATAATGGTTTTTACCCCTAGCCACTTATGACCTTGACAAGGTCAACAAATCATAAGCGCTAGTCAAGTTCTACCCGTCATTTCTTGATTGAATTAAACCCACCCGTACGACCCTTGATAAGGTCAACAAGGCCATACGACTACCCTAACCAATCGCATCACATGCGGGCAAATAAGCACTAATCAGCTACCGTACACTACTCCTTGACAAGGTCACACAAACGCAGCACGAATACTAAATACTACTTATCTGAAATGACGGAGGGTTACACAGGTTTTTAAGAAAACCATGAGCGTAATGAACTTGATATCGTTATAGAATCTAGTGATTTTGAAAAGGAGTGTTTTTGAGGCTTTCCTAGCTTTGCTAAAGAGGCCACTCCCGGTGAAGAGATCTCGGCTCTTTCCTCATCGAATGAGATGCAGAATATTCAATAATACCACTATGCAAAACAAGAACTAGAGAAGCTATTAAAAACAAAACCGAGTGGGTTATAGTATTTGCTAGTTTCTCTAAAGAGGTCATTCCCGGTGAAGGGATCTCGACTCTTTCCTCATCGAATGAGGTGCTGGATATTCATCAAGGAATACCACTATGCAAAGCGAAAACTAGAGCTACCCTTTTTGAAAATTTGATTCTACAACATCTTTTGGTTTCTTTCTTTTCATTAATCTCATTAATGAAGTCTCATCAATTAATGTTTCCTAAATATTACAGAAAAATAAAACGAAAATAGAACGTACGCTTATGCCATCCGCATTCACCACGGGGTATAGTCATGCACCGTTAGGTTACTTAACTACTGGCAGAGCGGGGGCTGGACTAGCACGGGTGTAAAATATAAGCAACTTTTATTATATATCATATATATAATATTACATTCGTCTCACGCAGTTATATGATCAACATCACAGAATCAAGCAGCAGAAGCAACATATGAAATATTGGATATACTAGGATGTCCCTGTTTTAAATCTAGCTAATAATGTAAAACACGGATTCCACAATCGTGATGAATAGCCAAACCCATATCCCTAGACCTCCACGAGAGCAGCAAGTAACCCTGCCAATTCTAAAGTTAGAAGACCCGGTCTCAACTCCTTGAGATGGTCTCCCACTGGATTCTAGAATCCGGTTACTTGTGCTCCCGGCCTTGGGTCTATCCTAATGCGGAAAAGTAAATAATATACAACAGTGGTGATATCATCCTCAATCCGGAAGTGCCCCAATAAAAGAATATTACATACAGATTTTACATGAATGAAAAAATAAAAACTCTTATCTCACATAAAACCCCCCGGCTATTCTTTCACGACGATCCAATAAATCATATCAACAGCAACACATGATATCGCATATCATCAATGTAAGCAAATATATGTATCCCTAAAACTTGTTGACATAAAGTAATGAGATTGGGATACCCCACATATTACACTTACGGTCGCAAAAAAGAAAACAGAAAACTACAATAATTAGAATCCGCAATATCTTTAGACATCATAAACCCGGAATATCTCATATTCTGGATTTCATGCCTAACTTATAAAACTTGCATTTTAGTCTCAAATTGAAAACTCTTTTCAATTGGTTGTCGGATAATTCAACAAGATTCCCGACTTAGTGATCGCGTACAATATGCAATTGCGACAGAGTTTTGATCCAAATCAAAACTTCGTGGCAATCGATTAATTGAGACTAAACGGCTAGGTTTACAATATTCTAACCAGTTTTTATAAAACTAATTAATCCGGAATCTAATAATTGTATCACACACATCACAAAGATTGTAAAGTAACCGCGACATTAGAATTCCGCACGCAATTAGCAAACTAAACCAATTTTTCCAAGACATGAAAAATCCAGTGAGCTAAAATTCTAAAACCGATCGTTTTAAGCCAATCCAGGAATTGGAACGAACTCGAAACCCGCCTGAATCTTCGCGGAGATGAAGATCCTAAAATTAACTGTCGAATGGGGGGCCTCGGGGGGGAGGGGTACCCACCCCCGGGGGCCACCACGAAGTGGCCCCCTAGGGTAGGCAGACCCGAGAGCACCCAGTTGGGGTGCTCTCGGGTCACCCACCCCCAAGGCCACCTTGTGGTGGTCTTGGGGTGTGGGTCCAGCCTCTGGTCCTCCTCGGGGTGTCCCTGGGGTGCACACTCTCCACCCCGCGGCTTCTCTGTTCAAACCGTGAGCCCGCGGGGTATGCAAACAACTCAAAACAACATTTTCTAAACTGTTTTTATCGGCAGTTTTTGCGCGACAAAAACAACGGATTTCTAACGTCGCTATAAGTAACCCTAATGTTCTAGCTTGGCTCTGATACTATGAAAGTCAGGCAGCCACCCTATCCAATGGGCTCGCCGTGGTACCTACAGGTCCCTTAGCAGCTACTTTTTACGCATGCCCCCTTACGAGGACTACAACCCACCGGAACACCTTCCGGTCTCGGGACAGCCTGGGGGTAAGAGCCTATGCTTCTCCACACTGTCACACAGTGAGAACCCCCCCGAGGTCAACATCCAAAGCCTAGTAGCTCTGATACCATGAAAGTCGACCTTAGCACCACCATGAGATTTTAGAGGTATCAAACATGCCAAATTTTAATTTTTATTGGGTGCTAAGATAGACTAACAAGATCTTTACTAGATTATTAGGGTTTGCCTTTGATGATGTGATGAACTAAAGAGAAGAAAAGAGCATACAACCTTTGTAGTTCGAGTCCTTCTCTTCAATAGCTCTGGTCTACGTGACTCCACTAGGCTCCTCTTCAAGATGAAAGAACCTCATTCGTGATCTTCACGCCAAAGACGATCCACCCGAAGTCCACAAGCTCAAGCTAACCCTTCACTAATCTCATTAGTAAAGGCAACACTTCACATCAAATTGCTAATCTAATGTGTAATGGTGAAGTAGGGGTTTAATTTGCTCACTAGGGTTTTCATAAGTTCAATGATTCACATCACATGTGAGGGTTTGAACTTGGAAGTGAGGTGAAGAAAATTGTAGAGAGCAAGTGGAAGCAAGAGCTCAAGAAATGGCTAAGGCATGAAGAATGAAAATGATGAAAGTAAACTCAAAATGTCTCTTTCTTTCCTCACTTACTCAAGCATGAAATAAAATTGCAATTCTAAATTGCAGCCATACTTGAATAGTGAGTCAAGACTAATATACAAATAATAAAACCCATGCCTTGCCCATTCCATAAATATCTCCATGATGTGATGAACTAAAGAGAAGAAAAGAGCATACAACCTTTGTAGTTCGAGTCCTTCTCTTCAATAGCTCCGGGTTGTGGTCCACGCGACTCCACTAGGCTCCTCTTCAAGATGAAAGAACCTCCTTCGTGATCTTCGCGCCAAAGACGATCCACCCGAAGTCCACAAGCTCAAGCTAACCCTTCACTAATCTCATTAGTGAAGGCAACACTTCACATCAAATTGCTAATTTAATGTGTAATGGTGAAGTAGGGGTTTAATTTGGTCACTAGGGTTTTCACAAGTTCAATGATTCACATCATATGTGAGGGTTTGAACTTGGAAGTGAGGTGAAGAAAATTGTAGAGAGCAAGAGGAAGCAAGAGCTCAAGAAATGGCTAAGGCATGAAGAATGAAAATGATGAGAGTAAACTCAAAATGGCTCTATCTTTCCTCACTTATTCAACCACGAAATAAAATTGCAATTCTAAATTGCAACCATGCTTGAATAGTGAGTCAAGACTAATATACAAATAATAAAACCCATGCTTTGCCCATTCCACAAATATCTCCACAATTTACACCTCATTTTACTATTTTCTCAAAATAGAAAAACATACCATGCTTCATATAATATATATATATATCAAATATACATTAATATCTATCTATCTATCTATCTCTCTCTCTCTCTATATATATATATATATATATATTTATATAAAGCAATTAGTGAGCTAATGATATTAGTTAAGATATAATTATATCACATATAATATATCACATTATTAAATCAACACTTGATCTAATAATCCGGTTATATCACATATAACCGACTAATATCATTAATCTGAATATTACATTATCAAACCAACACTTGATTCGATAATCCAGTTATATCACATATAACCTGACCGACATCAGATAACTGCCAGATTATAATACAGTATCACATACTCATATTTAATCAGGCCCACACACATATCAACATATGTGCCCTACTTTGTTTTGCTCGAACCAGGAAACTTCTGTGTAGGACTCTAAAGACTCGTCAATACGCCAGCAGTAGGTGATGATCACATCAATCACCTACAAGCCGTCAGCGATACTAGCTGGACGTAACGACTACCCGGGTATTGAGCTATATGAAGATCAACAAGCAAGCTCATCCATACTCTCCATGAATTCTATCAGTAACACTACCGTACAGTCTAGTCTCTTCGTCTGATATGTCGCATATCATGTCTATGGGTGGTAAACGTCAGGCCCCAGTAACGTGATAAGTCATGCCGATGTCTGGCCTATAACGGTTTGAGAAACTACTGATTACTCTTATCAGTAAATTTCAGCAGCAGCCATGGCCAGGGACTTCCAGTTATAGCTAATCGAGCATAGCGCAACATTAACCCCCAATACCGGGAGAGACGAAACCCCTCCTATCGCTCATTGCATCCATGTGATTCAGGACTGTATCCAAAATCCACTTATTTGCACGAATCCTTTGAGTCGTGGTAGGGAGGAAATCAAAGCACAGTGGGAGCCATACAAGACTCTATGACGATCTCGGGTCTACAGACTAACCTGTACCAGTGTCATCAGAGGACTGCTATCTGACGATAGGTATACTACCACATAGGATTTCTCGGCGAGTCCTGTTTGGTGTACCCATTCTCCAATGAGCACATGTGTACAATCTTTGATGTCACACACCAATGGTTATGGGATCAACCATCGCCCTCTAAGGGACAAGAAACGTACACACTAGTCTACTCTTGAATATCGATGCCTTAGTTTCGATATTTCCACGACTAGGAACTGATTAAAGGATGTACTTTTAGACCACCCTGGCCCCACTAGTATGATCTCATCATAATCTTTATGGTCCAGTACATATCCTAAGGGCTTTATCAACATGTATGAGACAGACAGTATAAATACCAGTTTACATGTTAAGATAAAGATAACCTATTAGCATACTATCATGTCGAGAAAGAAAGTCGTCTATATATATGTCCAAGCATCCACTATATCATCAATAATAGCCTCTGGGGCATACATATTCCTAACAATAAAGATGGCAGTTTGAGTTTGTACATCGATTATCATCAGTTGAATCGAGTGACTGTGCCGAACAGATATCCCCTACCTCGCATTGACGATTTGTTTGATCAGCTCCAGGGTGCGGGACACTTCTCAAAGATTGACTTGCGGTCAGGTTACCATCAGTTGTGGGTTCAGAAGGACGATATTCCAAAGACTGCTTTTCGCACGTGCTACGGGCATTATGAGTTTTTGGTGATGTCGTTCGGACTCACCAATGCCCCAGCAGCGTTTATGGATTTGATGAACCACATATTCAGGCCGTTTCTTGATCAGTTTATCATCGTGTTCATTGATGACATCTTACTATGCTCCCGGAGCCGAGAGGGGCACGAGCTGCATTTGAGGTTCATATTGCAGACTTGGGGGAGCATCAGCTGTTTTCTAAGTTCTCCAAGTGTGCCTTTTGGCTTGTCAGTGTTTATTTCTTGGGTCACGTGGTTACGAGAGATGGTATACATGTAGACCCGAAGAAGATCGAGGCCGTTCAGCACTGGCCCAGACCTGTATCATTGACGGAGGTTCACAGCTTTTTGGGTTTGGCTTGATGCTATCGACATTTCGTACAGGATTTTTCTCGTATAGCTGCACCGTTGACCGGGTTGACCCGGAAGGGAATTCCTTTTCTTTGGACCGAAGCATGCGAGCAGATCTTTCAGCAGTCGAAGACTCGTTTGACTATGACACTAGTATTCTCTTTTCTTTCAGTATCAGGCGGTTTTGTTGTTTATTGCGATGCTTCTCGGCAGTTGAAGAAGCACGAGCAGAATTATCCCACTTATGACTTAGAGATGGCTGAGGTGGTTTTTGCACTCAAGATCTGGATACAGTACTTATACGGTGAGTTGCGCCAGATATTCACGGACCACAAGAGTTCTAAGTGCATTTTTCAGCAGCAAGATCTGAATTTGAGACAACGCCGTTGGATGGAGCTAATGAAAGACTATGACTGCGAGATTCTTTATCATTCGGGCAAGGAAAATGTTGTAGCAGATGCTTTGAGTTGGAAGATCGGAGGTAACTTGTCTTGTTTGAGCGCAGTTCAGAGACAGTCGACGGCAGATTGGCAGATTCTGTTATTGTTTATACCCTAGAAGGCCATTACTGTATCATACTAGTTTGTATATTACTTAATGGAAGCTTGGGATATTCACATGTATATAACAGTCTTGCTAAACATGGTAGTATGCTACTTGGTTTTTCTATCTTAATATGTGAGTATACGTATTGATAGAGCTCTTAGGATCTTGCTTGACTACCAGCGTTGTGATGGCAGTCACACTAGTGGAGGCTGGGTAGTCTACAAGCACATCCTTATTCAGGTCCCTGGTCGTTGGATTATCGAGACAGAGCATCGATACTCCGGAGTAGACTAGTGTGTACGCTTCTCATCCCAGTTGGGGAGATGGTCTGTCCCACAGCCGTCAGTACGTCGTACTGGAGATAGTATGCAGGTGCTCGTTAGGTTACGGGTACACCAGACAGGACTCACAGGGAACTGTTGGTTGGTTTTATACCAGTCGTCAGTGAACAGTTCCCAGGTGACATGAGTACAGCATAGTCCGCAGACTTGACACTGCTACTTCGCCTCGAGTGTGTCCCACTGTTCTTAGATTGCTACCCTACCACGGCTCAAAGAAGTCGTGCAAACAGGTAGCAGTTGGGTGCAGTCCCGAGCACTTGGAGGCAGTGGCGGTTAGACAGGATTCGTCTCTCCCGGTATTGGGGGTTGATATCGCACTGTGTCAGAGAGCCATTACGCAAAGTCCCTGGCCAGGGCAAGCGAGATTTGCTGGTAGGTTCCAGTAGTTTCTCAGGGTGTAATGGGCTTCGCTCTGACACGACTTATACCGCTATTAGGGGACGACGCTTGCCGCCCCCTAGGCCCGATATGCGATAGTCTTAGACGAACGGACCGGACTGTATGGAGATTGTCACATCAGACTCAGTAGGAGTTCGGATGGGTTTCCTCATCGGCCTTCTTATCGACATCTACCTGGGGACCGTTACGTACAGCTAGTGCCGCTTGCGGTCTGTGGTTAAACCCACTGCCAGCATAGTAGTCGAGTCTCTAGAGTCCCACACAGAGAGTTTCCCTACTCCAGGCGAAACGATATAGAGGTCGTATGGTTTTACGACAAGGGTTCGGACGCATACGTGTGTTTACGCACGTACGACTTTCGGACAGTTTTTACCAGTCGGCTTTAGTTTAAGCCAGTTACTGGTATCCGGTTATTGGATTTATACAGTATAAAGTTTTTCCGTATTTTTGCGGAAAGGAGGGGCGTTCTCGTAATTGCGCGAGAAGCTTCTAGAAGATGGTGACTAAGGAGGTTTAGGTGGCATATACAATGAATGTGATTAGTGAGTCATATGGATGATTCATCCATGTTATTAATGCATCATAAATGCTTAATGACTCATGGATGTGAATCATCACTAGATATTATCATGCATGGTTGTTAAATTCTTTTCTTTTCTTTTCTTGATAAAAGAAATGCTTGATATATATTATCATAACTCATTCTTCTCACTTCATTTATTATCTTCACCTTCTCTCTCCTCAAGCTCTCCCTCTTCAAACCCTAATCCTCCCCTCTCATGTGTTGAGTACAAGGATTAGTTAGTTAGACTAATTAAACCATAACCCTCACTCTATATCATCTAGCTTCTTTGATTAGCACTTAAAGAAAGTTAGTTGCCTCAAGTTTAGAGGCTAAGCTTGGAGTAAAGCTCTCGGGTGGATCGTCTACTACTTCGAGAAGGCCGAGAAAGGAGGTGGAGTTCGTAAAGACGAAGGACACGATTCGTTAGGTATAATCCCTTTACATAGTAGTTGTTAACTTCTATGTTTGATGTTAGTTATCGTTTAGCTTCGATTCGTGCGGTTAGTCGATGTTTAAGCAAAGAACAAGATCGTTTTTCATATTTCCGCCTCCCCGCAAGTCGTGGGGTGTTGTACATCGACTTACAGTGGTATCAGAGCCTCGCTAAACAATAAATAACTTACTTGCAAATTTGTATGAATTTCGAACGGAAAAAAGGAAACCGGAAAACCCCGAAATCACTAGTTTCTGTCGAATTTTAAATGAAGTCCTAAAATTTTTCAGGGAGGTTCAGAAAGCTTAAAAAGACAGTAGAAGAACACCCAAGAAATTTGGGCCCCTTAATCGCCTAAAGCGCCGCGGAACCGCGGCGGATCGCACCGATCCGCCGCGCTTCCGCCGCCGAGTTGGCGATTCAGGAACCCAAATTTCCTGTGTTGCTTCTCTGTGATATTTGGTATTTTCTGGAAGTTTTTATTTTTGCTCAGGTTTCAGATTTACAGAGAAGTATTGGAGCAAAATTAAAAGTGTTTAATCGATCGAAATTATACAGTATTTGCTTGTTGGATTATATCTGTGTTTGTATAATGTGTTCGTAAACCTCCCCTAACTGCTAGTATGTCGGTTGGCAGGGGGTTGCACATTTCTGTAATGGTTTTTACTGTTTGTGGATATGAACTGTGTTGGACTGTTGTGATGTTTAGCCGGGGTTATGTGATGGGTTATTATTTAATTCATTTGATGTAAATGTAATTTGTTGTAATATTATTTTGCGGGGCACATCCAGGTTGCGGTTGTAGCCACCGTTGTATTATTTCATTTTACTGTTTTTGCTCCTAGGACAGACCCAAGGTGGGGTGCACAAACTGCCGGGCGGGTAGTTTGCCGTACCTGTTGGGGTCTTAGGTGGGGTAATGGCTATTCATCACAACTGTGTAATCCGTCTTTTGTTGCCGGCTCAAAACAAACACGGATTACTTGCAAATCCAATAAAGTTCATCTGTGATCTGGAATGCCTATTATTGCATCTGACGAATGTACAATATCTATATATGATAGCTATTTTGACGTCACTTATGTTTTACACCCGCGCTAGCCCAGCCCCCGCTCTGTCGTTAGTTAAGTAACCTAACGGGTGATGACGGGACCCCGTGGCGAATGCGGATGGCATAAGAGGACGTTGTATTTTCGTTGTTTTCTGCAATGATAGGTTAATGATGGGACGTATTATCTATAATGCAAAGAAAAACAAACCAAAGTTTAAATCGTTGGAACAATTTAAAAAAGAAACCACTCGTTTAATTTTAAAAACAAATAATTTTTAAATGCGGAGCTTTAACCACTCCTTTTAAAAGCTATCAGGTTCCTTCGGTTATATCAAGTTCACTACGTTCACGGTTTCGCCAAAACCAGTCGTAGCCCTCCGTCATTTCTTATGGATAGTCAGTAGTATTCAAGCTATGTTTGTTGGCTTTCGTCAAGGCATAGTGTTTGGTAGCTACTGGGTATTCATTTGTTGCATAGATAGATGTGTTGGTTTGGGACAGTCGCATTACCTTGTTGGCTTACGTCAAGGGTATATACGGGTGGGTTCAAATTAACAAGATAATGATAGGCAGAACTTGATATGTGACTTATGATTTGTTGGCTTACGTCAAGGTCATAAGAGCATGGGGCAAAAACCTATATCGGGAATTTCTAAAGAAACTGAAATTTGCAAAGAGATGCATACCATTTGGAGTTTGATGAATGTTGGTAGGATTCCTTCAACATTATCATACGATGATATTTGGATCCCGATCCTACTGTGAGTATATGCTACTTATCAGGATATTCGTCACTTAACGATCAATGCTATAAACCAAGTAGGTGTCCAGAAAAGTGTCAGCGGGGTTACGCCCCCAGAGAAAAGAGGTTATTTAATTAAGGAACTTCGCGAAAGCGTTGGAAAACCTCCCTCGAAGTATCGAAACTGGCCTGGCTGAACGGTTAAGCAAGTATTGTACGGTGAGAATAGTCCTGGCTAATTCTTCTTTTATGGTTTGAGGAAGGATTTGAGAAACAGTGGGAGCCATCCAGTTTAGATAAACTAAAAACCACTCTAAACTTGCAAGAGCATCATGCTAAAGAGTTTTCTTCTCTTTCTCCTAATTGCAGCGACCCTGAAAATGACTGGACTTAAGTTACTTTTAGAGAAAAATATACTGACAGGGCCAAACTATAAAGATTGGCTGCGGAATGTCAAAATGGCTTTGACCTATGACAAACTGGGGTACGTCCTCACCGCTACGGCACCTGCTGTCCCTGGTCCCAAATCCAGCAATGCGGATAAGGAAATCCACAAAACCTGGGATTTAGATTGCGCGAAAGCCAAGTGCATCATGCTTGCCTCAATGAACAATGAACATCAGAGGAGGCATGAGGATATGAACCTAGATGGCATATTTCTCCATACAAAGGAACTTTATGGAGAGCAATCTCGTATAGCAAGATACGAGACCTCTAAGAACTTGTTTCGAGTGAGGTTGGCTGTCGGGTCATCGGTAGGAGAACATGTCCTAAAGATGATCGGCTATATTGAAGAGCTCGCAGACCTTGGGACGACTTTGGATAATGAGCTCTATACAGACCTTATTCTCCAGTCCCTTCCTCCCACCTACGCCCAGTTTATCCCGAACTTCAACCTTCAAAGAAAAGAAGTTGAACTTCCGGAACTCCTGAACATGTTAAGGAGTGCAGAGGGCACCTTGCAGAAAGCAAGGGAAACACCCGCTATGTTTGTTAGCGGTGCATCTTCTTCCGGGTCCAAGGCTAGGGCCAAAGGAAGGAAGAAGAAGGCCGCCACTAAACCTAGAGGAGGTGTTAGTAAGGTGGGAGGGAAGGGAAAGAAAAAGTTTGCGGTACCGGTAGTTGGCCAGGATGAGTGCTTCCATTGTCACAGGAAAGGGCACTGGAAGAAGGATTGCAAGACGTGGAACGCCAAGAACCAGGAACCGAAGCAAGCTGTGGCTTCGACTTCAGGTGTGTTTGTAATTGAGAATTGTCTGTCGACAACTCTACTTCCTGGGTATTGGATACCGGATCAGGATCTCATATTTGCAATTCATTGCAGGCACTGAGAAACCGTAGAGTGCTGAAGGAAGGTGATATGACCCTAAAGGTTGCTAACGGAGCTAGCGTGGGAGCTGCGTCCGTCGGGGATTATCACCTAGGATTGACGAGTGGACACATTTTGGTTTTACATAACTATTATTTTGTACCATGCTTAATGTGTAATATCATATCAGTTTCCTTGTTATCAAATAAAGGTTATGATTTCACGTTTGTAAGAGATGTTGTTAACATCCACCTTAATCATGGTTTGATTGGGTCCGGTACCCTAAATAACGGTATATATGTTTTAAACCAACTCCAAATTTTCAATGTCCAGAACACACTAAAAAGAAAGTCTCCAGATTTAAATAAAGCTTTCTTATGGCATTGTAGACTGGGTCACATCAATGAGAGAAAGTTGACTAAGTTGCATAGAGAAGGATATTTGGACTCGTTCGAATATCAAACTTATGACACTTGTCAATCTTGTCTCAAAGGAAAGATGACAAAGACTCCATTTACTGGACAAGGAGTAAGAGCGAGCGAGCTCTTAGGACTCATACACAGCGATGTATGCGGTCCGATGTCTACACATGCAAGAGGTGGTTTTTCCTATTTCATTACTTTCACGGATGATTACTCAAGATACGGACTCATTTATCTGATGAAACATAAATCCGAGGCTTTTGAGAAATTCCGAGAGTATAAGAATGAAGTAGAAAACCAAACCGGCAAAAGTATCAAGACACTTAGATCTGATCGAGGTGGTGAATACTTGAGTGCCGAGTTCCTTGGTTACCTAAAAGAGAAAGGAATTCTCTCTCAGCTTACTCCTCCATACACTCCACAGCATAATGGTGTATCGGAGAGACGGAATCGAACCCTATTGGATATGGTACGATCCATGATGAGTAATGCTGAGTTACAACGATCTTTCTGGGGTTATGCACTAGAATCAGCGGCATATCTTTTGAACAGAGTTCCAACCAAAACTGTGCCTACCATACCATATCAGATGTGGAGTGGGAAGAAACCCTATCTTCAGTACCTGAAGACATGGGGATGTCCAGCTTTTGTAAAAAAGCAGCATCCGGACAAGCTCGAGGCACGCTCAGTAGAGTGTAAGTTTGTAGGATATCCAAAGAACTCTATGGGATATTGTTTCTATTACGCAGAGGAACAAAATGTTTTTGTTTCTCGTCATGCCCGCTTCTTAGAAACTGAATTTTTAGAAAATCAGAAAAGTGGGAGCGAAATAGAACTGGAAGAAATTCCAGAACCACAAACTCTACTGAAAGTTTGGTAGAACCAGTAGTTCAAGAAGAACAGGACATTCCCGCACCCCTCCGCAGGAGTAGTAGGCCGTCTCATCTGCCTGAGAGATACTACGGTTTTCTCATAGATGGGGATAGAGAGGATTGCATCATAGATGATGATGAACCTACTGACTTCCAGCAGGCCATCCAGAGCGGCGACTCGGTACGATGGCTAAATGCAATGCGGACCGAAATGGAGTCCATGTACACCAACAAAGTATGGACTTTGGACTTTGCTCCAGATGGGGTAAAACCCATAGGATGCAAATGGATCTTCAAGAAAAAGATTGGTGTAGATGGACAGGTGGAAACCTATAAGGCTAGACTTGTTGCAAAGGGTTTTCGTCAAAGTCCTGGTTTGGACTATGACGAAACTTTTTCTCCAGTGGCTATGCTCAAATCCATTCGGGTCCTTCTTGCTATTGCTGCCTTCCATGATTATGAAATCTGGCAGATGGACGTAAAGACGGCTTTTCTGAATGGAAATTTAGAAGAGTGCGTCTATATGGATCAGCCAGAGGGTTTCAATCAGAGTGGGAGCAGCGAGAAAGTATGCAAGCTGCTTAAGTCCATTTATCGACTAAAGCAGGCATCGCGGAGTTGGAACATCTGTTTTGATGAGACAATCAAAGAATATGACTTTATCAAAAATCCAGATGAACCGTGCATATATAGTAAAGTTGTAGCCAGAAGTGTCGTATTCCTCGTCTTGTACGTGGATGACATTCTATTGATAAGAAATGATATTCCTATGCTACAATCTGTCAAAGGATTCTTGTCACACAGGTTCTCCATGAAAGACCTAGGTGATGCCTCTTACATTCTGGGGATCCGGATCTATCGTGATAGATCCAAGAGGATGTTGGGACTTTCGCAGTCCAGGTATATCGATACTGTACTGAAAAGATTCAGTATGGAAGATTCTAAGCGCGGTAATCTACCGGCTTGTCACGGAATCACCCTCTCCAAAGAGATGTCTCCCAAGACTGATTTGGAAAGGGAACGCATGTCTATTATACCCTACGCTTCTGCGGTAGGCTCTATAATGTATGCGATGTTGTGCACCAGACCAGATGTAGCTTACGCACTGAGCGTGGTAAGCCGGTATCAGTCAGACCCAGGGGAGAAGCACTGGATAGCAGTAAAGAATATTCTCAAGTACTTGAGAAGGACTAAGGAGATGTTCTTGGTTTACGGCGGAAAAGACCTCAGGTTGGAGGCCTTTGCCGATTCCGGCTTCCAGAGTGATAAGGACGATTCCAAGTCCATGTCGGGTTATGTCTTTACCCTCAATGGAGGGGCGGTGTGCTGGAAGAGCTCCAAGCAGGACACCGTTGCTGACTCGACGATGGAAGCGGAGTATATAGCTGCTTGCGATGCCGCAAAAGAAGCAGTCTGGATGAAGAAGTTCCTAACAGAACTTCAGGTGGTTCCTACCATAGTTGATCCAATACCTCTGTATTGCGACAACAACGGAGCTATAGCTTTAGCAAAGGAACCAAGGTCCCATCAGAAGTCCAGACACATCTTAAGGCGGTATCACCTGATCAGGGAGATCATTGATCGTCAGGAGATCGAGGTTCGGAGAGTTGCTTCTGAAGAGAACATTGCTGATCCATTCACAAAAGCCCTACCTCAGATTCAGTTCGAGAGGCTACTCGAGATCATCGGTCTACGATACGCGAGTACATGGCCCTAGTGCAAGTGGGAGATTGTTAGTGTTTATGCCCTAGAAGGCCATTACTGTATCATACTAGTTTGTATATTACTTAATGGAAGCTTAGGATATTCACATGTATATAACAGTCTTGCTAAACATGGTAGTATGCTACATGGTTTTTCTATCTTAATATGTGAGTATACGTATTGATAGAGCTCTTAGGATCTTGCTTGACTACCAGCGTTGTGATGGCAGTCACACTAGTGGGGGCTGGGTAGTCTACAAGCACATCCTTATTCAGGTCCCTGGTCGTTGGATTATCGAGACAGAGCATCGATACTCCGGAGTAGACTAGTGTGTACGCTTCTCATCCCAGTTGGGGAGATGGTCTGTCCCACAGCCGTCAGTACGTCGTACTGGAGATAGTATGCAGGTGCTCGTTAGGTTACGGGTACACCGGACAGGACTCACAGGGAACTGTTGGTTGGTTTTATACCAGTCGTCAGTGAACAGTTCCCAGGTGACATGAGTACAGCATAGTCCGCAGACTTGACACTGCTACTTCGCCTCGAGTGTGTCCCACTGTTCTTAGATTGCTACCCTACCACGGCTCAAAGGAGTCGTGCAAACAGGTAGCAGTTGGGTGCAGTCCTGAGCACTTGGAGGCAGTGGCGGTTAGACAGGATTCGTCTCTCCCGGTATTGGGGGTTGATATCGCGCTGTGTCAGAGAGCCATTACGCAAAGTCCCTGGCCAGGGCAAGCGAGATTTGCTGGTAGGTTCCAGTAGTTTCTCAGGGTGTAATGGGCTTCGCTCCGACATGACTTATACCGCTATTAGGGGACTGATGCTTGCCGCCCCCCTAGGCCCGATATGCGATAGTCTTAGACGAACGGACCGGACTGTATGGAGATTGTCACATCAGACTCAGTAGGAGTTCGGATGGGTTTCCTCATCGGCCTTCTTATCGACATCTACCTGGGGACCGTTACGTACAGCTAGTGCCGCTTGCGGTCTGTGGTTAAACCCACTGCCAGCGTAGTAGTCGAGTCTCTAGAGTCCCACACAGAAAGTTTCCCTACTCCATGCGAAACGATATAGAGGTCGTATGGTTTTACGAAAAGGGTTCGGACGCATACGTGTGTTTACGCACGTATGACTTTCGGACAGTTTTTACCAGTCGGCTTTGGTTTAAGCCAGTTACTGGTATCCGGTTATTGGATTTATACAGTCTAAAGTTTTTCCGTATTTTTGTGGAAAGGAGGGGCGTTCTCGTAATTGCGCGAGAAGCTTCTAGAAGATGGTGACTAAGGAGGTTTAGGTGGCATATACAATGAATGTGATTAGTGAGTCATATGGATGATTCATCCATGTCATTAATGCATCATAAATGCTTAATGACTCATGGATGTGAATCATCACTAGATATTATCATGCATGGTTGTTAAATTCTTTTCTTTTCTTTTCTTGATAAAAGAAATGCTTGATATATATTATCATAACTCATTCTTCTCACTTCATTTATTATCTTCACCTTCTCTCTCCTCAAGCTCTCCCTCTTCTTACCCTAATCCTCCCCTCTCATGTGTTGAGTACAAGGATTAGTTAGACTAATTAAACCATAACCCTCACTCTATATCATCTAGCTTCTTTGATTAGCACTTAAAGAAAGTTAGTTGCCTCAAGTTTAGAGGCTAAGCTTGGAGTAAAGCTCTCGGGTGGATCGTCTACTACTTCGAGAAGGCCGAGAAAGGAGGTGGAGTTCGTAAAGACGAAGGACATGATTCGTTAGGTATAATCCCTTTACATAGTAGTTGTTAACTTCTATGTTTGATGTTAGTTATCGTTTAGCTTCGATTCGTGCGGTTAGTCGATGTTTAAGCAAAGAACAAGATCGTTTTTCATATTTCCGCCTCCCCACAAGTCGTGGGGTGTTGTACATCGACTTACAGATTCTATATGACAGCCGAGTACAGTTCGAGTTTATGCCGACCGGGGGACAGCTTGCTCATGTCCTTGCATGTCCACAGTTACTTGACCGTATCCACAAGGCACAGCCCGACAATGCCCGTTTGTCAGAGATCATAGAGTAGGTTCGACAGGGCAGAGATTTAGAGTTTATGATCAATGACCAGGGAGTACTACGATTTGGGACTCGACTGTGTGTGCCAGATTCCAAAGGGCTGAGACGTGAGATTTTAGAGGAGGCACATCAGTCAGCATATAGTGTTCATCCGGGTTCCACCAAGATGTATCGTGACTTGAGAGATGTCTACTGGTGTGAAGGGATGAAGAGAGATGTCACGGATTTTGTTTCGGGATGCTTGACTTGTCAGCAAGTCAAGGCCAAGTATCAGAGGCCAGCATGAGAGTTACATCCTTTGCCCATTCTGGAGTGGAAGTGGGAGCAAATCTTTATGGATTTCATCGTGGGTCTATCTTGGACTAGTCGAGGGTATGACTATATTTGGGTGATCGTAGACCGATTAATGAAAGCAGCTCACTTTCTGCTAGTAAAGACCACTTTCGGATTTGTTCAGTATGCTCAGATATATGTTGATGAGATTGTGCGACTACATGGAGTTCCGACTTGCATCGTATCCGACAGAGGCCCTCAGTTCACCAGTCGCTTTAGGCAGAGACTTCAAGAGGCGTTGGGCACCCGATTGAGTTTTGTTGGATATGTATGCCCTAGAGGCCATTATTGTATATGTATACAGATGGATGCTTGGGATATGTATGTACAGGATAATCTTGCTCAGTTATATAGTATATTATTTGGGTTGTCTTTATCAGGATATGTGTATTTATTTCTATTGATGTTTTATCTTGCTTGCACATATTGATAAAGACTCGATATAGTAGTATGCTATTATGGTTTGCCTTTATCTTAACATGTGCATATATTACATATGTCGACCACATGTTGATAAAGCCCATAGGATCTTGCTTGACTACCTACATTATGGTGGCGATCATACTTATGGGAGTAGGTTAGTCCACAAGCACATCCTTAAATGGTCTCTAGTCGCGTGAGTATTGAGTCTGTGCATTGATACTCCAGAGTAGACTAGTGTATATACTTCTAGCTCCGACATGGGGCAGTGGTTGGTCCCGCAGCCATTAGTCAGATGCACCGAAGATCGTATACATGTGCTCACTGGGTGTGAGTACACTGGACGGACTCGCAGAGAACTTCCAGTTGGTACTATACCTATTGTCAGATGGAAGTTCTCAGGTGACATGTGTACGGGTTAGTCTTTGGACCTGAGATCGTCATTTGTCTCATGTGAGTTCCCACTGTGCTTTGATCACTACCCTACCAAGGCTCTAATGAGTCGTGCAAACAGGTTTTGATTGGGAACAGTCCTGAGCTACATGGAGGCAGTGAGCGATTGTTGGGGATTCGTCTCTCCCGGTATTGGGAGTCAATATCGCACTGCGTTTAGATTGGTCAGGACCATAAGACCTTGGCCATGGCAGTTGGGATTTACTGATAGATTGATCAGTAGTTTCCCGGATAGATCCTGAGCCACATCAGCACGACTTATCGGGTTATTAGGGTCTGACGTTTACCACCCCCTAGACCCGGTATGCGATACTCTTTGACGAAGAGACCGGACTGTACGGATATTGTCATGGATAGGCTCAGTAGGAGTTCGGACGAGTTTGCTCGTCGGCCTTCCTTTTCGACAGGTACCTGGGTAGCTGTTACGTACAGCTAGTGTCGCTGACGTCCTTGTGGTTAAATCCACTGCCAGCGTACTGTCGAGTCTTTAGAGTCCCACACAGAGGGTTTACTTGCTTCGAGTGAAACGATGTAGAGGTCGTATGGTTTTATGACAGGACTTCGATCACGTACGTGTACTTGTGCATGTATGATGTTCGGGCGGATAATACTAGTGGGCTTTGGTTTAAGCCGGATCCTAGTATTATATTGATGGATTATTTTCGTCTCTTTGTATTCGTATTCTTCGGAATACGGATGAGGGTATGCAAATACGGATGAGGGGCATTCTCATAATTCCCTCGAGATAGATTCTAGAAGAGGACACCACATTTAGGGTTTAATCTTTTATGATTAACGAAAATGAGGTGAAGGAAATGAGGTGGAAGTTACATTGTATCTAGCATGGCTACTTGGTGACTCATGGCATCAATCACCACTTGGGTTGTGTGTAGCATTATTGATATTTTTGTAATGATACTTATCTCATCAAAAGATTAATATATGCAACACAACATAAGAGAGGCAGCCATCTTTTTCTCACAATGTTCACCTTTTCACTTTCAATTTCCTCAAGCTCCTTCTTCTTCTTTCTAGCTCAAACCCTAACTTGTCTCATGAGTTGAGAAACCTAGGGTTCTTGAGACAAATTAATCCATCATCACTCTCTACACAATCTAGGTCACTTGGTTAGGCAAACTAAGCAACCTAGTTACCTCGGTTTAGAGGCAAAAGCTCAAAGTTGGAACTCTCGGGTGGATCTTCTTTGACGCAAGGAAGCCGGAGTTCAAGAGCTATCCATACATCCATTGAGGAGCGCATGGTGAGGATTGAAGACTCGAAGGACTTGATTCTCATGGTATATCTTTCTATCATAGTAGATAAAAACTTATAGATGCTAGTTAGGTTTATGGTAAAGATCCGGTTTAGGGTTATTATAACGCCCAGTTTAATTCGTTATCAAAATTTTTGTTCCGCAAATTACCACGAGAGATGGCTTAGGCGCTGCCGTAACCCTTCATGGTATCAGAGCCAGCCCATAAACCCTAAATTAGCAAGTTTAAATAATGTTAAAATAACGAAACCGAAACAACTACAAAACATTGAAACTAAACTTCACTTCTTTGTCGATTTTTTTAAAGGCTCCAAATTTTTTTTAAGCAAGTGCAGAGTGATCCTTTGACAGTGAGATGAACCCAGAACAAAAACAAGGCAATTCTACCAAATGAGGACCAACCAAAACTCTATAATTCCCGGCCTCACCGGTTCAAACATGGTGAAATGACTCGTGTTTTGTTCTGTGTTCTTATCTCGTGGAGTTTGGGTTTCGGGTGTTGTTTGTTTTTGCCTAAGTTTGATGTTCTGTTGTTTTTCAGTTTGGGGCAATTTGGAGTGTTTCGAAGTCGTTATATTTGACACTGTTTAATAGTTTACAATACATTCACTTTTATCTGCGACCGTGAATGTCATTCGATCGGTACAACTCGTCTAATTGCTATATGTTCTTTTAGACGGGTTTGCAAACATGACATTCGCGTTGATGTTTTGTGTTTATGGTTGGATAGTCGTGGTTGATAGCATGTGTTGCAATGTTAGTACAGTTTAGTTTCATTTGTACATTTGATATCGCGGGGCGAGTGTCCGACATGTGGATTGCCGTCACTGCGTGTTTGTATATTATTTGATTGGGGAATGACCGGGTTGAGGTCGATGTCACCATTGTACATATTATTTTCTTTTTCTTTCCTAGGATTACCCCATGGTGGAGTGCATGAATAGCCAGGTTCTAAAAGGCAACAAGCCTGCATCTCATAGCGTTGAGACGGAGGGGGCTTCATTCTAGAATTGGCGGGCTATTCGCGGCACTCGTAGGGGGTATAGGATGACCCACGGAGGGGCGCTCAAGTTATCAGATTTCGTGAAGTGCTGGGTGGCTCATTCATTTTATTGAAGGGGGCTGCCTCACTTCTGGGATTGTCGAGTAACTTACCGTGCTCGTAGGGGTCCAGATTTGCATTGCACAGGCTATCCACACGACCGGGAACGTCGGGTTTTATCTGTGGCTCAAATGAAACCCGGGGCTCCAAGATTATCCACCATTTTTGTATTGTTGACTGAGATTCTGTGATGTTTCTAATTATCATGCCTGGGATGAATGTTGTATATACTTATATATATACTAGTAGATGTTGTATAAGTTTTGCATCCGCGCTAGTCCAGCCCCTGCTCTGTCGTTAGTTAAGTAACCTAACGGGTGATGACGGGGATGAGTGGCGAATGCGGATGGCATATACGTACATCATATTTTCGTTCTTTTTTGATGTGATAGGTTAATTGATGGGACCGCATTAATTTTTAAATTAATGCAAGAAAAGAAACCTAAAAGATGTTATTGGAACAAATTTCGAAAAACTATATTTATATTCTTTCTCTTTGAATAGTGGTATTCGGTCATGAGTATTGTCACGACCCAAATGTGGCACGTGACATCTAAAGACGTCGACGCGATCCAAGTAAGCCGAAACCCAGAATCTAAACCCTTTTTGAAAATATTGGAGGTGAGGTTTAAAATAGTCATCAGATGGGATCAGTTTAACTAAGTATTTTGAAAAGCATCTATGACGTTTTGAAATTCGACAGTACCTCCTTCGTAATTTTGTGTAAAACCCAATACAATATAATAATATAAATATCATCCCAATAGGAGCTAGCTTTCACGCCCAAATGACGGAGCAACCAAGCAAACAATATACGACGTATAATGGCGAAGAAAAGAAAAGCGAAACAAAATCAACAATATAAAATGGTCGACTCCAATGAGTGCGACATCACAACACACAAACTCTAAGTCTCGCTTCTAAGTCCACAATATACCCTTTCTAACTTGATGGAGTTTTACTAGATACAAAAGATAAGAATAAACGAACGTGAGTACGATACAACAGTAACCCACCTGCCAAAGCAATCACCGAAAGGAATGTGTGCCCCAAGCCGCTGATAATCTAAGAGGTAACACCTGCAAGAAACTGTTGCACAACGGGGGTGAGTTGCCAACTCAGTGAATAAAAGTACATCACAAGGTAGAAATCGAATGCACAACGATATCTAGGTCATAAGTAGCACTATCATATCCTGTACTAATATAATATATGATATGCATATGTATCGCAAATGCAACACTATCTATCATGCAATCCCAAAGTAGAGCATATCATATAAATGACCTGTATCTAGGTAAAAGCCCATAAGTAACCGAAAATATATATGTAAAACCTCTCTTTTAAAATGGCCGCGGAATACATAAATCACGACATAAAAGTAGACGTGATAGTATGAAATATAATAGGTATCTTATTTAAGATATACGTTCTGCCGTTTTAATGAATAGTGTTAAGAGATTTACAATTTAAAATATTTCAATGTCATACCAGACATGTCAAAATAATGAGACTATAGCTCGATTTGAATTTCTTTTTAATGTATGCAATTACTAGTAAAGAGATATGCAGGTACTGTCCCCCGGATCAATCCTGATCGGCTACAATAACTATAATATAACTGGGTACCTCATGATAGCAACATATCAATATATATGGATATCCAGCATCGACACCCGAAATCAAAAATCCTTCGTGTCCATCACCGACACGCAAATCCTCAAATCTCTCGTGTCTATTACCGACACGCAAATGCTCAAATCTTTCGTGTCCATCACCGACACGCAAATGCAGATATCGTCGACACCATCTTAACAGATGATCGCCACCCGATATCCCTGGCCCCGGTCGGTATCCCCTGGATATCTGCCATGCGCAATTGAGCCCCGGCCAGTATCCCCTGGATATCTGCCGTGCTCATCTCTATCTCCGGTATCAAGTGTCCTCGCTAGGCTCCCCGCCTCACATGCGGCTATCCTGCCCCTTGGTCTCGACCGGGTCTACCATGTATCCAGCTGTATATCCCTCCCACTCAGTCTGGATAACGTAGAAATCTGTAACCGTATAGCCCCCCCCACTCGGTTCGAAGTAAAAAAACGTAAAAACAACTCATGGTGGACATCAACTCATCATATCCAAATATATCAAGTAAAGAATAAGAATAATCTCATAGGCCCTCCTGATGATATATTATATATATACATATATAACAACGTTCCATACCACCGATATATATCATCAAAAGTAAAACATCCTGAAAACTCATAAGAATCAAATATGAATACTCATGATACTAGTATTTGTAATACCCAACAGGTAATAAAGGTAAAGTACGCAACTAAGTCATTTAGGAAACAAACATATCGATTCTACTGTGTCTTGGCAATACTAATGAAGTGTAGTGTAGCATACGCGTCTGTGCTCGTGCAACATGGAAATCATTAGTATTTATGCGAGTGTTCTATAAGTGTATAATTCATACTTGTATCGATGGTTACCAACGCATTAGGTAGTGTAACGGTCCTACAGTGACATGGCACTACCAATGAGGTATAGTGTAACATATGTGTACGTGCTGGTGCAGCATAGTACTCATTGGTAGTTGTGCAGTGTTCTATCATAGTTTCGTATTACGGAAACGTATAACATTGAATAATAAATCGTGAATATGTAAAGTAAATCTAAGCGTAACTAATAAGTGTAACTACTTACTATGAGCTATATCATTATCCTTGAAAAGGAAACGAAACGTTGGTTTTGAAATTAGGAAGCTGCCTTGGGTTGAAAATGGATATTTGTTTGGAAATTGGCATTGCCTCCTTGTCTTTTATCATCAAAAAGGGAAATGAATCATTAGTTTTTAAAAGAGTATAGCCCACTCAAGTATTATGTTCTAAAATAAAGTAAAACATTATTTTACGAGTCTAAAGGAAACTTGGCCGTTATTCGGCATACGAATCTCATCATCACCAATACGGTATGGTTCCTCGTACCGTATCCACATCGTTCCAATATCTAAATCATCTCTAGTACAGCATGATCCTTCATACCAATTTATCAAACCATTAATAAACTACATGCAAATGAATATCATGCTATTTGCAAATTAACTCCAATATCAATATCTTGAATAAATACTAAATCTAACTATATTTCATACTACTATTTATAAGGTTGCGGGGGTGTTATACGCCATCCACCTGACTTCCCCCGTAGATGTAAATCTACTCACCAATTTTTGAGCTCGCTGAAATCCATGCTGCTATGTCTGCCAACTCCGTCTCGAAAATCTTCGCGATCGTACCTATAATCGTAGTTATGAAATATCGGCGTAAATATCATATTAAAATCAAAACAACGAGTTAAGCATCCATAGGTTAGAACCTACAGCATACTTAATCCAAAAACGACAATATACCCCTGTTGTTAACGTACAAACGTTAACGGTTCAGTTGTAGTACAAAAATACGAACACCTTTATCGGAACATCGGAAACTTGATAAAACCTTTACTAAAACATTCCCAGATTTCTCTGTAAGAATACTGGAACAAATCAAATAAGACCATGGCTTATATCATACCCAAACAAAGCTACAGAAGAAAAACCAACACCAAAACCCACTGTTCACCCGGCGACATCGGACAATTTGGGGTTCTCGCCAGTCAATAATTGGAGACGGGGTCTCGGGCTTTGAGTAAAGTTTCCTAGTGGTCTTATTATACTTATGGTATTGTTAGGTTTTTTATTGGTTATATCTAGTGGTTCTAGATTCAAATTTAGTATGATAAATATCATAAAAAATCAAATTTTCTAGCACTGCACACTAAAAACAGATATGCGAACTGAATAGAAGTTGAAAAGGATGTGAGATATACCTATGGAGATGATTCACAAGGGATCATCAGCTCAAGAAGTGTGTGTAGGAACATCTATGGTTTATAGTGATTTAAGCTTGATGATGTGCACAATTTGTGAGGGAACTCTCTCATTCTTTCTTGATGTGATGAACACTAGGAACTCTTGTGTTGTTGCTTGAAGGACTTATTTTTTTTAGTTGGAGAAAGGAGAAAGAGTATGTGTAAATGGGGTGAGGATGTAAGTAGAGAAAGGAGGAGGTGTCAACCATGAAGAGTGAGGTGGAGTAGTGTAAGGTGGTGGTGTAAAGTGAAAAGGAGGTGGTGCAAGGAGTTGAGCATGGGTGAGAGTGTCGTGTTATGAGGGTTTAGCCTAGGTTATGATATGTCAACCATTAACAAAAGAATTAAAACAAAAGATACTCTTTTATGAAAAAAAATCTACATCCATGTTAAAAAATGAAATATTTATCATAACACTTAATTATCATTAGCTTAATGTAAAATACAATGTCATGTTAAAATAATTAAAAATCTCATTTTTTATGATATCACCCACTTTTATTCATATTTATCGAAATAACTACATTTTTCGGATATAATTCCGATTCCCAATTTCATAAACGATATCATTTTTGTAAACTTATTAAATTCATATTTAAAATTATAAATTAATATTTATAATTTTTCCAAAATGTTACAATCTCTCCTCTTTAAAGAAATTCGGTCCCCAAATTTAAATTAAACCCCCTTCTTAAAACATATTTCTCAATCCAATCAACACGATTTGAAACAATTTGTCGGGGTCCAAAATTTTAAAATACATAGTCCGCTCAATATATTGGAACTCCAAAGTCACACATGAGCTAAAACGCATCATAACGCAACAGTGTGCATGAAAACTCAAAGGATATAAATTCACATAACTGTAACTCTAACGGGTGCTATGAGAATTACATCAGTTATGATACAGAATACCAAATACAAAAACCGTTGTGTATACCAAGTACACAATCAATGCCATAGTCGTAGTGCAATATCGGTAGCACACGACCAAGCTAAAGTATATAAATCAAATCTATAAGATATTCTCTTAAGTGAAAATCATGAAAACAAAATCAACCCTAACGGGTTTGCATGAAAATCTCAAAGCACACGTCACGGTGTGCATGAAACCAAAACAGCGCTAAGTGCAACAGGCGTAGACGAAACGATATCCACTGCATCAACTGTGCATGGAACAAAAGTATACCAATAGTATCAAGTGCATCGGGGTGTACAAAATCAAATTCAAGTGCATTAGGGTGCACAAAATAAATCTCAAGTGCATCGGGGTGCACAAATCAAAATCAAGTGCATCAGGGTGCACAAAATATCAAAATGTGCAATGGGTGTGCACAAAATCATACCAAGTATTTATATATATATATATATATATATATATATATATAAAATCTCTTAATCATGTGCAACTGATGTGCACGGAAAATATCAGTCTAGTGTCTTTGGTGTACACGACACTCCAATCGAGTGCAGTCACCTCGCACTGACATCTCAACAAATGCACCTGGTGTGCACAAAATATCAATCAAAGTGCAATCATCATGCACGGAAATCTCGACAAGTGCACCTGGTGTGTACAAAACATTTGTGTGACCCTCAAGTCCTCAAAATACATAAATTAAAATAACAGACATTGAGTTGTCCTTTCTTCAATGTTGAAAGCGAAATATTTTGATTATAAAAACTCAAATAACAAAACAACGGACATCGAAGTATATCTTCTTCAATTTCGAAAGGTGTTTTATACACCCGGAACTGGCAGAGCAAGGATTATTACTTACCTACTACCCCGGTCTAGCGTTCTCTGTCTCTGAATTCTGATTCTTCTTGTGGATCTATAATGCCATGGCCTCTTTTATGCAATCTTCTGGTGAGGAGCAATGACACAATCAATCCTACTGCTGATACCTCTCCCCATATCTTCTTGACTAATAGTCCAGTCTCTCGCAACTCAACATGTTGATGACGGTAATCTCTAACCTCTGTGTGTGCGCCAACAACTGATCCTCGGTCAAATCTTACTTATCATTTATTTCTGGAAAGAGCCCATCACTTCTCCTGCTGATCTCATCTACTCAGCCCGCCCGGGACTAGCACTCATTTCTGAATTCACTTTCTTTTTCATATCAACTGCCATTTTCTCAAGATTTTCTTATGAAAGTTTGGTGGTACGCGCCTCCGCATATGCATCAAATCTTCAATATCGACGGTGAAGAACAACTGCCCACTGAAACTTCGCACCACTCTCCTATTCCATTGCTCTCCAATATCAATCAATTAAAGAGCATATCGCGATAACCATGCAAATTGCATTATGACCAAGCTCGGAATCTTACAAAACTCAAAAACATGAATCCGGCATCTCTGATACTCTGTAGAATAATCTGGCTAAACTCACCTTCAAGAACTCGTTTCAATCTGTCCGAGGAAAACTTACTATTTGATCTCTTTCTCGAGCTACTTGCATCAGGTATGAGCAAGATCCATCGGAAGAAGCTAATCAACTTCACCGACCTCACATTTTAGCGCCACAACGGATTAAAAGTCCTAGTCATCCTTCATTTGAATGACTACTAATCCTCTGATCCAGCTACACTTGTAAACATCGGCGACTTTCAACTTCATGAACTCTGGATGTAACACCTTGATAACCTCAGCAATGATTAGTACCGCTGTCTGAACAGTACGTGACACCACGATCTTCATAGAGGGAAAAGCATCATGCCCCAAGTCCGGCTGATTTCCTGCAATGACTCGACCGTCTGGTGCGGATCCCGAAGAAACTCGCTTCAACATTAGAACCCGATCAAATATGAATAAACGATATATCTTTACGTCACCAAAATGTTACCCTGGTCAGTCCTCGTCCCTGGAAAGTCTGCCCTGACCATGTCTCTAACCGCTGTCCTCTCGGCTCACGTAGACATGGCGACCGGAACAATCAACATGTATTGTTGAGGATAGATCAACGGAACGAATAGAAGGAAGATCTCAAGATATAAATCCTAAGATAACTTAAGCGGAGTATCTTATCGTAAATATGCTGTGGAACATATGTACGTTACGTCACTCTACTTAGTACCTACTCGATCAACCAAGGTCATCCTATATAATGAAAGTTCGGGTATAAGACCCCCAAAGTCAAGTCTAAGTCCTATAAGGTAAAGCCGAGGTAACACAAGCGTATGCCTAGACCCCATATAGCCAAACTTAGACTCTAACAAAGGTTAAACCAAACACTCTGATACCAACTTTGTTATGACCCAAATGTGGCACGTGACTGGCACATAAATCACGTGACATCTAAAGATGTCGACGCGGTCCAAGTAAGCCGAAACCCGAAATCTAAACCCTTTTTGAAAATATTGGAGGTGAGATTTAAAATAGTCATCAGATGGGATCAGTTTAACTATGTATGTTTGAAAAGCATCTATGACGTTTTGAAATTCGACAGCACCTCCTTCGTAATTTTGTATAAAACCCGATACAACATAATAATATAAATAGCATCCCAACGGGAGCTAGCTTCCACGCCCAAACGGCGGAGCAACCAAGCAAACAATATACGACGTACAATGGCGAAGAAAAGAAAAGTGAAACAAAATCAACAATATAAAATGGTCGACTCCAATGAGTGTGACATCACAACACAAATTCTGATTCTCGCTTCTAAGTCCACAATATACTCTTTCTAAGTTGATGGAGTTTTACTAGATAGAAAAAGATAAGAATAAACGAATGTGAGTACGATACAACAGTAACCCACCTGCCAAAGCAATCACCGAAAGGAATGTGTGCCCCAAGCCGTTGATAATCCAAGCGGTAACACCTGCAAGAAATTGTGGCACAACGAGGGTGAGTTGCCAACTCAGAGAATAAAAGTACATTACAAGGTAGAAATCGAATGCACAACGATATCTAGGTCATAAGTAGTACTATCATATCCTGTACTAATATAATATATGATATGCATATGTATCGCAAATGCAACACTATCTATCATGCGATCCCAAAGTAGAACATATCATATAAATGACCTGTATTTAGGTAAAAGCCCATAAGTAGCCGAAAATATATATGTAAAACCTCTCCTTTAAAATAGCCGCGGAATACATATATCACGACATAAAAGCAGACGTGATAGTATGAAATATTATAGGTATCTTATTTAAGATATACGTCCTGCCGTTTTAATGAATAGTGTTAAGAGGTTTACAATTTAAAAGTAAAACATCCTGAAAACTCATAAGAATCAAATATGAATACTCATGATACTGGTATTCGCAATACCCAACAGGTAATAAAGGTAAAGTCCGCAACTAAGTCATACAGGCAACAAACATATCGATTCTACTGTGTCATGTCAATACTAATGATGTGCAGCGTAAGATATGAGTCTGTGCTCATGCAACATAGAAATCATTAGTATTTATGCGAGTTTTCTATAAGTGTATAATTTATACTTGTATCGATGGTTGCCTACGCATTAGGTAGTGCAACGGTCCTACAGTAACATGGCAGTACCAATGAGGTGTAGTGTAACATATGTGTACTTGCTGGTGCAGCATAGTACTCATTGGTAGTTGTGCAGTGTTCTATCAGAGTATTCGTATTACGGAAACATATAACATTGAATAATACATCGTGAATGTATAAACTAAATCTAAGCGTAACTAATAAGTGTAACTACTTACTATGAGCTATACCATTATTCTTGAAAAGGAAACGAAACGTTGGTTTTGAAATTAGGAAGCTGCCTTGGGTTGAAAATGGATATTTGTCTTGGAAATTGGCATCGCCTCTTGTCTTTTATCATCAAAAAGGGAAATGAATTGTTAGTTTTTAAAAGAGTATAGCTCACTCAAGTATTACGTTCTAAAACGAAGTAAAACATTATTTTACGAGTCTAAAGAAAACTTGGCCGTTATTTGGCATACGAATTTCATCGTCACCAATAAGGTATGGTTCCCCGTACCGTATCCACATCGTTCCAATATCTAAATCATCTCTAGTATGGCATGATCCTTCGTACCAATTTACCAAACCATAAATAAACTACATGCAAATGAATATCATGCTATATGCAAATTAACTCCAATATCAATATCTTGAATAAATACTAACACTAACTATATTTCATACTACTATTTATAAGGTTGCGGGAGTGCTATACTCCATCCACCCGACTTTCCTTGTAGATGTAAATCTACTCACCAACTTGTTGAGCTCGCTGAAATCCACGCTGCTATGTCTGCCAACTCCGTCTCGAAAACCTTCACGATCGTACCTATAATCATAGTTATGAAATATCGGCGTAAATATCATATCAAAATCAAAACAACGAGCTAAGCATCTATAGGTTAGAACCTACAACATAATTAATCCAAAAACGACAATATACCCCTGTTGTTAACGTACAAACGTTAACGGTTCAGTTGCAGTACAAAAATACGAAAATCCGTATCGGAACATCGGAAACTTGATAAAACCCTTACTAAAACATTCCCAGATTTCTCTGTAAGAATACTGGAAAAAATAAAATAAGACCATGCATTATATCATACCCAAACAAAGCTACAGAAGAAAAACCAACACCAAAACCCACTGTTCACCCGGCGACATCGGACAATTTGGGGTTCTCGCTGGTCAATAATTGGAGATGGGGTCTCGGGCTTTGAGTGAAATCTCCTAGTGGTCTCATTATACTTATGGTATTGTTAGGTTTTCTAGTGGTTATATCTAGTGGTTCCAGATTCAAATTTAGTATGATAAATATCATAAAAAACCAAATTTCTAGCACTGCATACTAAAAATATATATGCGAACTGAATAGAAGTTGAAAAGGATGTGAGATATACCTATGGAGATGATTCACAAGGGATCATCAGCTCAAGAAGTGTGTGTGGGAACATCTATGGTTTGTAGTGATTTAAGCTTGATGATGTGCACAATTTGTGTCGTAACTCTCTCATTCTCTCTTGATGTGATGAACACTAGGAACTCTTGTGTTGGAGCTTGAAGGACTTATTTGTTTCAGTTGGAGAATGGAGAAAGAGTATATGTAAATGGGGTGAGGATGTATTGAGGGAAAGGAGGTGTCAACCATGAAGAGTGAGGTGGAGTAGTGTAAGGCGGTGGTGTAAAGTGAAAAGGAGGAGGGGGAGGGAGTTGAGCATGGATGAGAGTGTGGTGTTGTGAGGGTTTAGCCTAGGTTATGATATATCATCCATTAACAAAAGAATTAAAACAAAAGAAACCCTTTTATGAAAAAAATCTACATCCATGTTTAAAAATAAAATACTTATCATAACACTTAATTATTATTAGCTTAATGTAAAATACAATGTCATGTTAAAATAATTAAAAATCTCCTTTTTTATGATATCACCCACTTTTATTCATATTTATCGAAATAACTACATTTTTCGGATAAAATTCCGATTCCCAATTTCATAAGCGATATCATTTTTGTAAACTTAATAAATTCATATTATAAATTAATATCTATAATTTTTCCAAAATGTTACAAGTATCCCGCACCTCATTCCACGAGGCAAAAGCCGAGATCCCTTCGCGGGGAGTGATCTCTTGAGCAAAAGTCTATACTGTAGATTACTCGGTTATTTCAAAACCCGAAATTTAAAAAAAAAGTGGAGCTTAAACCACTCCATTTTCGAATCTATCATATTCCTTCAACGATATCAAGTTCATTACGTTAATGGGGTTTTTTGCCCAAAACCCAGCCGTAGCCCTCCGTCATTTCAGAAAATTATTACTTAGTATTCGTGTCGTGTTTGTTGATTATTCGTCAAGGCACAGTGAACGATAGCCGAGTAATGATTCTCTGTTGCATAGATAGATGCGATTGGTTAGGACAGTCATGTAATTTTGTTGATTATTCATCAAGGATCATGCGAGTGGGTCTAATGCAATCCTGGATAATGACGGGTTGAACTTGACTAGGACCTTTTTGATTTGTTGATTATTCGTCAAGGTCATTTGGGTCCTAGGGGCAAAAACCATATCGGGAATTTCAAATA
Source organism: Agapanthus africanus (assembly GCA_030015575.1). Taxonomy (NCBI): domain Eukaryota; kingdom Viridiplantae; phylum Streptophyta; class Magnoliopsida; order Asparagales; family Amaryllidaceae; genus Agapanthus; species Agapanthus africanus. The sequence continues at coordinate 364,649,279 of JASDDO010000018.1, forward strand.
TACAGGAAACTTGCAGAGTTAGCATACCTTTTGGAGTGTGGTGACTAGAGTGGATTCCATCTAGTGCATCATACAATGATAGTTGTATCCCGATCCCACTGATGAGTTGGATTACACACGGGAGATTATTTCACTTAACAATCAATGCTATAAACTAAGTAGGTGTCTAGAACGGTGTCAGCGGGGCTACGCCTCCAGGGAAAAGAGGTTACATAATTAAGGAATTTCGTGAAAGTATTGGAAAACCTCCCTCGAAGTACCAACACTAGCCTGGCCGAAAGGTTAAGCAAGTATTGTGACATGCGATTAATCCTGACTAGTTCTTCTTTTAAGGTTTGAAGAAGAATTTGAGGAAACAGTGGGAGCCGTCCTGGTTAGATAAAATAATAACCAATCTAATCTTGCAAGAGCGCACGCTAAGTGTTTCTTTTCTTTCTCTCTCCAGGTAGCAACCATTTCATGCCCTAATCAAGATAATAAAATGTATCGCTTGACCGATCCGAATTCTTATTCGGGGCTGGGGAACGTCGGTTTGGCTCTAACTTATGATGGCTATCATGAGTATGAGCAGAGGAAAGTGGATAGTCTGAATTCCTTGGAAACCCAAACGAAGAAGAAGCATACTATTGCATCTACTTCAGGTGTTCTTGTAATTGAAAACTGCTTTTCAGTCAGTCCTACCTCCTGGGTACTAGATACTGGATCAGGATTTCATATCTGTAATTTATTACAGGGACTGAGAAAAAGTAGGATGGTTGGACCTGGTGATATATCCCTCAGAGTGGGGAACGGAGCACAAGTTGATCCTGCAGCCGTCGGTGAATATCACCTGGTGTTGCCAAATGGTAATACTATGATTTTGAACAATTGCTACTATGTACCTTCCATGGTTTGCAACATAGTATCAGTTTCTTTACTTGATAAATATGGATATAACTTTGTTCTTGATAAAAATATCATGAACATTTACCTTGATAAGATACTGGTTGCAGAAGGTACACTGTTTAATGGTATCTATGTTCTAAATCAAAACGCAGTTTTCAATATACAAAACACACGCAAGAGGAAGAGTTCAGAAATGAATGAATCCTACTTGTGGCATTGTAGACTTGGTCATATCGGAGAGAAAAGACTATGTAAGTTGCATAAAGATGGATTTTTGAATACGTTCTAATTTTCATCCTATGAAACCTGTTAGTATTGTCTCAAAGGTAAGATGACCAAATCTCCGATCACCGGACACGGAGGAAGGGCAGGAGAGCTCTTGGGACTCATACACAGTGATGTATATGGTCTATTGTCTATACATGCAAGGGGTGGGTTCTCGTACTTCATCACATTTACTGACAATCTCTCTAGATTCGGATATGTGTATCTTATGAAACATAAATCTGAAGCTTTTGAGAAATTCAAAGAATACAGAAACGAAATAGAGAACCAGACTGGAAAAAGTATCAAAATCCTCCAATCTGATAGAGGAGGGGAGTACTTGAGCACGGAATTCCTTGAATACCTAAAAGAGAATGGAATTCTCTCTCAGCTTACTCCTCCATATACACCACAGTACAACGGTGTATCTGAGTGGAGGAATCGTACCCTTTTGGATATGGTTTGCTCCATGATGAGTAACGCTGAGTTACCTTTTTCATTTTGGGGACATGTGCTTTTGACAGCGGCATATCTTTTGAATCAAGTTCCATCCAAATCGGTGCCTAAGACTCCGTATGAAATATAGAGTAGTAAGAAACCATTTCTTAAATTTATTAAGATATGGGGTTGTCCGGCTTATGTGAAAATACAAAAACCGGACATGTTTCAGGCACGATCAGTTCTTTGTAAATTTGTGGGATATCCTAAGGATTCACTAGGATATCTGTTCTACCACACTGAGGAATAGAAGGTGTTTGTATCTCGCCACGCCACCTTTTTAGAAAGGGAGTTTCTTGCAAAAGAAACTAGTGGGAGTACGGTAGAACTGGAAGAAATTTTTGAACTACAAAATGTCACCGAAGATTTGGTAGAACCGCTAGATTCAGTAGTCCCAGACGAACCTTAGCTACTCCGCAGATCTGGTAGGATTTCTCATCCACCCGAGAGATACTACGGTTTCTCATAGACGGGGATTGAGAGGATTGCATCTTAGAAGAGGATGATCCTACCAGTTTCAGGCAGGCCATTATCAGTAGGGACACTGATAAGTGGCTGGATGCTATGCGATCCGAAATGGAGTCCATGTACACCAATAAAGTGTAGACCTTAGATATTGCTCCACCTGGGGTAAAACCCGTTGGATGCAAATGGAACTACAAAAGGAAACTTGGTGTAGATGGGAAGGTGGAAACCTATAAGGCTAGACTTGTTGCAAAAGGTGTTCGCCAAAGACCAGGATTGGACTATGACGAAACTTTTTCTCCAGTGGCTATGCTCAAATCCATTCGGATCCTACTTGTCATTGCTGCCTTCCATGACTATGAAATCTGGCAGATGGACGTAAAAATGGCTTTTCTAAATGGAAGTTTGGAAGAGTGCGTTTATATGGATCAGCCAGAAGGTTTTGTAGACAGTGGGAGCAGCGGGAAGGTGTGAAAGTTGCTCAAATCCATTTATGGATTGAAGCAGGCATCGCGGAGTTGGAACATCTGTTTTGATGAAACAGTCAAGGAATTTGACTTCATCAAGAACGAGGATGAGCCATGTATATATAAGAAGATTGTAGGACGAACTGTCGTATTCCTAGTATTATACGTGGACGATGTTCTTTTGATAGGAAATGATATTCCTATGCTACAATCGGTCAAGCTATTCTTGTCACAACGGTTTTCAATGAAGGACCTGGGTGATGCCTCATGCATTTTGGGGATCAAGATCTACAGAGATAGATCTAAGAGATTACTCGGACTTTCGCAGTCCAGGTACATAGTGTTAGTGTATATGCCATAGAGGCCATTACTGTATCATACTTGTTTGTATATTACTTAATGGAAGCTTGGGATATTCACCTTGTATATACAATCTTGCTCAAAATAGTAGCATGCTACTTGGTTTGTTTCTACTTCAATGTGTACATGTGTTTATTTTAGTATATCACCTATACACATTAGTGGAGCCCTTAGGATCTTTGCTTGATTACCAGCGATGTGATGGCAGTCACACTAGTGGGGCTGGGTAATCTATAACCACATCCTTATACAGGTCCCTGGTCGCAGGACTATTGAGACAGGGCATCGATACTCCGGAGTAGACTAGCGCATGCGCTTCTCATCCCAGTGTGGGAGACGGTCTGTCCTACAGCCGTCAGTGCGTCGTACTTGAGATAGTATGCGGGTGCTCGTTAGGTTACGGGTACACTGGACAGGACTCGTCGGGAACTGACTAGTTGGTATTATGCCTATCGTCAGTTATCAGTTCCCAGGTGACATGAGTACAGCTTAGTCCGCTGACTTGACACTGTCACTTCGCCTCGAGTGTGTTCCCACTGTACTTTGATCACTACCCTACCACGGCTCAAAGGAGTCGTGCAAACAGGTAGTGGTTGGGTGCAGTCCCGAAGCACTTGGAGGCAGTGACGGTTAGATAGGATTCGTCTCTCCCGGTATTGGGGGTTGACATCGCGCTGTGTCTAGGAGAGCCATTACACGAGTAGTCCCTGGCCAGGGCAAACGAGATATACTGGTAGGCTTCCAGTGTTATCTCAGGGTGTTTTGGGCTTCACTCCGACACGACTTGTACCGCTATTGGGGGACTGTCGTTTACCGCCCCCTAGGCCCGCCATGCGATGTATCAGACGAACAGACCGGACTGTACGGAGAATGTCACATTCAGGCTCAGTAGGAGTTCAGATGGGTTTCCCTCGTCTGTCTTCTTGTCGGCACTACCTGGGGACCGTTACGCACAGCTAGTGCCGCTTGCGGTCTGTGGTTAAACCCACCGTCAGCGTAGTGTCGAGTCTTTAGAGTCCCACACAGAAAGCTTTTTGCCTTCTGGCAAAAGAGTAGAGGTCGCATGGTTTTGCGACATGTCGCATGGTTTTGCGACAGGGTTCGGTCACATCCGTGCACTTGTGCACGTACAGTGTCCGAACAGTTTGCACTAGCGGGCTTTGGTTTAAGCCAGATCCTAGTGTACGTATTGGGATTGGATTTATCCAGTTTGCATTCGTGTTCCTCGGAACACGGATGCGGGTGTGTATGCACAGTTGGCGGGGAGACAGAGGCAGTGGATTCTCATTAGGGTTGTTGACAGTTGACCGTTGACTATTGACTTTTTGCTCAACCCTAATGAGAATATAATATAATTATATTAATTAAGTATTATGGTGACATGGTTGTTGACTTTTGTTGACTTTGTTGACTTGTTGACTTTTGTTGACTTGTTGATTTTGTTGACCGGTTGATTAGGCTTGACTAGTTGACCATCATGATAACCATAGCCATCATTTCATGGCAAAGACTTTTACTTGCTTGCTCATTTATGCAAAATGAGTGCATGAAATGATATGGTTATGGTTGCTTCAACCATCACATAACACTTGATTGGTATGATGAGTTATGATGCTTTTGGATTATGAGAGGGTGAAAGGAAAAAGAGAGGCTCATTCTTACTTGCTCATTCTCTCTCTTGTTCTTGAGCTCTCTTGTTTTTGCTCTCACCCTCTTCCTCTTGCTCCCTCTCTTGACTCTATGGTTCATATATCTCATGAGTTGAGAATCAAGAACCATAGATAAAATCCTACACAAACTCTTCTCTACTCATTCTAGTTCACAAGGTTTAGCAAACCAAGTGAACTAGTTTCTTCAAAGAACGAAGATAGAGCCAAAGGTTGGAGCTTTCAGGTGGATCTATCTTCGGCGTAAGGAGACGACGGGAAGAAGCCGATCCGGACCACCATTGGAGTTTGAAGACGAAGGAGTTCGAGACAAAGAAAGGTATAACCCCCTAACCGAGTAGTTAGCAACTCGTAGTTAGGTTGTTAGTTAGATGTTTAACAAAGATCCGGGCTTTAGGTCTATGTTACCACCTCTATAAAAATCGTTTTTACCATATTCCGCATGCCCGAAAGTACCGGGAGAGGTAGCATGGACATACACATAGAGACCGTACTAAAGAGATTTAGTATGGAAGATTCCAAGCGAGGTAATATACCCGCACTGCACGAAATCACCCTCTCCAAAGAGATATCTCCAAAGACCGATGAGGAGAGGGTTCGCATGGGCACTATACCCTACGCTTCGGCGGTAAGATCTATAATGTATGCAATGCTGTGTACAAGACCAGATATAGCTTACGCGCTAAGCATGGTGAGTCGGTATCAGTCGAAGCCAAGTGAGAACCACTGGACAGCTGTGAAGAACATTCTCAAGTACCTGAGAATGACTAAGAAGATGTTCCTGGTTTACGGTAATGGAGACCTCAGGGTCAAGTCCTTTACCGATTCAAGCTTCCAGAGTGATAAGGATGACAACAAGCCTGTCTCGGGTTTTGTGTTTGTTAGTTATATGTATGCCCTAAAGGCCATTACTGTACATGCGTTGTATATTGTAGTGGATGCTGGGACATATATAGGGAGGACTTTCTTGCTCGACATGATAGCATGCTATCTGGTTACTCTTTATCTTAACATGTACTCTGATTGTCTCTATGTCACATTTTGATAAAGCCCTTAGGATGAGTTCTTGACTACCAGGACTATGATGCAGATCATACTAGTGGAGACAGTGTAGTCGCCAAGTACATCCTTAAAATGTTCCTAGTCGTGGGAGTACCGAGACAAGGCATCGATACTCCAGAGTAGACTAGCGTATGCGCTTCTTGACCCATATGATGGGCGATGGATGATCCCATATCCATTGGTGTTTGATATTAGAGAAGGTATACGGGTGCTCAGTGGAGACTGGGTACACTGGACGGACTCGCCAAGAACTCCCAGATGGTATTATACCTCATGTCAGATGGCAGTTCTCTGGTGACACTGGTACATGTTAGTCTGTAGACCCGAGATAGTCATAGAGTCCTGTGTGATTCCTACCGTGCTTTGATTTCCATCATACCACGTCTAAGAGGGCATGCAAAAAGGTGGCTTTTGGGTACAGTCCCGAATCATATAGAGGCAATGAGCGATAGGAGGGGTTTCTTCTCTCTCGGTATAGGGAGTTGATGTTGCACTGTGTTCGATTGGCTATAACTGGAAATCCCTGGCCAGGGTTGCTGAGATTTACTGGTAAGTGTTATCAGTAGTTTCTCGAACTGTTATGGACCTCATATCGACATGACTTATCAAGCTACTGGGGTCTGACGTGTACCACACCTAGGCGAGATATGCGACATATCAGACGAAGAGACCGGACTGTACGAGAGTGTTACTGGTTGGATTCACGGGAGAATGTACATGCTTGCTTGTTGATCTTCTGATTGCTCAATACCTGGGTGGCTGTTACGTTTAGCTGACCTCTTGCAGCTTGTGGGTGTTTGATATGATCATTACCTACTGCCGGCGTATTGATGATTCTTTAGAGTCCTACACAGAGGTTTCCTGGCTCAGGCAAAACGGAGTAGGGGCACATATATGATATGTGCGGGACCGAGAACAATACGTGTATGTGATACCGTATTAGATTCTCACGATATGAGATATCGGCCGGGTATATGTGATATAGCCGGGTCATCGGATCAAGTGTTGATTCGATGAACTGATGCAGATTATATTAGTCGGTTATTTGTGAAATAGCCGGATTATCGGATCGAGTGTTGATTCGATAATTTAATGTATAATTATATATTTGATATATTAAATTACATTAACTAGTATAAGCTCACTTAAAGATTCTTTTTCTCACTCGGGTAATACATTGATATATATGCGATATATGTTAATTGTATTATTTTATTTTGTTACAAAATATATTATATATGTGATATATAATGTTGTAACAAGTTAAGGTTATAAATGCAACATGTTTTGTGGAGTTTAAACATGGTTAGGGTTTGGATTAGGGTTAAACCTTCTTGAAGCTTTGCTTTTGTTTTTAACTAAAGATTTTTTCTAAAGATATTTTGGTTGATATTTGTTAACCCAACCCAACCCTTCACCATGGTTACGTCTCTACATGGGTTAAGTTATCATACATAACCCATGGTTGCATTTCTAACCTCACGAGATTTTATTATTCATCACAAAAGGATTGATCATCTTCTTTCTTCTTCTTCCTTGCATGACAAGCTTTCTAGCTTTTTGTGAAGTGATGAAAATGAGTGAGAAATAGAAAATAAATAAGAGCTAAATTCCTACTTCATCATCCTCATCTATTCTAGCCACTTAGTGTTAGTGCATATGCCCTAGAGGCCATTACTGTATCATACTAGTTTGTATATTACTTGATGGAAGCTTGGGATATTCACAGTTGTATGTACAATCTTGCTCGAAATGGTAGTATGCTACTAGGTTTGTCTCTGCTTTAATATGTGCATGTGTTTCTTTTAGCATATTGCTTATATACATATTAGTAGAGCCCTTAGGATCTTTGCTTGATTACTAGCGTTGTGATGGCGCTCACACTCGTAGGGGCTGGGTAATCCATAAGCACATCCTTATACAGGTCCCTGGTCGTTGGACTATCGAGACAGGGCATCGATACTCCGGAGTAGACTAGCGTATGCGCTTCTCATCCCAGCGTGGGAGACGGTCCGTCCCACAGCCGTCAGTACGTCGTACTTGAGATAGTATGCGGGTGCTCGTTAGGTTACGAGTACACTGGACAGGACTCGTCGGGGACTGTTGGTTGGTATTATACCTATCGTCAGTTATCAGTTTCCAGGTGACATGAGTACAGCTTAGTCCGCTGACTTGACACTGTCACTTCGCCTTGAGTGTGTTCCTACTGTACTTTGATTACTACCTTACCACGGCTCAAAGGAGTCGTGCAAACATGTAGTAGTTGGGTGCAGTCCCGAAGCACTTGGAGGCAGTGACGGTTAGACAGGATTCGTCTCTCCCGGTATTGGGGGTTGACATCGCGCTGTGTCTAGGAGAGCCATTACACGAGTAGTCCCTGGCCAGGGCAAGCGAGATATACTGGTAGGTTTCCAGTGTTATCTCAGGGTGTTCTGGGCTACACTCCGACACGACTTGTACCGCTATTAGGGGACTGACGTTCACCGCCCCCTAGGCCCGCCATGCGATGTATCAAACGAACAGACTGGACTGTACAGAGACTGTCACATACAGGCTCAGTAGGAGTTCAGATGGGGTTCACCTCGTCAGTCTTCTTATCGGCATCTACCTGGGGACCGTTACGTACAGCTAGTGCCGCTTGCGGTTTGTGGTTAAACCCACTGCCAGCGTAGTGTCGAGTCTTTAGAGTCCCACACAGAGAGCTATTCGCCTTTAGGCAAAATGAGTAGAGGTCGCATGGTTTTGCGACAGGGTTCGTTCACGTCCGCGCACTTGTGCACGTTTGCTGTCCGGACAGCTTATACTAGCGGGATTTGGTTTAAGCCGGATCCTACTATATGATTTGGGATTGGTTTTATCTCTTTGTATTCGTGTTCCTCGGATCACGAATACTGGTGCGTATGCACAGTTGCTTGAGACAGAGGGAGAGGACTTTGATTAGGGTTAATGACCTTTGTCATTTTATTAACCCTAATGCTTATGTGTGTCTTATGGTTAATTGATATTAGTTTAATATAATTGTGCATGGTTATGGTTGTTTACCATTTGACCTTCTTGACTTGTTGACCTAGGTTGACACTTTGACCATCATCATTTCATTTGGAAGATGCTCTTTGATCCTTGCAATTTGCATTAAAAATGAAATGATAATGGTCATGTCTTGATTAACCATGATAATTATCTAGCTAATTATCAATTTATAATAATTCACACATATATGTGAGAATGGTTGTTTTATTCTCTCATTCTATCATTCACTTTCTCTCTCTTGTTCTTCCTCTCCCTCAAGCTCTCCCCTCTCATGTGTTGAGAAACACTTGAGCTTGAGAAAAACCTCTTCTTGATAATCTTTACTCTCATCTAGGGTTTTAGGACTGGCACTTCTAGCACCCTAGTTACTTTTAACTTGAAGTTGAAGCTAAAGGTTGAGGCTTTCGGGTGGATCCTTCTTCGACTCAAGAAGACGACAAAGGTGATCCCTTTCTACTACTCCAAGGATCAAGGTGAGAAGGACATAAAGCCCTAGGTATAACCATTCTACCCTTAGCTAGTTTCTAGTTAGCTTTAGCTTGTTTTTGTTTAGCAAAGATCCTTCTTTATCTAGTCCATGTTGCCTAAAGTGATAAAAATACGATTTTTATTCCGTTTTCCGCCTCCCCGCAAGCACCGGGGTGGGCAACGTGGACTTACAGTGGTATCAGAGCCTAACTAAACATAAACTAGCTAGGTAGTAAAGTGTATGGAAGTTCAATCGAAAAAAATCACAAAACCGAGTTTACAAAAACCCAAGTTTCTGTTAAAATTTTTTCTGTTCAAAATAAAATAAATCATACTCCAAAAATCATCTCAGGGTTTGGTGAAGAAAGCCACCAAAAACGATCCAGTGACTCGCTCAAAGAGCCGCGGTTCCGCGGCAATAGCAAGCTATCGCCGCGAAACCGCGGCCGTTTTGGCTCGTCTCTGGGTCGAGTTTGGTGCAGTGTTCTTCTGGCATGGTTTTTGGATTTTTAAGATGGTTTATATGTGCCCAGGTTTTCCAGAAAATAAATTTGATTTTGGGGGCCTATAAATCCGTATTTTTTGATCGAACTTCAATACACTTTGACTAAAGGGTTATAACTGTGATGTTTATATGTATTGAACGTCGGCTAATCGCTATATGTCAATTAGTGGGGGTTATACATATCTGTGATCTGTGTTTGATGATGGTATGTGTATATGAATGCGTTGGATTGTCGCGGGTGAATAGCCGGGGTGGATGTGAGATGAGTGTTTCTTTTTCTTTCATTCATGTAACATGTAAATTGATGTAATATTATTTGTATGGCCGCACAACCGGATCGGGGTTGTAGCCGTCATTGTATAATTCTTTTTTCTGTTTTTGCTCCTAGGATAGACCCATGGAGGGGGTGCACAAACTACCGGGTATCTCGAAATGCCGAGTGGCCTACTCACGGAGTTGAGGGAGGTTGCTTCTCTTCGGGTGCTTGGCGGGTAGTTTGCCGCACCCGTAGGGGTCTTGGGTGGGGTATTGGCTATTCACCGCGACCGTGTAATCTGCTTTTCGTTGTAGGCTCGAACGGATTGCGGATTCCTAGTATATCCAATGTATTCATCTGTGATCTGTAATGTCTATCATTGCTATATATTTATATATTATAACAATTTAGGCGTTGCTTATGTTTTACAGCCGCGCTAGCCCAGCCCCCGCTCTGTCGTTAGTTAAGTAACCTAACGGGTGATGACGGGGCCCCGTAGCGAATGCGAATGGCATAAGCGTACGTCATATTTTGGTTGTTTTCTGCAATGGTAGGATTAAATGATGGGACGCATTAAAAGAACTAATGCAAGAAAATAAACCAAGTAAAAGTCGATTGGAACACTTTGAAAACCACTCGGTTCTTTTCAAAACTAAACTTTTAAACGCGGAGCTTGAACCACTCCTTTTAAAAGCTATCTCGTTCCATCGATTATATCAAGTTCACTACGTTCACGGTTTTTCCAAAACCATTCGTAGCCCTCCGTCATTCCACATGAATGGTCAAAAGTATTCAAGCTATGTATTTTGGCCAAAGTCAAGGCATAGTGATCGGTAGCTATTGGGTATTCATGTGCAGCATAGATAGATGCGTTGGTTTGGGACAGTCGTGCTGCCGTTTTAGCCAAAGTCAAGGGTAGGTACGGGTAGGTCCAAATTAACCAGGAGAATGACGGGTAGAACTTGACATGTGACTTATGATATTTTGGCCAAAGTCAAGGTCATAAGAGCATGGGGCAAAAATCCACATCGGGAGTTTCATAAGTACTGGAACTTGCTAGCGCTGCATACCATTTGGAGTGTGATGATTCTGGTAGGATTCCTTCGATTTTATCACGCGATGACATTTGGATCCCGATCCTACTGTGAGTATATGCTACTCCTCGGGAAAACTCTCACTTAACGATCAATGCTATAAACCTAGTAGGTGTCTAGAAAGGTGTTAGCGGGGCTATGCCCACAGGGAAAAGAGGTTACTTAATTAAGGAACTTCGCGAAAGCGTTGGAAAACCTCCCTCGAAGTACCGACACTGGCCTGGCTGAACGGTTAAGAAAGTATTGTACGGTGAGATTGATCCCGACTAATCCTTCCTTTTTGGTTTGAGGAGGGATTCGAGAAACAGTGGGAGCCATCCTGTTTAAACAAACTAAAAACCACTCTAAACTTGCAAGAGCATCATGCTAAAGTGTTTCTTTTCTCTCTCCTAATTGCAGTGACCATTCAACATGACCGGAATTAAGTTATTACTAGATAAAAATATACTGACAGGGCCAAACTACAAAGATTGGCTCAGGAATGTCAAGATGGCAATCACTTACGACAAGCTGGGGTATCTCCTTACCACCAAAGCTCCCCCTGTCCCAGGTCCCAAAACCAGTGTCTCGGATAGGGAAATCCGTAAGACATGGGAAATAGATTGCGCGAAGGCCAAATGCCTCGTACTTGCCTCGATGGACAACGAACATCAGAGGAGGCACGAGAATATGGACCTAGAGTCCATATTTCTTCATACAAAAGAACTGTATGGAGAGCAGTCTCGTATCGCCAGATACGAAGTGTCGAAGAAGTTGTTTTTGGCAAGGTTGGCCGTCGGATCATCGGTAGCGGAACACGTACTTAAGATAATTGGCTACATAGAGGAGCTCGCAGAACTTGGGACCACGTTGGAGAATGAGCTTTATACGGACTTGATTCTCCAGTCCCTTCCTTCCACTTACGCCCAGTTCATCCTGAACATCAACTTACAGGAAAAGGAAGTTGAACTTTCAAAGCTCCTCAACATGTTGAGGAGTGCAGAGGGCACCCTACAGAAAAGTAGGGAGACATCCACTTTGTTTGCAGGAGGATCTTCCTCTTCTAGGTCCAGGGCGAAAGCCAAGGGCAAGAAGAAGAAAGCCCCCGCCAAACCAAGAGACGGTGTTAGTAAAGTGGATACGAAGGGAAAAGGAAAAGCAACAAAGGTAGCGGGAAAGCTGGTGGGGAAGGAAGAATGCTTCTACTGTCACAAAAGTGGTCACTGGAAACAGGATTGCAAGGCTTGGAAGGCCAGAACACAGGATTTGAAGCGAGTTGCGGCTTCAGCTTCAGGTGTGTATGTTATTGAAAACTGTCTATCAATAAACTCTACATCCTGGGTATTGGATACCGGATCAGGATCTCATATCTGTAATTCTTTGCAGGCGTTGAGAAAGCGTAGAGTTTTGAAGGCAGGTGACATGACCCTCAGAGTTGCAAACGGTGCTAGCATGGATGCTGAGGCCGTGGGGGACTATCACCTGGGACTGTCAGATGGACACTTTTTGTTTTGCGTAGTTGTTATTTTGTACCAAATGCAACCTGTAATATCATTTCTGTATCTTTATTATCTAAAGAAGGTTATGAATTTGCATTTGTAAGTAATGTAGTGAACATTCACCTTAATCAAGTTTTGATTGGGTCAGGTACATTGAACAACGGTATATACGTATTAAACCAATCACAGATTTTCAATGTCCAGAATACACACAAAAGAAAGTCTCCAGAAATCAATAAAACTTTCTTATGGCATTGTAGACTGGGTCACATCAATGAGAGAAGGTTGACTAAGTTACATACAGAAGGATATTTGGATCCGTTCGAATATCAATCGTATGCAACTTGTCAATCCTGTCTCAAAGGAAAGATGACAAAGACTCCGTTCACTGGACACGGAGTAAGAGCGAGCGAGCTCTTAGGACTCGTACACAGTGACGTGTGCGGTCCAATGTCTACACATGCATGAAGCGGTTATTCTTACTTCATTACTTTTACGGATGACTTTTCAAGGTACGGTTATGTCTTCTTAATGAAACATAAATCCGAGGCTTTTGAAAAATTCCAGGAATATAAGAATGAAGTAGAAAAACAAACAGGCAAATGTATCAAGGCACTGAGATCTGATCGAGGTGGTGAATACTTGAGTGCCGAGTTCCTGGGTTACTTAAAAGAGAATGGAATTCTCTCTCAGCTTACTCCTCCATACACTCCGCAACATAACGGTGTATCGGAGAGACGGAACCGAACCCTATTGGATATGGTACGGTCCATGATGAGTAACGCTGAGTTGCCGCGATCGTTTTGGGGATATGCGCTAGAATCAGCTGCATACCTTTTGAACCGAGTTCCAACTAAGACTGTGCCTACTATACCATATCAGATGTGGTGTGGGAAGAGACCCTATCTTAATCACATTAAGACATGGGGATGTCCAGCTTTTGTAAAAAAGCAGCATGCGGACAAGCTCGAGGCACGCTCAGTACAGTGCAAGTTTGTGGGATATCCAAAGAACTCCAAGGGATATTTCTTCTATTGCGAAGAGGAACAAAAGGTTTTTGTTTCTCGCCATGTCCACTTTCTAGAACACCAGTTCATAGAAAAAGAAATAAGTGGGAGCGCAATAGAACTGGAAGAAATTCTAGAACCACGAGCTATTACTGAAAGCTTAGTAGAACCAGAGGGTTTGAAAAATCAGGACATTCCCACGCCACTCCGCAGGAGTAGTAGGCAGTCTCATCCGCCCGAGAGATACTACGGTTTTCTCATTGACGGGGATAGAGAGGATTGCATCATAGATTGTGATGAACCTACTAGCTTCTAGCAAGCCATTCAGAGCGTCGACTCGGTAAAATGGCTGGATGCAATGCGGACCGAAATGGAGTCCATGTACACCAACAAAGTATGGACGTTAGACATTGCTCCGGATGGGGTAAAAGCCGTAGGATGCAAGTGGATCTTCAAAAAGAAGATTGGTGTAGATGGACAGGTTGAGACCTATAAAGCTAGACTGGTTGCAAAGGGTTTTCGTCAGCGACCTGGTTTGGACTATGACGAAACCTTTTCTCCAGTAGCTATGCTGAAATCCATTCGGATCCTTCTTACCATTGCTGCCTTCCACGATTCTAAAATTTGGCAGATGGACGTAAAAACCGCTTTTCTAAATGGACATTTAGAAGTGTGTGTCTATATGGAACAGCCAGAGGGTTTCATTCAGAGTGGGAGCAGCGGAAAGGTGTGCAAGTTGCTTAAGTCTATTTATGGACTGAAGCAGGCATTGCAGAGTTGGAACATCTGTTTTGATGAGACGGTCAAGGAATTTGGCTTTATCAAAAATCCAGATGAACCATGCATCTATTGTAGATTTGTAGCGAGAACTGTAGTATTCCTTGTTTTATACGTGGATGACATTCTCTTAATAGGAAATGACATTCCTATGCTACAATCTGTCAAGGGGTTCTTGTCACACAGGTTCTCCATGAAAGACCTGGGTGATGCCTCATACATTCTAGGTATCCGGATCTACCGTGACAGATCCAAGAGGATATTAGGACTTTCACAGTCCAGGTACATCGACACCATACTGAAGAGATTCAGTATGGAAGATTCCAAGCGCGGTAATCTACCGGCTTGTCACGGGATCACCCTCTCCAAAGAGATGTCTCCCAAGACTGATTTGGAGAGGGATCGCATGTCTATTATACCCTACGCTTCTGCGGTAGGCTCTATAATGTATGCGATGTTGTGTACCAGACCGGATGTGGCTTATGCACTGAGTGTGGTAAGCAGGTATCAGTCGAACCCTGGGGAGAAACATTGGATAGCGGTAAAGAACATTCTCAAGTACCTGAGAAGGACTAAGGAGATGTTCTTGGTGTATGGCGGAAAAGACCTCCAGATTGAGGCCTTTGCTGACTCCAGCTTCCAGAGTGACAAGGATGATTCCAAGTCCATGTCGGGCTTTGTCTTTACCCTCAATGGAGGGGCGGTGTGTTGGAAGAGCTCCAAACAGGAAACCGTTGCTGACTCGACTATGGAAGCGGAATACATCGCTGCATCTGATGTCGCAAAAGAAGCTGTCTGGATGAGGAAGTTCTTGAAAGAACTTCAGGTGGTTCCGTCCATTGTTGACCCAATACATCTGTATTGCGACAACAACGGGGCTATAGCTTTAGCGAAGGAACCCAGGCCCCATCAGAAATCTAGACACATAATGAGGCGGTATACCTGATCAGGGAGATCGTGGATCGCCAGGAGATCGAGGTTCGGAGGGTTGCTTCAGAAGATAACACTACAGATCCATTCACCAAGGCCTTGCCCCAGACTCAGTTTGAGCGGCTGATCGAGATGATAGGTCTTCGATACGCCAGTACATGGCCTTAGTGCAAGTGGGAGATTGTTAGTGTATATGCCCTAGAGGCCATTACTGTATCATACTAGTTTGTATATTACTTGATGGAAGCTTAGGATATTCACAGTTGTATGTACAATCTTGCTCGAAATGGTGTAAGTGCACGGCGGCGCCCCGGCCGTCAATCCGACGGCCAAATGCGGAAGCGGTGATAAACTTAAATTTTTCTTGAACTGGCAAACCTCCGCGCACTAATACCCGGATCGAACCATTAATTAGTCCTAGCTATCTACAAGAATGGGAATAGAGATATACCGACGATCCAAGTCCTCCGGTCTTCTCGTCGTCGTCCCAATCTCCTGCGGAATGTCCCGTCTCCTCCTCGTCGCCGGAAGTGCACCACATCGCCTACTTCTTTTACGGGCTCCCACCTCAATGCCGAGGCAACTCGGGCACGAAGCCGGCTACTCGACGTGCCCAAGGTTCGCTGTAGAATATGTAGTCCTCAAGTCTCACTTTGGGGTTGTGGAATTGCCATTTGGTGGAGGAATGATACTTGGAGCTTTGGAGATTGATCTTGTGGGATTTTGCAACATGAAATGAACCAAAATCCTACACTCAAAAATGTTGGACAGCCCCCCTTCATGCTTGGGCCGGCCATCTTGGTGAGGGGAGGAATGAATGGAGTGAGTGGGAGAGCAAATCAAATGGGAGCCATTCTCATCTAATACCAAAGAGAGAGAGAGGAAAGCTATCATGCAAAAGAAATGATAGTAAGGAAAATCCAACACTCAAAGCAACAATCATCACTCCAAAAGTCATGCCATCATCAATAACCATGATGACTTTAAAGGTCAAGCCATCATGAGGAAGTCAAGAAGTCAAGGTCAAGGGATGGGGCTATAATCATGATGCAACAAAATGCAAAGAACCCCTTCCACTAATGCCTATTTGCAACAACGCAAATAAACCCTCCTCCACCAATCTTCAGCCAATGAACGGAACAAAGGAAATTGGCCGAAACGGAAAGCAAACTGGCAACTCCAGAAAACTGGTCCTGTAATAAATTACAGGAAAACCCCGATACTGTGCATACACACCCGCATCTGTATTTCGACCGAAATACAAATGCAATGAGACAAAATCTACACTGTACTATACTAGAATCCGGCTTAAACCAAAGCCGGCTAGTAATATCCGTTCGATCCTGATCCGTGCAATACCGCACGTATCTGATCAAACCCTGCCATATAACCATACGGCCTATAGTACAGACTGTCCGATCCTGATCCGTGCAATACCGCACGTATCTGATCGGACCTTGCCATATCTCCATACGGCCTCTACAACCTTTCGCCCGAAAGCTGAGTAACTGAAATGTGGGGGACTCTGAAGACTTATCAATACCTTGGTTGTGGATTTAACCACTAGCACGTTAGAGGTATAAGCCAATACATAACGGGCTACCAGGTATTGACCAAAAGGGACGTCTGTGAGCGAACTCAGCCTGACTCCCTACTGAGCCTGTCAGTGACAATATCCGTACAGTCCGGTCCGTTCGTCTATGAGCATCGCATGGCGGGCCTAGGGGGTTGGTAAAAGTCAGACCCCCAAAAGCGGTACAAGTCGTGTCGGAGTGTAGCCCAGAACACCCTGAGATACTACTGGAATACCTACCAGTAAATCTCCTTGCCTCGGCCGAGGGCTTCGTGTAATGTCTCTCCTAGACACAGCACGACCTCACCCCCAATACCGGGAGAGAAGAACCCCTGAAGATACGCTCACTGCCTCCATGTGGCTCGGGACTGTACCCAACTAAAACCTGTTTGCACGACTCCTTTGAGCCGTGGTAGGGTAGTAATCAAAGTACAGTGGGAACTCACACGAGACAAATGACGATCCCCAGGTCGATGAACTAACCTGCACACATGTCACCAGGGAACTGCCATCTGACGTCTGGTATATGACCAACTAGCATGTTCCCGGCGAGTCCTGTCCGGTGTACTCATAACCCAATGAGCACCTGTATACATCTTAGGTGATCCAACTGACACCAGTGGCTTGTGAGACCGGCCACCGCCCCTCGTCGGGGTCTCGACTGTATACACTAGTCTACTATGGAGAATCGATGCCCTGTCTCGAAACTCTCACGACTAGGGACCTTTTAAGGATATGCTTATAGACCCCCAGCTCCCACTTATATGATCGCCCTCATACTGCTGGTGGTCAAGCAAGAATCCTAGGGGCTCTATCAACGTGTAATAGCGACGTGTCAGGTCACTTAAAGCAGTACACGATGATAAAGGTAAACCAGATAGCATACTATCATCTCGAGTAAGACTGTCCTACCGGGATAGGTCCTCCATCAATCATTGCAATCACGTACCTGTGACCTAATAATTGACTCTGAGGGCACTATCTCCAACAATCTCCCACTTGCACTCAAGGCCAATTATTGCGATGTCGCATACTCACAGCCCGTGTGATACCGAACACCCAACTCCTCTACTAATCAGTCTCACAAAGCTCGTTTGCGAAACTATTGCGTTCGAGGAACAGCCTCAGTGAGTGGATCCGCTTTGTCGTCTCTTTCAATGTCTCTCTATATCTCAAGTTCGCGGAGAAACCCATCTCCTGAAAAGAGCAATACCTGTCTTAGAATATGTCTGGATGTCTGATGGGACATAGCTCATAAATGAACTCCAAATCCAAACTTCTTAGACTGTATCGTCAACTGAACTTAATCAGTATCCTGCGCCATGCTTCCCTCAGTATTGCCTTGGACTACCTGTCCAAAATACTGCCCCTCGTCAGAAGGAAAACTATAACTCTGACAACCTCCTTGTCGTCCATGTCACCTTGGAAGCCTGGAATGATAACTGTCTCCCGAATGAGGTTGTCGTTATTATATCCCTAGAACATCCACTTATGTTCTAAAACTGCGTCCGACTGTTTCTCCAGTATTGGATTAATGTCAGCTTATTGCATCTAGTGCAAGAACAATGTCTGGTGCGGTACTTGACATCTCATGATTGACTCAATTGCCTGAGCAAGTGATCTGCCAATCATGCACATCCCTCTCCCCTTTAGTCTGTAAGACACCTTTAGAGAGGGTGACTCCATCACCTGCAGGTATAATACCGTGCCAGGAGTCAACCATTCTAAATACTCTTAGAATGCTGTCAACGTACCCTGATTGGGAAACCACCCAAATCTAGATCTAAAACCATAGATCTAGTAACCAGTATGTCTGATATAAAATCCATTTCCTTTGTGGAGAAACCACTGTGTGACGACCAAAGTATAACCGATTGTAGTATAGGAGTTTCTTTTCCTACTCTGTGTATGTCATCCAAATACCAGGATATCACACCCTACTACCTTTTCAACAGATCCATCCCCTATTCTGATGAAGTCAAACCCATGACTATCACGTCAGAAGTAGATGATCTATTTCCGCTACTGGTGCTTCAGTCTATAAATAGACATAAGCTACCTGTCTACCAATGCTTCCGCTGCTCCCACTGACTACGACAACCCTCTGGCAGAGTCATATAGACGTACACTTCTAAAACTAGTTTTAGAACGACGCTATACTCATCCTCCCGCCGGGTCTCGCAGCCTGGAACAACAGCAATGGTAATTGTGGGTAAACAAGAACTTCCCTGTCACCGTCCTTGAGGCTACCGTAGTACCTCTCGGGTGCCTGAAGTTACCCACCTTATCTGCGGAGTGGCCAATGGTATTTTAATCCAAATTGAATCTTTAGGTTCCTTATCAAATCTTAAGTAATCGTTTGTGGTTCTGGAATCACTTCCAGTTCTACCATACTCCCACTACTGTTTTCTGAAAAAATCCATTTTTTATTAAAACTGTGGCGAGTCTAGAACAATATTGCTATTGTTCATCCAGATGGTAGAAAGTCAACCCTCGTCATAGCCTGGGTCAACCCACAAACAGCCATTACAGAAACGTGCCTTGAGTTGTCTAGTGTCTGGTTTTAATCATAAACCGGACAACTCCCCGTACCTTAACATCGTTAAGATATGAACTGTTCTATATCCAATATAGAAATAGAGGCACTGATTTAATTGAACCAGATCCAAATCATGCAGCTGTCTCCAGTGCATGTCAACTAAATGGAAGGAGGCCGATCAGCGTTACTCAACTTAGGAATGCTTCCAATTATGAGTAACCTGAAAGAGAAGCAAGTTCTCTTAATCATTACTATCAATTGAATACCATTGACAAGTATCTACATCTTCGATCACTTTGAAGAATCCCGATATTTGCTCCACCTGGTTCTCTACTCTATTCGAATACCTATAACTTCTCCAAATTCGGACCCTGTGTTTCCACGAAACACCTGTCTAAAAAGTAGAGAAGTCATAAGTAAACCGAATATAGTACGAGGACCAACCCCTCTGTCCTGATGGACCCTGGACAACATACAATACTCTGTATAAGTCCCTTGAGTCTGATAACTCATTCACTGTGTGTCGTAGGTTGAAAACTGTACTGATGGTCAAGAAGAATTACACCGCTGCTTAATGCTCCTTACCTAACCATCCACTGATATAGGTAAATGTCGTAGAAATAATTTCAGAAAGGTATATTTCACTCTATGAAAATAGACGTACAGATATATCAATTTGAAATTGGTGCATAACAGCGGATATTCAAAACCAAATATTTGCCGACCGGCAAACAGCCTAGGTGATTTCCTCAAATATCACCGATTACAACGAATCCCGATATAATGAGGATGATCACCCAATTCCCAATAACCTACTCCCACTCATCATCTGTAAAACCATACAGATGTGAGAATCATACCTGGTAAATACATACCCTGGAGTAAGTATCTAATCGGGAAATCAGTTTTCCTTTAACAGTACACAGCGAAACTGAAACATTGAAATGTTTCGATGGGGTATCCTGGTATTCCTAGTAATGCCTCTTCCAGATTCACGACTGTAACCGTATAATTCTTTGCCACCTCTCCAAATCCCTTCATATGTCTTTAGTCATTACCTTCTGCACACCCCTTTAGGCCAAATGGTTTTCTTCCTTCCCTACCGTTCGGCACCAGCCTATGGTTTGGAAGAAGACTATCCAATAAGCATAATGGGTGTACTGTCCTAATCCTAGGAACACTCGCAATGCGAGAGAAGGTGAGGATAAAAGACAACCGAATGAACTCAATTCCTATTTCTCCTGAACCATAATCCATCCCCGAACTGGAACAAGTTCCTTTCGAGTTCGTATATAACCATACGATGGAGTATCCAATAAACTGTGGATCTTCGTAGTGATACGGAGTGTCCAGGAGAAATTCAAAGGTGATTTTAGGATTGGCGAAGAAATACCTGGTTTGGTCATGAATATCTGTTGCAATTTACTTTGCCCTCTTACTAATCCCTTTATTTTGTCTTAACTTAATACCTTCTGTACACCATCGTTAGGCTAATTGGTTTTCTTCATTCCCTACCGGTCGGCACCAGCCTAAGGTTTGGAAGAAGACTATCCAATTTGCGTAATAGGTGTACTATCCCCTAAACCAAGGAGTACTCACAACTTGAGAGAAGGTAAAAAGGAAAAGACAACTGAATAATCCTATCCGTTTTCTCCAGAACCTGAAACCATCCTCGAATAAATTCCTTCGAGTTCGTATATAACCATACGATGGTTTTGTCCAATGGAAGTGGACGTTCGTAGCAACACGGGGTATCCTGGAGAAAAGGGTAAAAGTAGGAGTGGCAATGAGGTTTGCAACTCTGACAATCCAAAAGCCAATGTTGAGAAGGTTCGGTTTAATTTGGTCACTGAGTCATAGTCTTAGGGTCGGGTCAATGGTCGCTGCCAAAGAGAGAGAGAAAAGAAACACTCAGCGTGCACTCTATCCTAGATCAGAATGGTTACCAATTTATCTAATCTGGAAACCTCCCACTGTACCTCAAATTCTCCTCCAAACCTGAAAGAAGAATTAGTCGGGGTCACCCGAGGAGTAAACTAACTCATCAGTGGGAATCGGGATCCAACTATCATCACATGATAACGTGACGGAATCCGCTCACGCTACCACACTCCAGAAGGTATGCGCATATCTGGCAAGTTTCAGTTCTTTTGAAACTCCCGATGTGATTTCTGCCCCATGCTCTTATGACCTTGGCGTGAGGTCAAAATATCATAAGTCACATGTCAAGTTCTACCCGTCATTATCCAGGTTAATTTGAACCCACCCGTACATACCCTTGACGTAGGCCAAAATAGTAGTACGACTGTCCCAAACCAACGCATCTATCTATGCAACAGATAAATACCCGGCAGCTACCAAACACTATGCCTTGGCGTGAGGTCAAAATACATAGCTTGAATACTACCGAATATTTAACTGAAATGACGGAGGGCTACGAATGGTTTCTGGCGAAAACCTTTAACGTAAAGAACTTGATATCGTTGAAGGAACGGATAGCTTTTAAAAATATAGTGACGAAAACCTTTGCTAAAGAGGTCACTCCCGGTGAAGGGATCTCGGCTCTTTCCCCGTAGAATGGGGTGCAGGATATTCCAACTGAATACCACGGTGCAAAGCAAAAGTAATCGGCTATAGTGAAGTTAATGCCCTGACGCAAACTTCTGTCCAAGGGGTCACTCCCGGTGAAGGGATCTCGGCCCTTGCCTCGTCGATTGAGGAGCAGGATATTCCAACTGAATACCACGATGCAAAACAAAAGTGAACGTCCTTGCAATAACAGCTTTTTGAAAAGTGTTCCAACAACATCAGATTAGGTTTGTTTTTAACTTGCATTGATCCGAATCAACGCAGTCCCATCAATTGATCACACCACAAAGAACGAAAATATACTGATGTACGTATATGCCATCCGCATTCGCCACTGGGTCCCGTCATTACCCGTTAGGTTAGCTAACTAACGACAGAGCGGGGACTGGACTATCGCGGATGCAAAACATATACAACATCTACTAATATATATACCAATATATAGTATTCGCTCAAGGCGTGAATAAAATGCAACATCACAGATATGTACAGCATCACAGAAACAATACAGATATCTGGGATCCCCGGGTTTCACAGAGCCACTGCTGAAACCCGACGTTCCCCTGGTCGTGTGGATAGCCTGTGCAATGTAATCCTAGACCCCTACGGGCGCGGCAAGTCACCCGCCAAAACCTGAAGCGAGGCAGCCCCCTTCAGCACCGTGAATGGACCACCCAGCACTTCACGGAATCCGGTAACTTGGGCACCCCTCCTGGGTCAACCTGTACCCCCTACGAGTGCGGCGAATAGCCCGCCAATCCTAGAGTGAAGCCCCCTCCGTCCCAATGCCATGAGATGCGGGCTTGTTGCCCTCTAGAACCCGGCTATCCGTGCACCCCTCCGCGGGGCAATCCTAGTACAGAAAGTAAAATATACATACACCGGGTACATCGACCGCAACCAGGTCGTGCCCCAAAATAATAATACAAACAGGCAGTGACGGCAGTCCACATGTCGGACGCTCGCCCCGCAATATCAAATGTACATAATACAACCACAACAGTACTAGCATTGCATCCAGGCTATCCCCCACGATCGATCCGCAACATCACAGCAAAAACAGAACATCAACGTGAAAGTCACGTTCGCAAATCCGTCTAACCGGGCTATAACAGTTAGACCGGATTTACCGATCGAGTGACATTCACGGTCGCAGATATAATGTAAATACTGTGAAATAATGTGTTTAAAATATCCGATCGATCAAAAAATAACAAGTGGGCCCCCAAGCAATACTGTAGCAGATCAGGAAATTCTGGGCCCAATATTAATATTCCAAAACCCCTATTTTTAGCCCAGAAAGAGATTGTAGCAAATTGATGCAGCAAACCCAACATAGTGCGGCGGAACCTCGGCCCAAAGGGGTGTTTGGCCGCGGTTCCGCGCTCCCGTAGTGGAATTGGTCCATCGAATTTCTACAGAACTCTTATCTTTTCCAGTACATCACTTTTCTGTAACCTGAAAAAATTTTCGACACCAAAAAATTTCAACAGAAAACTGATGCGGGCAAAAGTGCGGTTTTAGGATTTTTGATCGATCGAAAATGCAAACACATTACACAAAGCTAGACTAAGTTAATGGCGAGGCTCTGATACCACTGTAAGTGCACGGCGGCGCCCCGGCCGTCAATCCGACGGCCAAATGCGGAAGCGGTGATAAACTTAAATTTTTCTTGAACTGGCAAACCGCCGCGCACTAATACCCGGATCGAACCATTAATTAGTCCTAGCTATCTACAAGAATGGGAATAGAGATATACCGACGATCCAAGTCCTCCGGTCTTCTCGTCGTCGTCCAATCTCCTGCGGAATGTCCCGTCTCCTCCTCATCGCCGGAAGTGCACCACATCGCTTACTTCTTTTACGGGCTCCCACCTCAATGCCGAGGCAACTCGGGCACGAAGCCGGCTACTCGACATGCCCAAGGTTCGCTGTAGAATATGTAGTCCTCAAGTCTCACTTTGGGGTTGTGGAATTGCCATTTGGTGGAGGAATGATACTTGGAGCTTTGGAGATTGATCTTGTGGGATTTTGCAACATGAAATGAACCAAAATCCCACACTCAAAAATGTTGGACAGCCCCCCTTCATGCTTGGGCCGGCCATCTTGGTGAGGGGAGGAATGAATGGAGTGAGTGGGAGAGCAAATCAAATGGGAGCCATTCTCATCTAATACCAAAGAGAGAGAGAGGAAAGCTATCATGCAAAAGAAATGATAGTAAGGAAAATCCAACACTCAAAGCAACAATCATCACTCCAAAAGTCATGCCATCATCAACAACCATGATGACTTTAAAGGTCAAGCCATCATGAGGAAGTCAAGAAGTCAAGGTCAAGGGATGGGGCTATAATCATGATGCAACAAAATGCAAAGAACCCCTTCCACTAATGCCTATTTGCAACAATGCAAATAAACCCTCCTCCACCAATCTTCGGCCAATGAACGGAACAAAGGAAATTGGCCGAAACGGAAAGCAAACTGGCAACTCCAGAAAACTGGTCCCGTAATAAATTACAGGAAAACCCCGATACTGTGCATACACACCCGCATCTGTATTTCGACCGAAATACAAATGCAATGAGACAAAATCTACACTGTACTATACTAGGATCCGGCTTAAACCAAAGCCGGCTAGTAATATCCGTTCGATCCTGATCCGTGCAATACCGCACATATCTGATCAAACCCTGCCATATAACCATACGGCCTATAGTACAGACTGTCCGATCCTGATCCGTGCAATACCGCACGTATCTGATCGGACCTTGCCATATCTCCATACGGCCTCTACAACCTTTCGCCCGAAAGCTGAGTAACTGAAATGTGGGGGACTCTAAAGACTCATCAATACCTTGGTTGTGGATTTAACCACTAGCACGTTAGAGGTATAAGCCAATACATAACGGGCTACCAGGTATTGACCAAAAGGGACGTCTGTGAGCGAACTCAGCCTGACTCCCTACTGAGCCTGTCAGTGACAATATCCGTACAGTCCGGTCCGTTCGTCTATGAGCATCGCATGGCGGGCCTAGGGGGTTGGTAAAAGTCAGACCCCCAAAAGCGGTACAAGTCGTGTCGGAGTGTAGCCCAGAACACCCTGAGATACTACTGGAATACCTACCAGTAAATCTCCTTGCCTCGGCCGAGGGCTTCGTGTAATGGCTCTCCTAGACACAGCACGACCTCACCCCCAATACCGAGAGAGACGAACCCCTGAAGATACGCTCACTGCCTCCATGTGGCTCGGGACTGTACCCAACTAAAACCTGTTTGCACGACTCCTTTGAGCCGTGGTAGGGTAGTAATCAAAGTACAGTGGGAACTCACACGAGACAAATGACGATCCCCAGGTCGATGAACTAACCTGCACACATGTCACCAGGGAACTGCCATCTGACGTCTGGTATATGACCAACTAGCATGTTCCTGGCGAGTCCTGTCCGGTGTACTCATAACCCAATGAGCACCTGTATACATCTTAGGTGATCCAACTGATACCAGTGGCTTGTGAGACCGGCCACCGCCCCTCGTCGGGGTCTCGACTGTATACACTAGTCTACTATGGAGAATCGATGCCCTGTCTTGAAACTCTCACGACTAGGGACCTTTTAAGGATATGCTTATAGACCCCCAGCTCCCACTTATATGATCGCCCTCATACTGCTGGTGGTCAAGCAAGAATCCTAGGGGCTCTATCAACGTGTAATAGCGACGTGTCAGGTCACTTAAAGCAGTACACGATGATAAAGGTAAACCAGATAGCATACTATCATCTCGAGTAAGACTGTCCTACCGGGATAGGTCCTCCATCAATCATTGCAATCACGTACCTGTGACCTAATAATTGACTCTGAGGGCACTATCTCCAACAAATGGTAGTATGCTACTTGGTTTGTCTCTGCTTTAATATGTGCATGTGTTTCTTTTAGCATATCGCTTATATACATATTAGTAGAGCCCTTAGGATCTTTGCTTAATTACCAGCGTTGTGATGGCGCTCACACTCGTGGGGGCTGGGTAATCCATAAGCACATCCTTATACAGGTCCCTGGTCGTTGGACTATCGAGACAGGGTATCGATACTCTGGAGTAGACTAGCATATGCGCTTCTCATCCCAGCGTGGGAGACGGTCCGTCCCACAGCCGTCAGTACGTCGTACTTGAGATAGTATGCGGGTGCTCGTTAGGTTACGAGTACACTGGACAGGACTCGTCGGGGACTGTTGGTTGGTATTATACCTATCGTCAGTTATCAGTTCCCAGGTGACATGAGTACAGCTTAGTCCTCTGACTTGACACTGCCACTTCTCCTCGAGTGTGTTCCCACTGTACTTTGATTACTACCCTACCACGGCTCAAAAGAGTCGTGCAAACAGGTAGTAGTTGGGTGCAGTCCCGAAGCACTTGGAGGCAGTGACGGTTAGACATGATTCGTCTCTCCCGGTATTGAGGGTTGACATCGCGCTGTGTCTAGGAGAGCCATTACACGAGTAGTCCCTGGCCAGGGCAAGCGAGATATACTGGTAGGTTTCCAGTGTTATCTCAGGGTGTTCTGGGCTACACTCCGACACGACTTGTACCGCTATTAGGGGACTGACGTTCACCGCCCCTAGGCCCTCCATGCGATGTATCAGACGAACAGACCGGACTGTATGGAGACTGTCACATACAGGCTCAGTAGGAGTTCAGATGTGGTTCACCTCGTCAGTCTTCTTATCGACATCTACCTGGGGACCGTTACGTACAGCTACTGCCGCTTGCAGTCTGTGGTTAAACCCACTGCCAGCGTAGTGTCGAGTCTTTAGAGTCCCACACAGAGAGCTATTCGCCTTTAGGCAAAATGAGTAGAGGTCGTATGGTTTTGCGATAGGGTTCGTTCACGTCCGCGCACTTGTGCACGTTTGCTGTCCGGACAGCTTATACTAGCGGGCTTTGGTTTAAGCCGGATCCTAGTATATGATTTGGGATTGGTTTTATCTCTTTGTATTCGTGTTTCTCGGATCACGAATACGGGTCCGTATGCACAGTTGCTTGAGACAGAGGGAGAGGACTTTGATTAGGGTTAATGACCTTTGTCATTTTATTAACCCTAATGCTTATGTGTGTATTATGGTTAATTGATATTAGTTTAATATAATTGTGCATGGTTATGGTTGTTGACCATTTGACCTTCTTGACTTGTTGACCTAGGTTGACACTTTGACCATCATCATTTCATTTGGAAGATGCTCTTTGATCCTTGCAATTTGCATTAAAAATGAAATGATAATGGTCATGTCTTGATTAACCATGACAATTATCTAGCTAATTATCAATTTATAATAATTCACACATATATATGAGAATGGTTGTTTTATTCTCTCATTCTATCATTCACTTTCTCTCTCTTGTTCTTCCTCTCCCTCAAGCTCTCCCCTCTTATGTGTTGAGAAACACTTGAGCTTGAGAAAAACCTCTTCTTGATAATCTTTACTCTTATCTAGGGTTTTAGGACTGCCACTTCTAGCACCCTAGTTACTTCTAGCTTGAAGTTGAAGCTAAAGGTTGAGGCTTTCGGGTGAATCCTTCTTCGACTCAAGAAGACGACAAAGGTGATCCCTTTCTACTACTCCAAGGAGCAAGGAGAGAAGGACATAAAGCCCTAGGTATAACCATTCTACCCTTAGCTAGTTTCTAGTTAGCTTTAGCTTGTTTTTGTTTAGCAAAGATCCTTTTTTGTCTAGTCCATGTTGGCTAAAGTGATAAAAATCCGATTTTTATTCCGTTTTCCGCCTCCCCGCAAGCACCGGGGTGGGCAACATGGACTTACACTTAGATTAGGGTGTTTGCTTTTGCTAATATTTGATTAGCAAAGCAAGAGCTTGGGTTTTAGTTTCTTCAAGGTAGATCATTTTTGTTTTTGAAGATCGAAAGGAAGCTTGCATCTTTCTTTTGTGGAGCCTCTCTAGAGTCCGGATACTCGATGATCGCAGCGAAGGGACCTCAACACGGAGTTTTAGAAGTGAAAGAACGGACTACAAAGGTTGTAATTCCTAACTCTTAGAAGTAAAGTTGTTTACTTGATTTGTTTTGCCTAATCTCTGGTCTAAGATCTTGGTTAGGGTTGTTCGGCACGTCTAAAATTTAAATCGGGCATGGTTGATACCTTGTAGAACCTTGTGAGTGTGCCTAGAAACCCTACAGTGGTATCAGAGCCAAGCTAGAGCTTTAGGCGAAGTCTAGACGAAGTTTACAGTTCGATCGAACCCCGAAACCCCGGTCATGACCCCTCTCTGGAAATTTTCTAAAATGTTGATTTTTTCTGTATTAAAAATATTCAGAAAATAAACCAGGGAATTATAAGGATTGCTCTGAAAAACGACCCCCTAATCCCCTCAAACCGCCGCGGAACCACGGCAAGACCATGCCTTGCGCGGCGGTTCCGCGGCCGAAATTGGGAACTAGGGTTTCATTTTTCTACAGTAACATCCGTATGTATTTTCTGATGCTTCTGGGAATTTTTGATATTATTCAAGTGTTGAGTTTTCTGGTGATCTTTTGTATTCGTTGATTCGATCGGAAAGTTTAACTTCGTTTAACTATTTCCGGGTAATTTAGAACATGTTAAAAAGTTCGAACGGATATCAATAACTCACTTTTTCCCCTGCCGGAAAATTTCCAAGTGTTGGATTTTTTCCTTAATTAAAGAATATTCTTAGTCATGCAAGTAACGCGGTGGACCCTCTAGAAGAACAAAAACCTTAACTCGATTATGTGACCGTCTGAACCGCCTCTAAACCTTAGGGTTTGGGGCAGTATAGCGTTGTCACATGTGAGGCGTTGGTTTGACCCTTCTACGGCTGGACCATCGGTACTGTGGCATGTGATGGATACTTTTTGAACTCCGCTCAAGTGTTGAGCTATTTGGGAAATCATGGGTGTTTGATTATTCGATCGGAAAGTTTAACACTGTCTATTTATCTGGAATGTGATACAATATTTGGAATTCACAAGTAGTTATGAGATAACTAATTTGAATGTTATAAATCTAGCAGTTTAGTTTCCTTTGATCGGTTGCCACGGGATTTTGATGTGATCAAAAGTCCGTCGCAATCACGTAGCGTACGCGGATACTCGCCGGGTAAACTTAATAGATATCCATGCCCCATAGCCCCGACCAAGTGACTGTAGGAGAACCCCATCACCAAAAGCATCTGTTCGGGTGCTCGCGGCAGCGGTGTTCCGCCTTAGTGCACTTCGTCGAAGGCATCCGGGGGTGTGGCCGTCTACTAAAGTTTGCGACAAGCATTCGATCAGGATGTCGGGAATCTTGTTGAATTGCCCGACTTGATATTGAAAAGAGTTTTCGGTATTGAGACTAAAATGCGGAGTTTATAATTGTTAGGCATGCGATGTGTAAGGAATTCATATGATTAGGCATGAGATGTCTAAGGAGGTTGCAGATTCCAACTGTTGTAGTTTTACACTTTCTTTTTTGTGACCGTAAGCGTAATATGTGGTGTATCGCCGGTTTCGTTGCTATACATCAACGACAATTGGGATACGCATATTTACTTACGTTGATGATATGTGATATTATGTGTTGCTGTGATGTTGTATATTGGATTGTCGTGTTTTGAATAGCCGGGGGTTTTATGTGAGATGAGGGTTTTTATTTTCATTCATGTAAAATTCATTGTATGTAATATTCTTTTATTGGGGCACTTCCGGGCTGAGGATGATGTCATCATTGTATATTATTTACTTTTCCGCACTAGGTAGACCCAAGGCTGGGAGCACAAGTAACCGAGTTTTAGGGTCCAGTGAGAGACCATCTCGAGGAGTCGAGACCGGGTCTCCTAACCCTAGAATTGGCAGAGTTGCTTGCCGTTCTCTTAGGGGTCCAGGGATGTGGGTTTGGCTATTCACCGCGACCATGGAATCCGCGTTTTATACAGGCTCGCATAAAACACGGAAATCCTAGTATATCCAATATTTCATATGTTATCTTCTGCTGCAATGTTCTGTGATGAGATCATATTACTGCCTGAGACGAATGTTTATATTATATATATGAGATATATGTTATATTGCTGATTTCATTTCAAATGTGATACTTGTGAAGCATAATAAAATGGGACTTCATTAATGAGATTAATGAAACTAAAAGAAACCTAAAGATGTTGTAGAAACTTGTCTCAAAAATAGGTAGCTCTAGTTCTTGCTTTGCATAGCGGTGTTCCTTGTAGAACATTCAGCACCTTATTCGATAAGGAAAGAGCCGAGATCCCTTCACCGAGAGTGACCTCTTTAGCGAAACTAGCAGATGCTACAAACTCGGTTTGTCTTTTGATTGTTTTTATAGTTTTTGCTTTGCATAGTGATATTTGTGAAATATCCTGCACCTTATTCGATGAGGAAAGAGCCGACGATCCCTTCACTTGGAGTGATCTCTTTAGCAAAACTAGAAAAGGCCTAAAAAACACTCCTTTTAAAAATCACTCGATTCTACAACGATATCAAGTTCATTACGCAAAGGGTTTTCTTAAAAACCTGTCGAAGCCCTCCGTCATTTCAGATAAGTCCTACTTAGTATTCGTACTACGTTTGTTGACCTCCGTCAAGGCGTAGTGTGCGGTAGCTGACTAGTATTTATCTGTTGCATATGATGCGATTGTTTTAGGGTAGTCGTGTGGCCTTGTTGACCTCCGTCAAGGGTCGTGCAGGTGGATTTAATTCAATCAGGAAATGACGGGTAGAACTTAACTAGCAGCCTATGCTTTGTTGACCTCCGTCAAGGTCATAGGACGCTAGGGGTAAAATATTATTGGGAATTTCAAGTGTTGAAATTTGCAATGAGATTGCATACCTTCTATGGGATAGTTGGATCCCAATACCCGCTGCGAGTAAGAGTTACTCCTGGGAGAGTTTTACATATTACAATTAGCCGATCAAGTAGGTGTCTAGAAAGGTGTTAATGGGGTTATGCCCCTGGGAAAATGAGGTTTACTTTAATTAGGTCCGTGCGAAAGCACGGGGAACCTCCCTCAAAGTACCGGCACTGGCCTAACTGAAAGATTGGCGAACTTGTAGAGTGTAATTAATCCCGGCTAGTCTTTCCTTTTAGGATTTGAAGGAAGATTTGATTAAAACAGTGGGAGGCATCCTGATTAGATATATTAATAACCAATCTAATCTTGCAAGAGCATACGCTGAGTGTTTTCTTCTATCTCTCTCCAGGTAGCGACCTTGTCATGCTTTAATCAAGATAATAATATGGATGTATTGACCGAACCCGCTTGTTATACTGCGCTAAGCAACGTTGGTCCCGCTCCATCTTATAATTGTTATAAGACAGAGCAGGAAATAGGGGATTACCAGAATTCCCGTGCCGTCCAAACGAAGAAAGTGTATGTTGATGCATCATCTTCGGGTATGTTCATTACCGAGAACTGTTTCTCAGTATCCTTTACGTCCTGGGTATGAGATACCGGATCAGGATCCCATAAATGTAATTTGTTACATGGGCTACAGACAGGTAGAGAACTGAGAACGGGTGATAAGTTTCAAGAGTTGGAAATGATGCAAGTGTTGCAGCCAAGTCTGTTGGCAGCTATCACCCTGTATTACCAGAGTACATTGATTCTGAACGAATGTTATTAGATACCGAACCTGATATACAACATCATATCAGTCTCTTTATTAGTAAAGAAGGATATAATTTTGTATTGTTGGATAATGTTTTGAACATTTCCTATATCAAGAGTTAATCGGTTCAGGCACGTTATCTAAAAGCATAGACGTTCTAAATCAAACCACAGCTCTTAACATACAGAACACACACAAGAGGAAGAGTTCAGAAATGAACGAATCCTTCTTGAGGCATTGTAGACTAAGTCATATCAATGCGACCCAACTAGCTGAAGTTACATAAAGATGCATATTTAAATTAGTTTGGATTTACATCTTGTAAAACTTGCCAGTCATGTCACAAAGATAAGATGACCACAACTCCGTTTATTGGAAACAGAGAAAGAGTTAATGAACTCTTGGGATTGATACATGCTGATGTATGAAGGTCCCCTGTCTACATATGCCAGGACCGGTTCTTTGTACTTCATTACATTCACTGATGATCTCTCAAGATTCAGACATATGTTCCTGTTGAAACACAAGTCCGAAACTTTTAAGATAATCACAGAATATAAGTTAGAAGTAGAGAACCAAAAACTGGGTATAAGTATTATGTCCTTTGATGAGATCAAGGAAGAGAATACTTGAGCACGAAATTCCTGGACTATTCTAAAGGAGAATGATATTCTCTCTCAGCATTACTCCTCCGTATACACCACTTCACGTCGGTGTATCGGTGCGGAGTAAACACACCCTATTAGATATGGTGCGCTCTCTGATGAGTACTACTGAGTTTACTATTTCCTTTTGGGAGTTATGCACTTGAGAAGCTGCATACCTATTGAATAGGGTTCCAATCAAATCAGTTGCCTACCACTTCATATGTGATATGGAATGGAAAGAGCCCATATCTTATGTATGTTAAGATTTGGGGTTGTCCAGCCTATGTCTAAAAGCATAATCCGGACAAGCTCGAGGCAATATCAGTTCTGTGGAAGTTTGTTGGATATCCCAAGCATTCGCAAGAGAATATCTTCTACCAAACTGGGGAACAAAAGGTGTTTTTGTTTCTCAGCATGCCACCTTTGTGAAAGGGAATTTCTTGTGAAGAAATTAGTGGTCATGAGATAGAACTGGAAGGAGTTCCAGCTATACAAACTGTAGCTGATGATTTGGTAAACTTGGAGGATTCAATAGTTTCCAACGAACCTCAGCCTCTCCGCCGATCTGGTAGGGTTCCTCATCCACCTGAGAGATACTTCGATTTCTCTATGACAGTGGGAGCGAGGATTGCATCATGAGATGATGACCCAACTAGTTTCGAGCAGGCCATCAGGAGTGGGGACTCTGTGAGAATGGCTGGATGCTTAGCGATCTGAGATGGAATCCTTATACACCAACAAAGTATGAGCTTTGGTTGCTTTATCTGAAGGGTTAAATCCCCATCAGGAGCAAGTATATCTTGAGAAGATTACTTGGTGTACATGGAAAAGTTGAGACTTTCATAGCTATGCTTAAGTCCATCCAAATCCTACTTGCCATTGCTACATTCCATGACTATGATATCTGGCGGTTGGGTGTCATAACTGCTTTTCTAAATGATGATTTAGAAGAGAGCGTCTATAAGTACATAGCCAGAGGGCTTCGTAGATAGTGGGAGCAGCGGAAACGTGTGCAAGTTGTTTTATGTGATAAATCAGGTATCGCGGAGTTGGAACGTCTGTTTTGATGTGGTAGTCAAAGAGTTTAACTTCATCGAAATGTAGATGAACCTTGTATATACAAAAAGGTAGTAGAGAGTATGGTGGTGATCCTCGTAGAGTACGTGGATGACATACTGTTGATAGGGAAGGAGTTTCCTATGCTACGCTCGGTCAATCTCCTCTTATCACATAGATTCTCCATATAGGATCAAGGTGATACCTTCTAAATCCTGAGTTATAGATCTATGAGATAGATCTAATTTGATGTTAGGATTCTCACTAGTTGTAGTGAGATGGTATCAATCGATCCTGGGGAGAATCACTGGAAAGGTTCCAGGGTGATAAGGACGACTGAATGTCAGTCGCAGGCATTTTCTTTACCCTCAGTGGAGGGACGGTATGTTGGAAGAGTTCCAAGCTAGATACCGTGACTTACTAGACGATTAAAGGCAAGATACATCGTTACCAAGGATGCTACCAAAGAGGCAGTCTGGATATATATATGAGTTCATGAGATGAATTTCGTTCCTACCATTGTGTAACAATGGAGTTGTGGCTTAAGCCAAGGAACCCCCGTCCCATGTGAGATCCAGACATATTCTTAGGCAGTATCGCCTGATCATGGAGATGGTTGATCTCCAGGGAGATCGAGGATAGGAGAGTAGACACAGAGGACAACAACGCGGATCCACTCACAAAGGCCTATTTCCCAGTAGAGACTTTTATGGGATGGTTGAGTATGAGATACTTCAACCACAGCTTATTGTTGGGTATGAGATACTACAACAGATGGCCCTAGTGCAAGTGGGAGATTGTTAGTTATATGTATGCCCTAGAGGCCATTACTGTACATGCGTTGGATATTGTAGTGGATGCTGGGACATATATAGAAAGGACTTTCTTGCTCGACATGATAGTATGCTATCTGGTTACTTTTTATCTTAACATGTACTCTGATTGTCTCTATGTCACATGTTGATAAAGCCCTTAGGATGAGTACTTGACTACCAGGACTATGATGCAGATCATACTAGTGGAGATAGTGTAGTCGCCAAGTACATCCTTCAAATGTTCCTAGTCGTGGGAGTACCGAGACAGGGCATCGATACTCCAGAGTAGACTAGCGTATGCGCTTCATGACCCATATGATGGGCGATGGATGATCCCATATTCATTGGTGTTTGATATCAGAGAAGGTATACGGGTGCTCAGTGGAGACTGGGTACACTGGACGGACTCGCCGAGAACTCCCAGATGGTATTATACCTCACGTCAGATGGCAGTTCTCTGGTGACACTGGTACAGGTTAGTCTGTAGACCCGAGATCGTCATAGAGTCTTGTGTGATTCCCACTGTGCTTTGATTTCCATCATACCACGTCCAAGAGGGCGTGCAAAAAGGTGGCTTTTGGGTACAGTCCCGAATCACATGTAGGCAATGAGCGATAGGAGGGGTTTCGCCTCTCCCGGTATAGGGAGTTGATGTTGCGCTGTGTTTGATTGGCTATAACTGGAAATCCCTGACCAGGGTTGCTGAGATTTACTGGTAAGTGTTATCAGTAGTTTCTCGAACTGTTATAGACCTCATATCGACACGACTTATCAAGCTACTGGGGTCTGACGTTTACCACCCCTAGGCGAGATATGCGACATATCAGACGAAGAGACCAGACTGTACGGGAGTGTTACTGGTCGGATTCACGGGAGAATGTACAGGCTTGCTTGTTGATCTTTTGATTGCTCAATACCTTGGTGGCTGTTACGTTTAGCTGACCACTTGCCGCTTGTGGGTGTTTGATATGATCATCACCTACTGCCGGCGTATTGACGATTCTTTAGAGTTCTACACAGAGGTTTCCTGGCTCAGGCAAAACGGAGTAGGAGCACATATATGATATGTGCGGGACCGAGAACAATACGTGTATGTGATACCGTATTAGATTCTCGCGATATGAGATATCGGCCGGGTATATGTGATATAGCCGGGTCATCGGATCAAGTGTTGATTCGATGAACTAATACATATTATATTAGTCGGTTATTTGTGAAATTGCCGGATTATCGGATCAAGTGTTGATTCGATAATTTAATGTATAATTATATATTTGATATATTAAATTACATTAACTAGTATAAGCTCACTTAAAGATTCTTTTTCTCACTCGGGTAATACATTAATATATATGCGATATATGTTAATTGTATTATTTTATTTTGTTACAAAATATATTATATATGTGATATATAATACTGTAAAAAGTTAAGGTTACAAATGCAACATGTTTTGTGGAGTTTAAACATGGTTAGGGTTTGGATTAGGGTAAACCTTCTTGAAGCTTCTAAAAGCTTTGCTTTTGTTTTTAACTAAAGATTTTTTCTAAAGATAGTTTGGTTGATATTTGTTAACCCAACCAAACCCTTCACCATGGTTAAGTCTCTACATGGGTTAAGTTATCATACTTAACCCATGGTTGCATTTCTAACCTCACGAGATTTCATTATTCATCACAAAAGGATTGATCATCTTCTTTCTTCTTCTACCTTGCATGAAAAGCTTTCTAGCTTTTTGTGAAGTGATGAAAATGAGTGAGAAATAGAAAATAAATGAGAGCTAAATTCCTACTTCATCATCCTCATCTATTCTAGCAATTTAGATTAGGGTGTTTGCTTTGCTAATACTTGATTAGCAAAGCAAGAGCTTGGGTTTGAGTTTCTTCAAGGTAGATCATCTTTGTTATCGAAGATCGGAAGCAATCTTGCATCTTTATTTTGTGGAGCCTCTCTAGAGTCCGGATACTCGATGATCGCAGCGAAGGGACTTCAACACGGAGCTTTAGAAGTGAAGGAACGGACTACAAATGTTGTAATCCCTAACTCTTAGAAATAAAGTTGTTTACTTGCTTTGTTTTGCCTAATCTCTAGTCCAAGATCTTGGTTAGGGTTGTTCGGCACGTCTAAAATTTAAATCGGGCATGGTTGATGCCTTGTAGAACCTTGTGAGTGTGCCTAGTAACCCTACAGTGGTATCAGAGCCAAGCTAGAGCTTTAGGCGAAGTCTAGACGAAGTTTACAGTTCGATCGAACCCCGAAACCTCGGTCATGACCCCTCTCTGGAAATTTTCTAAAATGTTGATTTTTTCTGTATTAAAAATACTCAGAAAATACAGCAGGGAATTATAAGGATTGCTCTGAAAACGACCCCCTAATCCCCTCAAACCGCCGCGGAACCACGGCAAGACCATGCCTTGCGCGGCGGTTCCGCGGCCGAAATTGGGAACTAGGGTTTCATTTTTCTACAGTAACATCCGTATGTATTTCCTGATGCTTCTGGGAAGTTTTGATATTACTCAAGTGTTGAGTTTTCTGGTGATCTTTTGTATTCGTTGATTCGATCGGAAAGTTTAACTTCGTTTAAGTTTTTCCGGGTAATTTAGAACGTGTTAAAAAGTTCGAACGGATATCAATAACTCACTTTTTCCCCTGCCGGAAAATTTCCAAGTGTTGGATTTTTTCCTTAATTAAAGAACATTCTTAGTCATGCAAGTAACGCGGTGGACCCTCTAGAAGAACACAAACCTTAACTCGATTATGTGACCGTCTGAACTGCCTCTAAACCTTAGGGTTTGGGGCAGTACGGCGTTGCCACATGTGAGGCGTTGGTTTGACCCTTCTACGGCTGGACCATCGGTACCGTGGCATGTGATGGATACCTTTTGAACTCCGCTCAAGTGTTGAGTTATTTGGGAAATCTTGGGTGTTTGATTATTCGATCGGAAAGTTTAACACTGTCTATTTATCTGGAATGTGATACAATATTTGGAATTCACAAGTAGTTATGAGATAACTAATTTGAATGTTATAAATCTAGCAGTTTAGTCTCATTTGATCGGTTGCCACGGGATATTGATGTGATCAAAAGTCTGTCGCAATCATGTAGCGTAGGCGGATACTCGCCGGGTAAACTTAATAGATAGCCACGCGCCATAGCCCCGACCAAGTGACTATAGGAGAACCCCGTCGCCAAAAGCATCCGTTCGGATGCTCGCGGCAGCGGTGTTCCGCCTTAGTGCATTTCGTCGAAGGCATCCGGGGGTGCGGCCATCTACTAAAGTTTGCGACGAGCATTCAATCAGAATGTCGGGAATATTGTTGAATTGCCCGACTTGATATTGAAAAGTGTTTTCGGTATTAGGACTAAAATGCGGAGTTTATAATTGTTAGGCATGCAATGTCTAATGAATTCATATGGTTAGGCATGAGATGTCTAAGGAGCTTGCGGATTCCAACTATTGTAGTTTTACACTATCTTTTCTGTGACCGTAACGTAATATGTGGTGTATCGCCGGTTTCGTTGCTATACATCAACGACAATTGGGATACACATATTTACTTACGTTGATGATATGTGATATTATGTGTTGCTGTGATGTGTTATATTGGATCGTCGTGTTTTGAATAGCCGGGGGTTTTATGTGAGATGAGGGTTTTTATTTTCATTCATATAAAATTCATTGTATGTAATATTCTTTTATTGGGGCACTTCCGGGCTGAGGATGATGTCACCATTGTATATTATTTACTTTTCCGCATTAGGTTGACCTAAGGCGGGGAGCAAAAGTAACCGGGTTCTTGGGTCTAGTGGGAGACCATCTTGAGGAGTCGAGACCGGGTCTCCTGACCCTAGAATTGGCAGAGTTGCTTGCCGCTCTCGTAGGGGTCTAGGGATGTGGGTTTGGCTATTCATCACGACCGTGGAATCCACGTTTTATACAGGCTCGCATAAAACACAGAAATCCTAGTATATCCAATATTTCATATGTTATCTTCTGCTGCAATGTTCTGTGATGAGATCATATTACTGCCTGAGAAGAGTGTTTATATTATATATATGAGATATATGTTATATTGCTGATTTCGTTTCAAATGTGATACTTGTGAAGCATAATAAAATGGGACTTCATTAATGAGATTAATGAAACTAAAAGAAATCTAAAGATGTTGTAGAAACTTGTCTCAAAAACAGGTAGCTCTAGTTCTTGCTTTGCATAGCGGTGTTCCTTGTAGAACATCCAGTACCTTATTCAATAAGAAAAGAGCCGAGATCCCTTATTAATTGCTAGTTTACTTAATTATTTTCCTTAATTATTTATTTTTAAATATTATCTTAAGCTTTCACTTACACACTATTTAGTGATAATTACAAATTAGAATGGGTTAATTTCACATTTGTGCACCATGACAACTTAATACTTAGTTTGTAACATATTCTTTCTTTCTAAAATTTTCTCAATGTTTCTAGACAATTCTAGGATAAAGCTTAAAGTGAAAAAAAATTAAAACTAAAAGAAAAAGATGGTGCATTAAATGAAGTTTGAGGTGTGTTGGTTGGGGTGGGGTATGGTCACCTCTCTCTCTCACTTACCCTCACCTCTCCCCTCATTGTTTCGGCTAAGAATTGGCAGCCCCTCTCTCTCTCTCTCCATTTCTTCTTCTTCTTTTCTTTGTAAAATCCACAAAATAAAAGAAAACCTACTAATTCCAAGTTAAATCTTCACCCAAATTTCTTGGCCTAAACTAGGTTGGATCTTGAAGCAAGATGGCATTTTGGGAGGCCAAGCTTGCAAGTTAGATCTCCAAATTGTTGAGGTATAAACCTTAACCCAATTGTTACTTTGTTAATTAATTGCTTTAATATAATTTTAATTAGGTGTTATTATGTTTTTAATTGCAAAATAGGAATTTAAAGAGAAGGGTTTGTTTAAAAATTAAGGTTTTTATCACTAATTTATGGTAGCAATATGTAGTTAACATCTAATGGTGTATCATATATAATCTAGTTGTTAAACATGCAAATCTTTTCTTTTAAATTATCTTAATTAAATGTTCATGCAAACTAATTTATGTTTAGTGTCACGCCCCGCGTCCCAGAGTGCGCTAAGATCGGCACGTGATAGAACCAACCATGCTACCTATGGCTAAGAAACATCCCTCCACAGTCACATTACGACTGTCTATAAGATATCAAGAACAATAAAATAAAATGAACTATCTAGTACATGTCCATATGCCAGAATAAACGAGTCAAGAAATAATATGCGGAAGCAATAAATCCAATAAAAAATAACGTTTGGAAAGTACGTCCTAAATACGGGCTCACAACAGGAAATGAAAGTACAACAATAAAACTAAACTAAACTAGATACTAACAGGATCCTCACTGCTCGGCCTGACGGCGGAAATACTCCTGATCAGCCCGCGAAAGAGACAGAGGATCTGGGCCATGCAAAACCCAGACGTCAGTGCGTCATAATATCAAACAATAAAATATAATCAGGAGGTAATAAGATATGCAGGCATGAGTATGAACAGTAATGAGTGTATAACAGTAACACGAATATGGAACAGTGAAGTGTATGTGCATGCGGTGAGTAATCTATGCTACTGGGTTAATTACTCTCAAGTCTTTGAAATCAATTTAGTGAATCGTCGATGTAACTCAATAGTATCCCGTGCATACCCGGGATCACGGTCCAGACTCTCGGGACTGAATCCGAGACGTGCCGCTAAGCACAAAACATGAAACATGTACAGACGAATGATGTCAGCATCATCATCCCGGGACTGGCCTAGCCCCCAAAACTGATCAGTATAAGTATCGAACTGTTGAGTTACAAGTCAGGTTTCATTATTGATTTCCCCTTACCCCCAAGGTTATGTGTTCAAGTCTGGTATTAATAAATCTGGAGCTAATGCCAACACAGGATCAAGCAGGTACAGGTTTGTCTATACAGACAACAGTAACGTCTATCGGGATAACAAGTCAGGGTTGTCGGCATTAGTAACAGGATTAGGTATCAAGTCAAGAAGTAGTGTATCAGGTCATGTCTTGTGGTGCATATGTATCAAGTGGATGCCCAACAGTAAAATGTAACAAGTATCGAATCACGGTAAAAGCATGGATGCACGAATGGAAATCAGCGATAACATATAATGAGTTCATGAGTCGTATGATGCATACTAGCAAGCATGGTATATGAATCTAGCAGTAACATGAAGCAATCAGGTTCCGGCATGCAACTAATTATGTAATATACAGTACGGATACGAACGAGTATCGTAAAACAGTAAAACGGTAACATGGGATGCATAACTAAACAATATGTAATATTATTGTTCACAAGAATACAACAACAACAAAAACAACAACAACTGAGCCTTTTATCCCAAGCATATGGGGTAGGCTACATGAACCAACATGATAATCATGCTGGGTCCAGCACATGAATCCTCCCCCTCCACTCACTCCTATCGAACAATATACTTTCATCGAGTCCTTTGGCAACTATATCGTTTCGTATCACCTCCATCCATGTTTTCTTCGGTCTCCCTTTTGCCTTTTTGCCATTGCCCATATCGAGAGTATCTATTCGTCGAACCGGTGCTTCCATAGGTCTGCGTCACACATGACCAAACCATCTTAGCCGGTTTTCCCGCATCTTCTCCTCCACAGGTGCTACACCAACTTTTGCACGAATATCCTCATTTCGCACCTTATCTTTTCTAGTGTTACCACACATCCAACGAAGCATGCGCATCTCCGCTACGTGCATCTTCTATGTATGATGCTTCTTAAGAGCCCAACATTCTGTACCATATAATAAGGCAGGCCGAATAGCGCACCGATAAAACTTCCTTTTCAATTTTAACAGAAAGTTACGATCACACAAAATCCCTGTTGCACTCCTCCATTTCAACCAACCATCTTGGATCCTTTGATTAACATCATTATCGATCTCCCCATTCTTTTGGATGATGGAACCTAGATATCTAAACTGGTCGCTCGGTGATATCTCTTGCCCTTCCAATGTTATACCAATATGGTTTTGACTTCTCTGGTTACTAAATTTGCAATGCATATATGCTGTCTTGGACCTGCTCAATCTGAATCCCCGAGATTCCAATGTTTGCCTCCATAATTCCAATTTGGCATTAACCCCTGCTTTCGTCTCATTTACTAGAACAATATCATCAGCGAATAGTATACACCAAGGTACCTCATCTTGGATAGTTCTAGTAAGTTCATCCATCACGATGGTAAACAGGAATGGACTTAATACAGATCTTTGATGTAAACCAATTGTAATCGGAAAATCACTCGTTAAGTTGCCGCAGGTTCTGACATTTGCCACTACTCCATCGTACATATCCTTGATTATGTCAATATACTTGACGGGGACCCCCTTCTTCATCATTGTCCCCCATAATACCTCTCTAGGTACCTTATCGTACGCTTTTTCTAAATCAATAAATATCATATGCAAATGTTTTCTCCTCTCTCGAAAACGCTCGACAAGTTGACGAAGCAAATGAATAGCCTCTGTTGTCGATCGTCCAGGCATGAACCCAAACTGGTTCTCTGTTATCTTAATATCCTTCCTTAGCCTGTGTTCAATCACTCTTTCCCAAAGTTTCATGGTGTGACACATAAGTTTTATTCCATGGTAGTTTGAGCAACTTTGAATGTCACCCTTGTTCTTGTAGATAGGTACAAGGATACATTATTGTTCACAAGAATGTAAAATATATACCATAGCATGTAGCAAGATAAACTTGCATGCGACTAGATATGTAATAAACTGTACGGATGCGAATGGATATTGTAAAACTGTAACATAGAATGTACAATGCAATGACCATGTAATATTATTATTAATATGGATGCAAATATAATACATAGTATGTAGCAAGATAAACTTGCATGCAACTAGATATGTAATAAATGATACGGATATGAACGGTTATCCGAAAACAGTAAAACGACAACATGGATGTACAATGCAGTAAAGATGTGATATTTTTATTCATATGGATGCAAAATATATATCATAGCATGTAGCAAGATGAACTTGACTGAACGGATCTCATGATGGGGTGTGTACGCTGCGTCCAATGTTAGTAAATGTCGCGATTCACACACACGCGTACAGAATAGAACCAGGAAAGCAAGAACACGAACACGCTGGCTGGGAATGTCTACTGGGTCACCCGGATAGTCGGCGACGGCACGGCTCCGGCGATGACCGGAAAAATACGGAATCAAGAACAAGAAGAAGAGAAGAACGAGAAGAAGAAGAAGAATAAGGAGAAGGGCTACACTGTGGTCTGGTTCTATGGGGTTCTCTGGTGTTTGGGAACAGAGACGGGTAGAGGGGGACGTCGACGGTGGGTTTTCCGGCGATGAGCAGTGGCAATCTGGTGTGCAAGTTTTTAGGCTCGGGGATCGGGTTCAGTGCAGGGTTCTTGCTTAGGATCTTTGGGGAGGAGGAGAGAGAGGAGTGGAGGAGGAGGTGAGGTGATGGTGTCGGGGTCGCTGGCGGTGAGGGAACGAAGACGACGACGTGAAGCTCGGGCGTAGGTTGCTGTAGTGTTCGGGTGCTGGTGAGGAGAAGTGGTTGGTGAGGAGAAGGCGATGGGCAAGAAGGCGAGGTGCCAAGGTGGCGACGGGGTGAGACCGATGAGGGTGCCGGCGATGGAGGGGAAGGTGGGTTCGTGGGTGTTCGGGTTCGTCGGGGATGAAGGTTGCAAGGGTTGTGAGCTCGGGAAAAGGGAGTTAAGGAGATGGTCGACGACGTGAGGCGAGGACGGCGACGAGATCGGGTGAGGTGTGGGTTCTCGTCGTCATGGGTCTGGGTTGCAGTGGTAACGAGGATTGTAGAGGAGGTGAGGCGGAGAATATGGGGAAGGAGGTGATGGGATCCAGGTTTAGGTGATTAATATATATATATATATATATATATATATATATATATATATAGTGCAGAGGAAATAGAGATTTGAGGGTGTTCTCCGCCGAAAGACACGACCGAGATGTTGGGACGTCTGGCCTGAATTTTAGGGGCAGATGCTATTTGGTTTTATCCGTCCACCTCTCCGAAAATAGCAAGTTAATTTATGGCACCGTGTATCGGAGGTTTAGACGGATGCGGCCGATGTAGCAGATTTCGTCAGATTCCCCCTCGTTTGAGGGGTTTTTGATTGTGGGGACGCTCTTCCTTGTAGGCGCAAGCCCCTGCAGTTAATTACGCTACAGCATCGCGGTAACCACTTTCTCCTTCTCCAGATGGTCACTTCGTGTCGTGTGTGTTTGTTTTGTTTTTGGTTGCCCGTGGATTGTATACGGAGACTAATTTATGTTGTCGTCTGTAAGGTGTGGATTAGTCCAAATCCGTATTTTCTTAGATTTGGGTTTGGGTTGGGTTTAAGGATCGTTAATCTCATTTGAGACTAAGATCAACTTAAACATTTGTTAAGGATACGTTAGCCTAATTTTAGACTAAGATCTACTCAACAGGATCATTTAGATCCAACAAAAGTGCATTTGGACCCTATTGTTTTAGTTTAGGGACATTGCGGTCCATGGAATGTCTGGTTGTCGCGACCCGTCACCTCTCTGAAGACGTTGAAGAATTACAACGACACATATCAGACGAATGAAGAGATGTACCCTTGAACCGATATTGGTTGGGAGATCTGTAGTCAAGTTTGGGACTAAGATCATTTAAAAACATTTATGAGCATGTGGGCTCAATTAATCTAAATGAGGGGTTTGTGGCCAACTTGGGCTCGGCCCACTCAATAAAAATGCTGGACATTTAACAATGCTGAGCATTGGTTTGAGTTCTGACAATCTTTTGTCTTTTATTGAGCGTTGAGCGCTCATTATAGCTCTGGGGCTTTATTTAAAGAACATTTTATGTTCTCTTAGCGCACACCTGAGGAGCACGTGGTGCGCTTGGTACTGAGCGCCAGATTTAGAGCGCTAAGGTGCTTCCTGTTTGATAGCGCACACGTGAGGAGCACGTGATGTGCTTGGCGCTGAGCGCCAGCCTTGAAGCGCTAAGCGCTTTCTGTGAGATAACGCACATGTGAGGAGCACGTGATGCGCTTAGCGCTGAGCGATAGCCTTGAAGCGCTGATGCACTTCTTTTTAATTGGAGCGCTAGGAGCGCTGCGCCGCTGTACGCCAGTTTTGGAGCGCTTGGAGTGCTGCGGCGCTGTGCGCCAGTTTTGGAGCGCTAAGGCGCTTCTTTAAAAATAGCGCTTGGGGGCTGGGCGCTGAGCGCTAGATTAGGAGCGCTGATGCGCTTTTTTAAATTGGAGCGCTTAAGGCTCTTTTTAGGCAAACTTTGATCAGTTCTGCAATCTGAGAATTAAACTCTTGTTCATAGGAGATTT
Source organism: Agapanthus africanus (assembly GCA_030015575.1). NCBI lineage: Eukaryota > Viridiplantae > Streptophyta > Magnoliopsida > Asparagales > Amaryllidaceae > Agapanthus > Agapanthus africanus. Next base: position 364,693,741 of record JASDDO010000018.1, read on the forward strand.
TGTCTCATAGATCTAAGAACTTAAGTTCTTATTTTAATAGAAGATTTTACAGTCTCTTCTGTTTTTATGAAAGACCTTGTCTTTATGGATCTGTGATCCAAGAAAAATTAAGTTCTTTTCTCCTCCCCTTTTTATGATGAGATGCTAGGATCTCTTTTTATGAAAGATATAGATCTATAATCTTGAAGAAGAATTAGTTTCTTCTTCTTTTGATGAGATGCTTTGATCTCTCTGTTTTTATTTACCTTGAAGAAATTCTTCTTCTTTCGAGAGCTTTCTCTTCTCTTTGAAATTTCTCAAAGTTTACAGGGGGTTCCTCTTTGTCAGACTTGATGTCTTGGGGCCTTTATATAGGGTAGGCTGATTTGTTGAATCAGTTGAAAAGATTTTTTCTCTAATTGATTTGGGGATTTCCCCACCGTTGGATCTTTGATCCTACGGCTTCTGTTTTACAGAAGGTAATTTTCTTATTTTTAACAAGATTGGGAAATCTTTTCCCATACAGAACTTATTCTGTATCTTGGTGATCTTTAATCACCATTGGATCTTTGATCCAACGGCGCTATAATTTTCAGAGATAGTTTGATGATTTTTAGTCATCTTTGTTGGATCTTTGATTCAAAGGTGGGGAACATTTTGTTCCAGCGCTAGCGCTCTCGTGCCTTGCATGTGAGCGCTGTATCAGAGTCTTTGACTCTGGGTGCTAACGCACTTAGCGCTAGCGCTCTCGTGCTTTACATGTGAGCGCTGCATCAGAGTCATTGACTCTTTGCGCTGGCGCTACTAGCGCTTAGCGCTCTCGTGCTTTGCACGTGAGCGCTGCATCGGAGTCTTTGACTCTTAGCATTGGCGCTGCTAGCACGAGCGCTCTCATGCTTTGTACGTGAGCGCTGCATCAGAGTCTTTGACTCTTAGTGCTGGCGCTGCTAGCGCTAGCGCTCTCGTGCTTTGCATGTGAGCGCTGTATCAAAGTCTTTGACACTTAATGCTGGCGCATTTAGTGCTAGCGCTTTTATGAAGCGCCGCTTTATTTCAAATTTCAAAATTTGAACAGAGCTTTGCTCTGATTGGGGAAACAAATGCCCCTTCACCGTTGCGCTCATGTGGCTTACACGTGAGTGCAGCGGTGGCAGCATCTGCGCCATTAGATCAACTTAGAAGTTGAAACGGTTTTTAGTGCCTATAAATAGGGCCTTTGGCCCTTGAGATGACCTCTGTTCATCTTCTTGTTTGTTTTTCTGAGAATTAATTCTCTTTCAGAGCCAAGCTCTCTGTTTTAAGAACTCTCTTAGAGTCAGAACCCTATCAAAAATCTAGGTAAAGATCAAATGTTTGAAGAGATTATTTTATAATCTAGGGTTTCACCTACTAAACAGAGCTTTGCTCTTTTTCAGATCATAGATCTAAAGAAACTTTTAGGGTTTTCTTAACAGAGCTTTGCTCTATTGAAATCATAGATCTAAAGAGATCTTTCTTAGGGTTTCTTAACCCATTAGAGAAAAACTCTTAGAGTTCATCTTGCAGATCTTGCAGATCTCAGAATTTTTAACTTAGTAAAGCTTTGCTTTTAAGGTTTTGATGGATAATTCCATCGTCTTCACAGAGCAATGGCTCTTCAGAATTTTTCTTTGGGGAATTTTTATTCCCTTCATGATTAATTATGATAGATGTCATATCTGTTGCAGAGCACTGCTCTCAAAGGAGATTTACTCCTTGGCCCAAGGGGCGCTCATTAAATGAGAATCCTTTTAGGATTTCTTCATTTAATGATCGTCTCATCAAATGATGAGACTGTTTTATTAATGATGAATTGTCATCTAGATTGTGTGGGACCTCTTTGGTCCTTTTCCACTGCATTGCAGTGCGGTACGAATTTAAAGTACCAAGTGACAGAACTTAAACTGTAGCATTTGACGGCTAATTAATTTTTTTTGTTCTTTTTTACGCAGGTACTATGTCTTTCGACATTTCATTCCCGTTTGTCCGTTCGAAAAGCGGATTCCCTGATGTGCCTGTGGACAGGGAAGTCTTCGCGTTGATCAAAGATTACGACCCGGAGCAAAAGAATCTCCATTTATGGGGCAGATGGTACAGTCAAATTATCAGGGGCCGACAGAGCTTTTCTTGCACGGCACCTTCGGAGCCTATTTCGGCGATCCCTTATGCTGACGCACCTCCGGTGAACTATGCCGTGGAGGAGGTCAACTGGACCTCAGATGGTCTCCTTCAGCCTTCTATGGCTGCAATACCGTACAGCCGCCGATGGCTTTGGATACCTTGGGGCGGCGTATATGTCAGGGCGAGTCGCGCCCATGGGGACAGCCGTACATGATAGGCCTAACTCTTCGCCAACAAGCCGGGTATTTGCAGTAGGCCCGTTACATCTTGTCGGCCAAGAAGTCGCAGATGCTGAAGCTCGGGTTGTATCCCGCGATTTACGCTTATCTCTTTCAATATTCCGCGCCTCCTGCATGGTGGGTCAAGGCTTTTCTGGAGCAATGGAATATTCCGACCCACACCTTCCTTCTGTCGGATCGAGAAGTCTCAATATGTTTGGAAGAGTTTGTAGAGATCTCTGGATTACCCGTTAGTGGAGAACATTACGAGGAGCTACTTCCTCCGGACGAGTACATCTTTTCCACCAAACCAGTGGTAACGGGTCTTACCCTAGAGAACACCATTCAACACCAATTCCCGAGCTTGATCAAGGTGTTGAATATATACGAAAGTCTATTTCTGGAGTTCGGAGGGCATGGAGTTAGCTATGCAGACTTCATCGCTCGCTTTCTTCGTCCGGAAGCCCTATCGAAGCAAGCTGCGCTGTTCGCCAAGCTTGACGACCCGTTTGGTTTTGGTTTGGATAACCAACCGACGGCGGAGGCGGATTTAAAAAGTTTCTTTATTCCAGCTGCTCCTGTTGTTCCCTTCACGGAGCTTGCTGCCCCGGACGTCGATGAAGAAACGTTCATGCTAGGGTTCATTGGCTTATGGCTAAACCGGTTCGTGCTTCCGATGCACCCTCGTTATATGAGTCCATCAGTCTTTTACCCAGCCCATCGTATGGTTGCGGGAATGTAAGTGGCTATCGAAATTGCCGGGTTAGCACACCTGTACCATGGTCTCAGCTTAGCGGCGGACACCACTCAGCCAGGGGTACAACCCGTCACTTTCTCGCTGCATTATTTTATGTCATGGATCGAGCTGCACATACTTGGCGCTTTTGGTTTCCCTAAACGACCTCGATTCTATGACAGTTATAACTTCCCTCGAATTATGCGCCTAATTGACGTGTCCATTGTAAATCCGTTACAGCGGGAGGCTAGGGGTGTGCTCCTTCGTCCGCGTATGGTTGGAGACGGCATGACCTTTGTCGATAAGGTTTTAACCATCGGCAAAGAATCCGCAAAAATGGTGCAGCCTTTGCGCGATACTTTTAAAGACGGGGTCTCCACTTTGAAAGCTCGGGAGATTGTTCATCTATATTCAATTAGGCCGGGCTTTCTCGTGTTTAGGCAGAATGATTCAGCATTGTTCATGCGGTACAACCCGCACCGTTTCGCTCAGCAATCAAGTTATAATCAGGACGTCCCGCTCGAATCCTTGCTAGCTGAGCCAGTTGTCGCAGAAGAAGGTATTCGCAACTCATTGCACCATTTTATGCGGTTGAACACTGGCTCCAATTTCTTTATCAGTGAGCCAAGTTGCGTTCCACGAATCTTGAACGTATATGTGGCGTGGTATCAACATTCGATGGGCGCTGTTATTAGGGAAGAAAGGAGGCTCTTGCTCGATCGCAAAGATGCGATCCCGGCCGGCAACCCAACTGTTCCTTTGAAGCAACGGACCATCGTTCGTCCTTCTTTGAGAGGAGCTGCTGCAGTGGTGGTCCCGCGCGTTATACCTGATATGCCCTTACCTCGCGTGCTTGTAGAAGCGGTAGCTGTGGCGTCTCCCGAGTCTGGTGTGGGTACTGAGATTGGGACTCGTCGCCCAAAGTTACCTGCTAAGCGCAAGCTCTTGTTACCGGCTGCCGGCGGCCGTTCGCAGAAGAAAAAGAAGTTGATATTTTCTGCAGACGTGGTATTCGGCCAGGAGCCTCATGCTCCTTACAGCGAGGGCCTAAGTGAGTACGAGACCAACGAGGGTTTATTTATGGCACCGGATGATACCGATCTGGAGGCTGCCATCGTAGCTTCCAAGCAATTAGCTCGTAACAAAGCAGGGATGATCACCCTCGCACAGTCAGGTAGACCTCAGTTGTATTTTTCCGCGGTTGTTTTAATTATTATACTTTAACTGACGCTTTCTTCTTTAGCAGGTATCTCCGCCGAAGAGGCTCTCGTAGCTTCCCTCAAGACTTTTGAAGAGGAAGAGAGGCTTCACGGTTACTTGGGCCTCAGTATATTTTGGATCACTGTGCCTTCGTTCCCTTTTTTATGGATAGTCTGACCTTTCTTTTTCATCTTATTGCAGGGACTACCTCGACTCAGGTTATCCCGAGTGTAGTACCAATCCCGCATGGTGGCGCGGCGACGCTTCCAGGGCCGGCTGCCGAAGTCCCAGCTCCCCCAGTGTTGCCAAAAGATGCTTCGCTTAAGCAGCTGATGACAGACGTCGTAACGGCTCCAGAGGTAGTTCTCGGCTCGGATGATGACGTCACTTTGACGGAGGTCTTGAGGAGGTCCTTTCTCACTGCCAAGGCTGACAAGAAGCGTAGAAAGCGTGCAGTGAGGGAATTTAATGCCAGCTTGGCTGTGGGTGTGGGTTCAAGCGCCATCCTATCCGTCACTATTTCTTCCGAAGATGCCCCAGCTGCCTTGTCTACCGTCCATAGACAAATGGTGCGCGCGGTTTGGGAAGAAGTCGAAAAGCCGCCCCAAGGTAACATAACACTGAGTCTTTTCTTAAAATTTGATCTTCAAATTCTTATGTACTATATCCTGTAGGGCCAAGTCCTGGTGATGAGGCGGTAGGTGAGATGACGGCAACCACCGATCCTGAAGCGGTTACTCTTTCTAGGGAGTCCAGGACCGTCGAAACCGCCGCTCTTTCTCTCTACGGTTCCCCGCCATCGCCCAGCGTTGCGAGTGTCACGACAGCTCCTGTAGAATCAGGGGATGAAGCCACTGGCGCTGAAACCATTCCACTGAAGGAGAGCGAAGAAACTGCAAAGTCGAGTGATGCTTCCGTTACAATTTTGGTTGATGACCCATCAGGTGGGTTTCGGGTCGCTGTTTATTTTCTATTTCGCAATCCTTTTCAGCTTTTTCTGATGGTATTTTATTTGTAGGTGGAGCGAACATTGGGATTGTGTCATCTGAAACACTTGCGGTCGCTGCCATGATGGTTTCTACCTCGCCTTCTCCCATGTCCTCCAAGATGCCGGAAGGTATAGATTTTCGATCCATTTAACTGAACTGTGACCATCGTCTTTTTTGTACTGACAATGTACCATCGCAACCTTGCAGGAGTTCTCTTTGATCATCTGTATTAAGTGCTGAACCCGCATTTCTCCTTCCAGTCGGAAGTCACTTTGCCTACTGGTGCCGGTGAGTATAGTTTTTAACCGACGTCTTTTCCTTTCCTTGATGTACGACCCTGCCGTTGTTAATTTTAAATTGATTGCAGCATTACAAATTGAAGGAGGGGACGAGAGAATCGTCGTGCCGCCAGTACTCCCAACTCTGCCACCTGTCGTAGCTGGTATAATAGCCTTCATTGCTCTTGCATCCTCTCTATCTCTTGAGCTGATATCTGACTGTGATTTGTTTTGCAGTAATCGCTCCATCTCCAGCTCCCTTCGAGTCTCGTATCTTAATGCCGGCAGGGCCCTTTTCCAGACGTCCATCTTCTAAGGGTGCTGTGACCAGCCTGCGCATGTTGAGTGAGTACATCGAGGAGCTTGACGAGGAGGTCCCTGCATTTGCTGCAGATTTTGCTGCCGAGGTTAATCCCATGCTGGCGACGCTCGTGAACTTCCATAGCAAAGGCGTCGTTGAGTCTTGGGTTAATCACTGTAGGAAAATTGAGGCCTGCCTGCATAAGCTTGAGCTCAAGCGTCCTACTCCTAAGGTTCTGGCTTTGAACTCCCAGCGGGCTGCATGGGTTGAGCAGAGCGCTCCCTTCCTCCGCTATTTTGAACAAGAGGCGACCTGGGAGGAAGAAAAGCAAGGAGGCTTTAGGCGAATCTGCCCGGTTGCGCGCCCAGGTTGACGTGAATTCTGCACAGCTGAAAGCTATCTTTGAGGGCCTCCTACGATGTATTTCTGACGGGCTGACGCTGAGGCAGAAGCTCGACCTCACTGAGCAGGATGCGCAGAGTCGTGAGGCAGCTCAGCAGGAGATCGACGAGAAACTTTCATCTTGTTTGCGGCAGTAGGCCTAAGTCCAAGCAGAGCTGGCCGCGGCGGCTGATCATGAAAAGGAGCTGAGAGGAGTGCGCCTCCTTCTCAATAGTCGTCTTTGTATCAATTGTAATTTATGAATAACACGTATTCATTTCATTCATTTTTTTATATGATGTATCTCGTATTCAATTGAATTCATGAATAAAAGGCATATTTTTTTATCTCTGACTATCGCTTTCTTTTTTTTGCTTTGTTATTGGCATGTCATTTTAGCAAATGTGGCCTGTAGATAGTAGATAGCAGTCCATCTTAAGCTCTTTGTAAAGTAGCGATGGCTTAGGAAACAGGTTCAGGTCTGCTGCCTAAGACTTTTCAATTTTATGAGCCGTGAGGGTCTTATAAAGACTTTTCTCCTTACGAGTCGAGAGCATCCTGTCGGTGTATTTTCTCCTTAGGAATCGTAAGGATTCCTAAGTGTGCTTTCTTTTGAGAGTCGTTAGGATCTCACAAGAGAATTTTCTTCCTTACAAGTCGAGAGGACTTGTAGGTGGTTGATGAGTTGACTTGTTCCCGAGTCAAAGCGTTGCTTCGATGGGGAGGTTGAGGGTTGACATGTAACAGTGTCGAAGCGTTGCTTTATGACAAGGAGGTCAGGGGTTTACATGTATCTGTGTCGAAGCGTTGCTTTACGACAGGGAGGTCAGGAGTTGACATGTATCCATGTCGAAGCATTGCTTTACGACATGGAGGTCAGAGGTTGACATGGAGGTCAGTCGAAGCGTTGCTTGACGACAAGGAGGTCAGAGGTTGACATGTGTCCGAGTCGAAGCATTGCTTGACGACAGGGAGGTCAGAGGTTGACATGTATCCGAGTCAAAGCGTTGCTTGACGACAGGGAGGTCATAGGTTGACATGTATCCGAGTCAAAGCATTGCTTGACGACAGGGAGGTCAGGAATTGACATATATCCGAGTCAAAGCGTTGCTTTACGATAGGGAGGTCAGGAGTTGACATGTATCCGTGTTGAAGCGTTGCTTTACGACATGGAGGTCAGAGGTTAACATGTATCCGAGTCGAAGCATTGCTTGACGACAGGGAGGTCATGGGTTGACATGTATCCAAGTCGAAGCGTTGCTTGACGATAGGGAGGTCAGGGGTTGACATGTATCCAAGTCGATGTTAGTTATATGTATTCCCTAGAGGCCATTACTGTACATACGATGTATATTGTAGTGGATGCTTGGACATATATAGGGAGGACTTTCTTGCTCGACATGATAGTATGCTATCTGGTTGTTCTTTATTTTAACATGCACGCTGATTTTCTCTATGTTGCATATTGATAAAGCCCTTAGGATGAGTACTTGACTATCAGGATTATGATGCATATCATACTAGTGGGGACAGTGTAGTCGCTAAGTACATCCTTCAAATGTTCCTAGTCGTGGGTGTATCAAGATAGAGCATCGATATACCAGAGTAGACTAGCGTATAGCTTCTTGACCCATGTAGATGGGCGATGGATGATCCCATATCCATTGGTGTTTGACATCGGAGACAGTTTACGGGTTCTCAGTGGAGACTGGGTAAACTGAACGGACTCGCCGAGAACTCCCAGATGGTATTATACCTAACATCAGATGGTAGTTTTCTGGTGACACTGGTACAGGTTAGTCTGTAAACCCGAGATTGTCATAGACTCTTGTGTGATTCCCACTGTGCTTTGATTTCTACCTTACCACGTTCAAGAGAACGTGCAAAACGGTGGCTTTTGGATACAGTCCCGAGTCATATGGAGGCAATGAGCGATAGGAAGGGTTTCGTCTCTCTCGGTATTAGGAGTTGATGTTGCGCTGTGCTCGGTTGGATATAACAGGAAGTCCTTGGCCAAGGCCGCTTCAGAGATATACTGGTAAGTGTTATCAGTAGTTTCTCGACCTGTTATGAGCTTCATATGGACAAGACTTATCGAGTTACTGGGGTCTGACGTTTACCACCCTTAGACGAGATATGCGACATATCAGACGAAGAGACCAGACTGTACGGTAGTTCTACTGATTGGATTCGCATGAGTACGAGCAGGCTTTCTTGTTGATCTTATGATCGCTCAATTCCTGGGTGGCCGTTACGTTTAGCAGACCGCTTGCGGCTTGTGGGTGTTTGATATGATCATCACCTACTGGCGGCGTATTGACGAGTCTTTAGAATCCTACACAGGGGTTTCCTGGCTCAAGCGAAATGGAGTAGGAGCACGTATGTGATATGTGCAGGACCGAGAGTGATACGATATGAGATACCGTATTCTATTCTCATGATATGAGATATCGATCGGTTATATATGATATAGCCGGGTTATCGGATCAAGTGTTGATTCGATAAGTTGATTCATACGATATTAGTCGGTTATAGGTGATATAGCCGGATTATTAAATCAAGAGTTGATTTGATAATCTAATGTATAATTATATATTTGATATATTACATTACATTAACTAGTATTAGCTCACTTATGATTTCTTTTCTCACTTTTGGATACATTGATATATATGTCATATATGTTAAATGTATCATGCTAGGTTACAAATGTAACTAGGGTTTATAGAGATTAAACCATGCTAGAGTTAAGATTAGGGTTTATATTTTATCATTAAGTAATTGGAATTAGTCATGGTTGATATTTGTTGAAAGCTTGTAGAAGCTTGTAAGCATCTTTGACTTTTTCCACTCTCTTTGTCTTGCTTAAGATATTTCTTGACCTAACCTTTAACCCTAGCTTATGGTTAACTCTCTGCAAGGGTTAAGCATGACTTGCTTAACTCTTGGTTGCATTTCTAACCTCAACAATAATTCATTTTCATCACCTGTTCTTCTTCTTCTTCTTCTTGACAAAAGCTTTCTAGCTCTTTCAATAGTGATGATTTTGAGTGAGAAAATGATTTCTAATGTGAGCAAAATTCCTACTTCATCATCCTCTACTACTTGCTATTTAGTATAGGGTGTTTGATTCACTAATTTCATGATTAGTGAAGAGATAGCTTGGGTTAGTGTCTCCTCGACGTAGATCATCTTCGGCCTCGAAGACTTCGAAGCAAGCATGTTCGTTTCTTCAAGGAAGCCTCTCTATATTCCGAGACTTCATGATCGCAGCGAAGGGACTACTACACGGAGCTAATGAAGTGAAGGACCGGTCTACAAAGGTTGTATTTCTTGTTCACTTTTAGTTACAAAGTGTTTGTATATTATTCCGTCGATTTCTAGTAAACGATTCCATGTTTAGGGTTATCTAGAACGACAAATTTTTAATATGGCATGAGAGATGCCTCCCGAAACCTTACTGCCGTGCTAGGTAACCCTGTAGTGGTATCAGAGCCATGCTAGAAATTTATACAGATTTTGTTAAGATTACGAAACCGAAATACTCCGAAACTTGAAACAGAAAATTGAAGTTTCTGTCGATTTTAAAAGTTGTTCAAAAAAGGTCTTAAACAAGTACAGAGTGATGTATGAGATATATTATGAACACCATAAAAATTTCAGGAAATTCCAAGGTTTTTTGGCCGGCCACATACACCCACATCTCGGCTAAATCCGAGCCCCTTCCCCTGAAAATTTTTGTGTGTTCCAGTGACTTGGATTTGATGTTTCAGGTGTTGTTTGTTTTTGCTAATTTTGCATGTGATATAATCTTACACTATAAACAATTCGGAGTGTTTCGTATTCGTATTTTTAACATTGTTTCGGGTTATTCACATATTGTCTAGGAAAGGTTAAAATGTTCGATCGAATGTCAAAAACCCATTTTTCCAAGTTTAACATATTCGGAAAAACATGCAAGTGATTCTATGAACCTTCTAGAAGAATGAAACCCTAACTCGACCTTTTGGATCACGAAACCGCGGTCAAACCCTAGGGTTTGCCTCAGTTCCGTGGCGACATGGGTGAGGCTTGGGTTTGCCCTTCTACAGCTGGTGCATAGGTACTGTGGCATATTCTGGGTATTACTAAAACTGTGCTCAAGTGTTGAGCTGTCGGGAAATTATGGACTTTGATGAATCGATCGAAAAGTTTAACGTCGTCCGGGTATCATGTGATGGGATGCAATATTTGGAATCTACAAGTAGTTATGAGATAACTAATTTGAATGTTATAAATCTAGAAATTTAGTCTCATTTGATCGGTTGCCACGGGATTCTGATGCGATCAAAAGTCCGTCGCAATCACGTAGTATACGCGGATACTCACCGAGTAAACTTAATAGATAGCCACGCCCCATAGCCCCGTCCAAGTGACTGTAGGAGAACCCCGTCGCCAAAAGCATCCGTTAGGGTGCTCGCGGCAGCGGTGTTCCGTCTTAGTTCACTTCGTCGACGGTATCAGGGGGTGCGGCCGTCTACTAAAGTTTCCAACTAGCATTCGATCAGGATGTTGGGAATCTTATTGAATTGCCCGACTTGATATTGAAAAGTGTTTTCGAGATCGAGACTAAAATGCCGGATTTATAATTGTTAGGCATGCAATGTCTAAGGAATTCATTTGGTTAGGCATGAAATCCAATATATGTGATATATTGGGTTTATGATGTCTAAGGTGGTTGCGGATTCCAACTGTTGTAGTTTTTCACTTTCTTTTCTGCGACCGTAAGTGTAATATGTGGTGCATTGCCGGTTTCGGTGCTATATGTCAATGACAATTGGGATACGCATATTTATTTACGTTGATGACATGCGATGTTATGTGTTGTTGTGATATGTTATATTGGATCGTCGTGATTGAATAGCTGAGGGTTTTATGTGAGATGAGAGTTTTTCTTTCATTCATGTAAAATTCATTGTATGTAATATTCTTTTTTTTGGGCACTTCCGGGTTGAGGATGATGCCACCATTGTATATTATTTACTTTTCCGCATTAGGATAGAACCAAGGCAGGGAGCACAAGTGGACGAGTTCTAGGGTCCAGTGGGAGACCATCTCGAGGAGTCGAGACCGGGTCTCCTAACTCTAGAACTGGTAGGGTTGCTTGCCGCTCTCATAGGGGTCTAGGGGTGTGGGATTGGTTATTCATCACGACCGTGGAATCCGTGTTTTATACATGCTTAAAATAAAACCCGGAAATCCTTGTATATCCAATATTTCATATGTTTTTATTCTGCTGCGATATTCTGTGATGCGATCATTGATTATATTCTGAGACGAATGCCTGTATTATATATATAGATATAATTTATATTGTTGCTTTCATTTCATATGTGTTTCTTGGGAAGCATAATAAAACGGGACTTCATTAATGAGATTAATGAAATAAAAGAAATCTAAAGATGTTGTAGAAACTTGTCTCGAAAACTGCTAGCTCTAGTTCTTGCTTTGCATAGCGGTATTCTTTGTAGAATATCCAGCACCTTATTCGATAAGGAAAGAGCCGAGATCTCTTCACCGGGAGTGACCTCTTTAGCGAAACTAGAAGATGCTACAAACTCGGTTTGCCTTTTGATTGCTTTTATAGTTTTTGCTTTGCATAGTGGTATTTATGACATATCCAGCACCTTATTCGATAAGGAAAGAGCCGAGATCCTTTCACCGGGAGTGACCTCTTTAGCAAAACTAGTAAAAGCCTAAAAAACACTCCTTTTCAAATTCACTCGATTCTACGACGATATCAAGTTCATTACGCAAAAGGTTTTCTTAAAAACCCGTCGTAGCCCTCCGTCATTTTAGAAAGTAGAGTACTTAGTATTCGTGCTGCGTTTGTTGACCATAGTTAAGGTACAGTGTGCGGTAGCTAAGTGATGTCTTCCTATACAGCATATGATGCGATTAATTAGGATAGTCATGTGACTTTGTTGACCATAGTTAAGGGTCATGTGGGTGGGTCTAATTAATCACGAAATGAACGGGTAGAACTTGACTAGTGCTTGTGATTTGTTGACCATAGTTAAGGTCATAAGCCACTAGGGTTAAAACATTATCGGGAATTTCAAGTGTTGAAATTTGCAATGAGATTGCATACCTCCTATGAGATAGTTGGATTCCGATACCCACTGCGAGTAAGAGTTACTCCTGGGAGAGTTTTACACATTACAATTAGCCGATCAAGTAGGTGTCTAGAAAGGTGTTAACGGGGTTATGCCCCTGGGAAAACGAGGTTTATTTTAATTAGGTCCATGCGAAAGCACGGGGAACCTCCCTCAAAGTACCGGCACTGGCCTGCCTGAAAAATTGGCGAAATTGTAGGGTGTAATTAATCCCGGCTAGTCTTTCCTTTTAGGATTTGAGGGAAGATTTGACTAAAACAGTGGGAGCCATCCCGATTAGATAAATTAATAACCAATCCAATCTTGCAAGAGCATACGCTGAGTGTTTTCTTCTCTCTCTCCAAGTAGCGACCATGTCACGCCTTAATCAAGATAATAATATGGATGTATTGACCGAACCAGCTTGTTATACTGAGCTAAGGAACGTTGGTCCCGCTCCAACTTATAATTTTTATAAGACCGAGTAGGAAATAGGGGATTACCAGAATTCCCGTGCCGCCCAAACGAAGAAAGTGTATGTTGATGTATCTTCTTTGGGTGTGTTCATTACAGAGAACTGATTCTCAGTATTCTCTATGTCCTGGGTATGAGATACCGGATCAGAATCCCATATATGTAATATGTTATATGGGCTACAGATAGGTAGAGAACTGGGAATGGGTGATAAGTTTCAAGAGTTGGAAACGGTGCAAGTGTTGTAGCCAAGTATGTTGGAAGTTATCACCCTGTATTACCAAATACATTGATTCTAAACGAATGTTACTAGATACCGAACCTGATATACAACATCATATCAGTCTCTTTATTTAGTAAAGAATGATATAATTTTGTATTGTTGGATAATGTTTTGAACACTTCCTATATCAAAAGTTGATCGATTCAGGCACGTTATCTAAGAGCATAAACGTTCTAAATTAAACAATAGTTCTTATGTACAGAACACACATATGAGGAAGAGTTCAGAAATGAACGAATCCTACTTGAAGCTTTGTAGAATAGGTCATATCAATGCGACCCGACTAGCTAAATTACATAGAGATGCATATTTAAATCAGTTTGAATTTACATCTTGTGAAACTTGCCAGTCATGTCATAAAGATAAGATGACCATAGTTCCGTTTATTGGAAACAGAGAAAGAGTTAAGTGAACTCTTGGGATTGATACATGATGATGTAAGTCCCCTGTCTACACATTCCAGGACTGGTTCTTTATACTTCATTACATTCACTGATAGTCTCTCAAGATTCGCACATGTGTTCCTGTTGAAACACAAGTCTGAAACTTTTAAGAAATTCAAAGAATATAAGCTAGAAGTAGAGAACCAAAAAGGGGGTATAAGTATTATGTCCTATGATGAGATCAGGGAGGAGAATACTTAAGCATGGAATTCCTGAACTATTCTAAAGGAGAATGAGATTCTCTATCAGCATTACTCCTCCGTATACACCATAGTACGTTGGTATATCGGGGCGGAGCAATTACACCCTATGTGATATGGTTTGCTCTATGATGAGTACTACTGAGTTGCCTATTTCCTTTTGGGGTTATGCACTTGTGAAGCTGCATACCTATTGAATAGGGTTATAATCAAATCAGGTGCCTACCACTCCATATGTGATATGATATGGGAAGAGCCCATCTCTTAAGGATGTTGAGATTTGGGGTTGTCCGGCCTATGTCTAAAAGTAAGATCCAGACAAGCTCGAGGCAAGTTCAGTTCTGTGGAAGTTTGTTGGATATCCCAAGTATTCGCAAGGGAATATCTTCTACCACACTGGGGAGCAAAAGGTGTTTTGTTTCTCAGCATGCCACTTTTGTGAAAGGGAATTTCTTGTGAAGAAATTAGTGATCATGAGGTAGAACTGGAAGGAGTTCCAGCTATACAAACTGCAGCTGATGATTTGGTAGAACTGGAGGATTAAATAGCTCCCAACGAACCTCAGCCTCTCCGACGATCTGGTAGGGTTCCTCACCCACCTGAGAGATACTTCGGTTTTCTCTATGACAGTGGGAGCGAGGATTGCATCATGAGATGATGACTCAACTAGTTTCGAGCAGGCCATCAGGAGTGGGGACTCTGTGAGAATGGCTGGATGCTAAGTGATCTGAGATGGAATCTATGTACACCAACAAAGTATGGACTTTGGTTGCTTTATCTGAAGGGTTAAATCCCCATCAGGAGCAAGTATATCTTGAGAAGATTACTTGGTGTACATGGAAAGGTTGAGACTTTCAAAGCTAAGACTTATTGCAAAAGGTTCTCGTCATCGACCAGGTATGGATAATGATGAAACATTTTCTAGTGCCTATGCTTAAGTCCATCTGGATCCTAGTTGCCATTGCTATATACCATGACTACAATATTTGGCGGTTGGGTGTCATGACTGCTTTTCTAAATAGTGATTTAGAAGAGAGCGTCTATAAGTACACAGCCAGAGGGCTTCATAGACAGTGGGAGCAGCGGAAACGTGTGCAAGTTGCTTTATGAGTTAAAGCAGGCATCACGGAGTTGGAACATCTATTTTGATGTGATAGTCAAAGAGTTTGACTTCATCAAAAGAGTAGATGAACCTTGTATATACAAGAAGGTAGTAGGGAGTATGGTGGTGATCCTCGTATTGTACGTGGATGACATACTCTTGATAGGAAAGGAGTTTCCTATGCTACACTCGGTCAATCTCCTCTTATCACAAAGATTCTCCATATAGGATCATGGTGATACCTCCTAAATCCTGAATTTTGGATCTATAAGATAAATCTAAGTGGATGTTAGGATTCTCACTAGGTGAAGTGAGATGGTATCAATCGATCCTGAGGAGAATCACTGGAGAGCTTCTAGGGTGGTAAGGTCGACTGAATGTCAGTTGTTCATATCATAATTTTGCATTATTATATTCCCCATTCTTATTCATTTTACAAATAAACATGTGCTTTTGATCCATGTCTACTACATAGTTGCAGGTTACAGGTTCTCGGAACAAAAACAGTGAAAATGATGAAAAGACGATACAAAAGTGAGACTACGACCAACAAATGAAAGAATCTTGATCATGCCTACAATTTGAAGAATAAACGAAGATCTTTGGACAATTTCACAAAGCACAAAGGCAGCGCAAGGTTCAAGACTTCGACACGAAGTAAAGGGTAAAAGTCTACGACATTATGCACTGTGGAAATCTGGAAGAGAACTAGATGACAATCTGAGAAACCAAGTGAAGAAACAAGAAGACAAATGCAACCAGAAGCAGCCCAGAGAAATTCATCCAACAAGACCACCAAATGGCTGTGGATCCGCGGCCAAACAGGGCATATGGCCGCGGATCCATGGCCGTGCTAGGCACGTGTCGGTGCGAACTTTGACGGTATGGCGGTGCGTTGACTAGGCTTCTTTAGGGTAAAATTGTAAATGCAGATATGAATCGAATGTAACCCTAGGGTTTCTATGATCTATAAATAGAAACCCTAAACCTCTTTTTGAGGTATGCCTTTTCTTGTGCCTCGTTTTTATTTATCAAAATTCAGAATTTCAATTCCTTTAATGAATGAAGAGAGCATCAAATAAAAGATAAAGGAAGTTTTTCCTTTCATTTCCCTAGTTAATTTCCATTCTGCCCTAGTATAACTTTTATTTATCTGCCCTAGTTTAGATTTTATTTATCTGCCGTAGATTAGATAACTAGGTTATTAAAAACAATCATAAAAAATGAAATCTTTTAATTCCCTAATGAGTGAGTAGTTCCTCACTTGTTAGGGTTAGGAATAGGAAATGTTTGAGAGATGAAAATCTTTCACCCCTTTCTTGCCCATCGCATATTTTTTTTATAGGGCTCCATGCATACATACACACACCGCTCACTACGGCACCCTACGCCACGAGGTAACGGTGATACCGTAGTTTAAAAGACCGGTTGTGCATGTTTTCCATAGAGGTTAGGGTAAGAGTTGAGAAAGGACGGACAAGGACCTAGAGGAAGAAACATCGTTTCTTCCTAATGGTACTAATCCACTTTGTTAATTATTACCTTAACACCTAAATAGATCTTAATTAAGGCATAGAAAGCGGTGAGGAATATTGAATTTTTAAACTTAACCTAAATCTAACCCTAGCAAGGTTTTAATCCTAATCAACTCATTTCAGTTTTTAGTGATAATCCAATCCACCACAATTGGAATTAACTCGTTAGAACAAATAGAAAATACACAAAATCCCTGTGGACCGACCCTTACTCACCGGCTAGCTACCAAGCGACGCCGTTCTTGATTGCGGTAATTAATTCTTTGATCACAAAATATCGTACAAATCAAATGGCGTCGTTGCCGGGGATGGCGTAGTTATTTTCTTTTTGCAATTTCGGGTTAATAAAAAAATTTGAAAAATCATAAAAAAACTGAAAAATATAAAAGTAAATTTTTTTTAATCATCTTGTTATTCTTTGAAGGGTGTTTCGTTTGAATTTTGTAGGATCGACGAACAGATTCAGATCTGGAAATATCCAGAGAGTAAAACAGCAAATATCAGATCTGAACAGACAGAGGAAAATCAGAACAGTGAAACAGAAAAAATTTGGGATCTGAACCGGTGACTTGACCGCGGAACCGCCGCCAGAAGCTCCTTTTAACCGTGGATCCACCGCGGGTTGCTGACGTCAGCAACCCAAAACCCTTCTTTAAGCTTTCTTTTCTTCTTCTGAACCCCCTGATATCATCTGAAAAATTTTCCTACAGGGTTCTTTGCGCAAAAAACTTCTCCCCTTCTCCAATAACTTGATCTTGTGCAGGATTCTTTGCGTCGCAATAAAAAAAATTGTTTGCAAGTGTTTGATTGTGTTTACTGCTTTGCATATTTAAAATTGACTTTAAGGGGCTTTTACACCAATCCAGATTGGGTGGGGATTTCATTACCCTTCCTAGGACCCCAAAAATCACAAAAAGCATATTGCATTGACCATCGAGTTAAATTAAAAAAGATTAGACTCAGCCTTAAGGACTGTCGCGCTCAATAGGACAAAGGAATAGTTGTAGGCATCAATCGTTTATCTAAACCAGATTTTGTGGTGCCTAGGCTAGACAAGTGGGGAAAGGTAATTTTAAAAGACCCGTCTCACGGTGATTCGTGAGTGGATCTCTTCTTTCTTTACTTGTGCTTACCTGGCCACAATTGGCGGTGAAAAGGCGATTTAAGGTCCTCACAACTTGCCCTTCGGAACAGTTAGGAGCAGTCTAGTTGACCTAGGTGACTCTAGATCTAGGCTTGATTGTGCATATTGTGATCGCTTGAATGTGTGTCTAAGCTTTTTATTGAAAATCTTTTTGCAAAAAGCTCCTTATAAAAAAAAAACACAAAACACAAAATTTTACAAAAACTTGCCACTTGTCGCTAAGAAATCCATTGAACCCCACTTACACCCACATTCTTTTTCTTCTCCTTCTTACATCATGGGTACTCCACCTCACAAAACTCTTGCCGAACTTTGGTAGCCTCATCCAAACATTGCTTCCTACGCGAATTGTTTTGGTCGAATTACGAACGACTCCTCCATGCCCAAAATTTCTTTGAAAGATCGAATAGAAGCGTCTAGGAGAAACAGTTCGACTCCGCAATCCGCTTTGTATCAACCATTTCAACCTTCACCACCTTCGTACGTTGATACTACTTTTTCGAGTTCTGTTGTAACTACGAAACCCATGTCTATTGCTGAACATATTGAATAATCTCGTAACCAATCTTTCACTCCTTTCAACAGTTCCAGTTCTTGGGATCAACAAGTCCATTCACCTTTTTATCCAAATGTTAATCCTACTCCTGTCCAACAATTCAATTCCTACTAGTCCTACCCGACTTTCGCACCTTCCCTAGACATTGCTTCTACACAACCATTTGGGAGTTTCACGTATCCAAATAACTTTGAATCTTTTACTGAAACCCCTTCACAACCCATGTCTAGTCTGGAACAGTCGTTGGAAGCTTATATTGTAGCGACAAACCAACATATGAGGAATTTGGATGCGTCCATTGCCGCCCTTATGCAACCTAGTGACCCGGTAGCTAGTTTCCAACTAGCTCCAAAAATTCCATTGTATGATGAGGTGGTTGGACAGGTTGAGAATTTGAGCGGAGAGAGTGAGCTGTGCACCCTTCCAAATCAATCCTACCCATCACTAATTGAATCCCACAACTCAGGTTTTGAATATCTATCAAGTGTCCCCAATGATTCACCAGTTGAAAATAAAACGTTTAATGAGTTGTGCGACTTTGTAGTGCTTGATTTGCCAGATTGTGAAGGGCCCTTTTCGAGTGAAACCATCACCAATCCTTTCGACCTCTACACCTCCAATGTAGAACCTGAATTGATAAATATCCATGCTTTTGATGAGGTGTCCAAAAAAATTGATTTTCACTTGATTGAGGATATTGACGCAGGGAATACTTTGGATGATGAACCCGCGGATTTTACTGAATTTTTCTTTCCAATTCATCATCCCGAGTCATTAAATGTTTCTCCCAAACTTCATATGCGTCTTGATTTTGATGATAATTGCATGGATGGGATAACTTTTGAGGAGAATTATGAGGAGAGTATTGAGGATGAACCAGTTTTGTTTGATGAGTCGGATTTTCCAATTCATCCTTCTGAACCTTTAACTATTATACTTCCTAAATCACCCCTTCATCCTTTCCATCATTCCGACAACGTAAGAGATCACGCAGGAGGACTGTGAGCTTGAAAAATTTCTGTTCGATCACAGCAGTTTTGACGTCACTAGTGCGTTCCTCCTTGAATCTGACACAGTTCTCACAACCGATAACGATTATGAGTGTTTCACTTTTTCGGACGATTTTGAAGACTCACCTCCCGAGTTTGAGTCCTTTGAATTTTCAGATGAGTTAGTAGAACCATCAGACTCGGTTGCTTATAGTCATTTCGAACCATTGATGGAATCCTTCGAGTTTGAGACAGTTTCACCAATTTCACCTTCAATTGTTTCACCTCTGAAACTCGGACTCAAGCTGTTGCCGTCTCACCTTACATACGCTTACTTAGGTGAGAATGAGACCCTTCCTAAATCACTCCCTTTCGTCCTTTCGACCACGCAAGAATCCATCACGCTTCCATTTTCAATGTCTGGTTTACTAAGTTCAACGTACCCATGTATTCTCGCAAATCTTGAGGGATTTGACCCCATTTCTCGACGGGTTGATAAATTAGCACGATCTCTTTTAACACATCGTTCATCACAATTTGTGCTAATTTATTCACTCAATTTACATCCTCAAGTTCGTACAACACTTCTTTCGCTTTTCCGCCATTCTTCTCCTAATATACCGAGACCATATTCCACCTTTCTTCCCATACGGTCTCGTGTGTTTCTCATTTCTTTTCTCTACACTCTATTCTTTCACCACCCACACCATTATAACGATAAATTTTTTGAATGGTTGGTGCTAACCTTTGGCTTGTGTAAGGCCTTGTATAGCTTGATACTGTGTTTTTCTCCTCCCTAACTCGGAACTTTAACGTTTAAACAGTGGAAACACTGTTTCACTTAAGTTTGGGGGGGGGACCTTTTTGTATATATATTTTGTTTTTCTTTTAATAATAATAAAAATATAAATAAATAAACAGAGGAGTGCCGACAATTTTGACCCTCTTGGTGTAGCCTGACAGTGAGGACACTGTCAAGTTTAAGTTTGGGGGTGTGTTCGGTAAGCTTTCTTTCTTCGCATTCATATGTATATTTTTGCATTTGCATACTCATTTTAAAATCAAATAAAAACTAAAAAATTTTAAAAAATTATAAAAATTGAAAAATTCAATTTTGGCCATAATTGACTTAAGTTTAACAAGATGGTTAACTAGCTAGGAAAAACTAGATCCAAAACTTAGTAAATTAAAAATCCTAAAAATAACCTTTCTTAAAATTTAACGGTAGAAAAATATATGTCTTTATAGTTTACTTAGAAATAGGCAAATTTTGAGTTCACTTCTTTGGCTAAGTCAAAATAAAGAAAGAGTATTGATATTTTTATTAAAGTATAAGTCTGAAAAATAATTCATAAACTTAAGTCTAAATTCTAAAAATATATACCCTACAAATTGCACAAACACGAACCTTGAAACTTGGAATAGTAGAAGAGACCTTGAAATGCTCTTGTCTAAAGTCCTTAGTATGAAGGAAAATAAAATAAAAATACAAGTGTGAATAAAGAGATAAAAAAAATGAACACTGGTTTTTGTAATTACTTAAGGCTGCATAAATAGAAAAAAATATTTAGCGAGGGTGCTTTATCACCTAGTGCCTTAGACCAACTGGTTTGGGAGTCACTGCTAAAGCCTTAGGTGTTACAAGACTAGGAATTACGCCTTAATGTGCAAACACATTTTGTAATCGGTCGTTAGTACCTCAAGAAGTATTAACGGTCGCATGAAGGATGTGTGAGCAATTTCATCTAAAAAATTCACCAACTAAAAGTACTTTGGACGATGGACAAGAGTATAAGAGCTTGAATTGAATTTCCAAGTGTAGAGGTGATACATACACATACGTAGGGGTATGTGATTGGGGTTTAGATGAGAGATAGGAATGAAATATAGGACTTATATTTTTAGTAGAGATGATAAAAATTCCTAAGTTGAGATGGAACCTAGAAGGAAAAAATGCTATAAGCTAAATAAATCTACAGAACATATACAATCTTAAGTTAAATGATAAGAAAGCGTGAAAAATATGGGTGGATAATTTCTGAGTCGAAGATAATAGAATTTCTTGTTAGAAAACTGAATTGGAGAATAAAAGTCATTAGGCCGAATTGATAGGATTTTATGGGTAGTATCCGTTGAAAACCCTCAGGAGACAACACTCCTCCTACTAGGGACACTTAGAGGTTTAACGGCTTGTTGCACGAGCTCAGTGCAATCGCGTTTCCCTGTGAAAGTGAGGCTAGGTTTTTTTCGAGAATAAAACAAGTTTTGCTCGAGGACGAGCAAAAGATAAGTTTGGGGGTATTTGTTCATATCATAATTTTGCATTATTATATTCCCCATTCTTATTCATTTTACAAATAAACATGCGCTTTTGATCCATGTTTACTAAATAGTTGTAGGTTACAGGTTCTCGGAACAAAAACAGTGAAAATGATGAAAAGACGATACAAAAGTGAGATTACGACCAACAAATGAAAGAATCTTGATCATGCCTACAATTTGAAGAATAAACGAAGATCAATAGACAATTTCACAAAGAACAAAGGCAGCGCAAGCTTCAAGACTTCGACACGAAGCAAAGGGTAAAAGTCCACGACATTATGCACTGTGGAAATCTGGAAGAGAACTAGATGACAATCTGAGAAACCAAGTGAAGAAACAAGAAGAAAAATGCAACCAGAAGCAGCCCAGAGAAGTTCAGCCAACAAGAGTACCAAATGGCCGCAGATCCGCGGCCAAACAGGGCATATGGTCGCGGATCCACGGCCGTGCTAGGCACGTGTCGGTGCGAACTTTGACGGTATGGCGGTGCGTTGACTAGGCTTCTTTAGGGTAAAATTGTAAATGCAGATATGAATCGAATGTAACCCTAGGGTTTCTATGATCTATAAATAGAAACCCTAAACCTCTTTTTGAGGTATGCCTCTTCTTGTGCCTCATTTTTATTTATCAAAATTCAGAATTTCAATTCCTGTAATGAATGAAGAGAGCATCAAATAAAAGATAAAGTACGTTTTTCCTTTCATTGCCCCAGTTAATTTCCTTTCTGCTCTAGTATAACTTTTATTTATCTGCCCTAGTTTAGATTTTATTTATCTGCCGTAGATTAGATAACTAGCTTATTAAAAACAATCATAAAACATGAAATCTTTTAATTCCCTAATGAGTGAGTAGTTCCTCACTTGTTAGGGTTAGGAATAGGAAAGGTTTGAGAGATGAAAATCTCTCACCCCTTTCTTGCCCATCGCATATTTTTTTATAGGGCTCCATGCATACATGCACACACCGCTCACTACGGCACCCTACCCCACGAGGTAATGGTGATACCAAAGTTTAAAAGACCGGTTGTGCATGTTTTCCATGGAGGTTAGGGTAAGAGTTGAGAAAGGACGGATAAGGACCTAGAGGAAGAAACATCGTTTCTTCCCGATGGTAATAATCCACTTTGTTAATTATTACCTTAACACCTAAATAGAACTTAATTAGGGCATAGAAAGCGGTGAGGAATATTGAATTTCCAAACTTAACCTAAACCTAACCCTAGCAAGGTTTTAATCCTAATCAACTCATTTCAGTTTTTAGTGATAATCCAATCCACCACAATTGGAATTAACTCGTTAGAACAAATAGAAAATACACAAAATCCCTGTGGACCGACCCGTACTCACCGGCTAGCTACCAAGCGACGCCGTTCTTGATTGCGGTAATTAATTCTTTGATCACAAAATATCATAAAAATCATCAGTCACAGGAAATGTCTCCACCCTCAGTGGAGGGGCGGTATGTTGGAAGAGTTCCAAGCTAGATATCGTGGCAAACTAGACGATAAAGGTTGGATACATTGCTACCAAGGATACTACCAAAGATGTAGTCTGGATGAATATTAGTTCATGAGATAAACTTCGTTCCTACCATTGTGTGATAATGGAGTTGTGGCTTTAGCCTAGGAACCCCCGTCCCATTAGTTATCCAGACATATTCTAAGACAGTATCGCCTGATCATGGAGATGGATGATCTCCAGGGAGATCGAGGTTAGGAGAGTAGACATAGAGGAGAATAGGGCGGGTCCACTCACAAAGGCCTATTCCCAGGAGAGACTTTTATGGGATGGTTGAGTATGAGATACTTCAACTACTGCTGATTGTTGGGTATGGGATACTACAACAGATGGCCCTAGTGCAAGTGGGAGATTGTTAGTTATATGTATGCCCAAGAGGCCATCACTGTACATACGATATATATTGTAGTGGATGCTTGGACATATATAGGGAGGACTTTCTTGCTCGACATGATAGTATGCTATCTGGTTGCTCTTTATCTTAACATGTACGCTGATTGTCTCTATGTTACATGTTGATAAAGCCCTTAGGATGAGTACTTGACTACGAGGATTATGATGCAGATCATACTAGTGGGGACAATGTAGTCGCTAAGTAGATCCTTCAAATGTTCCTAGTCGTGGGTGTATCGAGACAGGGCATCGATATACCAGAGTAGTCTAGTGTATAGCTTCTCGACCCATGTAGATCGGCGATGGATGATCCCATATCCATTGGTGTTTGACATCAGAGACAGTATACGGGTGCTCAGTGGAGACTAGGTACACTGAACGGACTCGCCGAGAACTCCCAGATGGTATTATATCTAACGTCAGATGGCAGTTCTCTGGTGACACTGGTACATGTTAGTCTGTAGACCCGAGATCGTTATAGAGTCTTGTGTGATTCCCACTGTGCTTTGATTTCCACCTTACCACGTTCAAGAGAACGTGCAAAACGGTGGCTTTTGGGTACAGTCCCGAGTCACATGGAGGCAATGAGGGATAGGAGGGGTTTCGTCTCTCCCGGTATTAGGAGTTGATATTGCGCTGTGCTTGATTGACTATAACAGGAAGTCCTTGTCCAAGGCTGCTTCAGAGATATACTGGTAAGTGTTATCAGTAGTTTCTCGACCCGTTATGAGTCTCATATCGACATGGTTTATCGAGTTACTGGGGTCTGACGTTTACCACCCCTAGACGAGATATGCGACATATCAGACGAAGAGACCGGACTGTATGGTAGTGTTACTGATTGGATTCGCATGAGTACGAGCAGGCTTGCTTGTTGATATTCTGATCGCTCAATACCCGGGTGGCCGTTACGTTTAGCAGACCGCTTGCGGCTTGTGGGTGTTTGATATGATCATCACTTACTGGCGGCGTATTGACGAGTCATTAGAGTCCTACACAGGGGTTTCGTGGCTCAAGCGAAACGGAGTAGGGGCATGTATGTGATATGTGCGGGACCGAGATTGATACGATATGAGATACCGTATTCTATTCTCGCGATATGAGATATCGGTCGGTTATATATGATATAGCCTGGTTATCGGATCAAGTGTTATTCGATAAGTTGATTCATATGATATTAGTCGGTTATAGGTGATATAGCCGGATTATTAAATCAAGAGTTGATTTGATAATCTAATGTATAATTATATATTTGACATATTACATTACATTAACTAGTATTAGCTCACTTATGATTTCTTTTCTCACTTTTGGATACATTGATATATATATGTGATATATGTTAAATGTATCATGCTAGGTTACAAATGCAACTAGGGTTTATAGAGATTAAACCATGCTAGGGTTAAGATTAGGTTTTATATTTTATCATTAAGTAATTCAAAAATTGTGGAATTAGTCATGGTTGATATTTGTTGAAAGCTTGTAGAAGCTTGTAAGCATTTTTGACTTTGTCCACTCTCTTGGTCTTGCTTAAGATATTTCTCGACCTAACC
Source organism: Agapanthus africanus (assembly GCA_030015575.1). Taxonomy (NCBI): domain Eukaryota; kingdom Viridiplantae; phylum Streptophyta; class Magnoliopsida; order Asparagales; family Amaryllidaceae; genus Agapanthus; species Agapanthus africanus. Next base: position 364,718,610 of record JASDDO010000018.1, read on the forward strand.
TTTAATCCTAGCTCATGGTTAACTCTCTACAAGGGTTAAGCATGACATGCTTAACCCTTGGTTGCATTTCTAACCTCATCAATAATTCATTTTCATCACTTGTTCTTCTTCTTCTTCTTCTTGACAAAAGCTTTCTAGCTTTTTCAATGGTGATGATTTTGAGTGAGAAAATGATTTCTAATGTGAGCAAAATTCCTTCTTCATCATCCTCTACTACTTGCCATTTAGTATAGGGTGTTTGCTTCACTAATTCTATGATTAGTGAAAAGATAGCTTGGGTTAGTGTCTCCTCGACGTAGATCATCTTCGGCCTCGAAGACTTCGAAGCAAACATGTTCGTTTCTTCAAGGAAGCCTCTCTAGAGTCCGAGACTTTATGATTGCAGCGAAGGGACTACTATATGGAGCTAATAAAGTGAAGGACCGGTCTACAAAGGTTGTATTCCTTGTTCACTTTTAGTTACAAAGTGTTTGTATATTATTCCGTCGATTTCTAGTAAACGATTATGTGTTTTGGGTTATCTAGAACGACAAATTTTTAATATGGCATGAGAGATGCCTCCCGAAACCTTGCCGCCGTGCTAGGTAACCCTGCAGTCGAAGTGTTGCTTGACAACAGGGAGGTTAGGGGTTGACATGTATCCAAGTCGAAGCGTTGCTTGACGACAGTGAGGTTAAGGGTTGACATGTATCCAAGTCGAAGCGTTGCTTGACGACAAGGAGGTCAGGGGTTGACACTAGGTTGTCTGTGCACCATAGAGTCTTGGAACTAGGGACTTTGCCATGGCTCTGATTTGTATGTCAAAAACTATCTATTAACCACAATCAAGAACGCCGTCGCATGAAGCTAGCCGGTGAGTATGGGTCGGTCCACAGGGATGTTGTGAATCTCCTAATCGCACTTATGAGTTAATTCCGAAGGGTGTTCAGATTGATTATTAAATCTAAAAACCTAATTATTCTATACTACGATTATCTAGATCTAGTCTTGCTAGTGTTAGGTTTAGGGATGGTTTGGAAATGCAAGTAAATCTCAACGCTTTATATACCCGAATGAAGATCTATGAGGAGTTATGGTAATTATCAATAAAGGGGATTAGATCCATTCGGGAAGGTGTTCCTTCCTCTAGATTCTTGTCCTTCCTTTAGAGATCCTTACCCTAACCTCCATGGAAAACGTGCGCAACCGGGCCTTTATACTACGGTGTCATCGTTACCTCGAGGGGTAGGATGCCGTAGGGCGCGGTGTGTGCGTGTATGCATGGAGTCCTATTGTAAATATTTGATGGGTAAGAAAGGGATGAGAGATCTCATCTCTCAAAAGCCTTCCCCAAAACTAACTCTAAACAATTTTCTACGGTAATGAATTAAATCTACCTAGGGCAAAGAATTAAAATCTAAATTAGAGCAATTAATTAAATCTACTTACAGATGGCTCTCTCCAATCATCAAAGTAGATTTGTCAGATCTGAATTTCTGAATCGAAAAGAGGCACCGATGCTCTCCATAAAGAATTCTGAATTTATTATTAAGAGGAGGCATAAAAAATACAATGATTTGGGTTCTATTTATAGGAGATAGAAACCCTAGGTTTACAATTGACCAGCATGTCTGCAATTACAAAAATAGCCCTTAGATTGACTAGTCAGCGCGCCGCAAACCTTTCCGGAAAATTTTACCCTATACGTGTAACACACGGCCGCGGAACCGCGGCCTAAGGCCAGGTTTGGCCGCGGTTCCGCGGCCAACTTGGGGTCTTGAATGCTGAAATTTTCAGTGTTGGTTCTGGGTGACTTGTACTTCCTGTTTCTTTAGGTCCTTTTCCATTTGGGCTTCTAGGTTGGTTTCAGATCTTCAGTGAATAATTTGCAGTGGACTTTTAACCGTCCGCTTTTGTAATTTTTGACCTTGCGTTGCCTTGTTAACTGTCCTTCAATGTAGGCTTGATCAAGAGTCTTCTGTTTGTTGGTCAAAGCCCACTTTTTTATCGTCTTTACATCGTTTTCACTGTTTTCTGTCCAAGAACCTGTAACCTGTAACATGTAGCAGACATGTGTCAAAAGCACCTGTTTATTTATAAAAAGAATAAGAATGGGGAATATAATAATGCAATATTATGGTGTGAACAAATACCCCCAAACTTATCTTTTGCACGTCCTTGAGCAAACTTATTTTTTATTCTCTACAAAAAACCTAACCGCACTTTCGCAGGGAAACGCGATTGCACTAAGCATGTGCAACAAGCCGTTAAACCTCTAGGTGTCCCTAGTAGGAGGAGTGTTGTCTCCTGAGGGTTTTCAGCGGATACTACCCACAAAATCCTATCAATTTGGCCCATTGAATTTTATTCTCCAATTAAGTTTTCTAACGAGGAATTCTATTATCTTCGACTCATAAATTATCCACCCATATTCTTCACACCTCCTCATTATTTAACTTAAGATTATATATGTTCTATAGACTCACTCAGCTTTCGACATTTCTTAAGTTTTCCTTCTAGGGTTCTATCTCCACTTAGGAATTTTTATCAACTTTACTAAAGATACAAGTTCTATTCTTAATTCCTTTCTCTTATCTAAACTCTAATCACATATCCCCACGTGTGTGTATAAATCACCCCTACACTTGGAAATTCAAATCAAGCAATCATACCCTTGTCTGTTGTCCAAAGCACTTATTAATTGGTGAATTTTTAATTGAATTTTGCTTACACATCCTTCATGCGACCGTTAATATTTCTTGAGGTACCAACGACCGATTACAAAATGTGTTTGCACTTTAAAGCGTACTTCCTAGTCTTGTAACACCCAAGGCTTTAGCAGTGACTCCCAAACCAGTTGGTCTAAGGCACTAGGTGATGAAGCACCCTCGCTAAATATTTTTCTATTTTTGCAGCCTTAAGTAATCACAAAAACCAGTGTTCATTTTTTTATTCTTTATTCACACTTATATATATATTTTTTTCATTTTCATTGTACTAAGGACTTTAGACAAGAGCATTTCAAGGTCTCTTCTACTATTCCAAGTTTCAAGGTGCGTGATTGTGCAAATTGTAGGGTATACATTTTCAGAATCTAGACTTAAGCTAGGAATTATTTTTCAAACTTATACTCTAATAAAAATATCAATACTTTTCCTTTGTTTCGACTTAGCCCAAGAAGTGAACTTAAAATTTTGCCTATTTCTAAATAAACTACAAAGCCATATACTTTCTACCGTTAAACTTTAAGGAAGGTTATTTTTAGGGTTTTTAATTTACTAAGTCTAAGATCTAGTTGATCCTGGACAGTTAACCTATTTGTAAAACTCAAGTCAATTAGACTAGAATTGAATACAACAATTTTTATAATTTTTGAAAATTTTCAATTTTTATGGGTTTTCAAATAAGTATGCAAATGCAAAAAATGTATACATGAATGCGAAGGAAGAAGACGTACCGAGCATACCCCCAAACTTAAACTTGACAGTGTCCTCACTGTCATGCTACACCATGAGGGTCAAAATTGTCGGCACTCCCCTGTTTATTTATTTATAAAATTTTTATATTTTTTAATGTTTTGATTTTTTTTAATTTTTTATAGAAAAAGAAAAAGAAAAAATATATATACATATATACAACAAGGTTCCCCCCAAACTTAAGCTTGGGCTTACACAAGCCAAAGGTTAGCACCAACCATTCAAAAATCTTATCGTGGTAATGGTCGAGTTGGTGAAATAATGGGGTGTAGAGGAACGAAATGAGAAACACACGAGACCGTGTGGGAAGAAGGGTAGAATATGGTCTCGGTGGAGGAGAAGAATGGCGGAAAGGAGAAAGAAGGGTCGCGCGATCTTGAGGGTGTAAATCGAGTGAATAAATTAGCGCAATATGTGATGACCGATGTGTTAAAAGCGATTGCGCTAATCTATCAACCCGTCGAGAAATGGGGTTAAATCCCTTAAGATTCGAAAGAAAGCATGGGTACGCCAAACTTTGTATTGGAGAAGAAAATGTAACAGTCTCTTGTACGGTCGGAACGATAGGAAGGTCGAAAGGGAGTGAATTAGGGATAGTCTCATTCTCACCGTAGTAAACTGTCTCGAACTGGAAAGATTCCATCAATGGTTCGAAACTGCTGTAAGCAATCGAGTCTGATGGTTCAACTAACTCATCTGAAAATGTAAAGGACTCAAACTCGGGCGGTGAGTCTTCAACATCGTCCGAAAAATTGAAACACTCGTAAGTGTTGTCGTCTGTGAGAAATGTGTCAGATTCAAAGGAAAAGTTTTGAAGCTCACAGTCGTCAAGCGTGGTCGGAACGATGTAAAGGAGGGATGGTGATATAACAGTTAAGGGTTCGAGAGGATGAATTAGAAAATCCGACACATCAAACAAGAATGGTTCAACCTCAATATTATCCTCAAAACTCTCCTCAATACTTTCCTCATAATTTTCCTCAATATTTAACTCATCCATGCCATTATCATCAAAATCAAGACGCATATGAGGTTCGGGAGAAACATCTAATGACTCGGGATGATGAGTTGAACATAAAATTTCAATCAAATCGACAGGTTCATCATCCGAAATATTCCCGGCGTCTATATCCTCAATCAAGTGAAAATCAATTTTTTCTGACACCTCCTCTAAAGCATGGATATTTATCAATTTAAGTTCTAGAGTGGAGGTGTAAAGGTCAAACGGATTAGGTGCGGTTTCACTCGAAAGGGGTTCCTCATAATCTGGCAAATCAAGCACTATAAAGTCGCACAACTCATCATTTTGGACACATGTTTGAAAATTGGAGTTGTTGGATTCAATTGGGTATGGGTAGGTTTGATTTGGAAATCCTCTCTCATTCTCACTCTGTCCAACCGTCTCCTTATACATTAAAAAATTTGAAGCTAGTGGGAAACTAGCTACCGGTTCACTAGGTTGTATAAGGGCGGCCACAGACGCTTCCACATTCCTAGTCATTTTGTTTGTTGCTAAGATATAAGCCTCCAACGACTCTTCCAAACTAGGCTTGGGTGGTGGGGGGTTTCGGTAAAAGATTCGAAATTGTGTGGATATGCAAAACTCCCAACAGGCTGTGTAGAAGCAGTGTCTAGTGAAGGTGGGAAGGTCGGGTAGGACTGGTAGGATGTGGGTGGTTGGTCAGGTGTAGGGTCAACATGTGGATAAAAAGGTGAATAATCGTGCGGATCCCTAGAACTAGATGAGTGGAGAGGGGTGAAAGATCGGCTGCAAGATTGAGCAATATGTTCAGCAATGGACATCGGCTTAGGAGTTACAGCTGGACTCAAAAAAGTAGTATCAACATATGGAGATGGTAAAGGTTGACTTGGTTGACACACAGTGGGTTGAAAAGTCAAACTGTTTCTCCTAGACGCCTCTATTTGATCTTTCAAAGATATTTTAGGTAAGGAAGGATCGTCTTTAAATTGACCGAACAAATTGACGTACGAGGCAAAGTTAGGTTCGGGATACCAAAGTTCGGCTAGTGATTTATTATGTGGGGTACCCATGTTAGAAGAAAGGGGAAAAGAAAGAATGTAGGTGGTGGTGCAAGGATTTATTTGCGGTAAAGGTTTGCAAGTTTTTTTTTTAATAAAAATTTTGTTTTTTTTCTTTTTTCTCTTTATTTGGAAAAATTGTTGCAAAAAGATATTCGAGAAAAGATATGCAACAAAAAAGATTACATGCAATCAATTTCTATTTTAAACGAATCACAAAAATCCTGCACAAGATTGTTATATGGAAGGGAATATATTTCTAAACCGCAAAAAATCCTGCAGGCAAATTTACAGAGGACATATCAATATTTGCATAGGAGACAAAAGGAAGCTTACAGAGATTTTTTTTAAGCACTGTTTCAGCCAAGATGCCGCGTTTTCGCGGCCTAAGTGTAGGTGGGGCCGCGGTTCCGCGGTGGGCGCGCCAGATCAGCTCTTCAAACTTCGCTAACTTCACCATATCGCCACGCTTACGCGGCAGGAGCTGTCTTTTGTGGCAGATCCGCGGTTTGACCGTTGACTTGGCCCTTCAACTTCCTGCTGCTGTTCTGTTGTTTAAAATTTCTTCTGTTCCGATATCCCGTTTTCTGTTTCGCTTTCTGAAAATTTTCAGATCCGTCTCGATTGTTCCTGCAAGATTCACACAACAAAGTACCTTTTCCAAAAAATAACAAATGATATATTTTTTTTTATATTTTTTGGATTTTTTTAGATTTTTATGATTTTTTTTAAGATTAACCCGGAATTGCAAAAAGGAAATTTCTACGCCATCCCCGGTAACGACGCCATTTGATTTGTATGTCAAAAACTATCTATTAACCGCAATCAAGAACGGCGTCGCATGAAGCTAGCCGGTGAGTACGGGTCAGTCCACAGGGATGTTGTGAATCTCCTAATCGCACTTACGAGTTAATTTCGAAGGGTGTTCGGATTGATTATTAAATCTAAAAACCTAATTATTCTATACTACGATTATCTAGATCTAGTCTTGCTAGTGTTAGGTTTAGGGATGGTTTGGAAATGCAAGTAAATCTCAACACTTTCTATACCCGAATGAAGATCTATGAGGAGTTATGGTAATTATCAATAAAGGGGATTAGATCCATTCGGGAAGGTGTTCCTTCCTCTAGGTTCTTGTCTTTCCTTTAGAGATCCTTACCCTAACCTCCATGGAAAACGCGTGCAACCGGGCCTTTATACTACGGTGTCATCGTTACCTCGAGGGGTAGGATGCCGTAGGGCGCGGTGTGTGCGTGTATGCATGGAGTCTTATTGTAAATATTTGATGGGTAAGAAAGGGATGAGAGATCTCATCTCTCAAAAGCCTTCCCCAAAGCTAACTCTAAACAATTTTCTACGGCAATGAATTAAATCTACCTAGGGCAAAGAATTAAAATCTAAATTAGATCAATTAATTAAATCTACTTACAGATGGCTCTCTCCAATCATCAAAGCAGGTTTGTCAGATCTGAATTTCTGAATCGAAAAGAGGCACCGATACTCTCCATAAAGAATTCTGAATTTATTATTAAAAGGCGGCATAAAAAATACAATGATTTGGGTTCTATTTATAGGAGATAGAAACCCTAGGTTTACAATTGACCCGCATGTCTGCAATTACAAAAATAGCCCTTAGGTTGACTAGTCAGCGCGCCGCAAACCTTTCTGGAAAATTTTACCCTATATGTGTAACACACGGCCGCGGAACCGGGGCCTAAGGCCAGGTTTGGCCGCTGTTCCGCGGCCAACTTGGGGTCTTGAATGCAGAAATTTTCAGTGTTGGTTCTGGGTGACTCGTACTTCCTGTTTCTTTAGGTCCTTTTCCATTTGGGCTTCTAGGTTGGTTTCAGATCTTCAGTGAATAATTTGCAGTGGACTTTTAACCGTCTGCTTTTGTAATTTTTGACCTTGCGTTGCCTTGTTAACTTTCCTTCAATGTAGGCTTGATCAAGAGTCTTCTGTTTATTGGTCAAAGTCCACTTTTTCATCGTCTTTACATCGTTTTCACTGTTTTCTGTCCAAGAACCTGTAACCTGTAACATGTAGCAGACATGCGTCAAAAGCACCTGTTTATTTATAAAAAGAATAAGAATGGGGAATATAATAATGCAATATTATGGTGTGAACAGGCTCCGGTTGATGATGTCGCGTCTGTGCTCTGTTGGCATGAGGAGGAACACCGTTGTTGGTCTTTAGGCTGTAGAGATGGCCGTCGAGATTTGGAACTAGGGAATTTGCCATGGCTCCGCTTCGTTACGACCTTGAGGTCGGTTGTTAACGTTGCGTCTGCATCCTGCTGGAGTTGAGAAGGAATGCCATGTTGGTCTTCTGGTATGCAGATATTGCCGCTGAGACCTGAATCTCCCTTTGGTTGAGTCTATTGGGGCATGTGGTTCCCTTTTTGTTTATGCCCATGGATTGTATACAGGGGTCAGTATGGACTCGCCTGTAGGGCAAAAAGTATCCTTCTTTCATTTTTTTTCTTTCCGCGATACTCTATCATTTCATCTTTTTATATCGCGAAGGTTGCGATTGCCCAATCATTTCGGCTATTTCTCGCGGTGTCCAATCATTTCAGCTATTTTTATTTTTACTCGCTGCTTTTTATTGCGAGTTGCCCAATCATTTCGGCTATTTTTGTATGCATATATTTTACTTGCTGATTTTGTTGCAAGTTGCCCCATCATTTCGGTTATTTCATATACATTTCTTTTACTTGCTGATTTTGTTGCAAGTATGGAACTTGAAACCTGATGCCAATCTTAGCATCAGCATCACTGCGACTGGAATGTTGCCAGGAGCGAATCATCATTTACCGTGAAAGGACTTGGAATTTGATACCAAATTAGGCATCAGCATCGCTACCACCGGGACATTGCCAGGAGCGAATCATCATTTGCCTCTGTCGATTCGAACAAAGGTGGCTTAGCAAGCAGGGTTAGGATCCTGTAGACTAAGGCTTTTAACTTCATGAGCCGTAAGGGTCTTATAAAGATGTTTCTCCCTATGAGTCGTGAGGATCTCACAGGTGCGTTTTCTCCTTAGGAATCGTGAGGATCCTTAAGTGCATGTTCTCTTATAAGTCGTAAGGATCTTACAAGAGTGTTTTCTCCTTATAAGTCGAGAGGACATACAAGTTTCTTTCTCCACATGAGTACTTTTCGAGCCGTTGGCGGGACTTGGCGGGGGAGACGTTTATTTGTGCCCGTGGATTGTATACAAGGGTCAATATTGAACCGCTTGTCGGGCAATCTGGGAAAGGTGATGGCTTAAGAACAGGTTCAAATCCCTGTAGCTTAAGGCTTTTAACTCTTATGAGCCGTGAGGGTCTCATAAGAGGGGTCTCCTTACGAGTCGTGAGGATCTCGTAAGTGTAATTTCTCCTTAGGAATCGTGGGGATCTCTAAGTGTGTTGCTCCTTTGTGAGTCGTAAAGATCTCACGCAGGTAGTTTTCTCCTTACAAGGTCGAGAGGACCTTGCAAGTGTCTTTTAACGAGATTGCGTCCTTTCGGGTTTTCACAAATTCGCCGGTAGCCTTGTTGTTTTTACTCACGGAGCCCTTTCGGGTTTTCATCCGTGCCTATTTTGCTTGTGGACGACCCTTTTTTTAACGCGTCAGCCCAAGGATGTTGCAGGTTTGCAGTAGTTTAAAGTCGTTTCGGTCAGTAGTTAGTTTTAGGACATTTCGGTCCATTATTAGTTTAGGGAAATTTCGGTCCATTAATAGTTTAGGGACATTTCGGTCCATCGCACGTTTTCGAGGCGATGTTTTGCCGGATACTACTTATAGAGTTCAGGCTTGAGAAGATAGCAAGCGGACATAAGCGTCGTCATCTATCGTTGACCTAGGCCGTGACTCGGCCGTTTATTGGCCTGAAAGGTCTTTCGCCATGCATATCCATGAGCAAGTAAGCCCCACCTTGGTAGACTTTGTCTATAATGTACGGGCCCTCATAGTTCGGCTCGAATTTCCCCCGTTTGGCACGATTGGGGATCATAGGTCTCTTGACCACTAACATGAGTTCTCCTTGGAGGAATGTTCTCAGCCTAGTCAATCTCTCATATGAGCGCGTCATCTTTGCTTTGTAAGACTCCAAGTTTTGTCGTGCCATGAGCCAGGTTTCATCGAGGGCATCAAGCTCCTCAAGTCGAAGATGGGCATTCTCTTCGTCTGTCAGCTCATAGTGAACCGCCACTCGTAGGGAGGGCAGCTCTATCTCCAAGGGGAGTACGGCTTCATGCCGAATACCAATGCATACGGCGTTGAATTCGTGGCCGTTTTGAATGTGGTCCGATAAGCCCATATAGCTTCATGCAGTCTCTCGTGCCAGTCCTTCTTATTTCGGGACACCGTCTTCTTTATGATCTTAGTCAAGGTCTTGTTGAAATCTTCAGCTAGACCATTAGCTCGGGGATTATAGATCGAAGAGTATCTCCAGTCTATATTATGCTGCTGTGCAAAGCGGCTGATTTTGTAACTTCTGTAGGCTGGCCCGTTATTGGAGATAATCCGTCACGGAGTGCCGAACCGATAGATGATGTGTGTCTTGAAGAAATGGAGGATATTCTCTGTCTTCACTTCTCTTAGCGGTACTGCTTCTTCCCACTTAGAGAAGTAATCGGTTGTCGCCAATATGAACCGATGTCCTCTGGACGACGCTGGTTCTATAGGCCCAATTATGTCGGTTCCCCACATTTCGAACATCCAGCTAGCCACTGTTGGGTGTAGTGGGTTTGGATGTTGGTGGATGAAGTCTCCATGAATCTGGCACGAATGGCATTGCTTCGCGTATTCAAGGCAGTCCTGAATCATCGTGGGCCAATAGTAGCCCATTCTTTTAATCTTCAGCTTCATCTTTGGCCCGGCTTGATAAGAACTGCAGAGTCCGTCATGAGTTTCTTGGACGACTCTCCTTGCTTCTTCTGGTCCCAGGCATCTTAGCCACAGGGAGTCGAACGATCTCTTATACAGAGTATCATTGATGAAGGCGAAAGAAAAAGCTCGTTTCATGAGCTGATGTCTTGAGGATGCATCTTCAGGTGTTCAATGGGATTAGAAGTATTCTATAAAGACTTCTCTCCAATCCTTGGCCTTCTCCTGGTCCTCTATTTGTAGGGTTGTTTGCTCGGTCGCTTCTTTTTCTTCAGACGACTTCAGAGATATTTCTGCTGGTGCAAGAACCCGACGGCTTTGTACAACGATCCTTACATCATCGAGATTTTTATCAGCCAATTCTTTAGCGAGCTTGGCTAATGCATTGGCTTTGCTATTTTCCGTGCACGGTATGCTCTCCAGCATGTATGAGGGGATTTGGGTTAGAAGTTGCTGCACTCTCTCACCGTACTTTACCAACTCCGGTTTGCACGTTTGATAGTTGCCGTTTACTTGACTAACGACCAACTGGGAGTCTCCGTATATGAGGAGGTTTTTGATTCCCATGTCGATAGCGATCTCAAGACCTGCTATCAAAGTTTCATACTCAGCTTCATTGTTCGTCCTCGGCTCTGTTAAGGAGAAGGCAAAGCGCATTATCCCTCCTTGTGGAGTCACGAAGATGAGGCCTACCCCCGATTTGATTATGGGGGAGTTGTGCTTTCGCTTCTTCATGGAAGATGCCCTATCGAAGTAGAGTTCCCATCAGGCATCACTTTCTCCTTTCTCCCTGTCGATCGTGTCAAATGCGTGCTCGTCTAGCAATTCGCAATTTAGGGGTGAATCGGCAGGTATCGGATGCTCGGTGAGGAAGTCGGCAATGGCCTGGCCCTTCACTTTCTTGAGAGGTCGGTATGTTATCGAGAACTCTATCAAGAGGAGGGCCCATTTAGCGAGCCGTCCTGTTAGTATGGCTCTTGACAACAAATATTTGAGAGGATCCACTTTTGATATGAGGTGGATCTCATGCGCCAACGCATAGTGTCTGAGCTTCGTTATCGCGAAGATTAATGCCAGGCAGTATTTTTCGATGGGGGAGTAGTGGTTTTCTGCCCCCAGGAGAACTCGACTCAAATAGTAGAGGGCCCTTTCTTTCACTTGGTCATTCTGCTGTGCCCATAGCGCGCCTAAAGAACCTTCGAGGGCTGTTGAATACAGGATGAAAGGCTTTCCCTTGACTGGAGCGGTCAGTACTGGCGGATTTTGCAAGTATTGCTTGATTTCGTCCAGTGCGCTTTGACATTTGCGATCCCAGACGAACGGGTTCCCCTTCTTCATGAGGTGATTGTATGGACGGTATTTGCCGGAGAGGTTAGCTATGAGTCGCCGAATATACGCAAGCTTCCCTTGGAGAGACCGTAGTTGCTTGAGAGTTCTTGGCGGAGGTATTTCCATGATCGTCTTGATCTTCGATGGATCTATTTCGATACCTCGATGTCGTATGATGAACCCTAGAAATTTGCCCGAGAAAACTCCAAACGCGCATTTGAGAGGGTTCATCTTCAGATTGTATTTCTGAAGACGTTGTAACACTATCTTCAGATGCTCCCAATGCTCCTCGTATGATTTGCTTTTTACCATGAGGTCGTCAATATAGCACTCGACGATTTCGTGTATGAGGTCATCGAAAATCTTCGTCATGGCCCTCTGATAGGTGGCGCCAGCGTTCTTCAGACCGAAAAGCATTACTTTGTAGCAAAATATGCCCAGCGGAGTCCGGAAAGTGGTATGCTTCTGGTCTTCGGGATGCATCTTTATTTAATTGTACCCTGATGAGCTGTCCATGAAGGAGAAAACTTCGTGAGTGGACGTGTTGTCTATCATTAGCTCAATAACCGGTACGGGGAAGTCATCTTCCGGACAAGCTTTATTGAGATCCCGAAAGTCCACGCAGATGCGCACCGTCCCATTCTTCTTTATTACTGGGACAATATTGGCGATCCAATCAGGGTATTGAACTTCTTGGATGAAACCAGAGTCGATTAGCTTCTTGACTTCGGCGTTGATACTTATCTCAAGCTTGAGCCACATTCTTCTTGGTGCTTGCTTGACTGGCATGACGTCTGGAGATATCGCCAATTTATGCACGGCTATTTCCAGATCTAGCTCCGGCATCTCGGAATTGTTCCATGCGAAACAGTTTTTATACTGCATAAGCACATCTCTTAGCGTAGGTACCTGTTCTTCGGACAGCAGCTCGCTGATGAACGTAGGCCTTGGGTCATTTTCTATCCCCAAGTCGATTTTTCTTAGGTTGTCCGCAGTAGTATGTATTCGATCTTCCTGCTCTTTTGGCGCCGGTGGAAACTCTGAGATCAACTCATCTTCATCCTCATTTGCGAAGCACCAGGAGAGGTCATCCACATTATCGTGCTTTCCTTCTTCCGGCATCGTTATCACTTGACAAGTGCGAGATCACTTCTAAGACCATTGTTGATTCGGTTCTACTCTTGTCGCATACGTTGCTTTTGGAACATGTTTCTGTGGTGGGGTTACCTTCTAACTGCTGGATAGAGCGAACCTGCCAAGTTGATATTGGTCTTCGACCCAGTTTTTGAAAGTGAAGCGGTCTTCGAGAGGGTGTCCTATTGCTCGGTGATAAGAGCAATAATCCGGATGATGAGCCTCGTTTTCTTGTTGGGAGTGTTTAGACTCCGGGAGTGTCATCATCTGATATTTTATGACGAGATCGAATATCTTCCTTGTCTTGTGTTGGGGAAAAGTGTTAGTTATATATATGCCCTAGAGACCATTGTGGTACATATGATGTATATTATAGTAGATGCTTGGATATATATAGAGAGGACTTTCTTGCTCGTCATGATAGTATGCTATTTGGTTTCACTTTATCTTAACATGTTGACTTGTATTAGTTTACTGTCTTGTTCTTACATGTTGATAAAATCCTTAGGATATGTTCTCGACTACTGGGACTATGATGAGATCATACTAGTGGGGCTAGGGTAGTCAACAAGTACATCCTATAACTGTTCCTAATCGTGGGTGTATCGAGATAGGGCATCAATGCACCAGAGTAGACTAGCGTATACGCATCTTGACCCATATGATGGGCGATGGATGATCCCATATTCATCGGTATTTGACATCAAGGATGGTGTACGGGTGCTCAGTGGAGACTAGGTACACCGGACGGACTCACCGAGAACTCCCAGATGGTATTATACCTCACTTCAGATGGCAGTTCTGCGGTGACACTGGTACAGGGTAGTCTGTAGACCCGAGATCGTCATAGAGTCTTGTGTGATTCCCACTGTGCTTTGATTTCCACCTTACCACGTCCAAGAGGGCTTGCAAAATGGTGGCTTTTGGGTACAGTCCCGAATCACATGGAGGCAATGAGCGATAGGAGGGGATTCGTCTCTCCCGGTATAGGGAGTTGATGTTGTGTTGTGTTCGATTGGCTATAACTGGAAGTCCCTGGCCAGGGCGGATATTGAGTACTACTGGTAAGTGTTACCAGTAGTTTCTCGACCTGTTATGAGCCTCATATCGACACGACTTATCAGTTACTAGGGTCTGACGTATACCATCCCTAGACTAGATATGCGACATATCAGACGAAGAGACCGGACTGTACGGGAGTGTTACTGATTGGATTCACAGGAGAATGTACATGCTTGCTTGTTGATCTTCTGATCGCTCAATACCTGGGTGGCTGTTACGTTTAGCTGACCGCTTGCAACTTGTGGGTGTTTGATATGATCATCACCTATTGCTGGAGTATTGACGATTCTTTAGAGTCCTACACAGAGGTTTCTTGACTCAGGCAAAACGGAGTAGGAGCACATATGTGATATGTGCGGGATCGAGAATAATAAGATATGAGATACCGTATTTTATTCTCGCGATATATGATATCGGCCGGCGATATTTGATATCAGCCGGGTCATCGGATCAAGTGTTGATTCGATGAATCGGTACATGATATATTAGTCGGTTATATTCGATATAGCCGGATTTTCGGATCAAGTGTTGATTCGATAATTTAATGTATAATTATATATGTGATATATTACATTACATTATCTAATATTGGCTTGCTTTATTATTTCATTTTCTCACCGGATAATACATTGATATATATGCGATATATGTTAATTGTATTATTTTCTTTTGTTACAAATATATATTATATATATGATATATAATATTGTAACATGATATGATTACTAATGCAACATGTTTAGTGGAGATTAAACAAGGTTAGGGTTTGATTTAGGTTAGTTCTTTCTTGATGCTTCTAGAAGATTTACTTTGTTTCTAGCAAAGATATTATGTTTGATATTTTTGCTAGATATTTCTAACCCAACCCAAACCCTTCACCCTAGGTTAAGTCTCTACAATGGTTAGCCTCTTCATATTCAACCATGGTTGCATTATTAATCATTATGATATTTTTCATTATTCATCACAAAAGGATTTTCCTTCTTCTTCTTCTTCCTTGAGTTTTGAGAAAGCTTTCTAGGTTTTCTTTATGTGATGAATTAGAGTGAGAATTTGATAATAAAAGAAAGCATAAATCCTACTTAATCATTCTCATCTAATCTAGCCAATTAGATTAGGGTGTTCACCTCATTAGTGAGAAAGAGCTTGAGTTAAAGGAACTTCGAGGTAGATCATCGGAGAAAAGGAAGACTACAAGGAAGCATGGATCATTCGGGTTGTGGAGCCTCTCTTGAGTCCGGGAGATCATGGATCGCGGTGAAAGGACTTCTACTCGGAGGTTATGAAGCGAATAAGAGGACTACAAAGGTTGTAATCCCTCACTCTTAATTGTAAAGATATTTACTTGCATGTTAAGCCCTAATAATGTAGCAAAGATCCCGGTTTTAGGTTGTTCGGCACGTCTAAATTTTGAATCGGGCATGGTTGATGCCTTTTAGACTCTTGTAAGAGTGCCTAGGAACCCTACAGTGGTATCAGAGTTATGCTAGAGCATTAGGCGACGTGTATACGAAGTTAAAACTCCGATCGAACCCTGAAACATCGAAAATGACCCCTCTATGGAAATTTTGTAAATATGTGATTTTTTCTGCATTAAAAATACTTAAAAAAATCTGCAGGGAATTCTAAGGATAACCATGAAACACGAGCCCCCAACTCTCTCAAAGAGCCGCGGAACCGCGGCAAGAACATGCTTGTCCCGGCAGTTCCACGGCCAGAACAGTGAATTGGGGACACGTGTTTACACAGTAATATCCGTAGGTGCTTGTAAATGATTCTGGGTATTTTTAATCTTACTCAAGTGTTGAGTGTTCTGGGGATTATTTTGTATTCGTTGATTCGATCGGAAAATTTAATTTCCTTTTTTTCGGATATTTTAGAAACTGTTAAAATGTTCGAACGGATATCATTAACTCACTTTTTCCCGGCACGAAAAACTTTCAAGTGTTGAATTTTTCTTGAGTTTAAATCTTTCGGAAAAACGTGCAAGTAAAGCGGTGGACCCTCTAGAAGAACACAAAGCTAACTCGATTATGTGACCATCTGAACCGCTTCTGAACCTTAGGGTTTGGGGCAGTACGGCGTTGCCACATGTGAGGCGTTGGCTTGACCCTTCTACGGCTGGACCATTGGTACTGTGACATATTCTGGGACTTTTTGAACTCTGCTCAAGTGTTGAGCTATTTAGGAAATCTTGGGTATTTGATTATTCGATCGGAAAGTTTAATACTGTCTATTTATCTGGAATGTGATACAATATGTGGAATTCATATAATTAGGCATGAAATGCGAAGTATGTGATATTTCGGATTTACGATGTCTAAAGAGATTGTGGATTCCAAATGTTGTAGTTTTACAATTTCTTTTCTGTGACCGTAAGTGTAGTATGTAGTTGTATTGCCGGTTTTCGTTGCTATACATCAACGACAATCGGTGTATACATACTTACTTACGTTGATGATATGAGATATTATGTGTTGCTGTGATATGTTATATTGGATCGTCGTGTTCTGAATAGCCGAGGGTTTTATATGAGATGATGGTTTTTATTTTCATTCATGTAAAATTCATTTGTATGTAATATTTTTTTTATTGGGGCACTTCCGGGATGAGGTTGATGTCACCAGTGTATATTATTTACTTTTCCGCATTAGGTAGACCCAAGGAGGGGAGCACAAGTAACCGGGTTCTGGGGTCCAGTTGGAGGCCATCTCGAGGAGTCGAGACTGGGTCTCCTAACCCTAGAATTGGCAGTGTTGCTTACTGCTCTCGTAGGGGTCTAGGGATGTGGGTTTGGCTATTCATCGCGACCGTGGAATCCGCGTTTTATACAGGATCGTATTAAAACACGGACGTCCTAGTATATCCAATATTTCATATATGTTCTTCTGCTGCAATGTTCTGTGATGAGATCATATTACTGCCTGAGACGAATGTTTATATTATATATATGAGATATATGTTATACTGCTGATTTCGTTTCAAATGTGATGCTTGTGAAGCATAATAAAATGGGACTTCATTAATGAGATTAATGAATTAAAAGAAACCTAAAAGATGTTGTAGAATCAAAACTTTATAAAAAGGGTAGCTACAGTTTTGCTTTGCATAGCGGTATATATGATATACCCTGCACCTTATTCGATGAGGAAAGAGCCGAGATCCCTTCACCGGGAGTGACCTCTTTAGCTACACTGGCAGATGCTATAAACTCGCGGTTTTGTTTTTGACAACTTATATAGTTCTTGCTTTGCACAGCGGTATATATGATATACCCTGCACCTTATTCGATGGGGAAAGAGCCGAGATCCCTTCACCGGGAGTGACCTCTTTAGCGAAACTAGAAAAGCCTAAAAAACACTCCTTTTCAAAATCACTTGTTTCTACAACGATATCAAGTTCATTACGCTCATGGTTTTCTGAAAAACCTGCTTAGCCCTCCGTCATTTTAGATAAGTAATATTTAGTATTCGTGCTGCGGTAGTTTGGCATGCGTCAAGGCGTAGTGTACGGTAGCTGATTATTACTTATCTGTAGCATGAGATGCGATTGGATTAGGGTATTCGTACGGTGTTGTTTGGCATGCGTCAAGGGTCGTACGGGTGGGTTTAATTCAATCACGAAATGTACGGGTTGAACTTGACTAGCGGACTATGGGTTGTTTGGCATGCGTCAAGGTTATGGTACCTTAGGGGTAAAAGCATTATCGAGAATTTCAAGTGTTGAAATTTGCAATGAGATTGCATACCTTCTATGAGATAGATGGATCCTGATACCCACTACGAGTAATAGTTACTCCTGGGAGAGTTTTACACAGGACAATTAGCCGATCAAGTAGGTGTCTAGAAAGGTGTTAACGGGGTTATGCCTCTGGGAAGACGAGGTTTATTTTAATTAGGTCCATGCGAAAGCACGGGGAACTTCTCTCAAGTACCAACACTGATCTGGCTGAATGATTGACGAAATTGTAGGGTGTGATTAATCCCAGCTAATCTTACCTTTTAGGGTTTGAAGGAAGATTTGATAAAAACAGTGGGAGATATCCTGATTAGATAAGATAATAACCAATCTAATCTTGCAAGAGCATACGCTAAAGTGTTTCCTTCTCTCTCTCTCCACGTAGCGACCATGTCAGGACTTAATCAAGATAATAATATGGATGTATTGACTCAACCCGCTTATTATACTGAGTAAGGGAACGTTGGTCCCGTTCTTTCTTATAAGAGTTATAAGACCGAATAGGAAACATGAGAATATATGGATTCTCATACCGCCCAAACAAAGAACATACATGCTGATGCATCTTCTTTGGGTGTGTTAATTATTGAGAACTGTTTCTCAGCTCACCCTACGTCCTGGGTATTAGATACCGGATCAGGATCCCACATATGTAAATTGTTACATGGGCTACGTAAAGGTAGAGAACTGGGAAAGGGTGATCATTCCGTTCAACTAGGGAATAGTGCAAGTATTGCAGCCAAAGCAGTTGGCAAATATCACCTTGTATTACCATGTAGTAATACATTGATTCTGAACGAGTGTTATTATATACCGAATATGATATGCAACATTATATCCGTTTCTTTATTAAGTAAAGAAGGATATAATTTTGTAGTACAGGATAATGTTATGAACATATTCCTAAATCAAAAGTTGATTGGATCAGGCTCGTTACATAATGACATATACGTTCTCAATCAAAATACAGTCCTTAATATACAAAACACAAATAAGAGGAAAAGTTTGAAATGAACGATTCCAACTTATGGCATTGTAGACTTGGTCATATCAATGTGATATGGCTAGCTAAGTTACATAAGGATGGATATTTGAATCCGTTCGAATTATCATCTTATGATACTTACCATTCATGTCTCAAAGGAAAAATGACCAAAACTCCGTTTAGGAGACATAGAGAAAGAGTTACGGAACTCTTATGACAGGTACATAGTGATGTATGCGGACCCATGTCTACACATGCCAGGAACGGTTCTTCTTACTTCATTACATTCACTGACGATCTCTCTAGATACGGACATGTGTTCCTGATGAAACACAAGTCTGAAGCTTTTGAGAAATTCAGAGAATATAAACACGAAGTAGAGAACCAAACATGCAAAAGTATTAAGATCTTTCGATCTGATCGAGGAGGAGAATACTTAAGCAATGAGTTCCTAGATTATCTAAAAGAGAATGGAATTCTCTCTCAGCTTACACCTCCCTATACACCACAACACAACGGTGTATCGGAGCGGAGGAATCGCACCCTATTAGATATGGTGCGCTCTATGATGAGCACTGCTGAGTTATCTATTTCCTTCTGGGGGTATGCGCTTGAGACAGCCATAGATCTATTGAATAGGGTTCCTACCAAATCTGTGCCAACCACTCCATATGAGATATGGAAAAGAAAGAGACCACATCTTAATTATATTAAGATATGGGGTTGTCCGGCATATGTGAAAACACAAAATCCGGACAAGCTCGAGGCAAGGTCAGTCCTGTGCAAGTTTATTGGATATCCCAAGCATTCGCAAGGGTATATCTTCTACCACTCTGAGGAACAAAAAGTGTTTGTTTCTCGACATGCCACTTTCTTAGAAAATGGTTTTCTTATGAAACAAGATAGTGGAAATGAGGTAGAACTGGAAGAAGTTCGAGCGACACAAACTGCAACTGAGGATTTAGTGGAACCAGAGAATTCAGTAGTTCTTGACGAACCCCAGCCTCTCCACCGATCTAGTAGGGTTTCTCATCCACCTGAGAGATACTACAGTTTTCTCATTGATGGTGGGAGTGAAGATTGCATCATGGAAGATGATGACCCAACTAGCTTCGAGCAGGCTATCACGAGTGGTGACTCCGTGAAATGGTTGGATACAATGCGATCTGAGATGGAATCCATGTACACCAACAAAGTATGGACTTTGGAAGTTGCTCCTGAAGGGGTAAAACCCATTGGGAGCAAGTGGATCTTTAAGAAGAAAATTGGTGTAGATGGAAAAGTTGAGACTTTCAAAGCTAGACTTGTTGCAAAGGGTTTTCGTCAACGACCAGGTGTGGATTATGACGAAACCTTTTCTCCAGTGGCTATGCTTAAGTCCATCCGGATCTTACTTGCCATTGCTGCATACCATGACTACGAAATCTGGCAGATGGATGTTAAGACCGCCTTTCTAAACGGTGATTTAGAAGAGTGCGTGTACATGACTCAGCTAGAGGGCTTCGTAGATAGTGGGAGCAGCGGAAAGGTGTGCAAGCTGCTTAAATCCATATATGGATTAAAGGAAGCATCGCGAAGTTGGAACTTCTGCTTTGATGTTGTAGTCAAAGAGTTTGACTTCATCAAAAACGTAGATGAACCTTGTATATATAAGAAGGTTGCAGAGAGTAAGGTTGTCTTTGTCGTATTGTACGTCGATGACATACTCTTGATAGGAAATGATGTTCCTATGCTGCAATCAGTCAAGCTCTTCTTATCACAAAGATTCCCAATGAAAGATCTAGGTGATGCCTCCTGCATACTGGGAATTATGATCTATAGAGATAGATCTAAACGGATACTGGGATTGTCCCAATCCAGGTACATTGACACCATACTAAAGAGGTTTAGTATGGAAGAATCCAAGCATGGGAACCTTCCCATGATCTATGGACTCACTCTCGCCAAAGAGATGTCTCCCAAGACTGATTTAGAGAGAGCTCGCATGCAAGGGACACCCTATGCTTCGGCAGTAGACTCTATCATGTATGCGATGCTATGTACCAGACCCGATGTAGCATACTCACAAAGTGTAGTGAGTAGGTATCAAGCAGATCCTGGAGAGAGTCACTGGATAGCTGTGAAGAACATTCTCAAGTACTTGAGAAGGACTAAAGAGATGTTCTTGGTGTATGGTAACGGAGAACTCCAGGTGGAGTCCTTTACCGATTCCAGCTTCCAGAGTGATAAGGTCGACTCTAAGTCGCACTCGGGATTTGTCTTTACCCTCAATGGAGGGACGGTGTGTTGGAAGAGTTCCAAACAGAATACCATTACAGACTAGACGATGGAGGCTGAATATATCGCTGCCAACGATGCTGCCAAAGAGGCTGTCTGGATAAAGAAGTTCATTACTGAACTTGGTGTAGTTCCATCCATTGAGCATCCAATACCTTTGTATTGCGATAACAATGGAGCTGTGGCTTTGGCCAAGGAACCCAGGTCCCATCAGAAGTCCAGACATATTCTGAGGCGGTATCACCTGATCCGGGAGATAGTTGATCGCAGGGAGATCGAGGTCAGGAGAGTTGATATGAAGGACAACACTGCGGATCCACTCACGAAGGCCATTCCCCAGACACAGTTTGAGAGACTCTTCGGGATGCTGGGTATGAGATACTACAACAGCTGACCTTAGTGCAAGTGGGAGATTGTTAGTTATATATATGCCCTAGAGGCCATTGTTGTACATATGATGTATATTATAGTGGATGCTTGGATATATATAGAGAGGACTTTCTTGCTCGTCATGATAGTATGCTATTTGGTTTCACTTTATCTTAACATGTTGACTTGTATTAGTTTACTGTCTTGTTCTCATATGTTGATAAAGCCCTTAGGATATGTACTCGACTACTGGGACTATGATGAGATCATACTAGTGGGGCCAGGGTAGTCAACAAGTACATCCTATAATTGTTCCTAGTCGAGAGTGTATCTAGACAGGGTATCGATGCACCAGAGTAGACTAGCGTATACGCATCTTGACCCATATGATGGGCGATGGATGATCCCATATCCATCGGTGTTTGACATCAAGGATGGTGTACGGGTGCTCAGTGGAGACTGGGTACACTGGACGGACTCGCCAAGAACTCCCAGATGGTATTATACCTCACGTCAAATGGCAGTTCTCCGGTGACACTGGTACAGGGTAGTCTGTAGACCCGAGATCGTTATAAAGTCTTGTGTGATTCCCACTGTGCTTTGATTTCCACCTTACCACGTCCAAGAGGGCGTGCAAAACGGTGGCTTTTGGGTACAGTCCCGAATCACATGGAGGCAATGAGCGATAGGAGGGGATTCGTCTCTCCCGGTATAGGGAGTTGATGTTGTGCTGTGTTCGATTGGCTATAACTGGAAGTCCCTGGCCAGGGCGGATATTGAGTACTATTGGTAAGTGTTACCAGTAGTTTCTCGACCTGTTATGAGCTTCATATCGACACAACTTATCAGTTATTGGGGTCTGACGTATCCCACCCCTAGACTAGATATGCGACATATCAGATGAAGAGACCGGACTGTACGGGAGTGTTACTGATTGGATTCACAGGAAAATGTACAGGCTTGCTTGTTGATCTTCTGATTGCTCAATACCTGGGTGGCTGTTACGTTTAGCTGACCGCTTGCAGCTTGTGAGTGTTTGATATGATCATCACCTACTGCCGGAGTATTGATGATTCTTTAGAGTCCTACACAGAGGTTTCTTGACTCAGGAAAAATAGAGTAGGAGCACATATGTGATATGTGGGGGATCGAGAATAATACGATATGAGATACTGTATTTTATTCTCGCGATATATGATATCGGCCGGCGATATGTGATATCAGCCGGGTCATCGGATCAAGTGTTGATTCGATGAATCGGTATATGATATATTAGTCGGTTATATTCGATATAGCAGGATTTTCGGATCAAGTGTTGATTCGATAATTTAATGTATAATTATATATGTGATATATTACATTACATTATCTAATATTGGCTCGCTTTATTATTTCATTTTCTCACCGGATAATACATTGATATATATGCGATATATGTTAATTGTATTATTTTCTTTTGTTACAAATATATATTATATATATGATATATAATATTGTAACATGATATGATTACTAATGCAATATGTTTAGTGGAGATTAAACAAGGTTAGGATTTGATTTGGGTTAGTTCTTTCTTGATGCTTCTAGAAGGTTTTACTTTGTTTCTAGTAAAGATATTATGTTTGATATTTTTGCTAGATATTTCTAACCCAACCCAAACCCTTCACCCTAGGTTAAGTCTCTACAATGGTTAGTCTCTTCATATTCAACCATGGTTGTATTATTAATCATTATGATATTTTTCATTATTTATCACAAAAGGATTTTCCTTCTTCTTCTTCTTCCTTGAGCTTTGAGAAAGCTTTCTAGGTTTTCTTTATATGATGAATTAGAGTGAGAATTTGATAATAAAAGAGAGCATAAATCCTACTTAATCATCCTCATCTAATCTAGCCAATTAGATTAGGGTGTTCACCACATTAGTGAGAAAGAGCTTAAGTTAAAGGAACTTCGAGGTAGATCATCGGAGAAAAGGAAGACTACAAGCAAGCATGGATCATTCGGGTTGTGGAGCCTCTCTTGAGTCCGGGAGATCGTGGATCGCGGCGAAGGGACTTCTACTCAGAGCTTATGAAGCGAAGGAGAGGACTACAAAGGTTGTAATCCCTCACTCTTAGTTGTAAAGATGTTTACTTGCATGTTAAACCTTAATAATCTAGCAAAGATCCCGGCTTTGGGTTGTTCGACACGTCTAAATTTTGAATCGGGCATGGTTGATACCTTTTAGACCCTTATAAGAGTGCCTAGGAACCCTACAAAAAGAATATGCTCGACCCATCTTCTTTATAAGAGACGGATCCAGGCTGCCCAATTCTCGATCGCGTGGCTTCTTGGACCCGCTTTGCTGTTGTCGAACGTTTTTTCCGTTCTTCAGTTTGTTTTTGCCTCCACGTCGAGTCTTTCGTATGACGGGCTGGCGACGAAGGGCATCATCATTCTCCGTAGCCTGATGAAGGAGGCGCTGCGTCCTGGTTTTCTCGTAAATGGCCATTTCGCGGCTATGGTCATCCCGAACCTTTTAACCCGCTTCCCTTATTAGGTTGTTCATCTGTTCTTCGAACGACGGACTTGGCACTTTCATGGCGGGACCTCGTTTTGGTTCAGGATTCACATCTTCTAACAGAGCATCTCCTTCTTCATCAAAGTCATGTATAACGTAGCAGCCATGGAATCGCTCCTATTTCTTGAATTGAATATATCCAAGCCCGATTGTTTCCATTCTCCCATTGGGCAACTTTCGCTGAGTTCCAGGGACGTTCCAGATCCTGTTGTAGAACTGAGCTTTTCGAGCAGTCTGTTTGAAGGGTACGCCTTGATACCTCAACAGCCTTTTTAATCCTTCTGTGTAGTATTTGGGCAGACGGATGGGGTGGAGCCTGTCAAGCGTAGAATCGGCACCATGCCAGTTTTCTTTCTCCACTTTACTCTCCGCGGATCGATAAAAGAGGATCACCTTTTCAATTTTTTTTCCTGGGAGGGATGTAGAATGTCTGCAGCTTTTGCATGCTATATGTCTCAAGCGCATCAAGTTCTCTGTAGTGCTGTCGCGGAACCATGGCGATTTGCAAACTCTGATCATTTCCAGTGAAGGCTTGAATTGATGGTCAGACCGAAAACACTGCATTGACTTCGTCTTCAGAGTCACTGTCACGACCTGAAAAGTACGGAACATGACCGGCACTTAAATTACGAAACGTACGTAATCTAAGTAAGCCAAAACCCAGAAATCAAAACCAAGTAAAGCAGTAGAGTGATGGAAAAACCAATTTAAACCA
Source organism: Agapanthus africanus (assembly GCA_030015575.1). Classification (NCBI taxonomy): domain Eukaryota; kingdom Viridiplantae; phylum Streptophyta; class Magnoliopsida; order Asparagales; family Amaryllidaceae; genus Agapanthus; species Agapanthus africanus. The sequence continues at coordinate 364,743,148 of JASDDO010000018.1, forward strand.
AGTAGTTTTGCAACATAAGTCGAAATACGCATTTTTAAAATAACAAGTCTTTTCTGAAAATTTCGGCAGAGTTTCCTTTGTAAATACTGGCCCCGAACGGGGTACAACATGATAAATATATACATGAATGATAAAAGGCATCCCCAAGCGGGAGCTAGCTCTTCGTCAATCGACGACCACAACCACGCAAGCAATATAATATACAACGCCGAAGGGCGAGGATCAAAACTCAAAAGGAAACTCAAAACAACACGAAATCCATAATAATACAACGCGTGACTCTAAGGTCGAAAGAATATACATCACTGGTCTCTAAGTCTGAATAAATATACAAGTTTGGTTGATGGAGTCACTAGATACAACTGAATAAAATAAAGGTACAATAGTGGTCACGATACAAGTGAACCCACCTACCAAAGCAATCACCCAGAAAGGGAGCAGTGTGCCAGCAAAGCAGTAACGGAACCTGTACGGCAAAACCTGCAAGAAACTGTGGCACAACGGGGGTGAGTTGCCAACTCGTGAGTTGAAAACATCACCGAGCAGAAATCGTATGTATGACACAATCCTAGGTCAATACGATCAATACATATAAATATCCTCAATATGATAAAGTCTGAAGCATGAAAAGGTGGTAAGCGCAAACATTTATACCAAGTGTAATACCGAGTGCTTGTGTCAGTGCCTCAGGTAGTAACATATCATATGAATAATGTATGAATGCATGAAAACAGAATACATGTAAATGAAGAAACTGCTTTCATAACTTAGTGAGATTTCTGTATATTTAAAACGAGGTATCATCAATGAAATCAACATAATCAGTGTCTAGCATCGACACAAAACATAAATCCCAATATCCCAATATCTCAGGCTCCGGCTATCCGGACTGGCCTGTATCATCAAATCTCAATATCTCAATATCTCAAAATCTCAGTGTCTCAAATCTCACTATCTAGGGCTCCGTCAGTCCTGATCGGCTCCTATCATCAATCACACGACCACGAACGATATCCTCCGGATATCCGACGCGCCAGGTAAAATCACTGGTAGGCAGTCTGCCCCTGCCGGGCTCATCGTCTACACCTCGATCTTCTTGCCCCGGGGTACCTTACCGCGTCCACCATGTACCCGCAGACGGTTCATCCAACTCCTCGAATCGGGTCTCGAAATCCATCTCATAACCGAGAAAACATCATGGTGGACAACTCATACATCACGAGAAAACCGCACTTTTCATTTTAAAGAGAGAGAGAGAGAGAAAGAAGTTTATATATATTCTTGCGGTTTTCTCCTAAATCCAGGAATCTCATAAAAATCCGAAATCCAAGAATCGACAGTAAATAAACAGTGAATATCGGCATAAAACTCTATAATACTGCATAACAGTGAATAATATGCATGAATTTGCAAGTAATAAGTGAAATGTCTAACCTGATATATAAAGCAAGTACATTAATATCATGTCGAAACTATCAGCTAACAAGCTATATGAATGAAATAATATTCTCTAAAGTGTACGTGACATGGCAATTACCGATGATGATGTGTGTGAGCCGGCAAGTAGTGTATGTGGAACATACGCATCATCGGTAATGGTGCTGGTGTGCTGACCGCATGATTTCAATATTAACATATGAAAACACAATATAAGCATGCAATGCGATGCGAGCAGCAAGAATATGCGGGAGCTGAATATCAAATACAATGATAACAAATCTACATATGTCTAAGTATGAGTTGTACAGTTCTGCCATTTGAAATAATACGAATCGTGTGTGTAGAAAATAGGGACTACGGTGTTTTTAAGAAAATGTACGTCCTTTGAAATATCCGTAGAATCCCTTGGCCTATCTTTAAAAATACTTACGATTCGTTAGTTTTGAAATAGGTATGACTCGAGTCTAATCTACCATTTACAAGTAAACCGCAGGGCTAACTAAAAGGCTGATCGAAAGGTAAGGAAACCGCCTAATATCTGAGTCGATACATACATACATACATACATACATACATACATATATATATATATATATATATATATATATATAACAGTCGGTGATCCCGCCTCAGTAGTATCCCATACGATATAATATCTATAACATGACATCCTTAAGTCAAGATTGCAGATCTATCATCAATATAGCTCGTACGGTAAATCCGTCGTACGGCATTCCAAATCTGGGTATGGGTCAAATATTACATCTATCACATTATTCATCTGGTATCCTCTTTATCAAATATCATGATCTGGGATACTGATCTACGTCTAGTACAACACTGATACCACATATGTATATGCATGCGTGTGTATGAAAACACCACGTCAAAAGGACCCGCTAAAACATCATGTCGTATCTCAAATACGAACCATGTCACATCACCGATCTCACGGCCTCAAGCCCAATCTCATCGACTCATCTCCAATCCCAAGTACTATCCTCATAATCCGTGTATATATATATATATATATATATATATATATATATATATATATACACACACACACACACAGTCCCATACCCATGTGTGTGTGTGTGTGTGTATATATATACATATCCCCGTATACGCACAGGTAAAAGATTGAATGTATGCAAGTGTGTGTGTGTGTGTGGGTGCAACAACTACTCTAGGGTTTCGCAAGTAACACTACTAATCCATGAACACATAACCATATTCTGAATATCCATGTCTCCCATGTCTCACATAAAAGATATCATATATATATAGTAGATATATAGCATACTATACATCGAACTGCGGGGTGCTATACGCCATCCACCTGAGTTCCCCCGTAGATATGTATCTACTCACCTTGACCTTCGTTTGCCGATGCAGACGACGCCATCATCTTCTTCATCGTCTCAAATTATCGTGGGGGTACCTACATGTCACACGTATCGTATCGGATTAAAACCAAATCGAAACCAACACGACACGCGGAACACACATAGGTCAAAACCTAGCGCTTCACATGCAAAACACGACCAATCCTCCCTAGTTGTTGATGTACAAACATCCAAAAACTAAACGCAAATCCAAATATCAAAACTTAACATTTAAAATACGGAAAACATGTCCAAAAAGCATACTAAAGCGCTTCCAGATTTTGATTAAGGTGCAAAAAATGTTCCAAAACAACACTAGGGTGATATATAGGGTGTATATGAGCTATGGAGGCAACCAGGGCACCCAGAACACCAAAGTGGCCGGCCACCCTAGTCCAAATTCTGGCCTCCTCAGTTCTTGAGGGGAGTTGGGGTGTCGTGTTTGTAGGGCGGTCTCCTGGTAGTCAATCTAAGCTCCTAAAGTTGTTTGCTTGTCTTGAAAATACCCCAGGTCATCCCAGATTTCTCTGCACCCTCTAATACTTCACAAACCGACATAATAAGTTACTGTTTTTTAGAAATTTGGGTTTCAGGTTTTATCTAGTGTAAGTTCTGGGTTTGTAACACCATGGGGGGGTTTAAGGTCACTTAATACACTCAAGTTCACCACACAAACTCAACTTAAACCCTAACCCTCTCTAGTAATGTCCAAAGTGCACTAAACACCACGAAATCGATTTTAAACTTGAAAAGAGGCTTAAGCAATTGAAATACGATACTAAATGTGAAAGGATTACCTCATTTGACACTCATGAATCCTCTACAGCGCTAAAATGTAAACTTTCTTGGTCCAAAGTGTAGCTTGAGAGCTTGTGCACAATTTTTGTGAAGTGGGGATGGGGTTTTGGTGTTGTTTTGATGATGTTTTGGGAGGATGAAGAGGAGGTAGAGATGGGTGCTGCCATGAGCTGAAGAGGGAAAGAATAATGATGAAGATGGTGAATGAAACAAAGACCAAGTCCAAGGTTGACCCCCTCACCCTCTCCTTCTTTCTCTTGCCCATACCTTTCACTATGCAACATTTTCTATTCTTTTCTTTTTCCTTTTCTTTTCTTCTCTCAGGATAAACCCAAACCATGCATGATAAAAGAGAAAGCATGTAAGAAAATGTAACACAAGTGTAAAAATGATATGGTGCATGTTTTGCACAAAACACGCTTAAAGCCCGATTAGCGATTTTAATCGCGATTAACACTAAAATAGTGTCAAATAAATCATAAACTGTCATAATTTACATGAAACACATAAAGCATCCTCTTTTCAGTAATTTCCATAATTTTTCAAATTTTCCCCATTTATCGGTATTTAATTATACCACAATATTAAAATATTCAATATTTTTAATATTTAATTATAAAATTCCCAAAAATAATATTTTATTTTTCTGAAATATTACAGTCACTGCAAAGATCAGAATAGGGGTGGATGGTCCTGGCTTGGTGTATTGGGGCGGTCCCGAATAGACTATCTCTTCTTCCTCCTCTGTATCGCTCCCGAAGACCGGAATAGTAGTGATAGCATTTTGCTTATTCTCTAGTTTATGGCATTTTTCCGTGTCTTCAAAGTCTGGCAGAAAGTACTTTGCGTCTTCATACTTGCGGACTTCATTTACGGAGAATGGGTTCAGCTCCCCTGTCACGGTATACACAAGACCATCTTTGAAATATTTCATACACTGATGTTGTGTAGAAGGGATGATGTTGTACTCGTGTAACCAAGGCATGCCGAGCAAAGCGTTGTAGCAAGTCTTGGCATTAATGACGTAAAACTTGATGTCAGTGACGAGCAGCCCAAAGCGTAATGTTAGTATCACGGACCCGAGCGTCCGTGATGACTGGGAGTCGAAACCGGAGATGGTGATTTTATCCCGAGCGAGGTGCTGTACGCTCATGCAGATTTCTTTTAGCACCCTTACATTTAGGAGGTTGACAGAGAACCCATTGTCAATTAGGATCTTCCCTATCTTGATGTCATGGCAATACCCAGAGACATAGAGGGGACAGTTGTGCTCGCACGTTCCGAGGAAGAGATCTTCATCGCCGAAAGTGATATCAGCCGTGTGCACTTCTTCCAGCTTATCCTTCATCTTTTCTTCGGCAAGGAAAGCTTGAAACTGCTCGGGCTCTTGTAGTGCATTGATCAAAGAATCTCTCGCTTCTTTAGATAGCAGAAGGGCATCGGGAATACTTAGTTGCGAGGGTATCTTCCTCAGGTGTGCCAGAAGGTTGTAATCTACCTTGTTTTTCTTTAACGGCTCCTTGGCTATCATCTGTTTGACGACTTGATCATCGAGGGCGATATCTTTAGGGACTTTTTCCTTCCCTTTATCTTTTTTACTCGACCCCTTGTTTGTGGGTCCAAGATTCTTTTCGGGTAGCGTGCGATTACGCAGCTAAATGTTCTCGCAGGTCTTTATCTCTTTCGTTTCGGAGATGGATTCTTTGAGGAGTGGGTCGAGGGATATTTCTTCATCAGAATCGCTCCCGAAGGTAAGAACTTGCGATCCCCCGGAATCAACCACGTGACAGTTGCCGGCAGTTCTTTTGCGCTCATCTGTCGTGCTCTTCTGCTCTCGACGCGTTTTTCTCTTCATCTGTTTGAAATGCTGCCGGTGGGCAACATATCCCTGCCACCAGCTTTTAAAGGCATTGCACTCTTCAGTAGGGTGCATGGTCCTCCGATGATATAAGCAGTAATTTGGATGTGCATCTAGTTCGTCGGAGAACGTATTTTCTGAAGTGTCTTCTTTGAGAGGTGGCAGCTTCATCCCCAACGACATGGCTTTAGCGAATTGTTTCCTCATTTTAAACCTGCTTCTGTCTGGCGTGGGCGTGCTTTGATCTGGTTGGAGTGTTCCGTGACCCATGACTTCTTTAAATTGACGCCAACTCCTGGCCTTTTCGAATATGGCCATTTCGTGTTCTTGATCATCCTTGCTCTTTTGACGGGCTTCGTTCAGCAGCAGGTCGATCATCTCGTCAGACGGTTCCTTTGGCTTCAACCCTGCCCCCAGCTCTTTTATGCTATCTTCTAACGCCGAGTGAGCTTCTTCGTTAGTTAACGCCGAATGAGAGATCATGTGGCAACTTGCTACATAATCCTCAGATTCTTCTGACAAGTTATCCCCGTCGTTATTATCGTTATCTCTCCTCTCAAGGATATTGTTGAGAAATTATTGGAGTGTGACTGAGGTTCATGCCTTTTGGTTGTATTCCTCCAGCGCGTCAATATGTTTTTGTAAGTATGTGCGCTTGTCATCAGGCTTCACGGGCTTTTTGGTCATCTTCTTCTTCTTTGAAGACTTTGACGGCTGGGCCTAGGCGTTTTGCCCATTGCTACTAACTCCCGATGTTGAGTGTGGTTTCAGCATTCCCTCAATAATCTCGGGCTCTAGCGGGCTCTTCCACTTAATCGCCGGACATGCTTGGAGATCTTTCAGTATTCTTTTAGTTTTTGCTGAAAGAAATACTTCCTATGGAGCTTCTTTTACAAAAGAGCACGATGCCCCTAGCGTGTCCACCTTTTTAGGAGCGTGTGGCTGGGGCAGGCTTACTTTCTAATTCTCAGACAGTGTGAATTTTCCCTGTTGGTATTGGTCCTCAATCTAGCCTTTGAAGACGAAGTAATCTTCTATTGGATGGCCTACTGCTCGATGGTAGGGGCAATAATTTGGATTGTTGACGTAGCCAGGCTGTAACGGACGTCTCGGATCTGGCAGATTGATGAGCCTGTTACGTAGAGCTAGGTTGAACAGTCTTCTTGTCTTATCCCGAGGAAACGAGTAGGGACGCTTTAACTTTTCGTCGAAGAATTGTTGCCTATCATTTTGGCGATTGGCTGGTTTTGGACCATTTGGCTGTTGCTGAGCATTGACGACGAATGTCACTTTCCCTTTCCCCTTTTCACTCCGCGACTCCGACTTCGAAGAGGAAGGCCTATGGCCTATCTGATCCATTTGAGCCAGCTTGTCAATCAAGGCCTGGAAAGTAGTTGGCTTGAAGAATATCATGAATTGAGATATGGTCGCTTGCGGATTGAGGGTTCCCACAAACATGCCCACTGCAGGAGCTTCCTCTATGCACTGTTCGCACTTCGACCATAGGTTCCGCCACCGTATCGCGTACTGAACCCATGTTTCTCCTGGCTTCATCCTGGCGTTAATTAGTGCGGTGATCGGGGTGCGCTCGCTAGCGTTTGCGAATCTCTGTGTAAACAGTAGCTCTATTTCTGCAAATATCTTGACAGAGTCATTCAGGAGCTTGGAATACCACTCAAATGTTGTCTCCGACAAGCTGCCAACAAATTGGCGAAGCAGTAGCTTATCTTCACCTCCGGTGTTGCCGCACAGTGCCCTGAATTAATCAACGTGCTGGTGTGGATTCCCCGTCCCTTTATATACATGGAATTTAGGGATTGTATACCCCAGTAGGTACTTTATTTGGTCGTACCAACCTGGATAGGGTCGTCCAGTCTTAACAATTTGGCCGGCCGCTCCGCTCGCCTGATGAGCTCGTATCTGTTGAGCTATATAATCATCTAGTGCGGCTTTGGAGATTGTCTCCTCTTTGGTCGTTGATAGAGCCGGAAGAGAATTTGATGTCTCCCCTCTGTCGTCTTCAAGGAAAATCGGGGGGGTCTTCAGCTGGAGGATCCGGCTGTATCATTATCCCGACCATATCTTGGAATAAAAGCGCCATTCTTTTTATATTGGCCGCTTGTTCCGTGGCCTCTCCGTCTCTCTTCTCGAGGATTCTGTGGAGGAACTCAGCATCGGTTTCCTGTTCTTGACGTTGCTCTGACGACGTCTCTGGGCTTTCTTTTGGCCCAGTGAGTGCGACCATCTGTGTTAGCATCTCCTGGAGTTTTTGCTGTTGTTGCTCCTGAACCTTTTTATTGATCGGGTGAGCACGGTGACCCGTAGAAGCACGACTTTCCTCTTTTCCGGAATCCATATAAACAGTATGCACTACCACGCCCCCAGATTTGGGGCGTTTAGGTTCAGTGCCCTTGAGATTCGTCGCAGACACATGGATTTTCTATAGCCTTCTCCTTTTGTGGGCGGTCGAAGTTGAGGGGGCCGTTGCAGTGGGCACCCAAGTAGACAACACCTTCTATGGTGCGACAGGGTGGTCCTTCTCTTGCCGAACTTTCAACTTCTTCGGTCGGCGGGAGTAGTCTTGGTTGATCACAGAGTTTTGGACCTATCACCAGACCCTACGAATTTTGGAGGACAACCGCTGAGGGGGTTGTTTTGGCTCTACCTTTGTAACATTTTCCACAGGTGGAGGGGCTCTTTTCAGCACAGCAGTTGGAAAGTTCTTGCGGACTCTCCTGAGTGGTTCAAAACTGTTTCCAGTTGGAACAGCAGCATCGACTTCTACCGTTAGAGCTGGCGGAGTCAATCCAGAAGGGGAACTGCCCCCAGCTTTCCTCACTCGGCGCCAGTGGCGACGTCGAGCGTATCGAGCAGACGGGACCACCTCTGCTGTTGGATGAGCTTCTTCATGCCCCCCGCTCTAATGAGGGGTTGTTGTTGGTGCCAGACTATCAAAGACTGATGTCCGCTGAGAGGGAATGATCAATCTTGAAAAGACCAACTTTTTGGCAGGGGAAGCAGCCTTGGTTACTTCTCCTAGAGCGGGAACCAGAACGGCCAGTCTTGCAAAGACCGACCCCTTAGCAGGAGAAGCCTCTCTGATGATTTCGTTCACTGGAGCGGGGATGGCTATCCGTTACGGGATAACCCCTTCAGGTATTGCAGCCTTTTTTACGGGCCCACCTGAGCTTTGGCCCAGTCTGTTGAAAACCGAGGTGCTAGATTCGGGCGACCCATTGAGAGGGGCCGTGGCAGTCGTAAGCCGATCAAAGATCGATTTCTTCAGAGCTTCTCGCGATGGCACGGGGGCATTGAAACTCATTGGTGGGAGCATGGTCCCAAAGAACAGTCCAGTGGTGGCTTGCGTTACCTGCTCTACTAGCATCGTGAAAACGGAGGCCGCTTGAGGCTCATAAGCTACTCCTCCTGCGAGGACGGAGTGAGAGTTATTGCAATTGTTGCAGTTGGTGCAGTTGGAAGCCATTGATCTGCACGGGAGCAAGACACCAAATCTTAGTACCTCAAATCCAGGGGCAACCATAGCAAACCGCAATTTGTTCGTGAAACACGACATACGAAGTGTGGAGTGGAAAGAGGAAAAGGTCCCACCGGTTATGCCAGAATCCATTCTCCGCCGAAAGACGCGACTAGGACGTTGGGACGTCTGACCTGAATTTTGGGGGCAGATGCTATTTGGTTTTATCCGTCCACCTCTCTGAAAATACCAAGTTGATTTATGGCACCGCGTATCGGAGGTTTAGACGGATGCGGCCGATGTAGCAGACTTCGTCAGATTCCCCCTCATTTGAGGGGTTTTTGATTGTGGGGACGCTCTTCCCTGCAGGCGCAAGCCTCTGCAGTTAATTACGCTACCGCATCGCGGTAACCAGTTTCTCCTTCTCTAGATGGTCACTTTGTGTCGTGTATGTTTGTTTTGTTTTTAGTTGCCCGTGGATTGTATACGGAGACTAATTTATGTTGTCGCCCATAGGGCGTGGATTAGTCCAAATCCGTATTTTCTTAGAATTGGGTTTGGGTTGGGTTTAAGGATCGTTAATCTCATTTGAGACCAAGATCAACTTAAACGTTTTTTAAGGATACGTTAGCCTAATTTTAGACTAAGATCTACTCAACAGGATCATTTAGATCCAACAAAAGAGCATTTGGACTCTATTGTTTTAGTTTAGGGACATTGCGGTCCATGGAATGTCTGGTTGTCGGGACCCGTCACCTCTCTGAAGACGTTGAAGAATTACAACGACACATATCAGAGGAATGAAGAGATGTACCCTTGAACCGATGTTGGTTGGGAGATCTGTAGTCGAGTTTGGGACTAAGATTATTTAAAAACATTTATGAGCATGTGGGCTCAATTAATCTAAATGAGGGGTCTGTGGCCAACTTGGGCTCGACACACTCAATAAAAATGTTGGACATTTAACAATGCTGAGCATTGGTTTGAGTTCTGACAATCTTTTGTCTTTTATTGAGTGTTGAGCGCTCATTATAGCTTTGGGGCTTTATTTAAAGAAAATTTTATGTTCTCTTAGCGCACACCTGAGGAGCACGTGGTGCGCTTGGCGCTGAGCGCCAGATTTAGAGCGCTAAGACGCTTCCTGTGTGATAGCGCACACGTGAGGAGCACGTGATGCGCTTGGCGCTGAGCGCCAGCCTTGAAGCGCTGAGCAATTTCTGTGAGATAACGCACATATGAGGAGCACGTGATGCGCTTGGCGCTGAGCGCCAGCCTTGAAGCGGTGAGGCGCTTCTTTTTAATTAGAGCGCTACGGCGCTGTACGCTAGTTTTGGAGCGCTTGGAGCGCCGCGGCGCTGTGCGCCAGTTTTGGAGCGCTAAGGCGCTTCTTTAAAAATAGCGCTTGGGGCGCTGGGCGCTGAGCGCCAGATTAGGAGCGCTGAGGTACTTCTTTAAATTGGAGCGCTTAAGGCTCTTTTTAGGCAAACTTTTATCAGTTCTGCACTCTGAGAATTAAACTCTCGTTCATAGGAGAGTTTGTCTCATAGATCTAAGAACTTAAGTTCTTATTTTAATAGAAGATTTTACAATCTCTTCTGTTTTTATGAAAGACCTTGTCTTTGTGGATCTGTGATCCAAGGAAAATTAAGTTCTTTTCTCCTCCTCTTTTTATGATGAGATGCTAGGATCTCTTTTTATGAAAGACATTTGTCTTATAGATCTATGATCTTGAAGAAGAATTAGTTTCTTCTTATTTTGATGAGATGCTTCGATCTCTCTGTTTTTATTTACGTTGAAGAAATTCTTCTTCTCCGAGAGCTTGCTCTTCTCTTTGAAATTTCTCAAAGTTTATGGGGGGGTTCCTCTCTGTCAGACTTGAAGTCTTGGGGCCTTTATATAGGGTAGGCTGATTTGTTGAATCGGTTGAAGAGATCTTTTTTTCTAATTGATTTGGGGATTTCCTCACCGTTGGATCTTTAATCCTAGGGCTTCTATTTTACAGAAGGCAATCTTCTTGTTTTTAACAAGATTGGGAAATCTTTTCCCATATAGAACTTATTCTGTATCTTGGTGAACTTTAATTGATCCAATGGTGCTCCAATTTTCAGAGATAGTTTGATAATTTTTAGTCATCTTTGTTGGATCTTTGATCCAAAGGTGGGGAAAATTTTGTTCCAGCACTAGCGCTCTCATGCTTTGCACGTGAGCGCTGCATCAGAGTCTTTGACTTTGGGTGCTAGCGCACTTAGCGCTAGCGCTCTCGTGCTTTGCACGTGAGCACTGTGTCAGAGTCATTGATTCTTAGCGCTGGCGCTGCTAGCGCTAGCACTTTCGTGCTTTGCACGTGAGCGCTGCATCAGAGTCTTTGATTGATCCAATGGTTTGCACGTGCTTCCCTATCTTCTTGTTTTTAACAAGATTGGAAAATATTTTCCCATACAGAACTTATTCTGTATCTTGGTGATCTTTAATTGATCCAACAGTGCTCTAATTTTTAGAGATAGTTTGATAATTTTTAGTCATCTTTGTTGAATCTTCGATCCAAAGGTGGGGAAAATTTTGTTCCAGCACTAGCGCTCTCGTGCTTTGCACGTGAGCGCTGCATCAGAGTCTTTGACTCTGGGTGCTAGCGCACTTAGCGCTAGCACTCTCGTGCTTTGCACCTGAGCGCTGCATCAGAGTCATTGACTCTTAGCGCTGGCGCTGCTAGCGCAGGCGCTGCTAGCGCAGCGCTCTCGTGCTTTGCACGTGAGCGCTGCATCATAGTCTTTGACTCTTAGCGCTAGTGCTGCTAGCGTTGGCGCTTTCGTGCTTTGCACGTGAGCGCTGCATCAGATTTTTTGACTCTTAGCGCTGGTGCTCTCGTACTTTACATGTGAGCGCTGTATCAGAGTTTTTGACTCTTAGCGCTGGCGCATTTAGCGCGAGCGCTTTTATGAAGCGCCGCTTCATTTCAAATTTCAAAATTTGAACAGAGCTTTACTCTGATTGGGGGAAACAGAGGATATTTGGTAGGATTTAAAATATTCAGAGGACAGAGAGAGAAAGAGAGAGCGTGAAAACGTGATCTGGGGTGAGGTTAGGATAAGGGAAAAGAAAAGAATAAGAATTATATATATATTAGTATATACGTAAACAGTTATATAATATAATATTGATTTTATTTGAGATTTTGGTTAATACAAAAATAGTCCAAAATATACCCGGGTCGAGTCTAAAATTATGGTTTAAAAATACGGATAATATACGTGTTAACCAAAACCAAAATATGATAACCGAGTAACGAAAATGCATACCCCCAAGAACAGATGCACATAGCGCGCACGTAGCGATCCAAACGAGTCCGTTTCACCAAACGGGACGAGAACAAGATGTACGGATGCTACCACAGGGTCAGGGGTATGATGCAGGCCATGCTAGATATTTTAAAATATATTATTTGACTTTATTTATTTTATTAAAAAATGCAGATGCCAGATATAATGCAGGCATACAGGACATAGAACTTGAAAGTGCACGGATCCTCCTTACTAGCTAGGATAAATCATAAACAGGAATCAAGACGGATTTCCAGCAAGCGGGTCGGATGCAAGCACAGATACCAATTACGCTATTCGCACCCAAAACACAATAAATCAAGAAATAGCCATAAATAGAGAAATGCCCAAAATAGAACTGGTATAAATGAACAAGGGTGTTACATTATACCCAACTACAAAAAGAATTTCGTCCTCAAAATTCCCAGAACAAGAAAAGATAATCAAACCTGAATCTACGAGAAAAGGTGTGGAAACTTATGTCGAATCTCTTTTTCTCGTTCCCAAGTCGATTCTCCGTGCGAGCGATTACTCCATGAAACAAGTACAAGAGGGATAACCTTGTTCTTGAGGACATTTTCTCTTCGATCAACAATCGACGTCGGTCGTTCCTCATAGGTCAAATCCTCCCTTACAGTCAGCTCCAAATGATCCAGCACGTGCGTCTCATCTCGAACATACTTACGGAGTTGAGAAATATGAAACACGTCATGAACACTCACCAAAGATGGTGCTAATGCCAATCGATAAGCCACTTCTCCAACACGCTCGATGATATTGAAAGGCCCCACGAATCGAGGACTAAGCTTGCCTCGACTCCCAAAACGAATCACTCCTCTAGTCAGTGAGGGGGAATCTGACGAAGTCTGCTACAACGGCCACATTCGTCCAAACCTCTGATACACGGTGCCATAAATCAACTTGGCATCTTCGGAAAGGTGGACGGATAAATCCAAATAGCATCTGCCCCCAAATTCAGGCAAGACAACCTACGTGGTTCGTTTCTGTTTTCGGCGGTGAACAAACAAGGTTCCTACTAAGTCAGTGCCTACCACACCATATCAGATGTGGAGTGGGAAGAAACCCTATTTTAAATATCTAAAGATATGGGGATGTCTAGGTTTTGTAAAAATCAGCATGCAGACAAGCTCGAGTCACGCTCAGTACTGTGTAAGTTTGTAGGATACCCAATGCACTCCAGGGGATATCTTTTCTATTACGTAGAGGAACAAAAGGTCTTTGTTTCTCGGCATGCCCACTTTTTAGAAACTCAATTTCTAGAGAAAGAAATAAGTGGGAATGCAATAGAACTGGAAGAAATTCCAGAACCACAAGCTATACTGAAAGCATGGAGGAACCAGTAGTTTCGAAAGAGTCGGAAATCTCTGCGCCACTCCGCAGGACTAGTAGGCAGTCTCATCCGTTCGAGAGATACTACGGTTTTATCATAGACGGGGATAGGGAGGATTGCATCATCGACGATGATGAGCCAACTAATTTCCAGCAAGCCATTAGGATCAGAGACTCAGTAAAATGGCTGGATGCAATGCGGACCGAAATGGAGTCTATGTACACCAACAAAGTATGGACTTGGACATGGCTCCAGAAGGGGTAAAACTCGTATGCTACAAATGGATCTTCAGAAAGAAAATTGGTGTAGATGAATAGGTTGAAACCTATAAGGCTAGACTTGTTACAAAAGGTTTTCGTCAAAGACCTGGTTTGAACTATGATGAAACCTTTTCTCCAGTGGCTATGCTCAAATCCATTCGGATTCTTCTTGCTATTGTTGCCTTTCACGATTATAAAATTTGGCAGATAGACGTAAATACCGCTTTTCTGAATGGAAATTTGGAAGAGTGTGTTTATATGGATCAGCCGGGGGGTTTCATAGAGAGTAGGAGCAGCGGAAGAGTGTGCAAGTTGCTTAAATCCATTTATAGATTAAAGCAGGTATCGCAGAGTTGGAACATCTGTTTTGATGAGACGGTCAAGAAATTAGACTTTATCAAAAATCCAGATGAACCATGCATTTATAGTAAAATTTTAGCGAGAACCGTGGTATTTCTCGTCTTGTACGTGGATGACATTCTCCTGATAGAAAATGACATTTCTATGATACAATCAGTCAAAGGATTCTTGTCACAAAGGTTCTCCATGAAGGACCAAGGTGATGCCTCCTACATTCTGGGGATCCAGATCTATCGTGATAGATCTAAAAGGATATTGGGACTTTCACAGTCAAGGTAAATCGACACCATACTGAAAAGATTTAGTATGGAAGATTCAAAGCGCGGTAATCTACCGGCTTATCACGGAATCACCCTCTCCAAAGAGATATCTTCCAAGACTGATTTGGAAAAGGATCGCATGGCTTTTATACCCTACGCTTCTGTGGTAGGCTCTATAATGTATGCGATGTTGTGTACTAGACCAGATGTAGCTTACGCACTGAGCATTGTAAGCAGGTATCAGTCAAACCAAGAGGAGAAGCACTGGACAACAATTAAGAACATTCTCAAGTACCTGAGAAAGACTAAGGAAATGTTCTTGGTGTACGGTGGTGAAGACCTCCAGATCATGGCCTTCGCCTACTCTAGCTTCTAGAGTGACAAGGATGACTCCAGGTCCATGTTGGGTTATGTCTTTACCCTCAATGGAGGGGCGGTCTGTTGGAAGAGCTCCAAGCAGGACACCGTTGGAAGCGGAGTATATCGCTACATGTGACGCCGAAAAAGAAGCAGTATGGATGAAGAAGTTCATTACAGAACTTTAGGTGGTTCTATCCATTGTTGATCCAATACCTATGTATTATGACAACAACGAGGCTATAGCTTTAGCGAAGGAACCAAGCTCCTATCAGAAGTCCAGACATATCTTGAGGCGGTACCACCTGATCAGGGAGATCGTTGATCGTCGAGAGATCGAGGTGCGGATAGTAGATACAGAGAACAACACTGAAGATCCACTCACAAAGGCCATCCCCCAGACACAGTTCGAGAGGCTAATCGAGATGATAGGTCTACGATATGCCAATACATGGCCTTAGTGCAAGTGGGAGATTGTTAGTGATATATACCCTAGAGGACATTATTGTATAGTACTGGATTGTATATTACATTTTGGAAGCTTGGGATATTCACAGATATAACAACAGTCTTGCTCAAAATGGTAGTATGCTACTTGGTTTGATTCTACCTCAATGTGTGTATATGTTTCTTTTAGCGTATGGCTAATACATATTGGTAGAGCCCTTAGGATCTTTGCTTGACTACCGGCATTATGATGGCAGTTACACTAATGGGGGCTGGGTATATAAAGGTCCCTAGTCGTAGGATTATCGAGACGGGGCATCGATACTCTAGAGTAGACTAGTGTATACGCTTCTTATCCCAGCAGGGAAGATGGTCTGTCCCACATCCATTGGTATGTCATACCGGAGATAGTATACAGGTTCTCATTGGGTTATGAGTTACACTGGATGGACTCATTGGGAACTGCTGGTTGGTATTATACCTATCGTTGGGTTGCAGTTCCCGGGTGGTATGAGTATAGGTTAGTCCGTTGATTTGACATCACTATTCTTCTCGAGTGTGTTCCTACTGTACTTAGATTACTACCCTATCACGGCTCAAAAGAGTCATGCAAACAGGCTGTAGTTGGGTGCAGTCCCGAAGCACTTGGAGGCAGTAGCGGTTAGATAGGATTCGTCTTTCCCGGTATTAGGGGTTTATATCGCGCTGTGTTCGGAAAGCCATTGTACAAAGTCCCTGGTCAGGGCAAGCGAGATTTACAGGTAGGTACTCCAGTAGTTTCTCACGATATATTAGGCTCTACCCCGATACGACTTATTGCGCTATTAGGGGTCTGACGGTTACCATCCCTCTAGGCCTGATATGCGAGTATCTTAGACGAACATACCAGACTGTACGGAGATTGTCACAGATAGGCTCAGTAGGAGTTCGGATGAGTTTGCTCATCGGCCTTCTTATCGACAGATACCTGGGTAGCAGTTACGTGTAGCTAGTACCGCTGACGGACTTATGGTTAAACCTACTGCCAGCGTACTGTCGAGTCTTTAGAGTCCTACACATAGGGTTTCCCTGCTTCGGGCGAAACGATGTAGATGCCGTATAGTTTTACGGCAGGGTTCTGATCATATACGTGTACTGGATGCACGGATGTTGTTCGGATGGATAATACTAGTGGGCTTTGGTTTAAGTCGGATTCTAGTATTATATTTTTGGATTATCATTATCTCATTGTATTCGTATTTTTCGGAATATGAATACGGGTATGTATATACGGTGAGGGAATTCTTGTAATTTCACAAGACATGCTTCTAGAAGGGGACATCTAGTTATTTGGATTTATCTATTTTTACAAATAGATTAATGAGGTGGAAAATGGAGATATTTGTGGTATGGTGAAGCATGGCTCATTTGTGTTATTTTTTTTGGTTTGGACTCATTATTCGAGCATGGTTGATATTTTCAATTGGAAAATATTGCATGCTTGAGTGAGATGAGTGTAGGAGCCATTCTTCACTTGCCTTCTCACTTTCTCCTTTGCATTTTCACTTTCTCTCTCCATTTTCTTTCCTTCTTCCTCAAGACCTAAAACCTTCACATGTGTTGTGAGCCATTAGGTCTCTTCAGATAAAATACTCCATTAGATACTCTACATCTTCTAAGCTACCTAGCTTAGCGAACTAGGTACCTTAGTTACTTTGGTTTAGAGGTTGGAGCTTGAAGTATAGACTCTCAGGTGGATCATCTTCGACACGAGGAGGCCAACGATCAAGCGCGGTCCGAATCTTCGAGGAGCTCAAGGAGAGGAGGAAAAGAAGACCCGAAGGACTAGAATCAAGGAGGTATAAATACTAACATAGTAGTTAGAACCTCTTAGTAGATATAGCTAGTTAAGATTTCTATTAAGATCCTAGAGTTAAAGTCGGCGTTGCAAAATATGAAAAATCATTTTTTATAAATTCCGCCTCCCCACAAGTGTGTGGGGTGTGTGACATCAACTTACACAATCACATTAGTAGAGGCTAGGTAGTCCATAAGCACATCCTTATACTTTTCCCTAGTCATAGGATTATCGAGACAGAGCATCGATACTCCAGAGTAGACTGGTGTATACGCTTCTCATCCCAGTTCGGGAGATAGCCTGTCCCGCAGCCATTGGTATGCGATACCAGAGATAGTATACAGGTGCTCATTGGGTTATGAGTTATACTGGACGGACTCATGGGGAAACTGCTAGTTGGTATTATACCTATCGTCAGTTAGAAATTCCCGGGTGACATGAGTATGGTTAGTCCATTGACTTGACATCACTATTTGTCTCGAGTGTGTTCCCACCGTACTTAGATTACTACCCTACAATGGCTCAAATGAGTCATGCAAACAGGTAGTGGTTAGGTGCAGTCCCGAAGCACTTAGAGGCAGTAGTGGTTAGATACTCCCGGTATTGGGAGTTGATATCGTGCTGTGTTCGGATAGCCATTACACAAAGTCCCTGGCCAGGGTAAACGAGATTTACTGGTAGGTAAACCAGTAGTTTCTCAGGGTGTATTGGGCTCTACACTGACACGACTTATTGCGCTATTAGAGGTCTGATAGTTACCACCCCTAGGCCCGATATGTGATACTCTTAGACGAATAGACCGGACTGTACGGAGATCGTCACAAATAGGCTCAGTAGGAGTTCGGATGAGTTTGCTCGTCAGCCTTCTTATCGACAGATACCTGGGTAGCCGTTACGTACAGCTAGTGCCACTAACGGACTTGTAGTTAAACCCACTGCTAGCGTACTGTCGAGTCTTTAGAACCCCACGCAGATGGTTTCTCTGGTTCAGGAGAAACAATGTAGAAACTGTATGGTTTTACGGCAGGGTTCCAATCATATACGTGTACTAGCTGCACAGATATTGTTCGGACGAATAATACTAGTGGGTTTTGGTTTAAGCCAGATTCTATTATTATATTATTGGATTATTATTATCTCATTGTATTAGTATTTTTTAAAGTACGAATACGAGTATGTATATACGGTGAGGGCATTCTTGTAATTTTACAAGGGATGCTTCTAGAAGGGGACACCTCATTATTTGGATTTATCTATTTTCGGAAATAGATTAATAAGGTGGAAAATAGAGATATTTGTGGTATGGTGAAGCATGGCTCATTTCTTTTGTTTATTGGTTTGGGTTTACTATTGAAGCATGATTGATATTTTCTATTGGAAAATATTTCATGCTTCATGTGAGATGAGATGAGCCATTCTTCACACTAGCCAAGACTTAGCTCATTTGTTTATTTCCTTTCCCTCTCTCTACTTTTCCTCTCCTTCTTCCTCATGACCCTAACCCTCACATGAGTTGTGAACCATAGGGTCACTTGAGATAAAACACTCCAATATATACTCAACATCTCCTAAGCTACCTAGATTAGCGAACTATGTACCTTAGTTACCTCGGTTTAGAGGTTAGAGTTTGAACCACATACTCTCGGGTGGATCGTCTTTGACACGAGGAGACTGACATTCAAGCGCGATCCGGATCTTCGAGGAGCTCAACAAGGAGAGGAGAAGAAGACCCGAAGGACAAGTAACATGGAGGTATTAAACTCTTATCGAGTAGTTAGAACCTCCAAGTAGTATAGCTAGTTAAGGTTTCTGTAAAAATCCTGGAGTTAAAGTCGGTGTTGCAAAGTCAGGAAAATCATTTTTTGTAAATTTCTTCTCCCCACAAGTGTGTAGGGTGTGCGACATCGACTTAAAGTGGAATCAGAGCCTACTAAAACCTTAATTTGCTTGTTAGCAAGTGATTAGAACTTCGATCGACGAAAACATCACGAAATTACATTTCCGAGATATTGCTTGCTATCGATTTTCAAAACTATTCAAAAAATTATTTCAGTGACCTTAAAATTACATGCAGGCATATTTATGACCGAGAAAAAAAATTTAGCAAATGACCTCACAATTTGACGCGAATCCGTGGCCAAATAGCTCATTTGGTCGCGGTTCCGCGGCTGTATCGTAACAAAGTTGCTTCCAGTTTTCTCTGTGGTTCAGGTACATGGAAATATAATTTTTGGTATATTTGGTTTTTACCCAGATTTGTTTATGTATTGGTTTGTGCATGGGGTAAACAAGGAAAGTTATTATCGATAGAAATCCAAAGTTTTTGCTTAACAATGTTTCTGTGTTTGTATCATGTTGCTAAATGTCTACTAATTGCTATATGTCGATTGGTGGGGTTGCACATATCTAGTATCTTGTTGATGGTTTGTGTATATGAAGTATTGGATTGTCGTGAATGAATAGCCGAGAGGATGTGAGAAGAATGTTCTTTTCTGTCATTCATGTATATTTGTAAATTGATGTAATGTTATTTTGCGGGCCACGTTCGGGTTGAGATTGTAACCACCGTTGTATTATTTCATTTACTTTTTCTTGCACCTAGGATAGACCCAAGATGGGGTGCACAAACTACCGGGTTCTTGATGTGTAACATTTCAGAAAAATAAAATATTAATTTTAGGAATTTAAATAATTAAAATAATAATTTTCTACGAATATTATTAAGTATGAGAATTAGTTTCAATGAAAGGGTATAATTATATACCGATAATTTGGAAAATATTTGGAAAATTAATAATTATTGTTTTTGAAAGGATTTATATGAATTGGATATTTTATAGATTATTAGATAATTAATTATATACAAGTTTAATACTAAACTTGGTTAATATTTCTCTAATTTTGCATTAGGTTTGATTTTGCATGGAATGCAACTTATCATGTTGCAAGAACTCTTGTAACATTTTATTGTTGAAATATGGTTTCTTCTTTATTTAAAAATGATTTTTTTTTATTAAAAAGAAAAGAAAAGAAGTGTGTGTGAGAGAGAGAGAGAGAGTGATGGGACAATTATCATGGTTGATGTGAGAGAAAGAGAGTGAGAAAGCTTTAGAATTCCCATGGCTCTTTCTTTTGTTCCCATTTGTTTTTCTTCACCTTCTTCATCTCATTCTCCTCCCCTTCCTCCACCCATTACCACCTTTAAAACCATTCTAAATCCACACCAAAACCTTATATTCTCTTCACAAAAATTGTGCACAAGCTCACTACAAGTATGGTGGACCAAACAAGTCAAGATTTTGAGCACTTGAGGCAACTCAAGAAAATTCTTGAGTTGCCAAATGAGCTATATCTCCACACCATCAGTTTAGAATTTGTTTCTCCTTATCTTCTAGTGTAGTTTAGAATAGAGCTAATGTGGATTGGTGATGTTAGAATATTCCGAGATGAGGATTAGGGAATTTTATGAGTTGACAAGGTGTAATTGACTTTTAATAGTGATCACAAACCCCTATAGTGATAGAATCCCTGACTAAACTAGAGACCAAACCCCAAAATGTGAACTTTGAACTTGGCCGATATCGGATTTTGTGGTATTTGTGATGTGTTATGGAGATCTGCTATAACCCGGGGACCTTAAAAATTATTTAGCAAAGATAGTGAGGTGTGCAGGTGACTAGTAAGCTAACCCCAAGACCCGAGACCCTAACTCCTACATTTGGCCACCAATTTCTTTCTTTTGGCCGCAAATTGCGGCCTTGGTATGAGTAAATTGCCTCGTGCTTGGTCTATGACTCCATTTTCAGTAGATTAGACCCACCCTATATGCAAATTGGCTAATTTGACCTGAGGCAAAATCTGGAGACGTTTTCTTGAGTTGCTGATTTCGTTTCATGACTTTTCAATGACTTTTGTTTTGGTATTGTGTTTTATCTCGGTCACTTGACGTTTGTACGTCGATATCGGAAGTTGTTTGGGTATTCTTGCGAGCGTAGGCCGTAGGATCTAACCTATGTGCACTTAGATTGCCGTTTCGGTTTTCTCGTGTTGATTCTTATTTACAATGCGACGTGTTTGAAATGTAGGTACATTCGTATGGACTTCGGGATGACGAGGAGAGCGTGGCGTCATCGACTTCAGCAAGCGAGGATCGAGGTGAGCAGATGTATATTTACGGGGGAAGTCGGGTGGATAGCATATAGCACCCTCGCAATAGTAGAATAGGGTGTTACTATATTGGTAAGTTTGGATGTGATATTTGGATACTTAGCGAATAGGTTATTTAGAAGACTTTAGGTTAGATTGATCTAGGAAGACCTATCCATAGGATGTTTACCATGGTGGCGAATCGCAGGTTATATGTAGACACACGCGCGCGCGCACACACTTGATTTTGTGTGTGTATATGTGTATATATATATACATGTATGTGTGTATGTGTGTGTGTGTACACACACACACACACATACACGGGTGATGAGGATAGTATGTGATATGTGGAGATGAGTCGATATGACCGGGCATTATACCGTGAGATTCTGATATGTGATTGAATCGTGATATGAGATATGATATGATATTATAGTGGATCGTTTACGATAATTAGTGAATTGATGATATTAAATGTACGAGACTCTAGAACTGTACTCCTGATCATGATATTGTGTGATAATGATACCATACGAATGATGATGTATATATGATATTTGACCCGTACCCTTGATTTTGGGGATGCCGTATGATGGAATCTACTGTACGAGCTATATATATATATAAGATGATTGATCCGCACTCTTGACTCGAGGATGCTGTACTATATATAATACAGTACGTGACGCTATGAGGCTGGATCGCCGACTACTAGGAATATCGACTCGAAATATTTATAGATTTTCTTATCCTTCCGACTAGTTCCTCAGTTTAGTCTCTTAGTTGTTAAATAGATGCTGGACTAGGCTCGAATCATACATAATTTCAAAACTTAAGAATCGTGAGTATTTTTAAAGACGGCCCGAGAGATACTACGGATTTTTCAAAGGACATATATTTTCTTAAAAACACCGTAGCCCCTAATTTTCTAAAAACCACGATTCGTGCTATTTCAAAACACTAAAACTGTATGAGTCGTATACAGATATGTATATTTTATAATTTTACGTTTACTATTCACTTTTCTGTTATATTTATGTTGTTCTCATTGCATTGCATATTTATTACATGTGTTTCTTTAGCTATTATGAATCCCGTCTGTTAGGACACCAATGCCATTACCGATGATGCGTATGTTCTACGTACACTTGTTTGCCTGATCACACACATCATCATCGGTAATTGCCATGTCACGTACACTTTAGAATATGTTACTTCATTGGTATAACCTGCTAGCTGGTAGTTTCAACATATTATTAGTATGCTTGCTCTCATATGCTAGTTTAGATATTGCATTCCTTACTTAGATAACCCATGCATTATATATTCATGCTGTTATGAAATATTGTGGGGCTTTATGCCGATATTCACTGCTTATTGACTCTTGATTTCAAGATTTCGGATTTTTCCATGAGATTTCTGGATTTAGGAGAAAACCGCAAGGATTTCATAAAACTCATTATCATTTAAAAAAAATGCAAGTTGCGGTTTTCTCGTGATATGATGTATATGGCGTCCACCATGATTTTTTCTGATTGAGTTGGTTTTCGAGACCCGATTCGAGGAGTAGGATGAACCGTTTCGGGTACATGGTGGACCCGGTAAGGTACCCCGGGGCAAGAAGCTTGAGTTGTAGACGATGAGCCTAGCAGGGGCAGACTACTTACCGGTGATAGTTGGCACGACGGATATCTGGAGAATACCGACTGTAGTCGTGAGATTGGATGATATGGGCCGATCCGGACTGACGGAGCCTGGGATATTGAGGATTTGGTGTCGATGTTTGATACCGATTTCTGTTGATTTCATTGGTGATACTCCAGTTTTTACACTAAAATCTTATTGAGATAAGAACACAGCTTTCTCATACAGTTATATTCTGATTTCATTCTTGATGCATTCGTACATCATATATATGACATGTTGCTACTTTAGGCACTGACACGAATACATAGTATTACACTTATGTTTAGATGATTACCCTTGCCACTACTAGATATTTCAGTGTATATTATGAGTACATTATGGTATGACCTAGGAGATCGTCATACATTCGGTTTCTGCTCGATGATGTTTTCTACTCACGAGTTGGCAACTCACCCCCACTGTGCCATAGTTTCTTGCAGGTTTAGCCGTACAGGTTTCATGGCGGCTTCGCTGGCACACTACTTCCTTCTGGGTGATTGCTTTGGTGGGTGGATTTACTTGCATCGTGACCACCGCTGTACTTTTATTTATTTCACTTGTATCTAGTAAGCTCTATCAACCAGACTTGTATTTTTAGTAGACTTAGATGACCTCGGTTTGTATATTCTTTCGGACTTAGAGTCGCGCTCTTGTATTCTTTATTAGTGTTTCTGGTTTTCTTTATGATGCTTAGTTTTCTCGCTTTCTTTTTGAGTTTTGATCCTCGCCCTTTGGCATTGTATATTCATTTTATCTTGCGTGGTTGTTCCGCCATTTGGCAAAGAGCTAGCTCCCGCTTGGGGATGCCTTATATATTATTGCTTGTATTCGTTTTCTGGGTTAAAAATTACAAAGGAGGTGCTGCCCAAATTTCAAACGACAAAAAGGGTTTTCAAGTTAGATACAAATACAGTGTTTTCATATATTACTACTTATGTATATATATAAGAATAAGTTTGATTTTAAGTAAACGTTATTTCAAAACTGTACCTCCACTATTTTTCCCTAAAAAGGTTTAGATTTCTGGGCTTTTGGCTTGCTTGGTGATGTTAGAATATTCCGAGATGAGGATTAGGGAATTTTATGAGTTGACAAGGTGTAATTGACGTTTAGTAGTGATCACAAACCTCTATAGTGATAGAATCCCTGACTAAACCAGAGACCAAACCCCAAAATGTGAACTTTGAACTTGGCCGATATCGGATTTTGTGGTATTTGTGATGTGTTATGGAGATCTGCTATAACCCGGGGACCCTAAAAATTATTTAGCAAAGACAGTGAGGTGTGCAGGTGACTAGGAAACTAACCCCAAGACCAGAGACCCTAACTCCTACATTTGGCCACCAATTTCCTTCTTTTGGCCGCAAATTGCGGCCTTAGTACGAGGGAATTGCCTCGTGCTTGGTCCAGGGCTCCATTTTCAGTAAATTAGACCTACCCCATATGCAAAATTGGCTAATTTGACCTGAGGCAAAATCTGGAGACGTTTTCTTGAGTTGCTGATTTTGTTTCATGACTTTTTAATGAATTTAGTTTTGCTATTGTGTTTTATTTCTGTCACTTGACATTTGTATATCGATATCGGGAGTTGTTTGGGTATTCTTGCGAGCGTAGGTCATAGGTTCTAACCTATGTGCACTTCGTGTGCCATTTCGGTTTTCTCGTGTTGATTCTTATTTACGATGCGACATGTTTGAAATGTAGGTACCTTCATATGGACTTCAGGACGACGAGGAGAGCGTTGCGTCATCGACTTCAGCAAGCGAGGATCGAGGTGAGTAGATTTATATCTACGGGGGAAGTCGGGTGGATGGCGCATAGCACCCCCGCAACAATAGAATTGGGTGTTACTATATTGGTAAGTTTGGATGTGATATTTGGATACTTAGCGAATAGGTTATTTAGAAGACTTTAGCTTAGATTAAATTGATCTAGGAAGACCTATCCATAAGATGTTTACCTTGGTGGCGCATCGTAGGTTATATATAGACACACACGCGCGCGCGCACACACACACACTTGATTTTGTGTGTATATATGTGTGTGCGCGCGCGCGTATATGTGTGTATGTATGTGTGTGTGTCTATACACACACACACACGGGTGATGATGATAGTATGTGATATGTGGAGATGAGTCGATATGACCGGACAAGATGCTGTGAGATTCTGATATGTGATTGATTCGTGATATGAGATATGATATGATATTATAGTGGATCGTTAGGCGATATGTTTACATACATACGATAATAAGTGAGTTGATCGTACTAAATGTACGAGACTATAGAACTGTACTTTTGATCATGATATTGTGCGATAATGATACCATACGAATGATGATGTATATATGATATTTGACCCATACCCTCGATTTTGGGGATGCCGTACGATGGATTCTACCGCAGGAGCTATATATATGATGATTGATCCGCACTCTTGACTCGAGAATGCCGTACTATGTATAATACAATACGTGACGCTATGAGGCAGGATCACCGACTACTAGGAATACCGACTCGAAATATATGTAGATTTTCTTATCCTTCCGACTAGTTCCTTAGTTTAGTCTCTTAGTTGTTAAAAGATGCTAGACTAGGCTCGAGTCATACCTAATTTCAAAACTAACGAATCGTGAGTATTTTAAAGACAGCCCGAGGGATACTACGGATTTTTCAAAGGACATATCTTTTCTCAAAAACACCGTAGCCCCTAATTTTCTAAAAACCACGATTCGTGCTATTTCAAAACACTAAAACTGTATGACTCGTATACATATATGTATATTTTATAATGTTATGTTTACTATTCGCTTTACTATTATATTTATGTTGTTCTCATTGTATTGCATATTCATTACATGTGTTTCTTTAGCTATTATGAATCCCTTCTGTTAGGACACCAACACCATTACCGATGATGCGTATGTTCTACGTACACTTGCTTGCAGGATCACACACATCATCATCGGTAATTGCCATGTCACGTACACTTTAGAATATGTTACTTCATTGGTATAACCTGCTAGCTGGCAGTTTCAACATATTATTAGTATGCTTACTCTCATATGCAAGTTTAGATATTGCATTCCTTACATAGATAACCCATGCATTATATATTCATGCTGTTATGAAATATTGTGGGGCTTTATACCGATATTCACTGCTTATTGACTCTTGATTTTAGGATTTCTGATTTTTCCATGAGATTTCTGGATTTGGGAGAAAATCGCAAGGATTTCATAAAACTCATTATCATTTTAAAACAATGCAAGTTGCGGATTTCTCGTGATATGATGTATATGGCGTCCACCACGAGTTTTCCTGATTTAGTTGGCTTTCAAGACCCGATTCGAGGACTAGGATGAACCGTTTTGGGTACATGGTGGACCCGATAAGGTACCCCAGGGCAAGAAGCTCGAGTTGTAGACGACGAGCCTGACAGGGGAAGACTACCTACCGGTGATAGTTGGCGTGGCGGATATCCGGAGGATACCAACCGTAGTCGTGAGATTGGATGATATGGGCCGATCCGGAATGACGGAGCCCGGGATATTGAGGATTTGGTGTCGATGTTTGACACAGATTTCTGTTGATTTCATTGATGATACTCCAGTTTTTACATTAAAATCTTACTAAGATAAGAACACAGATATATTCTGATTTCATTCTTGATGCATTCATACATCATATATATGACATGTTGCTACTTGAGGCACTGACACGAGTACATGGTATTACACTTATGTTTAGATGATTATCCTTGCCACTACTAGATGTTTCAGTGTATATTATGAGTACATTATGGTATGACCTAGGAGATCGTCATACATTCGGTTTTTACTCGGTGATGTCATCTACTCACGAGTTAGAAACTCACCCCGTTGTGCCACAGTTTCTTGCAGGTTTAGCCATACAGGTTCCATGGCGACTTTGCTGGCACACTACTTCCTTCCGGGTAATTGCTTTGGTGGGTAGGTTCACTTGCATCGTGACCACTATTGTACTTTTATTTATTTCAGTTGTATCTAGTAAGCTCCATCAACCAGACTTGTATTTTTAGTAGACTTAGATGACCTCGGTTTGTATATGTTTTCGGCCTTAGAGTCGCGCTTTTGTATTCTTTATTATTGTCTATGGTTTTCTTTATGATGCTTAGTTTTCTCGCTTTTTTCTGAGTTTTGATACTCGCCCTTCGGCGTTGTATATTCATTTTATCTTGTGTGGTTGTTCCACCATTTGGCGAAGAGCTAGCTCCCGCTTGGGGATGCCTTATTTCTTATTTCTTGTATTCGTTTTTGGGTTAAAAATTACAATGGAGGTGCTACCTAAATTTCAAACGACAAAAAGGGTTTTTAAGTTAGATACAAATATAGTGTTTTCATATATTACTACTTATGTATATATATAAGAATAAGTTTTATTTTCAATAAACCTTATTTCAAAACTGTATTTCAACTATTTTCCTCTAAAAAGGTTTAGATTTCTGGGCTTTTGGCTTACTTGAATTAGGTGGGGTCCTATAGACTTCACGTGATTCAAGTGTCAGTAAGGTGCCTTTTCCGGGTCGTGACATGATGAAAGTGTTTCCTAGCACCACCACAGGTTTTTAACCAGCATCAAGCATGCAGTTTTAAAATTTCTTGGGTGCGTAGATACACTAACCTAGAATCTAACTAGAGTATTAGGGTTTAATCAATGATATAACATGAACTATGCTAAGAGAAAGAGACTACAACCTTTGTAGACCAAGTCCTTCTCTTCTAAAGCTCCGGGTAGTAGTCCCTACGACTCCTCTTGGCTCCACTTGAATAAATGTATGAGCTTGCTTCGCGATCTTCGTGTCGAAGATGATCCACCTTAAAACTTCTCTAGTTCAAGCTACCTCTTCACTAATCATGCATTAGAGATGAAAACACCCTAATCTTGAGTGGGATGATGAAGCAGGTGTTTAAGCTCACTAGGAATTTTCTAAAGCCCTAGGGTTCACAACTTATGTGAGGGTTAGGGCTTGGAGGTGGAAGGAGAAGAAGAAGGGGAGAGTGAAAGCCAAAAGAGCTAGCATGCAAGCAAGTGATGAATAACGGCTCACATAAAATCTTCACATATTGAAACATGAATATTTTCACATAGAAAATATGCACCATGCTTCAATAGTGAAGCCAAACTAATATAATAATATATGAATCATGCTTCACCCATTACTCAAATATCTCCCCATTTTCCACCTCATTAAATCAACACTTGATTCACCCCCCCCCATATATATATATATATAAAGAGAAGAAAATAATTAGAGAGCTTAATATTAGTTAATATATAATTATATCAAATATAAATATATATCAAATTATTAAATCAACACTTGATTTAATAATCCGGTTATATTACATATAATCGAATAATATCATTTATCTGTATATCAGATTATCAAATCAACACTTGATTCAATAATCCGGTTATATCACATATAACCTAACCGATATCAAATGTCGCCAGATTAGTATACGGTATCACATACTCGTATTTAATCTGGCTCCCGCACATATCAGCATATGTGCCTTACTTCGTTTTGCTTGAACTAGGAAACCTCTGTGTGGAACTGTAAAGACTCGTTAATACGCCAGCAGTAGATAATGACCATATCAGTTACCCACAAGCCGTCAGCGGTACTAGCTGGATGTAACGGCTACCCAGCTATTGAGCGATTAGAAGATCAACAAGCAAGCTTGTCCAAACTCCCATGAATCCTATAAGTAACACTTACCGTACATTCCGGTCTCTTCGTCTGATATGCCGCATATCGAGTCTAGGGGTAGAATCGTCAGACCCCAGTAACTTGATAAGTCATACCAATGTATGGCTCATAATGGTTCGAGAAACAACTAATAACACTTACCAGTAAATCTCATCAGCCCTGGCCAGGGACTTACTGTTATAACCAATCGAGCATAGCGTAACATCAACTCTCAATACCAGGAAAGACAAAACCCCTCCTATCTCTCACTGCCTCCATGTAACTCGGGACTGTACCCAAAATCCACCTGTTTGCATGACTCCTTTAAGCCGTGGTAGGGAGGAAATCAAAGCACAATGGGAACCACACAAGACAGTATGACGATCTTGGGTCTATAGACTAACCTGTACCAGTGTCACCAGAGAACTGTTATCTGACGATCGGTATAGTACCATATACGAGTTCTCGATGAGTCCTGTTCGGTATACCCATTCTCTAATGAGCACCTGTGTACAAATTTTGATGTCAAATACCAATGGTTATGGGATAAACCATCGCCCCCTACAGGGTCAAGAAACATAAACACTGGTATACTTTGGAATATCGATGCCCTGTCTCGATACTCCCTCGACTATGAACAGTTAAAGGATGTGCTTGTGGACTACACAAGTCCTAGTAGTATGATCTGCATCATAGTCCTAGTAGTCAAGCAAACATTCTAAGGGTTTTATCAATATGTATCAGAGAGACAGTATAATAATACAAGTATACATGTTAAGATAAAGAGCAACCAGATAGCATACTATCATGTCGAGCAAGAAAGTCCTCTATATATATGTCCAAGCATCCACTATATCATACAATAATGACCTCTAAGGCATACATATTCCTAACAATCCCCCACTTGCACTAAAGCTAGTTGTTTGTAATATCCCTGGTGGAGTTGGGGATGAATACAACCTATCCCGTGAGAAGTAAGATGTTATCCGGTATTGAGGTGGGGATGTAACCGATACGGATACACACGGGGACCCACTGTTGAACAATGAGGAGCATCGAATTCCATTCCGAAAGAGGGCACGATTAGAACTATAAATGGAATGATACCACTTCTATTACACAGAGGCGCCTTTTGGATGAATCGGAACTCCGGAGTTTGAAGAACTTCGTAGTTAAGCGTGCTTGAGCTAGGGAAATTCTGGGATGGGTAACCTATTGGGAAGTAGCCTCTTTCTTGAGTCTGGTTCATTCAAAGAGACAAAATCGTGCGGTTTCGGCCAGAGCGGACAATACCATATTTGTTTGGGGGTGGGCCGTGACAAATATGGTATCAGAGCCGGTCCCTCAAAAGTAGGTCTACGGTTCGAGGACGAACCATTGTTCTAAGTGGGGGGAATGTAATACCCCAGTTGGAGTTGGGGATGAATACCACCTACCCCGTGAGAAGTGAGATGTTATCCGGTATGGAGGTGGGGATGTAACCGATATGGATACACACGGGGACTTACTGTAGAACAATGGGGAGTATCGAATTCCATTCCGAAAGAGAGCACAATTAGAACTATAAATGGAATAATACCACTTCTATAACACAGAGGCGCCTTTTGGATGAATCGTAACTTCGGAGTTTGAAGAACTCCGTAGTTAAGCGTGCTTGAGCTGGGGAAATTCTGGGAAGGGTGACCTACTGGGAAGTATCTGTAGGGTTACTAGGCACTCTCACAAGGGTCTACGAGGCATCAACCATGCCCGATTCAAAATTTAGACGTGCCGAACAACCCTAACCAAGATTTTTAAACTAGAGATTAGGCGAAACAAAGCATGTTAAACACTTTAACATCTAAAAGTTTGGAATTACAATATTTGTAGTCCGGTCCTTCACTTCATAAGCTCCGTGTTGAGGTCCCTTCGCTGCGATCATCATGTACCCGGGCTCTAGAGAGGCTCCATAAAGAGAAAAATGCAAGCTTGCTTCTGATCTTCGATAACTAAGATGATCTACCTCGAAGTTTCTATAACACAAGCTCTCACTCACTAAATGAAGTGAACACCCTAATCTAATTGCCAAGAGTAGATTAGGATGATGAAGTAGGAATTTAGCACTCTTTTGTTTTCTTAATCTCACTCAAAATCATCACTAATGAAAAAGCTAATAAGCTTTTCCATGAAAGAAGAAGAAGGAAGAAGAAGATCTAATCCTTTTGTGATGAATAATGAAACTCATGTGTAAGGTTAGAAATGCAACCATGGTATATGTAACCCTTGTAGAGATTTAACTAAGCTTAAAGGGTTGGGTTGGGTTAAAACAAATATCTTGCAAAATATCAAAACAAATATCTTTGCACAAAACAAAACAAAACCTTTTAGAAGGTTCTAGAAAAGATTAAACCAAATCAACCCCTAACCATGTTTAATCTCTACTAAACATGTTGCATTAATAACCCTAACATGTTACAATATTATATATCACATATACAATATTTATTGTAACAAAATAAAATAATACAATTAACATATATCGCATATATATCAATGTATTACCCGAGTGAGAAAATGAATCAATAAGTGAGCTAATATTAGTAAATGTAATTTAATATATCAAATATATAATTGTACATTAAATTATCAAATGAACACTTGATCCGATAATTCGGCTATTTGACAAATAACCGACTAATATAATACGTATCAGTTCATCGAATCAACACTTGATCCGATGACCCGGCTATATCTCATATACCCGGTCGATATCTCATATCGCGAGAATCTAATACGGTATCACATACACGTATTGTTCTCGGTCCCGCACATATCATATATGTGCTCCTACTCCGTTTTGCCTGAGCCAGGAAACCTCTGTGTAGGAGTCTAAAGAATCGTCAATACGCCGGCAGTAGGTGATGATCACATCAATCACCCACAAGCTGCAAGCGGTCAGCTAAACGTAACAGCCATCCAGGTATTGAGTGATCAGAAGATCAACAAGCAAGCCTATACATTCTCCTGCGAATCCAATCAGTAACACTCCCGTACAGTCCGGTCTCTTCGTCTGATATGTCGCATATCTCGCCTAGAGGTAGTAAACGTCAGACCCCAGTAGCTTGATAAATCGTGTCGATATGAGGTCTATAACAGTTCGAGAAACTACTAATAACACTTACCAGTAAATCTCAGCAACCCTGGTTAGGGATTTCCAGTTATAGCTAATCGAACACAGCACAACATCAACTCCTTATACCGGGAGAGACGAATCCCCTCCTATCGCTCATTGCCTCCATGTGATTCGGGACTGTACCCAAAAGCCACCTTTTTGCACGCCCTCTTGGACGTGGTATGATGGAAATTAAACCACAGTAGGAATCATACAAGACTCTATCACGATCTCGAGTCTACAGACTAACCTGTACTAGTGTCACCGGAGAACTGCCATCTGACGTGAGGTATAATACCATCTGGGAGTTCTCGGCGAGTCCGTCCAGTGTACCCAGTCTATACTGAGCACCCGTACACCATCCTTGATGTCAAACACCAATGGATATGGGATCATCCATCGCCCATCATATAGGTCAAGATGCGTATACGCTAGTCTACTCTGGTGTATCGATACCCTGTCTCGATACACCCTCGACTAGGAACAGTTATAGGATGTACTCGTCGACTACCGTGGCCCCACTAGTATGATCTTGTAAAGTTTTGAAAATCGTTTCGGTGAAATTTCGAAAAAACGGTTAATTAAGGGGGTTTTCGGTAAAAATTCAAAATACAAATATCTTTATTATAAAATTAAATATACATATTCTAGCTATGTAATTGCTAGTATTTGGTGTTTATTGACCCACTGGTGAAATTTCAAATTTTCTGAAAATTTTTCCGAAATTAATTATTTTAATATTATTTTAAGCCGTCACTAATATATTTAATTAGGGAAAATTACAAATTGGAATGAGTTGAAACAAATTTTGTGCATCATAAAACATTAAATAAAATTTTATCACATGGTTTTTGAAACAAAATCGTTTGCCAAAACGGTTTAGAAAATATCGAAGAAAAAGGCTTTTTTCGGTGAAATTAGTGTTAATGGGAATTGGGGTAATACATTATCATTTTTTTCCCCTCACCCACACTCACCCACACCCTCTCTCCCCTCTCCAAATCAGTAGCTCCAAGTGCCCCCTCATTCTCCCCCTTGAATGGCTAAAAGAAAAGAAATGAGAAGAAAAGAGTAAATATATATAAGTATTGGTTGGGTTGACTTGGACTTTCTTTCACTTGGACTTTTCTCCCCACACCTCACACTCTCCCACACCTCCCACACCTTCACCTGGCCGATCCCCCCTTTTCTTCAGCCCCCTTCATTTCTTCACCTCTTTTCTCATCAAAAATCCACCATTTTTGCCTCAAAATCCCTACAAAAAAATCCCAAAATCCAAATCAAGCCCCTACCCATTTTTCCTTAGCCCCTATAGCATGGATCTTGGTGCAAAGATTTCAATTTGGAGGTCATGTTCTATGTTTGATCCATGGTTCTTGAGGTATAATAAATCTTGGGATTTTGCTAAATTGTTTGATTATTTCTTCAAATTAAGTTAATGAGTGGTTTAAATTAGGTTTTATTGCAAGTTTGGAAAATTCAAGAGTATGGTTTGAATTAAAAAGTAAGGGTTTGTGATTTGCAATTAAGGTTCTTATCATGTAATCATGGTTGCAAAGTGGAGATTATCATCTTAAGGGAATGAAAACTTAATCTTTTTGATAATATGTAAATTGTTGGATGTAAATTGTCCAAATTAAGTTTTTTTTTTTATCTAAACTAGGTTTTTAGAAATTATTGAAAATGTGAAATTTAAAATCTAGTTAGGGTTTTTATAAATTGATTATGGTTTTAATATGGAGATTAACATGTTAATGGTATACTAAAACTAATTTAGTTGCTAGTTTACAAATCGTTGCTTTTAAAGTGTTAAAATTGGGTAAAATTGTATACTAGAATTTCGGGTTAATGAAAGTTAGTGAGATTAAAAATCTACTTAGGGTTTTTATGACTTATTTAAGATATTTAGTGAATATTGTGGCCGCTAGATTCGTTCATACATCGAATTTTGTACTAAAACGGTGATTTGTGCTTGCTAGATTTTCGGAAAAATAACTTTTTAAGTGAAATTGGGGTTTTTGTGAGTTTTAACCTATTTTATATTAAAATTAGTGTTCGTGAATGTGAAAATGAGTGTATTTAGGTTTTTCTCGATGGTCTGGCATTTGTACGCCGATATCGAGGGTTTTTGGGTTGATTTGGGAAAGCAAACCATAGGTTTTGACCTATGTGGGATTCATGTGTCGTTTTGGTCATGAGTCGGATTTTAATGCGATACGGTGCGTTATGATATGTAGGTACCCCATGTGGACTTCGAGAAGACAAGCAAGCGTGTGGCGACGTCGGCACCGGCAAGCGAGGACCAGGTGAGTAGATTTATATTTACGGGGAGAAGTCGGGTGGATGGCGTATAGCACCCCCGCAGTTCGTGGTGATGTATACGAATACGTATACACACATATATATATTGTTTATATATTGTTTCAGTATATTGATGATAATATGGATATTTGGTGTCCTTGGATGATTTAGTGTCCCGAAACCCTAGAGTAGTGGTCGCACTACACATGCACACACCAACCCATACTTGCATACTTTCTTCTTTCATTTGTGCTTATACGGGAATATATAGTTATGTGTTCACATGGGTATAGGACCATGTGTTCACATACGGATTTGAGGCTTGGGTTTGAGATGAGTCGATGAGATTTGTATTGAGGTTGTGACTTCGGTGATATGGCAGGATTCGTATTTGAGATACGACATGACATTGTAGCGGGTCCTTGACGTAGTGTTTCACACACGTCCATGCATACTTAGACGGTATCAGTATTGTACTAGACGTAGATCAGTACCCCGATCATGATATTTGATAAAGAGGATACCAGGTGAATAGTATGATGAATGTGATATTGACCCGTACCCAGATTTGGGGATGCCGTACGACGGATTTACGTACGAGCTATATTTTGATGATTGATCCACACTCTTGACTTGGGATGTCTGGTTATGGATATGATATTATTGAGGCGGGATCACCGACTATACATATACAGGTATGTATATGTATCGACTCAGATGATAGGCGGTTTCCTTACCTGTAGTCCAGCTTGTTGGCTTAGCCCTTTAGTTTAGTTTAGCTGTTAGATTAGATTCGATTCTTACCTATTTCAAAACTAACGAATCGTGGGTATTTTAAAAGACAGCCCAAGGGATCCTACGGATATTTCAAAAGACTTATCTTTTCATAAAAACACCGTGGCCCCTATTTTCAAAACCCCATGATTCGTGTTATTTCAAAAGGCACCATTTGTAGGACTTATATTAGATTAATACAGATTAGTTATAGTTGCGTCTAGTATTCAGCTCCCGCTCATTATTGTGGTTCGCTTCGCATCGCATGCTTATATTATGTTTCATACTCCATTATTGATATCATGCTGTTAGGACACCAGCACCATTACCGATGATGCGTATGTACCATGTACACTTACTTGCCGGCTCACACACATCTTCATCGGTAATTGCCATGTCACGTACACCTTAGAAAATATTATTGCTTGACATAGCATGTTAGCTAATAGTTTAGACATGATATTAGCGTACTTGCCTTATATGTTAGTTTAGACATTATAGTTATTACCTGCTACTTCATGCATATTATTATTCATTGTTATGCCGCATTCATGGATTCTCATGCATATATTCACTATTTTACGTGTTATTGAGGTTTCGGATTCGGATTTCCATGAGATTTTCTGGATTTGGAGGAAAACCGCAAAAACATAAATAAACCTTTTCTCTCTTTTAAAATAAAAAGTGCGGTTTTCCCAGGATGTATGAGTCGTCCACCATGAGTTTGCTGATGGATTTCGAGACCCGATTCGAGGAGACGGATGAACCGTTTCGGGTACATGGTGGACCCGGTAAGGTACCCCGGGGCAAGAAGCGCGTGATGATGACGATGTGAGCCTGGCAGGGGAGCACTACCTACCGGTGATATTACCCGACGCGTCGGATATCCGGAGGATACCGTCGTGGTCTTGAGATGGATGGTAGGGGCCGGTCTGGACTGACGGCGCCCTAGATATTGTGATTGAGACATTGAGATTGAGACTTGAGGTATATAGATTGTGACACAGAGATATCGAGGTATTTGGACACTTGTTTTGTGTCGATGCTGGGCACTGTTTTATGCTGATTTCATATATGGTACGTCATTTCTTTTAAAATACAGAAATCTCACTGATTTATGAAACCAGTTTTATTCAGTACATGCATTCTGTTTCATGCATTCATACATCATCCATATGATATATTGCTACCTGAGGCACTGACACGGGCACATGAGATTACACTCGGGTTAGATATTTACCCTAGCCTTGTTATAGGTTGCATGTTATATATATTGAGGATATATTATGATCATTGATCTAGGTTGTGTTATTTATGCGATTTCTATTCGTAGATGTTTTTTCTATTTACGAGTTGGCAACTCACCCCCGTTGTGCCCCTGTTTCTTACAGGTTTGCTGTACAGGTTTCATTACGGCTTGCGGGCATAGTTTCCATCGGGTGATTTGCTAGTAGGTGGGTTTACTTGTATCGTACCCCCATTATATATCTTGTATATTATTATTCTGTTGTATCTAGAAGTTCCATCAACCAAACATGTATTTATTTTAAGATAGAGCCCAGTGATGTTATTCCTTTGACCTTAGAGTCGCGTGTTATATTTCTGCGGTTTTCTTGTGGTTTTGAGTTTCCTTTTGAATTTTGATCCTCGCCGTTGGCGTTGTATATTATATTGCTTGTGTAGTTGTGACCGTCGATTGGCGAAGAGCTAGCTCCCGCTTGGGGATGCCTTTTTATTGATTTCGTATACTATTCATGTTGTATCCCGTTTGGGGGCCAGTATTTACAAAGGAGACTCTGCCGAAATATTCAGTAAATTTTGATGTTCTTAAAAACCGCATAATTCGGCTTATGCTATTAAAACTACTTGTTTTAAATTGGTTTTCTTTCACTCTACTACTTTTCTTGGTTTGGATTTCTGGGTTTTCGGTTTACTTAGATTACGTACGCCTCGAGACGTTTCGTAGTTTAAGTGCCGGTCATGTTCCGTACTTTCGGGACGTGACAGATCTCATCATAGTCCCAGTAGTCAAGTACATATCCTAAGGGCTTTATCAACATGTAACATAGAGACAATCAGAGTACATGTTAAGATAAAGTACAACCAGATAGCGTACTATCATGTCGAGCAAGAAAGTCCTCCCTATATATGTCCAAGCATCCACTACAATATACATCGTATTTACAGTAATGGCCTCTAGGGCATACATATAACTAACAATCTCCCACTTGCACTAGGGCCATCCGTTGTGGTATCGCATACCAAACAATCAACTGTGGTTGAAGTATCTCATACTCAACCATCCCATAAAAGTCTCTACTGGGAAATAGGCCTTTGTGAGTGGATCCGCGCTGTTGTCCTCTGTGTCTACTCTCCTAACTTTGATCTCCCTGGAGATCAACCATCTCCATGATCAGGTGATGCTGCCTAAGAATTATATCTGGATTTCTGATGGGACGGGGGTTCCTTGGCAAAAGCCAGAACTCCATTGTCACACAATGGTAGGAACTAAGTTTATCTCATGAACTTAAATATATCCAGACTGCCTCTTTGGTAGTATCCTTGGTAATGATGTATCTAGTCTTTAATCGTCTAGTATGTCACGGTATCTAGCTTGGAACTCTTCCAACATACCGTCCCTCCACTGAGGGTAAAGACAATGCCTGTGATTGACATTCAGTCGTCCTTATCACCCTGGAACCTTTCCAGTGATTCTCCCCAGGATCGATTGATACCATCTCACTACAACTAGTGAGAATCCTAATATCCAATTAGATCTATCTCTTAGATATAAAACCTAGGATTTAGGTGGTATCACTATGATCCTATATGGAGAATCCTTGTGATAAGCGGAGATTGACCGAGCGTAGCATAGGAAACTCCATCCCTATCAAGAATATGTCATCCACGTACTCTACGAGGATCACCACCATACTACCTACTACCTTTTTGTATGTACATGGTTCATCTACAATTTTGGTGAAGTCAAACTCTTTGACTACCACATCAAAATAGATGTTCCATCTCCGCGATGCCTGATTTATCACATAAAACATCTTGCACACGTTTCCGCTGCTCCCACTGTCTATGAATCTCTCTGGCTGTGTACTTATAGACATTCTCTTCCAAATCAACATTTAGAAATGCAGTCATGACACCCAACCGCCAGATATCGTAGTCATGGTATGTAGCCGTGGCAAGTAGGATCTGGATGGATTTAAGCATAGCTTTGAAAGTCTTAACTTTACCATGTACACCAAGTAATCTTCTCAAGATATACTTGCTCCTGATGGGGTTTTAACCCTTCAGATATGTAACGTGTTAAAAATGATTAAATAAATAATTAAATGAATAAAAGTGTTTAAGTGAATTTTAGGATTTTCGGTAAAATAAAATGTATTTTTCGTAAAACCAAACCGGGATTTTTTTCATTATAATTTTTAAAATATCTATTTTAATTATGAAATTACTAGTAAATGTTGTTTATTTACCCACTTATAAATTTTTAGTTTAATAAAATATTTTTCCTAAATTAATTATTTTAAATATTAACATAAGCTTTATTTTTATACTAAATTAGTGTAAATTACAAATTTGAATGGTTTTAATTTTTAAAAATGAACCATGGCATGTTAGAAATTAGTGTGTATCATGCAAAATTTATTTGCAAATTTTTCCTAATTTCTAGAGTTTTCTTGAGTTGCTATAGTAAAGGAATAAAAATAAATAAATAAATAAAGCATGAAAAGACTTTATGTGATGTTTCTTTTCTTGAAGCTTCCACACTTTTCTTCACTCTTTTCTCTTGCTCCCTCTCTCTCCTACAATGGCCGGCCTCACCCATGGCAGCCCCCCCCCCCATTTCCCACTTCATTTTATTTCAAAATTCATCAAAAATACTTCAAAAATCCAATTAAAATTCCACAAAATCCTAATTATTTCATACCCTTTATTCTCTACTCTTCTTTACATGGATTTTGGAGTGGGAAAGCATGCATTTTTGAGGTTCATTTTCAAGTTTGGACATGAGGTTGTGGAGGTATAAATCTTTCTCTTTTGTTTTATTTCTATTAGATATTTCTTTTAAAGCATAATTAGATTAATTAGATTAATTCTAGTTGCAAATTCTAAAATTCAAGTTAGGGTTTGCAAATTCAAGAGGTGGTTTTTATTAATTAATTAGGGTTATAATAGCTAGTTTAACATCTTTTAGAGTGGAAAATTCTTGCATGGTGGTGGTATAATAAATTGTTTATCGAAATTGTTTTAATTAAACTATTTAGCTAACTAGATTTTTCTAAAATGTGTTTGTGGGTAAAATAAAATTCTTATTAAGGTTGTTATCATTAGATGGTAGTTTTAATGAGAATATTAGCATATTAATTGAATGAAAAACTTAGTTTGATCACTAGATTACTTTGATAATTGGAAAAATAGTAATAAAATGCTATTATTTTGTAAACTAGATTTTAGGAATTTCTAAATAAATGTGATTAAAAATATAATTATGGTTTCATTATATCATTATCATTATGAATTATGTTTTAATACATTAATTCATGAAAAATCACGTTTTGTGGTGGAATTGTGGTATTTTGCTTGAAAAATGTTAAAAATTGTTAAAAGTTGCAAACTAGAAATTTCAAATAAATGCAAAATTGTGTAATAAAAATAAAGTAAGGGGTTGTATAGTCTAGTTATGCTATTTAATGAGTTTTATAACCATTGGTTTCATTTAAATGTCAAGTTTTGATGAAAAACGGTAAATTGGCATTTTCGGGTTTTACGAAATCGGGCGATTTGATGGATTTTAGGGTTTCGATGGATTTAATCATGTTTTATAATATAAGTAATGTGTTTTAAAACTACGAGTTATTTGTTAATGTTTATCTCGATCCATTGGAGTTTGTACGCCGATATCGAGCGATATTTGGTGCTTTTGCGTGGACAGGACATAGGTTTTAACCTATGCTTGTTCCTTGTATCGTTTGACTTTCGTATGTGATTCAGTTTACGATGCTATTTATATGTTTGCGTCTAGGTACCCCTCACGTGGACTGCGGGCGATGAAGAGGAGGATGGCGACACTGTCTTCGGCAGACATGGACCAGGTGAGTAGATGTATATCTACGGGGGGAAGTCGGGTGGATGGCGTTTAGAACCCCCGCAACGTAGAATAGGAATAGTACTTATTGACATTAGGAAACCAGATGTGACCCTAGATTCTTAATGAGTAGGACCCTAGTAATGACCCTAGGCTGGACTAGACTGATTTAGGAAAACCATATCTGAGGATGAGTACTTTGGAAGAGGTTCGTAGGTTTCAGATAGAAACATACACACGCACACACTGAAACTCGACATGGGGTATACGTGTATGTGTGTATATATATAGAACTAGGTATAGGTATATACATATATATACAACACGTATATGGGATACATTGATGTGATATGATATCCGAGATATGATGAAACAGTGTAACTGGGCTTGATGCCGTGATTCTTGGCTATACAGTCGTATTAAGTGTTAGCGGATCATTAGAGAATGAGATAATGAACATGTATACTTAAATTATAAGGGGTAGTGATGATATTGAGGTACATAGGACTCTAAAATAGTACCCGGACTGTAACCTGTGATTGATCACGATATGGGATATGTATGACTTGATTACGACATCATATAGGTGTGACCTGATGTCGATATCATAGAGGTGTGACTTGAGGAAGATATGATATCAGTATGACTTAATCACAATATGATACATATGACATGATATTTCTGAGGATAAACTAATGATGCTTATTATGATGGCAATGATATATGATTGATGTAGGCGATTACAGTTTAGCACCTTGATCATGAGATATGTTGGTGATGACATTATATGAATAATGAGACACCTAGGAGATACTTGACCCGTACCCCGATATTGGGATATCGTACAATGGATTTTACCGTACGAGGCATAGATATGATGATTGATCCGCACTCTTGATTCGAGAAAGCCGTACTTCGTACGTGACGCTATTGAGGATGGATCGCCGACTATTAGAAATATTGATTCAGACCTAGGTAGACTCTTGTTTCTTAATGACTAGTTTCTTAGGTTAAGTTCCTTAGGAGGTTAGATGGACACTAGGTTAGGTTCGATTCATATAGTGATAGTTGTTCTCGTATGTCGCAGAGGGGTAGATAATGCACATCTGTCTTGCATTCATACTGTAATCATCATGGTGTATGTTCTTTTATATGTTGCTATAATCAGTATAAACTTTACCTGTTAGGACACCAGCACTATTACCGATGATGCGCATACTCCACGCACACTTATTTGCCGGCTCACACACATCATCATCGGTAATTGCTATGTCACGTACACTTTAGATCATATTATCTTTTATTGATAGAATCAGTTAACAACTAAACCGATATAATATTATGATTACTCTCTGATGTTAGTATAAGACATGATATTTATTACTTAGACATTCATGCATTCATATTTTCATGTTATCGCACAGTAGTATGGGCATATGCCGACACTTATCATATACTTACTCATGATTTTGAGATTTGGATTTCTATGAGATTTCTGGATTTTTGGGGAAAACCGCAAAAATATATAAAAAACTTCTCTCTCTCTCCTCTTCTCTTTTTAAAATAAGATGCGGTTTTCTCTTGATGTATGTGTCGTCCACCATGAGTATTTCATGTTTTCTGTTGGATTTCGAGACCCGATTCGAGGAGTGGATGAACCGTCTCGGGTACATGGTAGGCCCGGTATGGTACCCCGGGGCAAGAAGATCGAGTTGTAGACGATGAGCCTGGCAGGGGAAGGCTACCTACCGGTGATGTCTGGCGCGGCGGATATCCGGAGGATACCGACCGTTGTCGTGAGATTTGATGATATGGGCCGATCCGGACTGACGGAGCCCGAGGTATTGAGACTATGAGACTTGAGATTTACATGTTTGTGTCAATGTTTGACACGGATTTCCATGGATTTCATTGTTGAGATTTCAGATTCTTATACACATTTTACTATGATAACAGCCAAAGATTTCTTATACAGATATACCTGGATTTCAGGATTTCTTATTTTACATTCATGGTGCATGCATATCCATTCATATGACATAGTACTATATGAGGCACCGACACGACACGGAGTATTTGCACTTACACGTAGTATTACCCTGCTATTACTTGATGATTGAGACATAGTAGTGTATTATTATGACCTGGGATAGCGTCGTGCATTCGATTTCTTTTCGTAGATGTCTTCTACTCACGAGTTGGCAACTCACCCCCGTTGTGCCAAATTTTATTACAGGTTCGAGGTACAGGTTTCCCGGGCAGCTTGCTGGCACATCTTTTATTTCAGGGTGATTTGCACGGCAGGTTGGTTCACTTGTATCTGAACCACCATTGTATTTTATTCATTCATTTGTATCTAGTAAGCTCCATCAACCATACTTGTATTACTTGATAAGTTTATTGGACCAGTCTTTTATTTCGACCTTAGAGTCGCGCGTGTATTATTCTGATCTGGTGGTTTTGTTTTCTTTTGAGTTTTGAGCCTCGCCCTTTGGCGTTGTATATTATTGTGCCTGTTGTGGTTGATTCCGCCTATTGGCGTTGATGCTAGCTCCCGTTTGGGGATGCTTTTTATTGTTTATGCATATTATACTTGTTGTACCCGTTTGGGGGCCAGTTTTTACAGAGGAGACTCTGCCGAAATTTTTGGTAAAATTTGCTGATGTTTTTATACTTGTTTTCTTTTCTTTTCTTCTTTTTCTTCTTTTATGGTTTAGATTTCTGGACTTCGGCTTACTTAGGTCACGTGGCGCCTCTAGACGCTTCGTAATCTAAGTGCCGGTCACGTTCCGTACTTTCGGGTCGTGACAAAGTTGGTATCAGAGCGCTAGGTTTAACCTTGTATAAGTCTAGGTGACCCTTGGTTGATGGAGTAGGCGATTTAGGTAGAGTAACGTACCGTGGGTATGGTCCGCGGCATACTTACGATACGCTACTCTGCTTAAGGAGCCCTAGGATGTACATTTGTTTGCACCGTATTTCATTCGTTCCTTTGATCTATCTTCGTCGATGTCGGAGAGTGGTTTCTGTTACCACGGGGCGCACTGGCAGAGGGAGCTGCGGCTTGAATGCGATAACCATTAGAGTATTGGTTATTCTTGAGGATTGAAGCATTGCTTAGCGTGCGAACGAAGGGTATTCACATGCCGTCCGGATGAAGTTAAAGGGTTCGAACGATTATCAGAAAACCATTTTCCCAAGTTTAAAGTATTCGGAAGAACATGCAGGTATTTCGATGGACCCTCTAGAAGAATGAAACCCTAACTCGACATAATGACCACGAGAACGCCCTTGAACCTTAGGGTTTACGGCAGTTCCGCGGTGTCATTAGTGAGGCTTGGGTTTACCCTTCTATGGCTGGATCATCGATGCTGGGGTATGTACCGGATATTTTTAAACTGTACTTGAGTGTTGAGCTCTCGGGGACTTATGGGATTTTGATGGATTGATCGAAAAGTTTAATGTAGTCCGGATATCATGTGAAGGGATCGACTACGTGGGAGACTCTAGATATGAGTATTGCCGTTGGTAGCGCAGTCAGCACAGCTACGAAGAGACGAGTCGAAGCAATCGACATCAGAGGAAAGAGGCGCACATTGACGATAGTGTTTACGATGTGACTTGGTGATTTGAATTTCATATTTCTGTTATTGGATTTTGGTATTTTGAGGGTTTTGTTCTACGATTGGTATTTCTTATGTGTACCTTCATTACATTCTATCCGTGTTTCACATATCAGCTGTATTGATGTTGCTTGGTATACACCCAGTACACTTGATTTGGTTTTATATATTTTGAGATTTTTTTTATTTGATTTCGTGCATATGGGTTACACATGATTTTGATATATGCTTCGACCTAGTTTTTATCCATTTTCGTATTGTGATTTCGATTCTGATATTCGATGTATGTTTTCGTGCACCATGTGCACCTGATTAGGATTC
Source organism: Agapanthus africanus (assembly GCA_030015575.1). Taxonomy (NCBI): domain Eukaryota; kingdom Viridiplantae; phylum Streptophyta; class Magnoliopsida; order Asparagales; family Amaryllidaceae; genus Agapanthus; species Agapanthus africanus. The sequence continues at coordinate 364,787,140 of JASDDO010000018.1, forward strand.
TTGTGCATACTTGGCGCACTTGATGCGATTTTGTGCACACCAGATGCACTAAATCGGGGTTTTGTGCAGATTAGATGCATCTGATAGTGAGTCGTGCACGCCCGTTGCACTTGACAGATGTTTTGGTGCACACCTGTTGCACTTATTTTGTTTTTGTGTGTATTCATGGTATCTGTATTTGGTTTCGATTTCAGTGCGCACCGGACGCACATGATATTTTATTGATGTGATTGGGATTGATTTCAGTTTGAGCAGTATGTTTCATAGTCATTATTATTTGATTTAGTAATCAGGCGGGACGTGTATGTTAAATAAAAGATATATATATATATATATATATATATAGTTTTTTTTTAAAAAATAAACGTCCGCTACTTATGCCGTGATACGTGCATTGCACGGCGATTTTCAAGAGGGGTTTTCGTATGCTTCTTTATTATGATATTTAGGTGATTTCACTATGATGCACACTATATATAAGTTGTAGATTGATGTATATTATATTGGTTTTCATATTGGGTTTTGATATTTTATTCTCACCATAACTCCGATGATTGCGTTATGCTTGACGGAGTTGATTTTTGTTATGTATTGATGATTTCGGAGCCCCGACGATTTGAGTGTTTTGCTAAATATTTTAGTATTTGGAGGGGTAGTTTTAATTTAAATTCGGGGACCGAATTTCTAAAAGGGGGGAAGATTGTAACGTGTTAAAAATGATTAAATAAATAATTAAATGAATAAAAGTGTTTAAGTGAATTTTAGGATTTTCGGTAAAGTAAAATGTATTTTTCGTAAAACCAAACCGGGATTGTTTTCAGTATAATTTTTAAAATATCTATTTTAATTATGAAATTACTAGTAAATGGTGTTTATTTAGCCACTTATAAATTTTTAGTTTAATAAAATATTTTTCCTAAATTAATTATTTTAAATATTAACATAAGTTTTATTTTTACACTAAATTAGTGTAAATTACAAATTTGAATGGTTTTAATTTGTAAAAATGAACCAAGGCATGTTAGATTTTAGTGTGTATCATGCAAAATTTATTTGCAAATTTTTCCTAATTTCTAGAGTTTTCTTGAGTTGCTATAGTAAAGGAATAAAAATAAATAAATAAATAAAGCATGAAAAGACTTTATGTGATGTTTCTTTTCTTGAAGCTTCCACACTTTTCTTCACTCTTTTCTCTTGCTCCCTCCCTCTCCTACAATGGCCGGCCTCACCCATGGCAGCCCCCCCCCCATTTCCCACTTCATTTTATTTCAAAATTCATCAAAAATACTTCAAAAATCCAATTAAAATTCCACAAAATCCTAATTATTTCATACCCTTTATTCTCTACTCTTCTTTACATGGATTTTGGAGTGGGAAAGCATGCATTTTTGAGGTTCATTTTCAAGTTTGGACATGAGGTTGTGGAGGTATAAATCTTTCTCTTTTGTTTTATTTCTATTAGATATTTCTTTTAAAGAATAATTAGATTAATTAGATTAATTCTAGTTGCAAATTCTAAAATTCAAGTTAGGGTTTGCAAATTCAAGAGGTGGTTTTTATTAATTAATTAGGGTTATAATAGCTAGTTTAACATCTTTTAGAGTGGAAAATTCTTGCATGGTGGTGGTATAATAAATTGTTTATCGAAATTGTTTTAATTAAACTATTTAGCTAACTAGATTTTTCTAAAATGTGTTTGTGGGTAAAATAAAATTCTTATTAAGGTTGTTATCATTAGATGGTAGTTTTAATGAGAATATTAGCATATTAATTGAATGAAAAACTTAGTTTGATCACTAGATTACTTTGATAATTGGAAAAATAGTAATAAAATGCTATTATTTTGTAAACTAGATTTTAGGAATTTCTAAATAAATGTGATTAAAAATATAATTATGGTTTCATTATATCATTATCATTATGAATTATGGTTTAATACATTAATTCATGAAAAATCACGTTTTGTGGTGGAATTGTGGTATTTTGCTTGAAAAATGTTAAAAATTGTTAAAAGTTGCAAACTAGAAATTTCAAATAAATGCAAAATTGTGTAATAAAAATAAAGTAAGGGGTTGTATAGTCTAGTTATGCTATTTAATGAGTTTTATAACCATTGGTTTCATTTAAATGTCAAGTTTTGATGAAAAACGGTAAATTGGCATTTTCGGGTTTTACGAAATCGGGCGATTTGATGGATTTTAGGGTTTCGATGGATTTAATCATGTTTTATAATATAAGTAATGTGTTTTAAAACTACGAGTTATTTGTTAATGTTTATCTCGATCCATCGGAGTTTGTACGCCGATATCGAGCGATATTTGGTGCTTTTGCGTGGACGGGACATAGGTTTTAACCTATGCTTGTTCCTTGTATCGTTTGACTTTCGTATGTGATTCAGTTTACGATGCTATTTATATGTTTGCGTCTAGGTACCCCTCACGTGGACTGCGGGCGATGAAGAGGAGGATGGCGACACTGTTTTCGGCAGACATGGACCAGGTGAGTAGATGTATATCTACGGGGGGAAGTCGGGTGGATGGCGTTTAGCACCCCCGCAACGTAGAATAGGAATAGTACTTATTGACATTAGGAAACCAGATGTGACCCTAGATTCTTAATGAGTAGGACCCTAGTAATGACCCTAGGCTGGACTAGACTGATTTAGGAAAACCATATCTGAGGATGAGTACTTTGGAAGAGGTTCGTAGGTTTCAGATAGAAACATACACACGCACACACTGAAACTCGACATGGGGTATACGTGTATGTGTGTATATATATAGAACTAGGTATAGGTATATACATATATATACAACACGTATATGGGATACATTGATGTGATATGATATCCGAGATATGATGAAACAGTGTAACTGGGCTTGATGCCGTGATTCTTGGCTATACAGTCGTATTAAGTGTTAGCGGATCATTAGAGAATGAGATAATGAACATGTATACTTAAATTATAAGGGGTAGTGATGATATTGAGGTACATAGGACTCTAAAATAGTACCCGGACTGTAACCTGTGATTGATCACGATATGGGATATGTATGACTTGATTACGACATCATATAGGTGTGACCTGATGTCGATATCATAGAGGTGTGACTTGAGGAAGATATGATATCAGTATGACTTAATCACAATATGATACATATGACATGATATTTCTGAGGATAAACTAACGATGCTTATTATGATGGCAATGATATATGATTGATGTAGGCGATTACAGTTTAGCACCTTGATCATGAGATATGTTGGTGATGATATTATACGAATAATGAGACACCTAGGGGATACTTGACCCGTACCCCGATATTGGGATGCCGTACGATGGATTTTACCCTACGAGGCATAGATATGATGATTGATCCGCACTCTTGATTCGAGGAAGCCGTACTTCGTACGTGACGCTATTGAGGCTGGATCGCCGACTATTTGAAATATTGATTCAGACCTAGGTAGACTCTTGTTTCTTAATGACTAGTTTCTTAGGTTAAGTTCCTTAGGAGGTTAGATGGACACTAGGTTAGGTTCGATTCATATAGTGATAGTTGTTCTCGTATGTCGCAGAGGGGTGGATAATGCACATCTGTCTTGCATTCATACTGTAATCATCATGGTGCATGTTCTTTTATATGTTGCTATAATCAGTATAAACTTTACCTGTTAGGACACCAGCACTATTACCGATGATGCGCATACTCCACGCATACTTATTTGCCGGCTCACACACATCATCATCGGTAATTTCTATGTCACGTACACTTTAGATCATATTATCTTTTATTGATAGAATCAGTTAACAACTAAACCGATATAATATTGTGATTACTCTCTGATGTTAGTATAAGACATGATATTTATTACTTAGACATTCATGCATTCATATTTTCATGTTATCGCACAGTAGTATGGGCATATGCCGACACTTATCATATACTTACTCATGATTTTGAGATTTGGATTTCTATGAGATTTCTGGATTTTTGGGGAAAACCGCAAAAATATATAAAAAACTTCTCTCTCTCTCTCCTCTTCTCTTTTTAAAATAAGATGCGGTTTTCTCGTGATGTATGTGTCGTCCACCATGAGTATTTCATGTTTTCTGCTGGATTTCGAGACCCGATTCGAGGAGTGGATGAACCGTCTCGGGTACATGGTGGGCCCGGTATGGTACCCCGGGGCAAGAAGATCGAGTTGTAGACGATGAGCCTGGCAGGGGAAGGCTACATACCGGTGATGTCTGGCGCGGCGGATATCCGGAGGATACCGACCGTTGTCGTGAGATTTGATGATATGGGCCGATCCGGACTGACGGAGCCCGAGGTATTGAGACTATGAGACTTGAGATTTACATGTTTGTGTCAATGCTTGACACAGATTTCCATGGATTTCATTGTTGAGATTTCAGATTCTTATACACATTTTACTATGATAACAGCCAAAGATTTCTTATATAGATATACCTGGATTTCAGGATTTCTTATTTTACATTCATGGTGCATGCATATCCATTCATATGACATAGTACTATATGAGGCGCCGACACGACACGGAGTATTTGCACTTACACGTAGTATTACCCTGCTATTACTTGATGATTGAGACATAGTAGTGTATTATTATGACCTAGGATAGCGTCGTGCATTCGATTTCTTTTCGTAGATGTCTTCTACTCACGAGTTGGCAACTCACCCCCGTTGTGCCAAATTTTATTACAGGTTCGAGGTACAGGTTTCCCGGGCAGCTTGCTGGCACATCTTTTATTTCAGGGTGATTTGCACGGCAGGTTGGTTCACTTGTATCTGAACCACCATTGTATTTTATTCATTTATTTGTATCTAGTAAGCTCCATCAACCATACTTGTATTACTTGATAAGTTTATTGGACCAGTCTTTTATTTCGACCTTAGAGTCGCGCGTGTATTATTCTGATCTGGAGGTTTTGTTTTCTTTTGAGTTTTGAGCCTCGCCCTTTGGCGTTGTATATTATTGTGCCTGTTGTGGTTGATTCCGCCTATTGGCGTTGATGCTAGCTCCCGTTTGGGGATGCTTTTTATTGTTTATGTATATTATACTTGTTGTACCCGTTTGGGGGCCAGCTTTTACAGAGGAGACTCTGCCGAAATTTTTGGTAAAATTTGCTGATGTTTTTATACTTGTTTTCTTTTCTTTTCTTCTTTTTCTTCTTTTATGGTTTAGATTTCTGGGCTTCGGCTTACTTAGGTCACGTGGCGCCTCTAGACGCTTCGTAATCTAAGTGCCGGTCACGTTCCATACTTTCGGGTCATGACAAGATAAAGCAACCAAAGTCCATACTTTGTTGGTGTATAAGGATTCCATCTCAGATTGCTAAGCATCCAGCCATTCTTACAGAGTCCCACTCCTGATGGCCTGCTCGAAACTGGTTGGGTCATCATCTCATGATGCAATCCTCGCTCTCACTGTCATAGAGAAACCGAAGTATCTCTCAGGTGGGTGAGAAACCCTACTAGATCGGCGGCGAGGCTGAGGTTCATTGGAAACTATTGAATCATTCGGTTCTACTAAATCATCAGCTGTAGTTTGTATAGCTGGAACTCCTTCCAGTTCTACCTCATGACCATTAATTTCTTCACAAGAAATTCTCTTTCACAAGGGTGGCATGCTGAGAAACAAAAACACATTTTGTTCTCCAGTTTGGTAGAAGATATTCCCTTGCGAATACTTGGAATATCCAACAAACTTCCACAGAACTGACTTTGCCTTGAGCTTGTCCGGATTATGCTTTTAGACATAGGCTGGACAACCCCAAATCTTAACATACTTAAGATATGGTCTCTTCCCATTCCTTATCACATATGAAGTGGTAGGCAACTGATTTGATTGGAACCCTATTCAATAGGTATGCAGCTTCTTAAGTGCATAACTCCCAAAAGAAAATAGGCTACTCAGTAGTACTCATCATAGAGCACACTATATCACATAAGGTGTAATTGCTCCACCCCGATACACCGACGTGCTGTGGTGTATACGGAGGAGTAATGCTGAGAAAGAATCTCATTCTCCTTTAGAATAGTCCAGAAATCCCGTGCTCAAGTATTCTCCTCCTTGATTTCATCAAAGGACATAATACTTTTACCCGTTTTTGGTTCTCTACTTCTAACTTATATTCTGTGAATATCTCAAAAGGTTCGGACTTGTGTTTCAACATGAACATATGTCTGAATCTTGAGAGATTATCAGAGAATGTAATGAAGTACAAAGAACCGGTCTTGGTATGTGTAGACTGGGGACCTTCATACATCAGCATGTATCAATCCCAAGAGTTCTCTAACTCTTTCTCTGTTTCCAATAAACAGAGTTGTGGTCATCTTATCCTTGTGAAATAACCGGCAAGTTTCACAAGATGTAAATTCAAACAAATTTAAATATGCATCTTTATGTAACTTCAGCTAGTCGGGTCACATAGATATGACCTAGTCTACAATACCTCAAGAAGGATTCATTCATTTCTGAACTCTTCCTCTTGTGTGTGTATTGTATACTAATAACTGTAGTTTGATTTAGAACGTCAATGCTTTTAGATAACGTGCCTGAACCAGTCAACTCTTGATATAGGAAATGTTCAAAACATTATTCATCAATACAAAATTATATCCTTCTTTACTAATAAAGATACTGATATGATGTTGTATATCAGGTTCGGTATCTAATAACATTTGTTCAGAATCAATGTATTTGTTAATACAGGGTGATAACTACCAATAGACTTGGCTGCAACACTTGCACCGTTTCTATCTCATGAAACTTATCACCCGTTTTCAGTTCTCTATGTATCTGTAGCCCATGTAACAGATTACATATGCGGGATCCTGATCTGGTATCTCATACCCAAGACGTAAAGGATATTGAGAAACAGTTCTCGGAAATGAACATACCTGAAGAAGATGCATCAGCATGCACTTTCTTCGTTTGGGCGGCACGGGAAATCTTGTATTCCCCAATTTCCTGCTCTGTCTTATAACAATTTTAAGTTGGAGCGGGTCCAACGTTCTCTAGCGCAGTATAACAAGCGGGTTCGGTCAATACATCCGTATTATTATTTTTATTAAGGCGTGGCATAGTCGTAACCAGGAGAGAGAGAGAAGAAAACACTCAGCGTATACTCTTGCAAGATTAGATTGGTTATCTAATATATCTAATCAGGATGTCTCCCACTGTTTTAGTCAAATCTTCCTTCAAACCCTAAAAGGATAGACTAGCCGGGATTAATTACACGCTACAAGTTTGTCAATCTTTCAGCCAGGCCAGTACCGGTACTTTGAGGGAGGTTCCCCGCGCTTTCGCACGGACCTAATTAAAATAAACCTCGTTTTCCCAGGGGCATAACCCCCTTGACACCTTTCTAGACACCTACTTGATCGACTAATTGTAATGTGTAAAACTCTCCCAGGAGTAACTCTTACTCGCAGCGGGTATCGAGATCCAACTATCACATAGAAGGTATGCAATCTCATTGCAAATTTCAACACTTGAAATTCCCAATAATATTTTACGCCTAGCGTCCTATGACCTTGATGGAGGTCAACAAACCATAGGCTGCTAGTCAAGTTCTACCCGCCATTTCCTAATTGAATTAAACCCACCCGCACGACCCTTGACGGAGGTCAACAAGGCCGCACGACTATCCTAAAACAATCTGTATCATATGCATAAAAAGATAAATACTAGTTAGCTACCGCACACTACGCCTTGACGGAGGTCAACAAACGTAGCACGAATACTAAGTAGGACTTATCTGAAATGACGGAGGGCTACGACAGGTTTTTAAGAAAACCCTTTGCGTAATGAACTTGATATCGTTGTAGAATCGAGTGATTTTGAATGGGATGTTTTTGAGGCCTTTTCTAGTTTTGCTAAAGAGGTCACTCCCGGTGAAGGGATCGTCGGCTCTTTCCTCATCGAATAAGGTGCAGGATATTTCACAAATATCACTATGCAATGCAAAAACTATATAAGCAATCAAAAGACAAACCGTGTTTGTAGCATCTGCTAGTTTCACTAAAGAGGTCACTCCCGGTGAAGGGATATCGGCTCTTTCCTTATCGAATAAGGTGCTGGATGCTCTACAAGGAACATCGCTATGCAAAGCAAGAACTAGAGCTACCAGTTTTTAAACAAGTTTCTACAACATCTTTAGCTTTCTTTTAGTTTCATTAATCTCATTAATGAAGTCCCATTTTATTATGCTTCACAAGCATCACATTTGAAACGAAATCTGCAATATAACATATATCTCATATATATAATATAAACATTCTTCTCAGGCAGTAATATGATCTCATCACAGAACATTGCAGCAGAAGAAACATATATGAAATATTGGATATACTAGGAGGTTTGTGTTTTAGTACGAGCCTGTATAAAACACGGATTCCACGGTCGTGATGAATAGCCAAACCCACATCCCTAGACCCCTACGAGAGCGGCAAGCAACACTGCCAATTCTAGGGTTAGGATACCCGGTCTCGACTCCTCGAGATGGCCTCCCACTGGACCCTAGAACCCGTTACTCATGCTCCCCGTCTTGGGTCTACCTAATGCGGAAAAGTAAATAATATACAATGGTGACATCATCCTCAGCCCGGAAGTGCCCCAATAAAAGAATATTACATACAAATGAATTTTACATGAATGAAAATGAAAAACTCTCATCTCATATAAAACCCCCGGCTATTCAGAACATGACGATCCAATATAACATATCACAGCAACACATAATATCTCATATTATTAACGTAAGCAAGTATGCATACACCGATTGTCGTTAATGTATAGCAACAAAAACCGGCGATACAACTACATACTACACTTATGGTCACAGAAAAGAAAGTGTAAAACTACAATAGTTGGAATCCGCAACCTCCTTAGACATCGCATGCCTAACCAAATGAATTCCTTAAACATCGCATGCCTAACAATTATAAACCCCGCATTTTAGTCTCATTATCGAAAACTCTTTTCAATATCAAGTCGGGCAATTTAACAAGATTCCCGACATCCTCATCGAATGCTCGTCGCAAACTTTAGTAGACGGCCGCACCCCCGGATGCCGTCGACGAAGTGCACTAAGGCGGAACACCGCTACCGCGAGCACCCGAACGGATGCTTTTGGCGACAGGGTTCTCCTACAGTCACTTGGTCGGGGCTATGGGGTATGGCTGTCTATTAAGTTTACCCGGTGAGTATCCGCGTACGCTACGTGATTGCAACGGACTTTTGATCGCATCAAAATCCTGTTGCAACCGATCATCTGAGACTAAACTGCTAGATTTATAACATTCAAATTAGTTATCTCATAACTATTTGTGGATTCCAAATATTGTATCACATTCCAGATAAATAGACAATGTTAAACTTTCCGATCGAATAATCAAACGCCCAAGTTTTCCCAAATAGTTCTCAACACTTGAAATTGGTTTTAAAACATCCATCACATGCCACAGTACCAATGGTCCAGCCGTAGAAGGGTCAAGCCAACGCCTCACATGTGGAAACGCCGTACTGCCATAAACCCTAAGGTTTAGAGGCGGTTCAGACGGTCACATAATCGAGTTAAGGTTTGTGTTCTTCTAGAGGGTTCACCGCGTTACTTGCATGACTAAGAACGTTCTCAAACTACGGAAAATTCCAACACTTGGAAATTTTCCGGCAGGGGAAAAAGTGAGTTATTGATATCCGTTCGAACTTTTTAACACATTCTAAAATATTACCCGGACAAATTAAACGAAGTTAAATTATCCGATCGAATCAACGAGTCCCCAATATAACCCAGAAAACTCAACACTTGAGTATAATTAAAAATACCCAGAAATATGAGGAAACACCTACGGACATTACTGTGTAAACACGTGTCCCCAATTCACTGTTCTGGCCGCGGAAACACCGCGACAAGCATGTTCTTGCCGTGGTTCCGCGGAACTTTGAGAGAGTTGGGGGCTCGTGTTTCATGGTTATCCTTAAAATTCCCTGCTGATTTTTCTGAGTATTTTTAATGCAGAAAAAATCATATTTTTACAAAATTCCCAGAGAAGGGTATAAACCGGGGTTTCGGGGTTCGATCGGACTTTAAACTTCGCCTAGACTTCGCCTAAAGCTCTACCTTGGCTCTGATACCACTGTAGGGTTACTAGGCACTCTCACAAGGGTCTACGAGACATCAACCATGCCCAATTCAAAATTTAGACGTGCCGAACAACCCAAACCAAGATCTTTAAACTAGAGATTAGGCGAAACAAAGCATGTTAAACACTTTAACATCAAAGATTTTGGGATTACAACCTTTGTAGTCTAGTCCTTCACTTTATAAGCTCCGTGTTGAGGTCCTTTCGCTGCGATCATCATGTACCCGGGCTCTAGAGAGGCTCCACGAAGAGAAAGATGCAAGCTTGCTTCCGATCTTCGATAACTAAAATGATCTACCTTGAAGTTTCTATAACACAAGCTCTCACTCACTAAATGAAGTGAACACCCTAATCTAATTGCCAAGAGTAGATTAGGATGATGAAGTAGGAATTTAGCACTCTTTTGTTTTCTTAATCTCACTCAAAATCATCACTAATGAAAAAGCTAGTAAGCTTTTCCATGAAAGAAGAAGAAGGAAGAAGAAGATCTAATCCTTTTGTGATGAATAATGAAACTCATGTGTGAGGTTAGAAATGCAACCATGGTATATGTAACCCTTGTAGAGATTTAACTAAGGTTAAAGGGTTGGGTTGGGTTAAAACAAATATCTTGCAAAATATCAAAACAAATATCTTTGCACAAAACAAAACAAAACCTTCTAGAAGGTTCTAGAAAAGATTAACCCAAATCAACCCCTAACCATGTTTAATCTCCACTAAATATATTGCATTAATAACCCTAACATGTTACAATATTATATATCATATATACAATATTTATTGTAACAAAATAAAATAATACAATTAACATATATCGCATATATATCAATGTATTACCCGAGTGAGAAAATGAATCAATAAGTGAGCTAATATTAGTTAATGTAACTTAATATATCAAATATATAATTATATATTAAATAATCAAATCAACACTTGATCCGATAATCCGGCTATTTCACAAATAACCGACTAATATAATATGTATCAGTTCATCGAATCAACACTTGATCCGATGACCCGGCTATATCTCATATACCCGGCCGATATCTCATATTGTGTGAATCTAATACGATATCACATACACGTATTGTTCTCGATCCCGCACATATCATATATGTGCTCCTACTCCGATTTGCCTGAGCCAAGAAACCTCTATGTAGGACTCTAAAGAATCGTCAATACGCCGGTAGTAGGTGATGATCATATCAATCACCCACAAGCTGCAAGCGGTCAGCTAAACGTAACAGCCACCCAGGTATTGAGTAATCAGAAGATCAATAAGCAAGCCTCTACATTCTCCTGCGAATCCAATCAGTAACACTCTCGTACAGTTCGGTCTCTTTGTCTGATATATCGCATATATCGCCTAGGGGTGGTAAATGTCAGACCCCAGTAGCTTGATAAGTCGTGTCGATATGAGGTCTATAACAGTTCGAGAAACTACTGATAACACTTACCAGTAAATCTTAGCAACCCTGGGCAGGGATTTCCAGTTATAGCCAATCGAACACAGCACAACATTAACTCCCTATACCGGGAGAGACGAATCCCCTCCTATCGCTCATTGCCTCCATGCGATTCGGGACTGTACCCAAAGCCACCTTTTTGCACGCCCTCTTGGACGTGGTATGATGGAAATTAAAGCGCGGTGGGAATCACACAAGACTCTATGACGATCTCGGGTCTACAGACTAACCTGTACTAGTGTCACCTGAGAACTGCCATCTGACGTGAGGTATAATACCATCTGAGAGTTCTCGGCGAGTCCGTCCAGTGTACCCAGTCTCTACTGAGCACCCGTACACGATCCTTGATGTCAAACACCGATGGATATGGGATCATCCATCGCCCATCATATGGGTCAAGATGCGTATACGCCAGTCTATTCTGGTGTATCGATGCCCTATCTCGATACACCCTCGACTAGGAACAGTTATAGGATGTACTCGTCGACTACCATGGCCCCACTAGTATGATCTCATCATAGTCCCAGTAGTCGAGTACATATCCTAAGGGCTCTATCAACATGTAACATAGAGACAATCAGAGTACATGTTAAGATAAAGTACAACCAGATAGCGTACTATCACATCGATCAAGAAAGTCCTCCCTATATATGTCCAAGCATCCACTACAATATACATCGTATATACAGTAATGGCCTCTAGGGCATACATATAACTAACAGTATCCTCCTTCTTGAGTCCGGTTCATTCAAAAGGACCAAACCGTGCGGTTTCGGCCAGAGCGGACAATACCATCCGTGTTTGGGGGTGGGTCGTGACATTGTTGTAGTATCTCATACCTAACATCCCAAAAAGTCTTTCAAACTGCGTCTAGGGGAGGGCCTTTGTGAGTGGATCCGCCGTGTCGTCCTTCGTATCTACTCTCCCGATCTCGATTTTCCGGCGATCTACTATCTTCCGGATCAGGTGATACCGCCTAAGAATATGTCTGTATCTCTTACGGGACCGGGGTTCCTTGGCCAAAGTCATAGCTCCATTGTTATCACAATACAAAGGTATTAGATGCTCAATGGATGTAAAAACACCAAGTTCAACTATGAACTTCTGTAGGGATGCTAGGCACACACACAAGGGTCTATGAGGTATCAACCATGCCCGATTTAAAATTTAGCCGTCCCGAACAACCCTAAACGAGATCTTTAAACTAGAGTTTAGGTTAAAACAAGCATGTTAAACACTTTAACACTAAGTGAGAGAGATTACAACCTTTGTAGATCCGGTCCTTCACTTCATAAGCTCCGTGTTGTGGTCTCTTCACTGCGTTCATGTTCCGGACTCTCGAGAGGCTCCACAAAGAGAAAGATGCAAGCTTGCTTCCGATCTTCGATAGCAAAGATGATCTACCTTGAAGTTTCATTAACATAAGCTCTCACTCACTAAATGAAGTGAACACTCTCATCTAAAGGGCAAGGGTAGATGAGGATGATGAAGTAGGATTTTTTCTCTCATTTATAATCTTTTTCTCACACATAATCATCACTTAAAAAAAGCGAGAAAGCTTTTTCCATGAAGAACTCAAGGAAGAAGATGAAGGAATAATGATTAGAATCCTTTTGTGATGAATAATGAGAAGAAGATAATGATTAATAATGCAACCATAGTTAACTAAACCATTATAGAGATTTAACTAGGGCTAGGGATTGGGTTGGGTTAAAGATGAGTCACTTGAAAATATCTTTGCAAAAACAAAAAGAAACCTTCTAGAAGGTTCATGAATGCACTAACCCAAATCAAACCCTAACCTTATTTAATCTCCACTTAACATTTTGCATTAGTTATCATATCATGTTACAATATTATATATCACATATATAATATTTATTGTAACAAAATAAAATAATACAATTAACATATATCGCATATATATCAATGTATTACCCGAGTGAGAAAAAGAATCTTTTAATGAGCTAATATTAGTTAATGTAATTTAATATATCATATATATTATTATACATTAAATTATCGAATCAACACTTAATCCGACAATCCGGCTATATCGCATATAACCGACTAATATATCATGTACCGATTCATCAAATCAACACTTGATCCGATGATCCGGCTGATATCAAATATCGCGAGAATAGAATATGGTATCTCATATCGCATTATCCTCGGTCCTGCACATATCACATATGTGCCCCTACTCCGTTTTGCCTGAGTCAAGAAACCTCTGTGTAGGACTCTAAAGAATCGTCAATACGCCGGCAGTAGGTGATGATCATATCAAACACCCACAAGCTGCAAGCGGTCAGCTAAACGTAACAGCCACCAAGCTATTGAGCGATCAGAAGATCAACAAGCAAGCCTGTACATTCACCTGCGAATCCAATCAGTAACACTCCCGTACAGTCCGGTCTCGTTGTCTGATATGTCGCATATCTCGCCTAGGGGTGGTAAACGTCAGACCCCAGTAGCTTGATAAGTCGTGTTGATATGAGGTCTATAACAGTTCGAGAAACTACTGATAACACTTACCAGTAAATCTCAGCAACCCTGGCCAGGGATTTCCAGTTATAGCCAATCGAACACGGCGCAACATCAACTCCTTATACCGGGAGAGACGAATCCCCTCCTATCGCTCATTGCCTCCACATGATTCGGGACTGTACCCAAAAGCCACCTTTTTGCACGCCCTCTTAGACGTGGTATGATGGAAATCAAAGCACAGTGGGAATCACACAAGACTCTATGATGATCTCGGGTCAACAGACTACTATTTACCAGTGTCACCGGAGAACTGCCATCTGACGTGAGGTATGATACCATCTGGGAGTTCTCGGCGAGTCCGTCCAGTGTACCCAGTCTCTACTGAGCACCCGTACACTATCCTTGATGTCAAAAACCTATGGATATAGGATCATCCATCGCCCATCACATGGGTCAAGATGCGTATACGCTAGTCTACTCTGGTGTATCGATGCCCTGTCTCGATACAAGCTCGACTAGGAACAGTTATAGGATGTACTCATCGACTACCGTGGCCCTACTAGTATGATCTCATCATAGTCCCAGTAGTCGAGTACGTATCCTAAAGGCTTTATCAACATGTAACATAGAGACAACCAGAGTACATGTTAAGATAAAGTACAACCAGATAGCATACTATCATGTCGAGCAAGAAAGTCCTCCCTATATATGTCCAAGTATCCATTATAATATACATCGTAAGTATAGTAATGGCCTCTAGGGCATACATATAACTAACAATCTCCCACTTGCACTAGGGCCATCTGTTGTGGTATCACATACCCAACAACTAGTTGTGGTTGAAGTATCTCATACTCAACCATCCCATAAAAGTCTCTACTGGGAAAAAAACCTTTGTGAATGGATTCGCGCTGTTGTTCTCTGTGTCTACTCTCCTAATCTCGATCTTCCTGGAGATCAACCATCTCCATGATCAGGTGATGCTGCCTAAGAATTATATCTGGATTTCTGATGGAACGGGGGGTTCCTTGGCAAAAGCCACAACTCCATTGTCACACAATGGTAGGAACAAAGTTCATCTCATGAACTTATATATCCAGACTGCCTCTTTGGTAGCATCCTTGGTAATGATGTATTTTGCCTTTAATCGTCTAGTAAGTCATGGTATCTAACTTGGAACTCTTCCAATATACCGTCCCTCCAATGAGGGTAAAGACAATACCTGCGACTGACATTCAGTCATCCTTATCACCCTGGAACCTTTCCAATGATTCTCCCCAAGATCGATTGATACTATCTCACTACAACTAGTGAGAATCCTAACATCCATTTAGATCTATCTCATAGATATAAAACCTAGGATTTAGGAGGTATCACCTTGATCCTATATGGAGAATCTTTGTGATAAGCGGAGATTGACCGAGCGTAGCATAGGAAACTCCTTCCCTATCAAGAGTATGTCATCCACGTACTCTACGAGGATCATCACTATACTCCTTACTACCTTTTTGTATATACATGGTTCATCTACCATTTTGATGAAGTCAAACTCTTCGACTACCACATCAGAACAGACGTTCCAACTCCGCGATACCTACTTTATCACATAAAACATCTTGCTCACGTTTCCGCTGCTCCCACTATCTATGAAACCCTTTGGCTGTGTACTTATAGACGCTCTCTTCCAAATCATCATCTAGAAAAGCAGTCATGACACCCAACCGCCAGAAATCGTAGTCATGGTATGTAGCCGTGGCAAGTAAGATCTGGATGGACTTAAGCATAGCTTTGAAAGTCACAACTTTTCCATGTACACCAAGTAATCTTCTCAAGATATACTTGCTCCTGATGGGGATTTAACCCTTCAGATAAAGCAACCAAAGTCCATACTTTGTTGGTGTACAAGGATTCCATCTCAGATCGCTAAGCATCCAGCCATTCTTACAGAGTCCTACTCCTAATGGCCAGCTCGAAACTGGTTGGGTCATCATCTTATGATGCAATCCTCGTTCCCACTGTCATAGAGAAACCGAAGTATCTCTCATATGGGTGAGGAACCCTACTAGATCGGCGGAGAGGCTGAGGTTCGTTGGTTACTTTTGAATCTTTTGGTTCTATCAAATCATCTGCTGCAGTTTATATAGCTGGAACTCTCTCCAGTTCTACCTCATGACCAATAATTTCTTCACAAGAAATTCCCTTTCAGAAAGGTGGCATGTTGAGAAACAAAACATCTTTTGTTCCTCGGTTAGGTAGAAGATATTCCCTTGCGTGTGCTTGGGATATCCAACAAACTTCCACAGATCTGACCTTGCCTCGAGCTTGTCCGGATTTTGCTTTTTAGACATAGGCCGTACAACCCAAATCTTAACAAACTTAAGATATGGGCTCTTCCCTTTCCATATCACATATGAAGTGGTAGGCATCTGATTTGATTTGAACCCTATTCAATAGGTATGCAGCTTCTCAAGTGCATAACTACCAAAAGGAAATAGGAAACTCAGTAGTACTCATCATAGAGCACACCATATCACATAGGGTGCTATTGCTCCGCCCCGATATACCATCGTGCTATGTTGTATACGGAGGAGTAATGCCGAGAGAGAATCTCATTCTCCTTTAGAATAGTCCAGGAATTCTGTGCTCAAGTATTCTCCTCCTTGATCTCATCAAAGGACATAATACTTATACCCTTTTTTGGTTCTCTACTTCTAACTTATATTCTATGATTATCTCAAAAGTTTCGGACTTGTGTTTCAACAGGAACATATGTCTGAATCTTGAGAGATCATCAGTGAATGTAATGAAGTACAAAGAACCGATCCTGGCATGTGTAGACAGGGAACTTATATACATCATCATGTATCAATCCCAAGAGTTCACTAACGCTTTCTCTGTTTTCAATAAACGGAGCTGTGGTCATCTTATCTCTGTGACATGACCGGCAAATTTCACAAGATGTAAATTCAAACTAATTTAAATATGCATTTTTATGTAACTTCAGCTAGTTGGGTCGCATTGATATGACTTAATTTACAATACCTCAAGAAGAATTCGTTCATTTCTGAACTCTTCCTCTTGTGTGTGTTCTGTACATTAAGAATTGTGGTTTGATTTAGAACGTCTATGCTTTTAGATAACGTGCCTGAACTGATCAACTCTTGATATAGGAAATGTTCAAAACATTATCCAACAATACAAAATTATATCCTTTCTTTACTAATAAAGAGACTGATATGATGTTGTATATCAGGTTCGGTATCTAATAACATTCGTTCAGAATCAATGTATTCTGATAATATAACAAACTTGGTGTTCAGTTGATAAAACTGCACATTTGTTATTACATTTTCCCTACCATTTCCATATTTAAAAAGGTCTTTATTATAATATATCATACATATGAGGGTTTATGTGTAAGAATACTATTTTCCATGTGTTGATATATTGTAATTAGCATTTGGTAGGAAAATTTATGCAATTAATATTATTGACCAAATCCTAATAGAACTAAGTCTACTAAATATTATTTAAGTTGTTGTGCAGAATTTTCAGGTCTTAAATCAAGGAAATCAAGTTGTTAAAGCTAACCTGCCTAATTAAGAAATCAAAATTAAGAAATCAATTCTAGCAGAAGAAAAGAAAAGATTTCCGAATTCTGAAGGTTCCAAGAATTGCCAAATGTCACAACGAGCCAGCCCCAGAAAAATGATGAACGGATGAGATATAATGGCCGCGGATCCGCGGCCATAACCCCCCTTGGGCCGCGGATCCGCCGCAATACAGAGAGGTTGGAAGCTGAGATTTTTTGGGCTGAATCTTTTCTGTTAGCTTCCAAATTTAGAAGCTAAATTTCTGCCTTTGGGGACTATAAATAAAGACCGAGAGGCTCTTGGAAAAATTATCAAGCCGACGAGATCACGAAATCCAAGACGGCTCACGCATCCAGGCTGATCATCAACTGTTCGTCTACCTCCTTGGAAGAGATCGAGAAGCAAACTAGTATTTGTAATCATTTTCTAAGGGATCAAAGTGTAATGAATATTGTTGATTAATAAAGGTAGCTCTTTTTCCTATTCTATTTCTTTGTAGTTTAATTATGCATTTTCTCTCCATCTCTTTTTCTCCCAACATGCGCGAGTAATTCTCCGCTTGTTAGGATTCGTAGTATTAGGGTAGGTTAATGGATGATGAAAATACCTAAACTCTTTTTAAATCCTATAAAGTTTATGAACTTTATCAAAAGAATCATTAACATCCTAATCGGGCGCGCTAACAATTCTTTGTTAGTTCCGACCGCGATTAAAGATTAGATTAATGATTGTTTTGGTAAAGGCTAGATATGAACGGAGTTCCATGTCGAGATAAGGGTTAAGAATGAGATTCCTTTTCCCTCCAGAAACCCTAATCTACACGCATCACCGTCGTTCTAGTTTTAAATCTATTAAAAGATAAAAAGGGTAACTTTTAATTAATCATCCATAACTACTAAATCCTAACGAACCCTACAAGCCCTCTTATTATATTAACTACATCTCTAAAATAATCTAGATCTATATTTTTGCGTTCTTTCTTAACGTAGATCTAGAAACCATTCACAAAATTCTTTATTCCTCCTCTCTTTTTTTTAACACATCTAAAGTAAGAGTAAAAGATTCAACGTTTCCCTGAGGACGACCCGTACTCATCTCGGTCTAGCTACGTGCGACACCGTTATTGATTGCGGTTATTCTACAAACACACTTTTTCACATCAATCAAATGGCGCCGTTGCCGGGGATACGTGCGTAATTTTTTATTTTTACTATTTGTGTTGAATTCTTAGACGAGTTATATCATTATTAACACAAAACTGCAAATTGCATATTTAACGATTTGTGCGTGAATTTTGCAAGGAGATCCGGAGTCATAGAATTAAGGAAAACAGGAAACAGAGACATTTTTAGAGATCCAGAGAAGCAAAAGAGGCCACAAAAAAATTTTCATCAACTGTTCTCTCCACAACGCAGCGGAACCGCGGCGCAAAGGGGCTTTTTGCGGCGGAATCGCGGTAGGTTAGAAGGGTTAGGGCTACAAAACTCTCTGGTATCTTTCTTAACTCCTTCTCTCTCCCCTCAAATCCAATAAAATCTATCTTCTGCAGGATTCTTTGTAAAATAGCGCCGCTCAAAAAAAAATCTTTTTGCAAAAGTTTTGTGATTGGTTTTGTTTTGCATATTTTAATACGGACTTTAAGGGGCAAAGACCAAATCAAGATTAGGTGGGGATTTCATCACCCTTCCTAAGCCCCACAAATCACAAACTGAGCATATAGATCAACCCTTCATTAATTTAAAAAATATCTAGACCAGACTCTAAGGACTGTCGCGCTCAATAAGGACAGAAGAAGGTCGTGGGTAATCTATCGTTTATCCGCATTACTTTTGTGGTGCCTAGGCAAGTGTGTCAAAAGCTAGTGGTTTTTAATTAGGCCCACTACTGTGGTTCCTTCCCACTTCCTGGCACTTACCAGGCTACAAGGAAAGTACGGAGGCGGTAGAGAATTGATCCTGCGGCTTATCCTTTGGAAGTCTAGGAGCGGTCTAGAGACTGGACCTAGGTGACCTTAGTTATAGGGTTGCTTGTGCATCTTAGGGTGATTTGTCTTAAGTCCCACTTTTTTAAAAAAAAACCAATTTTAAATCACATACACGCTGCCACTTGCACTAAACCCGCTTAGTGCCTGCTCGTCTGGACACGGGATCCTGGTGCCCGTCTTGTCCGCGTTCCTGCTATCGACGCCGAAGTCGGTACTTCTTCATCTTCTTTTCCCCCACCACACACCACGACCGAGATGGACGACACTCCATCAGAATATAACACCACGCTGCCACCGCCCGTAGGTGCGCAGAATCCACCGCGCATCTCTCTCCAAGAGAGATGCTATCCTATTCGTGGTCCTCTTCCCACTTGTCTATCTCTTCCACCACCTAACGGGGATAATTTCGAAATTAAACCCTACTACATCAATCTGCTGCCCAAATTTCACGGGCTTGAATCGGAAGACGCATACGTTTTCATCACCAAATTCGAAAACGTATGCGCAATGATGGGTACTTCACAATTGACTGTCGATGCTATGCGCTTACGTCTTTTCCCATTCACACTGTGCGACTTGGCAGAAAAATGGCTTTACAATACTGCCGCACACTCTATCACTAATTGGGATGAATTCGTCATAGCATTTCTTAAGAAGTTTTACCCAAACCATAAGACTGCCCGTGTTAGAAGCGAGATCAACCAGTTCACTCAGCTTCCCAATGAACCATTTTGGAAGTGCTTTGAACGTTTCAAAGATCTGCTTGTCCAATGTTCTCATCATGGAATCAATAGATGGGATTTATGCCGAATTATATATGAGGGCATTAATCCAGCGACAAAGCAGATGCTTAAAACAATGTGTCAATGCAATTTCATGTCTAAAGATGACGGTGAAGCTTGGAAGTATCTGGAAGACCTCGCTGAACACACTTTGCAGTGGGAAAGCGTAAGACCACCTTCATCTAGGGGAGGTGTTCACCAGCTCGATGTTTCTATTGCAGTAAAAGCCGAAATAGCAGCGATACGGAAGAAACTCGACGCTATTGAGAACAAATTTTCATCATTCTCCCTAAATCAGGTCACGCTTCCTAAGACCGTCTGTGGTTGTTGTTCGGATCCTTCACACTTAACGGAAGAATGTCCTATGAATGCATCGTTTCAAGCTAATGCTGCTTTTCAGCAGCGACCTAGAAACGACCCTTATTCTTCCACGTACAATCAAGGATGGAGGAATCATCCTAACTTTGCTTGGAACCAAAACCAACAAAGCAATTATCAAAGACCTCCTCCACAGCAACCACAACCACAGAATCAGCCCCCTTTTCAGTCACAGAATTTCCAAAATCCGACCAACATTTCTACACCACAAGTGGCCGGTACTGACAACTCACTTGCATAAACTTTGGATATGTTCATGAAACAATCCATGCAATTGTCGGCTGAGATGACGTCTTCTATTGATACCCTAACGAAAAACTCCGCCTCCCATGGTCAGAGTATTAAATCAATAGAAAACCAAATCATACAGTTAAACGCCGCAATGAGTTCGAGAGAAAAAGGGAAACTCCCATCTCAACCCATACCTAATCCTGGCCACTCACAAAGTTATAATGTGAGTGCTGTTACCACGTTGAGATCGGGAAAAGTGTTGAATAACCGAGTAGGTGAGCAATGTGATGATAGTGAAACCAATGATACCCCAGCTTTTTCTTCTTCCCCTAATTCGTCTAGTCTCCCACCTTCACCCGAGCCTATTCTCCGTTTTCCCCAAGGCTCGAACCCTTCGCCCATTTCCTCGAATCTACCTAAACGATCCCCACTCTAGTTTTGGGATCGAATCCGTCCCCACAATCCTCTCCAATGTTGGACCAAACCCTTATTGATAAAGCACCTTATCGAAACAGGTTAAGGGGCAATAGACCAAGTCCACAAATGGAGAAGATTGTGGAAATTTTTAAGCAAGTTAACATAAACACTTCTCTCCTAGATGCTATTCAACAAGTTCCGTCATATGCGAAAATCCTAAAGGACTTGTGCACTAGGAAGAGAAAAGTTCAAGTACCTAAAAAAGTTTTCCTTGCGAGTAATGTGAGCACTGCTTTTACACAATAACTACCTAAGAAACGAAAGGACCCCGGAAGTCCTACAATTTCAATTTCTATTGGGGGTAAAAATATCAATCGTGCTCTACTCGATCTAGGTGCTAGTGTTAACTTGCTTCCGTATTCTGTTTATGAGCAATTAGGGATTGGAGAGTTAAAACCAGCCCATTGTACTCTCCAGATGGCAGACCGATCGATCACCAAACCTCGGGGAGAACTAGAGGATGTGTTAATTAAAGTCGGGGAATTCATATTTCCCGTGGACTTTATTGTTTTAGATACACAACCTGTGGCAAACCCACGCAATCAAATCCCGGTGATACTCGGTCGACTCTTTTTAGCCACTTCCAACGCAGTAATCAATTGTAGAAACGGCTCTATGACCCTATCCTTTGGAAAGAAGTCAATTGAGCTTAACATTTACAAGTTGGGAAGTGAACCCTCCGAACCCTATGCTCATGTGTGTTCTGTCGAATTAATGGATGTCGACAGCAGCGAATTTGATCAACCTCATAATTCTGACTCTTTTCATATGTTGTTGCTTGACACGGACTCTTCCACCGAGTTGTCTGAATCAACATCTAACACTGATAAGGAACTTTTTATAGAGTCTGACGATCATCCCATTTTTTCTGATGACATTATTTTTTGGGGTATCGATGAAAGCTTTGAGGAAATTTTCGCTAATGAACTCGTATTTTTACAAGACACGGGTGTTGAGATGAATCAACTCCAAGATGAAGAAATTGGACCTCCACCCCTTCTTTTGGACAATCATGATAATGCGAGTAATCCATCATTACTATCACTGTGTCGTCTCTCCAAATTGAGACGCAATCCTTTTCCATTACACCTCTTATCACCTCCCCACTTCTTCATGTCGAAAGGTGACATGTTCTTCCACCAACCTTGGTGCTTCATCGATAAAATTTTTGAATGGTTGGTGTTGACCTTCGGTCTTTGCAAAGCTTGGCATTGACCAATAACCTTACCCCCCTCGTATGATTTTAATTGCTTAACATTATTTAACTTAAGTTTGGGGGGGTTGGTATATTTTGGCTCTTGAAAGAAAATGATTTTTACAAAATTGTGAGCCAAAAATAAGTTTGGGGGAGGATTTTCACTTTCATATATTCTTGCCCCCATTAATAATTTCCTCTCAAGTCTACAGGTTTTTGAGCTTAACGGATGACATCAGTGAGGACACTGCTGTAAACAGGTTTGGGGGAGGTTTGTGCTTATACTTTGCATTATACTATATTAAAGCAAAAATTTTTTTTTATAATAAAAGAATAGAAAGTGAAAAATTACATCAAAAAGATAGGAATAGTTTAAGAAAACCAAGAAAATTAGAAGTTTTCTTAAACGAACTAGTAATAAGTAGTTATGAGCTGTTGTCCCAAGGGTTAGTAAGATGAAGGAAGTCACTAATCTGAGGATAAAAATAAGTCTGAAAAATAGTTTCTATTCTGGAAGCCAAACATTTGAATATTGATACCCTACTATATGCACTTACACACGTCTTGAAACTCGGGATAGTAGAGGATACCTTGAAATGCTCTTGTCTAAAAGCCAAAGTATGAAGGAAATAAAAAAAATGAAGAAAATATAAAAATGGTGAAAAAAGAAAAATGAACACTGGTTTTGTATCGCCAAGGCAGCAATAAAAAAATATAGCGAGGGTGCCTCTTTACCTAGTGCCCTAAGGCCAACTGGTCTGGGAGTCACTGCTAAGCCTTAGGGGGTGCAAGACGAGGAAAATACTATCACCTAATCAGCAAGCACATGAGTAATCGGTCGGTTGGTACCTCAAGAAGTATTAACGGTCGCATGAAAATGTGTGAGCAAATCTAAATATTCATCAAATTAAAAAGTACTGAGGTAGATGGACAAGAGTATGATAGCTTGAATTGAATTCTCCGAGTGTAGGGATGTTCTATACACACACGTAGGGGTATATGATCAATGTTTGGAAGAAAGATATGAATGAAGAATAAAGACGATATTTTATTGAGGGATGATGTGATTTCTAACATTTTTTCATGACTATTAAGACAGGGCTCATGACAACTGAAAAGTTAGTGTAGTTGGAAACTCTTATTTTCAAAGTCTTTCTTTTATGGTTCTTATCTTTATATGTAAATTTCACCATCTCTCTTTTGTTATTGGATTTTGTGGGTGTAATCCGCTGAAAACCCTCAGGAGACAACACTCCTCCTACTAGGGACACCTAGAGTTTTAACGGCTTGTTGCACGTGCTCAGTGCAATCGTGTTTGCCTACGAAAGTGTGCTTAGTTTTCTCCTTTCTTCTCTTGAAATAAACTAGTTTGCTCGGGACGATCAAAGATAAGTTTGGGTGTATTTGTTCAGTTGATAAAACTGCACATTCGTTATTACATTTTTCCTACCATTTCCATATTTAAAAAGGTCTTTATTATAATATATCATACATATGAGGGTTTATGTGTAAAAATACTGTTTTCCATGTGTTGATATATTGTAATTAGCATTTGGTAGGAAAATGTATGCAAATAATATTACTGACCAAATCCTAGTAGAACTAAGTCTACTAATATTATTTAAGTTGTTGTGCAGAATTTTCAGGTCTTAAATCAAGGAAATCAAGTTGTTAAAGCTAACCTGCCTAATTAAGAAATCAAAATTAAGAAATCAATTCTGGCAGAAGAAAAGAAAATATTTACAAATTCTGAAGGTTCCAAGGATTGCCAAATGTCACAACGAGCCAGCCCCAGAAAAATGATGAACGGATGTGATATAATGGCCGCGGATCCGCGGCCATAACCCCCTTTGGGCCGTGGATCCACCGCAATACAGAGAGGTTGGAAGCTGAGATTTTTTGGGCTGAATCTTTTCTGTTAGCATCCAAATTTAGATGCTAAATTTCTGCCTTTTGGGACTATAAATAAAGACCAAGAGCTTCTTGGAAAAATTATCAAGCCGATGAGATCACGAAGTCCAAGACGGCTCACGCATCCAGGCTGATCATCAACTGTTCGTCTACCTCCTTGGAAGAGATCGAGAAGCAAACTAGTATTTGTAATCATTTTCTAAGGGATCAAAGTGTAATGAATATTGTTGATTAATAAAGGTAGCTCTTTTTCCTATTCTATTTCTTTGTAGTTTAATTATGCATTTTCTCTCCATCTCTTTTTCTCCCAACATGCGCGAGTAATTCTCCGCTTGTTAGGGTTCGTAGGATTAGGGTAGGTTAATGGATGATGAAAATACCTAAACTCTTTTTAAGTCCTATAAAGTTTATGAACTTTATCAAAAGAATCATTAACATCCTAATCGGGCGCGCTAACAATTCTTTGTTAGTTCCGACCGCGATTGGAGATTAGATTAATGATTGTTTTGGTAAAGGCTAGATATGAACGGAGTTCCGTGTCGAGATAAGGGTTAAGAGTGGGATTTCTTTTCCCTCCAGAAACCCTAATCTACACGCATCACCGTCGTTCTAGTTTTAAATCTATTAAAGGATAAAAATGGTAACTTTTAATTAATCATCCATAATTACTAAATCCTAACGAACCTTACAAGCCCTCTTATTATATTAACTACATCCCTAAAATAATCTAGATCTATATTTTTGCATTCTTGTTTAACGTAGATCTAGAAACCATTCACAAAATTCTTTATTCCTCCTCTTTTTTTTTAACACATCTAAAGTAAGAGTAAAAGATTCAACGTTTCCCTGAGGACGACCCGTACTCATCTCGGTCTAGCTACGCGCGACACCGTTATTGATTGCGGTTATTCTACAAACACACTTTTTCACATCAATCACTTCGCTGCAACACTTGCACCGTTTCTATCTCACGAAATTTATCACCCGCTTCTCAGTTCTCTACCTATCTGTAGCCCATGTAACATATTACATTTATGGGATCCTGATCTGGTATCTCATACCCAGGACGTGAAGGATACTGAGTAACAGTTCTATATAATGAACACACCCGAAGAAGATGCATCAGCATGTACTTTCTTCGTTTGGGCGGCACTGGAATTCTGGTAATCCCTTATTTCCTGCTCTGTCTTATAACAATTATAAGTTGGAGTGGGACCAACATTCCTTAGCGCAGTATACCAAGCGGGTTCGGTCAGTGCATCCGTATTATTATCTTGATTAAGGCGTGACATGGTCGCTACCAGGAGAGAGAGTGAAGAAAACACTCAGCGTGCGCTTTTACAAGATTAGATTGGTTATCAATTTATCTAATCAGGATGTCTCCCACCGTTTTAGTCAAATCTTCCTTCAAACCCTAAAAGGAAAGACTAGCCGAGATTAATTACACCCTACAAGTTCGCCAATCTTTCAGCCAGGCCAATGCCGGTACTTTGAGGGAGGTTCCCCGTATTTTCGCACGGACCTAATTAAAATAAACCTCGTTTTCCCAGGGGCATAACCCCGTTAACACCTTTCTAGACACCTACTTGATCGTCTAATTGTAATGTGTAAAACTCTCCCAGGAGTAACTCTTACTCGCAGCGGGTATCGGGATCCAACTATCTCATAGAAGGTATGCAATCTCATTGCAAATTTCAACACTTGAAATTCCCAATAATATTTTACTCCAAGCGATCTATGACCTTGACCAAGTCAACAAACCATAGACTGCAAGTAAAGTTCAACCCGTCATTTCCCGATTGAATTAAACCCATCCGCACGACCCTTGACTGAGTCAATAAGGCCGCACGACTACCCTAATCCAATCGCATCATATGCTTTACAGATAAGCACTAATCAGCTACCGCACACTACGCCTTGACTAAGTCAACAAACGCAGCACGAATACTAAAAACTACTTATCTGAAATGACTGAGGGCTACGACAGGTTTTTAAGAAAACCCTTTGCGTAATGAACTTTATATCGTTGTAGAATCGAGTGATTTTAAATGAAGTGTTTTTTAGGCTTTTCTAGTTTCGCTAAAGAGGTCACTCCCGGTGAAGGGATCGTCGGCTCTTTCCTCATCGAATAAGGTGCAGGATATTTCACAAATATCACTATGCAAAGCAAGAACTATAGAAGCAATCAAAAGACAAACCGAGTTTGTAGCATCTGCTAGTTTCACTAAAAAGGTCACTCCCGTTGAAGGGATCTTCGGCTCTTTCCTCATCGAATAAGGTGCAGGATATTTCACAAATATTACTATGCAAAGCAAGAACTATAGAAGCAATCAAAAGACAAACCGAGTTTGTAGCATCTGCTAGTTTCACTAAAGAGTTCACTCCCGGTGAAGGGATCTCGGCTCTTTCCTTATCGAATAAGGTGCTATATGTTCTACAAGGAACACCGCTATGCAAAGCAAGAACTAGAGCTACCAGTTTTTAAATAAGTTTCTACAACATCTTTAGGATTTTTTTATTTCATTAATCTCATTAGTGAAGTCCCATTTTAATATGCTTCACAAGCATCTCATTTGAAACGAAATCTGCAATATAACATATATCTCATATATATAATATAAACATTCGTCTCAGGCAGTAATATGATCTCATCACAGAACATAGCAGCAGAAGAACATATATAAAATATTGGATATACTAGGACGTCCGTGTTTTAATACGAGCCTGTATAAAACACGGATTCCACGGTCGCGATGAATAGCCAAACCCATATCCCTAGACCCCTACGGGAGTGGCAAGTAACACTGCCAATTGTAGGGTTAGGAGACCCGGTGTCGACTCCTCGAGATGGTCTCCCACTGGTCCCCAGAACCCGGTTACTTGTGCTCCCCGTCTTGGGTCTACCTAATGCGGAAAAGTAAATAATATACAATGGTGATATCATCCTCAGCCCGGAAGTGCCCCAATAAAAGAATATTACATACAAATAAATTTTACATGAATGAAAAAGAAAAACTCTCATCTCACATAAAACCCCCGTCTATTCAAAACGCGACGATCCAATATAACATATCACAGCAACACATAATATCTCATATCATCAACGTAAGCAAGTATGCGTATCCCGATTGTCGTTGATGTATAGCAATGAAGCCGGCGATACACCACATACTACGCTTACGGTCACAGAAAAGAAAATGTAAAATTACAACAGTTGGAATCCGCAACCTCCTTAGACATCTCATGCCTAACCAAATGAATTCCTTAGACATCACATGCCTAACAATTATAAACTCCGCATTTTAGTCTCAATATCGAAAACTCTTTTCAATATCTAGTCGGGCAATTCAACAAGATTCCCGACATCCTGATCGAATGCTCGTCGCAAACTTTAGTAGACGGCTGCACTCCCGGACGCCGTCGATGAAGTGCAGTAAGGCGGAACACCGCTGCCGCGAGCACCCGAACGGATGCTTTTAGCAACTGGGTTCTCCTACAGTCACTTGGTCGGGGCTATGGGGTGTGGCTGTCTATTAAGTTTACCCGGCGAGTATCCGCGTACGCTACGTGATTGCGATGGACTTTTGATCATATCAAAATCCCGTGGCAACCAATCAATTTGAAACTAAACTGCTAGATTTATAACATTCAAATTAGTTATCTCATAACTACTTGTGAATTCCACATATTGTATTACATTCCAGATAAATAGACAATATTAAACTTTCCGATCGAATAAACAAACATCCAAGATTTCCCAAATAGTTCTCAACACTTGAAATTAGTTTAAAAACATCCATCACATGCCACAGTACCAATGGTCCAGCCGTAGAAGGGTCAAGCCAACGCCTCACATGTGGCAACGCCGTACTGCCCCAAACCCTAAGGTTCGGAGGTGGTTCAGACGGTCACATAATCGAGTTAAGGTTTGTTGTCTTCTAGAGGGTCCACCGTGTTACTTGCATGACTTAGAACGTTCTTAAACTACGGAAAAATCCAACGCTTGGAAATTTTCCGGCAGGGGAAAAGTGAGTTATTGATATCCGTTCGAACTTTTTAACACGTTCTAAAAATTACCCGGACAAACTAAACGAAGTTAAACTTTCCGATCGAATCAACGAGCTCCCAATACAACCCAGAAAACTCAACACTTGAGTATAATTAAAAATTCCCAGAAGAATCAGGAAGTACCAACGGTTATTACTGTGCAAAAACTAACCATCAATCTACAGTAACGGTCGCGGAACCGCCGCCAATTCCTGGGTTTGGCCACGGTTCCGCGGCGTAATAGTTGAGTTACGGTGTCGTTTTTCATAGTTCCCCATAAAATTATCTGCTGAATTTTCTGAGCATTTTTAATATGAAAAATATCAACTTTTTGAAAAATATCCAGAGAAGGGTATAATCGGGGGTTTCTGGGTTCGATCGGACTTTAAATTTCGCCTAGACTTCGCCTAAAGCTCTAGCTTGGCTTTGAAACCACTGTAGGGTTGCTGGGCACACGCACAAGGGTCTACGAGGCATCAACCATGCCCGATTTAAAATTTAGCCGTGCCGAACAACCCTAAACGAGATCTTTAAACTAGAGTTTAGGTGAAAATAAGCATGTTAAACACTTTAACACTAAGTGAGAGGGATTACAACCTTTGTAGATCCGGTCCTTCACTTCATAAGCTCCGTGTTGTGGTCCCTTCGCTGCGATCATCATGTTCCGGACTCTCGAGAGGCTCCACGAAGAGAAAGATGCAAGCTTGCTTCCGATCTTCGATAACAAAGATGATCTACCTTGAAGTTTCATTAACACAAGCTCTCACTCACTAAATGAAGCGAACACTCTCATTTAAAGGGCAAGGGTAGATGAGGATGATGAAGTAGGATTTTTTCTCTCATTTATAATCTTTTTCTCACACATAATCATCACTTAGAAAAAGCTAGAAAGTTTTTTCCATGAAGAACTCAAGGAAGAAGATGAAGGAATAATGATTAGAATCCTTTTGTGATGAATAATGAAAAGAAGATAATGATTAATAATGCAACCATGGTTAACTAAACCTTTGTAGAGATTTAACTAGGGTTAGGGTTTGGGTTGGGTTAAAGATGAGTCACTTGAAAATATCTTTGCAAAAACAAAAAGAAACCTTCTAGAAAGTTCATGAATGCACTAACCCAAATCAAACCCTAATCTTGTTTAATCTCCACTAAACATGTTGCATTAGTTATCATATCATGTTACAATATTATATATCACATATATAATATTTATTGTAACAAAATAAAATAATACAATTAACATATATCGCATATATATCAATGTATTACCCGAGTAAGAAAAAGAATCTTTTAGTGAGCTAATATTAGTTAATGTAATTTAATATATCATATATATTATTATACATTAAATTATCGAATCAACACTTGATCCGAAAATCCGGCTATATCGCATATAACCGACTAATATATCATGTACCGATTCATCGAATCAACACTTCATCCGATGATCCGGCTGATATCAAATATAATGAGAATAGAATACGGTATTTCATATCGCATTATCCTCGGTCCTGCACATATCACATATGTGCCCCTACTCCGTTTTGCCTGAGTCAAGAAACCTCTGTGTAGGACTCTAAAAAATCGTCAATACGCTGGCAGTAGGTGATGATCATATCAAACACCCACAAGCTGCAAGCGGTCAGCTAAACGTAACAGCCACCCAAGTATTGAGTGATCAGAAGATCAACAAGCAAGCCTATACATTCTCCTGCGAATCCAATCAGTAACACTCCCGTACAGTCCGGTCTCGTCATCTGATATGTCGCATATCTCGCCTAGGGGTGGTAAACATCAGACCCCAGTAGCTTGATAAGTCGTGTCGATATGAGGTCTATAACAGTTCGAGAAACTACTGATAACACTTACCAACAAATCTCAGCAACCCTGGCCAGGGATTTCCAGTTATAGACAATCGAACACAGCGCACCCAAAATCCACCTTTTTGCACGCCATCTTGGACGTGGTATGATGGAAATCAAAGCACAGTGGGAATCACACAAGACTCTTTGACGATCTCGGGTCAACAGACTACTCTGTACCAGTGTCACCGGAGAACTTCCATCTGACGTGAGATATGATACCATCTGGGAGTTCTCGGCGAGTCTGTCCAGTGTACCCAGTCTCCACTGAGCACCGATACACCATCCTTGATGTCAAACACCGATGGATATGGGATCATCCATCGCCCATCACATGGGTCAAGATGCGTATACGCTAGTCTACTCTGGTGTATCGATGCCCTGTCTCGATACACCCTCGACTAGGAACAATTATAGGATGTACTCGTCGACTACCGTGGCCCCACTAGTATGATCTCATCATAGTCCCAGTAGTCGAGTACATATCCTAAGGGCTTTATCAACATGCAACATAGAGACAACCAGAGTATATGTTAAGATAAAGTACAACCAGATAGCATACTATCATGTCGAGCAAGAAAGTCCTCCCTATATATGTCCAAGCATCCATTACAATATACATTGTATGTACAGTAATGGCCTCTAGGGCATACATATAACTAACAACGTCTTCATCAAGACAGTCTCTTTGGCAGCATCATTGGCAACGATGTATTCAACCTCTATCGTCGAGTCTGCTACGGTATCTTGGTTGGAACTCTTACGACATGCCGCCCCTCCAATGAAGGTGAAGACGAAACCCGAGACTGACTTACTGTCGTCCTTATCACTCTAGAAGCTCGAATCGGTAAAGGACTCCACCTGGAGTTCACCGTTCCCATACACCAAGAACATTTCTTTGGTCCTTCTCAAGTACTTAAGAATGTTCTTCACAGTTGTCCATTGTTTTTCCCCAGGATCTGATTGATACCTACTCACTACACATAGTGAGTAAGCTACATCCGGTCTGATACATAACATCGCATACATGATGACCCAACTGCAGAAGTATAAGGTATTACTGTCATGCGAGCCCTCTCCAAATCAGTCTTGGGAGACATCTCTTTGGAGAGAGTGATTCTTGAACAAGCGGGTAAATTACCACGCTTAGAATCTTTTATATTAAACCTCTTTAGTATGGTGTCTATGTACCTGGATTGGGATAATCCTAACATCTATCTCTATAGATCATTATCCTCAGGATGTAGGAGGCATCACCTAGATCTTTCATGGAGAACTTTTATGATAAGAAGAGCATGACCGAGTGTAGCATAGGAACATCATTTCCTAACAAGAGTATGTCATCTACGTACAATACGAGGAAGACAACCTTACTCTCTACAACATTTTTGTATACACAAGGTTGATCTACGTTTTTGATGAAGTCAAACTCTTTGACCGCCACATCAAAACAGATGTTCCAGCTCCGCGATGCCTGCTTTCATCCGTAGATTGATTTAAGGAACTTGCACACATTTCCGCTACTCCCACTGTCTATGAATCCCTCTGGATGTGTCATGTACACGCTCTCTTCTAAATCAACATTTAGAAAAGTGGTCTTGATGTCCATCTGCCAGATTTCATAGTCATGGTATGCAACAATGGTAAGTAGGATCCTGATGGACTTAAGTATAGAGACGGGAGAAAAAGGTTTCATCATAATCGACACCAAGTCATTGGCGAAAACCTTTAGCAATAAATCTGGCTTTGAAGGACTCAACCTTTCCATCTACACCAATTTTCTTCTTAAAGAGCCACTTGTTCCCAATGGGTTTTACCCCCTCAGGAGCAACTTCCAAAGTCCATACTTTGTTGGTGTACATGGATTCCATCTCAGATCTCATAGCATCCATCCATTTCACAGAGTCCCTACTTATGATGGCCTGCTCAAAAACTAGTTGGGTCATCATCTTCCATTATGCAATCATCACTCCCACCGTCTTTGAGAAAACCACAGTATCTCTCAGGTGGATGAGAAACCCTACTAAATCTACGTAGTGTCTGAGGTTCGTCGGGACTATTGAATTCTCTGGTTCTACCAAATTGTTACTTATAGTTTGTGTAGCTGGAACTTCTTCCAGTTCTACCTTATTACCACTAATTTCTTTCACAAGAAATTCCTTTTCTAAAAAGGTGGCATATTGAGAAACAAACACTTTTTGTTTCTCAGTATGGTAGAAGATATATCCATATGAATCATTTAGATATCCCACAAACTTACACAAAACAAACCTTGTCTCGAGTTTGTCCGAATTTTGCTTTTTAACATAGGCCAAACAACCCCATATCTTAACTTGTTTAAGAGATGGTCTCTTCCCATTCCATATCTCATATGGAGTGGTAGGCACGGATTTGTCGGAACCCTATTCAATAGGTATGCAGTTTTCTCAAGTGCATAACCCTAAAAGGAAATAAGTAACTCAGCAATATTCATCATAGAGCACACCATATCTAATAAGGCGTGATTCCTCCGCTCCGATACTCCATTATGCTGTGGTGTATACGAAGGAGTAAGCTAAGAGAGAATCCTATTCTCTTTTAAGTAGTCTCGGAATTCCGTGCTCAAGTATTCTCCTCCCCGATCAGATCGAATGATTTTAATACTTTTACCCGTTTAGTTTTCTACTTCGCACTTATATTCCTTGAATTTCTCAAAAGCTTCAGATTTGTATTTCAACAAGAACACATGTCCAAATCTTGAGAGATCATCGGTGAATGTAATAAAGCACGAGGAACCATTCCTGGCATGTATAGACATAGGACCGCATACATCACTATGTATCAGTCCCAAGAGTTCAGTAGCTCTTTCTCCGTGTCCTGTAAACGGAGTTTTGGTCATCTTTCCTTTGAGACATTACTGGCAAGTTTCATAAGATGTAAATTCAAAGAGATTTAAATATCCATCTTTATACAACTTGGCTAGTCTTGTCGCATTGATATGACCTAGTCTACAATACTACAAGAAGGTTTCGTTCATCTTTGAACTTTTCCTTTTATGTGTGTTCTGTATGTTTAGAACTGTAGTTTGATTTAGAACATATATACTGTTACATAACGTACCAAACCCAATCAACACTTGATTTAAGAAAATGTTCATAACATTTTTCTCTAATACAGAGTTATATCCTTCTTTATCTAATAAAGAAATTGATATTATATTGCACATCATTTTTGGTACGTAATAACAGTCGTTCAGAACCATTTGGTAATACTGGGTGATATTCGCCAACTGCTTTAGCCATAACAATTGCATCATTCTCTACTACTAGAGACTTATTACCCTTTCCCAGTTCTCTACTTCTCTTTAACCCATGTAACAAATTACATATGTGGGATTCTCATCCGGTATCCAATACCCAGGACGTAGAGCATACTGAGAAATAGTTCTCGGTAATGAACACACCCGAAGAAAATACATTATCATGCTCTTTCTTCGTTCGGGTTGCGTGGGAATCCTGATATTTCCATATTTCTTGCTCAGACTTATGACAATCATAAGAAAAAACAAAACCAACGTTCCCCAGCTCAGTATAATAAGCGGGTTCGGTCAATACATCCATATTATTATCTTGATTAAGGCATGTCATGGTCGCTACCTGAAGAGAAAGAGAAGGAAACATTTTAGCGTGCGCTCTTTGCAAGATTAGATTGGTTATTATCTTATCTAATCAGAATGGCTCCCACTGTTTTTATCAAATCTTCCTTCAAACTCATAAAGGTAAGATGAACTGGGATTAATTACACCCTATAAGTTCACCAATCGATCAGCCATGCAGGTATTGGTACTCTGAGGTAGTTTTCCCATGCTTTTGCATAGAACTAATTAAATAATCTCGTTTCCGCAAGGGAATAACCCTGTTAACACCTTTCTTAGACACCTACTGGATCAGCTAATTATAAAGTGGAAAACTCTCTCAGAAGTAACACTTACTCGCTGTGGGTATCGGGATCCAACTATCTCATAGAAGGTATGCAATTTCATTGCAAATTTCAACACTTGAAATACTCGATATCTATTTTTACCCCTAACGACTTATGACCTTGACAAAGGCCAACAAACCATAGGCCACTAGTCAAGTTCAACCTGTTCATTTCGTGATTGAATTAAACCCACCCGCATGACCTTTGACATAGGCCAACAAGGTCGTACGACTACCCTAATCCAATTGCATCATATGCGGTAGATAAACACTAATCAGCTACCGTACACTACGCCTTGACGAAGGCCAACAAACGCAGCACGAATATTAAATAGTCCTTATCTAAAATGACGGAGGGCTACGACTGGTTTTTAAGAAAACCTTTAGCGTAATGAACTTGATATCGTTGTAGAATCTAGTGATTTGAAAAGGAGTGGTTTTTATAGCATTTGCTAGTTTTGCTAAAAAGGTCGCTCCCGGTGAAGGGATCTCGGTTCTTTCCTTATCGAATGAGGTACTGGATATTCATCAAGGAATACCACCATGCAAAGCAAGAACTAAAGAAACTAACAAAACAAAACCAAGTGGGTTGTATCATTTACTAGTTTTTCTAAAGAGATCACTCTCGGTGAAGGGATCTTGGCTCTTTCCTCATCGAATGAGGTGTTGGATATTCATCAAGGAATAGCACTATGCAAAGCAAGAACTAGAGCTAACTTTTTGAAAATTTTGATTCTATAATATCTTTAGGTTTCTTTTCTTTCCATTAATCTCATTAATGAAGTCCCATCATTTATGTTTCCCTAAACATCACAGAAAAGAAACAAAAATAGAACGTGCGCTTATGCCATTCGTACTTGCCACGGGGCCCCATCATGCACCGTTAGGTTACTTAACTAACGGCAGAGCAGGGGCTGGACTAGCGCGGGTGCAAAATGTTAGTGTATATGCCCTAGAGGCCATTACTGTATCATACTAGTATGTATATTACTTGATGGAAGCTTGGGATATTCACAGTTGTACAGACAATCTTGCTCAATATAGTAGTATGCTACTTGGTTTGTCTCTGCTTTAATGTGTACTTGTGTGTTTATTTATTATATCACCTATACGCATTAGTAGAGCCCTTTGGATCTTTGCTTGATTACCGGCGTTGTGATGGCGATCACACTCGTGGGGGCTGGGTAATCTACAAGCACATCCTTATACAAGTCCCTAGTCGTGGGAGTATCGAGATAGGGCATCGATACTCCGGAGTAGACTAGCGTATGCGCTTCTCATCCCAGCACGGGAGACGGTCTGTCCCACAGCCGTCGGTACGTCGTACTTGAGATAGTATGCGGGTGCTCATTAGGTTACGAGTACACTGGACAGGACTCGTCGGGAACTGATGGTTGGTATTATACCTATCGTCAGTTATCAGTTCCCAGGTGACATGAGTACAGCTTAGTCCGCTGACTTGACACTGTCACTCCGCCTCGAGTGTGTTCCCACTGTTCTTTGATTACTACCCTACCACGGCTCTTCTGAGCCGTGCAAACAGGTAGTAGTTGGGAGCAGTCCCGAAGCACTTGGAGGCAGTGACGGTTAGACAGGATTCGTCTCTCCCGGTATTGGGGGTTGACATCGCGCTGTGTCTAGAAGAGCCATTACACAAGTAGTCCCTGGCTAGGGCAAGCGAGATATACTGGTAGGTTCCAGTGCTATCTCAGGGTGTTCTGGGCTTCACTCCGACACGACTTGTACCGCTATTGGGGGACTGACGTTTACCGCCCCCTAGGCCCGCCATGCGATGTATCAGACGAACAGACCGGACTGTACGGAGAATGCCACATTCAGACTCAGTAGGAGTTCAGATGGGGTTCACCTCGTCAGCCTTCTTGTCGGCATCTACCTGGGGACCGTTACGCACAGCTAGTGCCGCTTGCGGTCTGTGGTTAAACCCACTGCCAGCGTAGTGTCGAGTCTTTAGAGTCCCACACAGAGGGTATTCGCCTCTGGGCAAAACAGGGTAGAGGTCGCATGGTTTTGCGACAGGGTCCGTTCTCATCCGCGCACTTATGCACGTTTGGAGTCCGGACGGATATTACTGGCTGGCTCTGGTTTGAGTCAGATACTGGTATATGTTTTGGGGTTGCTTTTATCTCTCAGTATTCGTGTTCCTCGGAACGAGAATGCAGGTGTGTATGCACAGTTGTTTGAGGCGGAGGAAGAGGTTTTTCATTAGGGTTTCGGAACGGGTGCGTATGCACAGTTGACAGTCGTCTTTTTCCAAACCCTAATGGATTTATGAAATATTAATTAATAATAGTAATTAAATGAAATTGTGTCATGGTTGATTTTGTTGACTTGTTGACCATGGTTGACTTGTTGACCATGGTTGAATGTTTGACCATCATCATTGCTTTGCAAGGATACTCCTTGATTCTAGCTTACATTCATTTAATGAAGTGATGATAATGGTCATTCCAAATACAACCATCAACTATTTCATTTGAATTATTATTATTAATTAGATAATTCTTTTTCTTTTGTTATGGTTGCAAAAGGAAAAGAGAGCTCATTCTATCATAACCATTCTCTCTCCTCACTTCATCTTCTTCTTCCTCAAGCTCAAGGAGAATCCTTCTCATGTGTTGAGAATCCCTCTCCTTGAAAAGAAAACACCTTTTTGACACTCTCTACTCACTCTAGGATCAAAGGTTTAGCAAGCCGAAGATTCTAGTTCTCTCAAAGTTCGAGAAAGAGCCCGAAGGTTGAACCCTCAGGTGGATCCATCTTTGACGGAAGAAGGCTACGAGGAAAGAACCATCAACCTCTACTAGGTTTCAAGAAGAAGGAGTTCAAGTTAGGTATAACCCCTAACCGAGTAGATACATCTCAAGTTAGGATGCTAGTGTATGGTTTAGCAAAGATCCGGCTTTTACGGTCCATGTTACAAAGTTTAGAAAATTTTTTTTTTTACCGTTTCCGCATCCCCGAAAGTACCGGGAGAGGTAACGTGGACCTAACAGTGGTATCAGAGCCTAACTAAACTTAAACTAGCTTGGTAGCAAAGTGTATGGAAGTTCGAAACGGAAAAATCACAAAAACCGGAAATCAAAACCCTAAGTTTCTGTTGAAATTTTTTGTGCTCTAAAAGTAAAAAGTTTTACTCCTAAAATCGGCTCAGGGTTTTGTGAGAACACCCACCAAAAACGATCCCATGAATCCTTCAAACCGCCGCGGATCCGCGGCCTCAGCTATTCTCTTAGCCGCGGATCCGCCGCCGTTTGGGCTCTTCATGTGATCGTGTTTTGTGCAGTGTTCTTCTGGTAGGGTTTTGGGATTTTTCAAATATGTTATATGTGCCCAGATTTTCCAGAAAAGAAATTTACTTTTGGGGTCCTATAAATCTGTATTTTTTCGAACTTCGCTACACTTTGGCTATATTGGTTATATCTGTGATGTTTGTATGTATTGAACGTCGGCTAATCGCTATAAGTCGATTAGTCGGGGTTATACATCTCTGTGATCTGTGTTTGATATTGGAATGTGTATATGAATGTGTTGGACTGTCGCGGGTGAATAGCCGGGGTGGATGTGAGATGAGCTTTTGTTTTTCTTTCATTCATTTGTAAATGTAAATTGATGTAATAATATTATTTGTATGGCCGCACAACCGGGTCGGGGTTGTAGCCGTCATTGTATAATTCTTTTTACTGTTTTTTCTCCTAGGATAGACCCATGGAGGGGTGCACAAACTACCGGGTACTTGGAGGGTAGTTTGCAGCACCCGTAGGGGTCTTGGGTGGGGTTTTGGCTATTCACCGCGACCGTGTTATCCGCTTTTCGTTGCAGGCTCGAACGGATTGCGGATTCCTAGTATATCCAATGTATTCATCTGTGATCTGTAATGTCTATCATTGCTTTATATTTAGGCGTTGCTTATGTTTTACAGCCGCGCTAGCCCAGCCCCCGCTCTGTCGTTAGTTAAGTAACCTAACGGGTGATGACGGGACCCCGTGGCGAATGCGAATGGCATAAGCGTACGTCATATTTTGGTTGTTTTCTGCAATGGTAGGATTTAAATGATGGGACGCATTAAAAGAACTAATGCAAGAAAATAAACCTAAAAGATGTTGGAACATTTTTTCAAAAAGCTGTTATTGCAAGGACGTTCATTTTTGTTTTGCATCGCGGTATTCGGTTGTGAATGCCCAGCACCTCAGTCGACGAGGCAAGGGCCGAGATCCCTTCATCGGGAGTGACCCCTTGGACAAAAGTTTGCGTCAGGGTAATAACTTCACTATAGTCGATTATTCTTGCTTTGCATCGAGGTATTCAGTTTGGAATATCCTGCACCTCATTCGACGAGGAAAGAGCCGAGATCCCTTCACAGGGAGTGACCTCTTTAGCAAAAGTTTTCGCCACTGTATTTTCAAAAAGGTGCAATCAGGTTCCTTCAACGATATCAAGTTCATTACGTTAACGGGTTTTTCGCCAAAAACCCAGCCGTAGCCCTCCGTCGTTTCGGATTAATATTATTCAGTATTCGTGCTGCGTTTGTTGACCTAGTCAAGGCGTAGTGAACGGTAGCTAAATAATATTTTTCTGTGGATTGCAAATGTGATTGGTTAGGACAGTCGTGCGGCCTTGTTGACCTAGTCAAGGGCACGTACGGGTGGGTCTAATGCAATCAGGATTATGACGGGTAGAACTTGTCTAACAGTTTGTGGCTTGTTGACCTAGTCAAGGTCATGAACAGTTAGGGGCAAAAACCACATCGGGAGTTTCAAAAGAACTGAAACTTGCAGATTTAGCATACCTTCTGGAGTGTGGTGACTAGAGTGGATTCCGTCTAGGTTATCACACAATGACAGTTGGATCCCGATCCCACTGATGAGTTGGATTACTCTCGGGAGATTATTTCACTTAACGATCAATGCTATAAACCTACTAGGTGTCTAGAAAGGTGTCAGCGGGGCTATGCCCCCAGGGAAAAGAGGTTCTTGAATTAAGGAACTTCGCGAAAGCGTTGGAAAACCTCCCTCGAAGTACCGACACTAGCCTGGCTGAAAGGTTAAGCAAGTATTGTGACGTGAATTAAAACCCGGCTAGTTCTTCTTTTAAAAAGGTTTTAAGAAGAATTTGAGTAAACAGTGGGAGACATCCTGGTTAGATAAATTAATAAACCAATCTAATCTTTCAAGAGCATACGCTGAGTGTTTCTTTTCTCTCTCCAGGCAGCAACCTTTTCACGCCCTAATCAAGATAATAAAATGTATCGCTTGACCGATCCGAATTCTTATTCGGGACTGGGGAAAGTTGGTTCAGCTCTAACTTGTGACAACAGTCATGAGTATGAGAATGGGAAAGGGGATTGTATGGATTTCCAGGATACCCAGTCGAAGAAGAAGCATGGTTTTGCATCTACTTCAGGTGTTCTTGTAATTGAGAACTGTTTTACGGTCAGCCCTACCTCCTGGGTACTTGATACCGGATCAGGATCTCATATCTGTAATTTATTGCAGGGACTGAGAAAAAGTAGGAAAGTTGCACCGGGTGATATGTCGCTCAGAGTAGCGAACGGAGCACAAGTTAATGCGGCAGTCGTCGGTGAATATCACCTAGTATTGCCAAATGGCAAGACTATGATTTTGAACGATTGCTACTATGTACCCTCCATGGTTTGCAACATCATATCAGTTTCTTTACTCGATAAAGATGGATATAACTTTGTTCTTGAAAAGAATATCATGAACATTTACCTTCATAAGGTACTGGTTGCATAGGGTACACTGTGTAATGGTATCTACGTTCTAAATCAGAATACAGTTCTCAATATACAAAACACACGCAAGAGGAAGAATTCAGATACGAATGAATCCTACTTGTGGCATTGTAGACTTGGTCATATCGGAGAGAAAAGACTGAGTAAGTTGCATAAAGATGGACTATTGAATGCGTTCGAGTTTTCATCTTATGGAACTTGTCAGTCTTGTCTCAAAGGGAAGATGACCAAATCTCCGTTCACCGGACATGGAGAAAGAGCAACCGAGCTCTTGGGACTCGTACATAGTGATGTATGTGGTCCGATGTCTATACATGCAAAGGGTGGGTTCTCGTACTTCATCACATTCACTGACGATCTCTCTAGGTTCGGATATGTGTATCTGATGAAACACAAATCTGAAGCTTTTGAGAAATTCAAGGAATTCAGAAACGAAGTAGAGAACCAGACAGGCAAAAGTATCAAGATCCTCCGGTCTGACAGGGGAGGGGAGTACTTAAGCACGGAATTCCTGGATTACTTAAAAGAGAATGGTATTCTCTCTCAGCTTACTCCTCCTTATACACCACAGCACAACGGTGTTTCGGAGCGGAAGAATCGTACCCTACTGGATATGGTTCGCTCCATGATGAGTAATGCCGAGTTGCCTCTTTCATTTTGGGGACATGCGCTATTGACAGCAGCATACCTATTGAATGATGTTCCGTCTAAATCAGTGCCTAAGACTCCGTTCGAGATATGGAATGGAAAGAGGCCATATCTTAAAAGATCTAAGATATGGGGTTGTCCGGCTTATGTTAAAACGCATAAACCAGATAAACTAGAGGCACGGTCAGTTTTATGTAAGTTTGTGGGATATCCAAAGAATGGTTATGGATATCTATTCTACCACACCGAGGAACAGAAGGTGTTTGTTGCTCAGCATGCCGTTTTCTTGGAAACGGAGTTTCTTGCAAAAGAAATTAGTGGGAGCATGGTAGAATTGGAAGAAATTCAGCGACCACAAACTGAAACTGAAAATTTGACAGAACCTCAGGATTCAATAACCCCAGACGAACCTCAGCCACTCCGCAGATCTGGTAGGATTTCTCATCTGCCCGAGAGATACTACGGTTTTCTCATTGACGAGGATCGAAAGGATTGCATCTTGGAAGAAGATGACCCTACCAGTTTCAGGCAGGCCATTATCAGTAGGGACTCTGATAAGTGGCAGGAAGCAATGCAATCCGAAATGGAGTCCATGTACGCCAATAAAGTGTGGACCTTGGATATTGCTCCACCAGGGGTAAAACCCGTTGGATGCAAATGGATCTACAAAAGGAAACTTGGTGTAGATGGGCAGGTAGAAACCTATAAAGCTAGACTCGTTGCAAAAGGTTTTCGTCAAAGACCTGGTTTGGACTATGACGAGACTTTTTCTCCGGTGGCTATGCTCAAATCCATTCGGATCTTACTTGCCATTGCTGCCTTCCATGACTATGAAATCTGGCAGATGGATGTTAAGACGGCTTTCCTAAATGGTTGTTTGGAAGAGTGCGTTTACATGGATCAACCAGAAGGTTTCGTAGACAGTGGGAGCAGCGGAAGGGTGTGCAAGTTGCTTAAATCCATTTATGGATTAAAGCAGGCATCGCGGAGCTGGAACATCTGTTTTGATGAGACAATCAAGGAATTTGATTTCATCAAGAACGAAGATGAACCCTGTGTATATAAGAAGATTGTAGGACGAACTGTCGTATTCCTAGTTTTGTACGTGGACGACATTCTTTTGATAGGAAATGATATTCCTATGCTACAATCGGTCAAGCTATTTTTGTCACATAGGTTCTCCATGAAGGACCTGGGTGATGCCTCGTACATTCTGGGGATCAAGATCTATAAAGATAGATCCAAGAGACTATTGGGACTTTCGCAGTCCAGATACATAGAGACCGTACTAAAGAGATTTAGTATGGAGGGTTCCAAGCGCGGTAGCATACCCGCATTGCATGGAATTACCCTCTCCAAGAAGATGTCTCCTAAGACTGACGAGGAGAGGGTTCGCATGAGCACTATACCCTACGCTTCGGCGGTAGGATCTATAATGTATGCGATGCTATGTACAAGACCAGATGTAGCTTACGCGTTAAGCGCGGTAAGCCGGTATCAGTCAGACCCAGGGGAGGACCACTGGACAGCAGTGAAGAACATTCTCAAGTACCTGAGAAGGACTAAGGAGATGTTCCTGATTTACGGTAATGGAGACCTCAGGGTCGAGTCCTTTACCGATTCAAGCTTCCAGAGTGACAAAGATGACAGCAAGTCTGTCTCGGGTTTTGTGTTTACCCTCAACGGAGGGGCGGTATGTTGGAGGAGTTCCAAGCAGGATACCGTCGCAGACTCGACGATGGAGGCTGAATACATTGCTGCAAGCGATGCCGCAAAAGAAGCGGTCTGGATGAAGAAGTTCATTAGTGAACTTCAGGTGGTTCCGTCCATTGTTGACCCAATACCTTTGTATTGCGATAACAATGGGGCTATAGCTTTAGCGAAGGAACCAAGGTCCCATCAGAAATCCAGGCACATCTTAAGGCGGTATCACCTGATCAGGGAGATCATTGATCGCCAGGAGATCGAGGTGCGGAAAGTGGACACAAAGGACAACACTGCGGACCTATTCACGAAGGCTTTACCCCAGACTCAGTTCGAGCGGCTGATCGAGATGATAGGTCTTCGATACGCCAGTACATGGCCTTAGTGCAAGTGGGAGATTGTTAGTGTATATGCCCTAGAGGCCATTACTGTATCATACTAGTATGTATATTACTTGATGGAAGCTTGGGATATTCACAGTTGTACAGACAATTTTGCTCAATATAGTAGTATGCTACTTGGTTTGTCTCTGCTTTAATGTGTACTTGTGTGTTTATTTATTATATCACCTATACGCATTAGTAGAGCCCTTTGGATCTTTGCTTGATTACCGGCGTTGTGATGGCGATCACACTCGTCGGGGCTGGGTAATCTACAAGCACATCCTTATACACGTCCCTAGTCGTGGGAGTATCGAGATAGGGCATCGATACTCCGGAGTAGACTAGCGTATGCGCTTCTCATCCCAGCACGGGAGACGGTCTGTCCCACAGCCGTCGGTGCGTCGTACTTGAGATAGTATTTGGGTGCTCGTTAGGTTACGAGTACACTGGACAGGACTCGTCGGGAACTGATGGTTGGTATTATACCTATCGTCAGTTATCAGTTCCCAAGTGACATGAGTACAGCTTAGTCCGCTGACTTGACACTGTCACTCCGCCTCGAGTGTGTTCCCACTGTTCTTTGATTACTACCCTACCACGGCTCTTCTGAGTCGTGCAAACAGGTAGTAGTTGGGAGCAGTCCCGAAACACTTGGAGGCAGTGACGGTTAGACAGGATTCGTCTCTCCCGGTATTGGGGGTTGACATCGCGCTGTGTCTAGGAGAGCCATTACACAAGTAGTCCCTGGCC
Source organism: Agapanthus africanus (assembly GCA_030015575.1). NCBI lineage: Eukaryota > Viridiplantae > Streptophyta > Magnoliopsida > Asparagales > Amaryllidaceae > Agapanthus > Agapanthus africanus. Next base: position 364,830,951 of record JASDDO010000018.1, read on the forward strand.
AGGGCAAGCGAGATATACTGGTAGGTTCCAGTGCTATCTCAGGGTGTTCTGGGCTTCACTCCGACACGACTTGTACCGCTATTGGGGGACTGACGTTTACCGCCCCCTACGCCCGCCATGCGATGTATCAGACGAACAGACCGGACTGTACGGAGAATGCCACATTCAGACTCAGTAGGAGTTCAGATGGGGTTCACCTCGTCAGCCTTCTTGTCGGCATCTACCTGGGGACCGTTACGCACAGCTAGTGCCGCTTGCGGTCTGTGGTTAAACCCACTGCCAGCGTAGTGTCGAGTCTTTAGAGTCCCACACAGAGGGTATTCGCCTCTGGGCAAAACAGGGTAGAGGTCGCATGGTTTTGCGACAGGGTTCGTTCTCATCCGCGCACTTGTGCACGTTTGGAGTCCGGACGGATATTACTGGCTGGCTCTGGTTTGAGTCAGATACTGGTATATGTTTTGGGGTTGCTTTTATCTCTCAGTATTCTTGTTCCTCGGAACGAGAATGCAGGTGTGTATGCACAGTTGTTTGAGACGGAGGAAGAGGTTTTTCATTAGGGTTTCGGAACGGGTGCGTATGCACAGTTGACAGTCGTCTTTTTCCAAACCCTAATGGATTTATGAAATATCAATTAATAATAGTAATTAAATGAAATTGTGTCATGGTTGATTTTGTTGACTTGTTGACCATGGTTGACTTGTTGACCATGGTTGAATGTTTGACCATCATCATTGCTTTGCAAGGATACTCCTTGATTCTAGCTTACATTCATTTAATGAAGTGATGATAATGGTCATTACAAATACAACCATCAACTATTTCATTTGAATTATTATTATTAATTAGATAATTCTTTTTCTTTTGTTATGGTTGCAAAAGGAAAAGAGAGCTCATTCTATCATAACCATTCTCTCTCCTCACTTCATCTTCTTCTTCCTTAAGCTCAAGGAGAATCCTTCTCATGTGTTGGGAATCCCTCTCCTTGAAAAGAAAACACCTTTTTGACACTCTCTACTCACTCTAGGATCAAAGGTTTAGCAAGCCGAAGATTCTAGTTCTCTCAAAGTTCGAGAAAGAGCCCGAAGGTTGAACCCTCAGGTGGATCCATCTTTGACGGAAGAAGGCTACAAGGAAAGAACCATCAACCTCTACTAGGTTTCAAGAAGAAGGAGTTCAAGTTAGGTATAACCCCTAACCGAGTAGATACATCTCAAGTTAGGATGCTAGTGTATGGTTTAGCAAAGATCCGGCTTTTACGGTCCATGTTACAAAGTTTAGAAAAATTTTTGTTTTACCGTTTCCGCATCCCCGAAAGTACCGGGAGAGGTAACGTGGACCTAACACAAAATATAAGCAACGTTTATTATATATATCATATATATGTAGCATTCGTCTCACACAATTATATGATCACATCACAGAACTCAAGCAGCAGAAGTCAACATATGAAATATTGGATATACTAAGAGGGTCATGTTTTAAATTAAGCCAGTAATGAAAAACACGGATTTCATGGTCGTGATGAATAGCCAAACCCACATACCTAGACCCCTACGAGAGCAGCAAGCAACCCTGCCAATTCTACAATTAGGAGACCCGGTCTCAACTCCTTGAGATGGCTTCCCACTGGACTCTAGAACCCGGTTACTTATGCTCCCCGCCTTGGTTCTATCCTAATGTAGAAAAGTAAATAATATACATCAATGGAGACATCACCCTCAACCCGGAAGTTTCCTAATAAAAGAATATTATATACAATTTTACATGAATGAAAATACAAAAACTCTCATCTCATGTAAAAAAAACCCGGCTATTCAATCACAACGATCCAATATAACATATCACAGTAACATATAATATCATATGTCATCAACGTAAGTAAATATGCGTATCCCGAATGTCGTTGATGAAAGTCTACTCAAGCACCACCACTGGGTTTTCACAAGCATCAAGCATGCTACTTTAAAAAATTTGTGGTGCTAAGCTAGACTAACCTAGAATTTAAACTAGATGATTAGGGTTTAAGTTATGATATCATAAACTTTACACTAAGAGATGGAGACTACAACCTTTGTAGACCGTGTCCTTGTTAGTTATATGTATGCCCTAGAGGCCATTACTGTATATGTGATGTATATTGTAGTGGATGCTTGGACATATATAGGGAGGACTTTCTTGCTTGACACGATAGTATTTTATCTGGTTGCACTTTATCTTAACATGTGCACTTATTGTCTTTCTTTTACATGTTGATAAAGCTCTTAGGATGAGTACTTGACTACCAGGATTATGATGCAGATCATATTAGTGGGGCAGAGGTAGTCGGTAAGTACATCCTCCAATTATTCCTAGTCGTGGGAGTATCGAGACAGGGCATCGATATTCCAGAGTAGACTAGCGTATATGCTTCTCGACCCATATGAAAGAAGATTTTTTGGCCGAGCTTCAAAAAGACTTCAGTGAGTGGGTGATGGATGATCCCACATCCATTGGTGTTTGACATCAGAGAAGGTATACGGGTGCTCAGTGGAGACTGGGTACATTGAACGGACTCGCCGAGAACTCTTAAATGGTATTATACCTATCGTCAGATAGCAGTTCTCTGATGACACTGGTACAGGTTAGTCTGTCGACCCGAGATCGTCATAGAGTCTTGTGTGATTCCCACTGTGCTTTGATTTAAACCTTACCATGTTCAAGAGATCGTGAAAACGGTGGTTTTTGGGTACAGTCCCGAGTCACATGGAGGCAATGGGCGATAGGAGAGGATTTCGTCCCTCTCGGTATTGGGGGTTGGTGTTGCGTTATGCTTGATTGGCCATAACAAGAAATCCCTGATCAGGGTTGCTGAGATCTACTGGTAAGTGTTATCAGCAGTTTCTCGAACCGTTATGAGCCTAACATCGGCATGACTTATCAGGCTATTGGGGTCTGACGTTTACCACACCCAGGCTGTGATATGCGACATATCAGATGATGAGACCGGACTGTACGGCAGTGTTACTGATTGGATTCGCAGGAGTATGAGCAGGCTTGCTTGTTGATCTTCTGATCGCTTAATAGTCGGGTGGCCGTTACGTTTAGCAGACCGCTTGCGGCTTGTGGGTGTTTGATATAATCATCGCCTACTGCCGGCGTATTGATGAGTCTTTAGAGCCCTACACAGAGGTTTCCTGGTTCATGCGAAATGAAGTAGGAGCACATATGTGATATGTGCGGGACCGAGATTAATACGTGTATGTAATACCGTATTCTATTCTCACGATATGTGATATCGGTCGGTTATATGTGATATAACCGGGTTGTCGAATCAAGTGTTGATTCGACAAAGTGTTACATTTGATATTAGCCAGTTGTATGTGATATAGCTGGATTATTAAATCAAGTGTTGATTTAATAATTTAATGTATAATTATATATTTGATATATTGAACTACATTAACTAGTATTAGCTCACTTAAAAATTTCTTTTTCTCACCTATGTACACTTAGTATATATGTGATATATATTAATGTGCATTATTTTGTGTCATGCTAGATGAACATGCTACATGGGTGTATGAGACTCACACCATGCTTATGATAATCCTAAGGTTTTTATTTATTTTATTAATTCACAAATTAGTGGAAATTTGTCATGGCTAGAAACTTGGAGAAGCTTGTTGTGTCCATTGACTTAGTCCACTAATTTGTTTTACTTAAAATATTTATTAACATAACCATTATCCTTAGCCATAGTTAAGTCTCTACATGAGTTAGTGTATGACATAAACTCACCCATGGTTGCTATTCTCACCTCATGAGCTTATCTTCACTTCATCTTCTTCTTCCTCATGAGAAAGCTTTCCAGCATTTCAGATAGTGAAGAAATATTGTGAGAAAAATAAATCTAAAGTGAGAGAAATTCCTACTTCATCATCCTCTATTATATTAGCCATTTAGATTAGGGTGTTTGCTTCACTAATCTATCATTAGTGAAGAGATAGCATGAGCTTGAGTCTCCTCGACGTAGATCATCTTCGGCCTCGAAGACTTCGAGCAAGTTTGTTCGTTTTTTCATATGAACCCTTACTAGAGTTCGGGTGTTCACTACTTGGAGCGAAGGGACTACTACACGGAGCTTTAGAAGTGAAGGACCGGTCTACAAAGGTTGTATTCCTCATTAACTTACATGTAAAGTTGTTTGCATGCTTGATTCGTATAATTCTCTAGTTAGGATTCTATGTTAGGGTTCTTTAGTACGACAAATTTTTGAAATTGGCATGGATGATGCCTCCCGAAACCTTGTGTTGGAGATAGTGCCCTCAGAGTCAATTATTAGGTCACAGGTACGTGATTGTAATGATTGAGGGAGGACCTATCCCGGTAGAACAGTCTTACTCGAGATGATAGTATGCTATCTGGTTTACCTTTATCATCGTGTACTGCTTTAGGTGACCTGACACGTCGCTATTACACGTTGATAGAGCCCCTAGGATTCTTGCTTGACCACCAGCAGTATGAGGGCGATCATATAAGTGGGAGCTGGGGGTCTACAAGCATATCCTTAAAAGGTCCCTAGTCGTGGGAGTTTCGAGACTGGGCATCGATACTCCATTAGTAGACTAGTGTATACAGTCGAGACCCCGACGAGGGGCGGTGGCCGGTCTCACAAGCCACTGGTGTCAGTTGGATCACCTAAGAGGTATACAGGTGCTCATTGGGTTATGAGTACACCGGACAGGACTCGCCGGGAACATGCTAGTTGGTCATATACCAAACGTCAGATGGCAGTTCCCTGGTGACATGTGTGCAGGTTAGTTCATCGACCTGGGGATCGTCATTTGTCTCGTGTGAGTTCCCACTGTACTTTGATTACTACCCTACCACGGCTCAAAGGAGTCGTGCAAACAGGTTTTAGTTGGGTACAGTCCCGAGCCACATGGAGGCAGTGAGCGTATCTTCAGGGGTTCGTCTCTCCCGGTATTGGGGGTGAGGTCGTGCTGTGTCTAGGAGAGCCATTACACAAAGTCCTTGGCCAAGGCAAGGAGATTTACTGGTAGGTATTCCAGTAGTATCTCAGGGTGTTCTGGGCTACACTCCGACACGACTTGTACCGCTTTTGGGGGTCTGACTTTTACCAACCCCCTAGGCCCGCCATGCGATACTCATAGACGAACGGACCGGACTGCACGGATATTGTCACTGACAGGCTCAGTAGGATTGTCAGGCTGAGTTCGCTCACAGACATCCCTTTTAGTCAGTACCTGGTAGCCCGTTACGTATTGGCTTATACCTCTGACGTGCTAGTGGTTAAATCCACAACCGAGGTGTTGACGAGTCTTTAGAGTCCCCCACATTCTGTTACTCAGCTTTCGGGCGAAAGGTTGTAGAGGCCGTATGGAGATATGGCAAGGTCCGATCAGATACGTGCGGTATTGCACGGATCAGGATCGGACAGTTTGTACTATAGACCGTATGGTTATATGGCAGGGTTCGATCAGATACGTGCGGTATTGCACGGATCAGGATCGAACAGATATTACTAGCCGGCTTTGGTATAAGCCGGATCCTAGTATAGTACAGTGTAGATTATGTCTCATTGCATTTGTATTTCGGTCGAAATACAGATGCGGGTGTGTATGCACAGTATCGGGGTTTTCCTGTAATTTATTACAGGACCAGTTTTCTGGAGTTGCCAGTTTGCTTTCCGTTTCGGCCAATTTCCATTGTTCCGTTCATTGGCCGAAGTTTGGTGGAGGAGGGTTTATTTGCATTGTTGCAAATAGGCATTTGTGGAGGAGGTCTTTGCATATTTCCTTGTGTCATGATGACTCACCATACCTTGACCTTGCTTGACTTTTTGACTTCATCATGGTTGCACCTTACCTTGACTTCTTGACTTTGTTTTCATGATTTCTTGACTTTGGTTGTGATGATGGGAGAAGAGATGGTTGTTGAGTGTTGGACTTTTCAAGCCATCATTTTCTTTGCATTATTGTTCAAGCCATTCTCTCTCTCTCTCAAATCACACCAATATGGGGGGGGCCGGCCATTCCTAGTGAGGGTGGGGGGATTTCATTTTCATGTGGTGGAAAATTTTGTATCTTGAGTTTTTGAGAAATCCCTACAACTCCCTCTCCAAAAGGTTCACTTCTATCCCTCCACCAATGGCATCTCCAAAACCCCAAATGAGACACAATCCTCTACTACACATTCTACAGCAAACCTTGGGCACGTCGAGTAGCCGGCTTCGTGCCCGAGTTGCCTCGGCATTGAGTTGGGAGCCCGTAAACAAAGTAGGCGATGTGGTGCATTTCCGGCGACGAGGAGGAGGCAGGACTTTCCGCAGGAGATCGGGACCATGACGAGAAGACCGGAGGACTAGGATCGTCGGTATATCTCTAACCCATCTTCTAGTTAGCTTAGACTTGTTAATGGTTACGATCCGGATGTTTAGTGCGCGGTGGTGCCGGTTTGCTAAGTCCGCAAAAATTTAAGTTATTCACCGCTTCCGCATTTGGCCATCGGATTGACGGCCGGGGCGCCGCCGTGCACTTACAGTGGTATCAGAGCCTCGCCATTAACTTAGTCTAGCTTTGTGTAATGTGTTTTTCAGTTCCGATCGATCGAAATGTTCAAAAACCCGTATTTGCCCACATCAGTTTCTGTTGAAATTTTTCAGTCTCTAAAAATTTTTCAGGTTCTAAAATATTGATGTACTAAAAATTATAAGACCACTGTTCAAATTCGAGACAATGATCTTCCAACCAGAGCGCGGAAGGGCGGCCAAAACCCACTTATGGCCGCGCTTCCGCCGCAGTATGGAAGAATCATTGGGTTGGATTTTTACAGTGGGCTTCTGGGGAGAAAATAGGGTTTTTGGAATATTAAATTTGGGCCCAGAATTTCTTTAACTGCTACAGTTTTGATTGGGGCCCACTTGTTAATTTTTGGTCAATCGGAAAATTTTAAACACATTTTTCACAGTATTTACATTATATCTGCGACCGTGAATTTCACTTGATCGGTAAATCCGGTCTAACCGCTATAGCCCGGTTTGACGGATTTGCGAACGTGACTTTCACGTTGATGTTCTATGTATTTGCTGTGTTGTTGCGGATCGGTCGTGGGGGATAGCCTGGATGCAATGCTAGTACAGTTCTGTTGTATTATGTACATTTGATATTGCGGGGCGAGCGTCCGACATGTGGACTGCCGTCACTGCCTGATTGTATTATTATTTTGGGGCACGACCTGGTTGCGGTCGATGTACCCGGTGTATGTATATTTTACTTTCTGTACTAGGATTACCCCGCGGAGGGGTGCACGGGTAGCCGGGTTCTAGAGGGCAACAAGCCCGCACCTCATGGCATTGAGATGGAGGGGGCTTCACTCTAGGATTGGCGGGCTATTCGCCGCACTCGTAGGGGGTACAGGTTGACCCAGGAGGGGTGCCCAAGTTACCGGATTCCGTGAAGTGCTGGGTGGTCCATTCACGTTGCTGAAGGGGGCTGCCTCGCTTCAGGTTTTGGCGGGTAACTTGCCGCGCCCGTAGGGGTCTAGGATTTCATTGCACAGGCTATCCACACGACCAGGGGAACGTCGGGTTTCAGTAGTGGCTCTGTGAAACCCGGGGATCCCAGATATCTGTATTGTTTCTGTGATGCTGTTCATTCTCTGTGATGTTGCATTTTATTCACGCCTTGAACGAATATAATATATTGGTATATATATTATTAGATGTTGTATATGTTTTGCATCCGCGCTAGTCCAGTCCCCGCTCTGTCGTTAGTTAGCTAACCTAACGGGTAATGACGGGACCCAGTGGCGAATGCGGATGGCATATACGTACATCAGTATATTTTCGTTCTTTTTGGTGTGATCAATTGATGGGACTGCATTGATTCGGATCAATGCAAGTTAAAAACAAACCTAATCTGATGTTGTTGGAACACTTTTCAAAAAGCTGTTATTGCAAGGACGTTCACTTTCGTTTTGCATCGCGGTATTCATTTAGAATATCCTGCTCCTCAGTCGACGAGGCAAGGGCCGAGATCCCTTCACCGGGAGTGATCCCTTGGACAAAAAGTTTGCGTCAGGGCATTAACTTCACTATAGCCGATTACTTTTGCTTTGCACCGTGGTATTCAGTTGGAATATCCTGCACCCCATTCTACGGGGAAAGAGCCGAGATCCCTTCACCGGGAGTGACCTCTTTAGCAACGGTTTTCGTCACTATATTTTCAAAAAGCTATCAGTTCCTTCGACGATATCAAGTTCTTTACGTTAAAGGTTTTCGCCAGAAACCATTCGTAGCCCTCCGTCGTTTCATATGGGTAGTCAATAGTATTCAAGCTGTGTTTGTTGGCCAAAGTCAAGGCACAGTGTTTGGTAGCTGTTGGTTATTCATATGCAGCATAGATAGATGCGTTGGTTTGGAACAGTCGTATAGCCTTGTTGGCCAAAGTCAAGGGCTTGTGCGGGTGGATTCGAATCAACCTGGAGAATGACGGGTAGAACTTGACATGTGACTTATGATTTGTTGGCCAAAGTCAAGGTCATAAGAGCATGGGGCAGAAATCACATCGGGAGTTTCAAAAGAACTGAAACTTGCCAGATATGCGCATACCTTCTGGAGTGTGATAGCGTGAGCGGATTCCGTCACGTTATCATGCAATGATAGTTGGATCCCGATTCCCACTGATGAGTTAGTTTACTCCTCGGGTGACCTCGACTAATTCTTCTTTCAGGTTTGGAGGAGAATTTGAGGTACAGTGGGAGGATTCCAGATTAGATAAATTGGTAACCATTCTGATCTAGGTTAGAGTGCACGCTGAGTATTTCTTTTCTCTCTCTCTCTGGCAGCGACCATTTGACCCGACCCTAAGACTATGACTCAGTGACCAAGTTGACCGAACCTTCTTAAACACTGGTTTTTTGGATTGTCAGAGTTGCAAACCTCATTGCCACTCCTACTTTTACCCTTTTCTCTAGGACACCCCGTATTACTACGAACGTCCACTTCCATTGGACAAAACCATCGTATGGTTAGATACGAACTCGAAAGAATTTATTCGAGGATGGTTTCCGGTTCTGGAGAAAACGGATAGGATTATTCAGTTGTCTTTTCCTTTTACCCTCTCTCAGGTTACGAGTACTCCTTGGTTTAGGGGTAGTACACCTATTACGCAAATTGGATTGTCTTCTTCCAAACCTTAGGCTGGTGCCGACCGGTGGGGAATGAAGAAAACCAATTAGCATAATGATGGTGTGCAGAAGGTATTAAGTTAAGACAAAGCAAGGGATTAGTAAGAGGGCAAAGTAAATTGCAACAGATATTCACGACCAAACCAAGTATCTCTTCGCCAATCCTAAATCACCTTTGTATTTCTCCAGGACACTCCGTATCACTACGAAGATCCACAGTTTATTGGATACTCCATCGTATGGTTATATACGAACTCGAATGGAACTGGTTCCAGTTCGGGGATGGATTCTGGTTCAGGAGAAATAGGAATAAGGTTTATTCGGTTGTCTTTTATCTTCACCCTCTCTCATTGCGAGTGTTCCTAGGATTGGGACAGTACACCCATTATGCTTATTGGATAGTCTTCTTCCAAACCATAGGCTGGTGCCGAACGGTAGGGAAGGAAGAAAACCATTTGGCCTAAAAGGGTGTGCAGAAGGTAAAGACTAAAGACATATGAAGGGATTTGGAGAGGTGGCAAAGAACTATACGGTTACAGTCGTGAATCTGGAAGAGGCATTACTAAGAATACCAGAATACCCCATCGGAACATTTCAATGTTTCAGTTTCACTGTGTAATGTTAAAGGAAAACTGATTTCCCGATTAGATACTTACTCCAGGGTATGTATTTACCAGGTACGATTCTCACATCTGTATGGTTTTACAGATGATGAGTGGGAGTAAGTTATTGGGAATTGGGTGATTATCCTCATTATATCGGGATTCGTTGTAATCGGTGATATTTGAGGAAATCACCTGGGCTGTTTGCCGGTCGGCAAATATTTGGTTTTGAATATCCGCTGTTATGCACCAATTTCAAATTGATATATCTGTACGTCTATTTTCATAGAGTGAGATATACCTTGCTGAAATTATGTCTACGACATTTACCTATATCAGTGGATGGTTAGGTAAGGAGCATTAAACAGCGGTATAATTCTTCTTAACCATAAGTACAGTTTTCAACCTACGACACACAGTGAATGAGTTATCAGACTCAAGGGACTTATACAGAGTATTGTATGTTGTCCAGGGTCCATCAGGACAGAGGGGTTGGTCCTCGTACTATATTCGGTTTACTTATGACTTCTCTAGTTTTTAGACAGGTGTTTCGTGGAAACACAGGGTCCGAATTTGGAGAAGTTATAGGTATTTGAATAGAGTAGAGAACCAGGTATAGAAAGTATCGGGATTCTTCAAAAAGATCGAAGATGTAGATACTTGTCAATGATATTCAGTTGCTAGTAATGACTAAAGAGAAATAGCTTCTCTCTCAGGTTACTCATAATTGGAAGCATTCCTAAGTTGAGTAACACTGATCGGCCTCCTTCCATTTAGTTGACATGCGCTCGGGATAGGTGCATGATTTGAATCTGGTTCAATTAAATCAGTGCCTCTGTTTCTATATTGGATATAGAACAGTTCATATCTTAACGATGTTAAGGTACGGGGAGTTGTCCGGTTTATGATTAAAACCAGACACTGGACAACTCAAGGCATGTTTCTGTAATGGCTGTTTGTGGGTTGACCCAGGCTATGACGCGGGTTGATTTTCTACCATCTGGATGAACAATAGCAATATTGTTCTAGACTCGCCACAGTTTTAATAAAAATGTTTTTTTTCAGAAAAACAGTAGTGGGAGTATGGTAGAACTGGAAGTGATTCCAGAACCACAAACGATTACTGAAGATTTGATAAGGAACCTAAAGATTCAATCTGGATTGACATTCCATTGGCCACTCCGCAGATAAGGTGGGTAACTTCAGGCACCCGAGAGGTACTACGGTAGCCTCAAGGACGGTGACAGGGAAGTTCTTGTTTACCCACAATTACCATTGCTGTTGTTCCAGGGTGCGAGACCCGGCGGGAGGATGAGTATAGCGTCGTTCTAAACTAGTTTTAGAAGTGTACGTGTATATGACTCTGCCAGAGGGTTGTCGTAGTCAGTGGGAGCAGCAGAAGCATTGGTGGACAGGTTGCTTATGTCTATTTATAGACTAGAGCAGATGTAGCGGAAAAAGATCATCTATTTCTGACATGATAGTCATGGGTTTGACTTCATCAGAATAGGGGATGGATCTGTTGAGAAGGTAGTAGGGTGTGATATCCTGGTATTTGGATGATATACACAGAGTAGGAAAAGAAACTCCTACACTACGATCGGTTATACTTTGGTCGTCACACAGTTGTATCTCCACAAAGGAAATGGATTTTACATCAGACATACTGGTTACTAGATCTATGGTCTTAGATCTAGATTTGGGTGGTTTCCCAATCAGGGTACTTGACAGCATTCTAAGAGTATTTAGGATGGACGACTCCTGGCACGGTAGTGTACCTGCAGGTAATGGAGTCACCTTCTCCAAAGGTGTCTTACAGACTAAAGGGGAGAGGGACGGGCATGATTGGCAGATCACTTGCTCAGGCAATTGAGTCAATCATGAGATGTCAAGTACCACACCAGATGTTGTTCTTGCACTAGATGCAATAAGTTGACATTAATCCAATCCTGGAGAAACAGTCGGAAGCAGTTTTAGAACATAAGTGGATGTTCTAGGGAGATGATAACGACAGCCTCATTCAGGAGACAGTTATCATTCCAGGCTTCCAAGGTGACATGGACGACAAGGAGGTTGTCAGATTTATAGTTTTCCTTCTGATAAGGGGCAGTATTTTGGACAGGTGGTCCAAGGCAATACTGAGAAAGGCATGGCGCGCAGGATACTGATTAAGTTCAGTTGACGATACAGTCTAAGAAGTTTGGATTTGGAGTTCATTTATGAGCTAGGTCCCATCAGACATCCAGACATATTCTGAGACAGGTATTTCTCTTTTCGGGAGATGGCTTTCTCCGCGAACTTGAGATATAGAGAGACATAGAAAGAAACAACAAAGCGGATCCACTCACTGAGGCTATTCCTCGAACGCAATAGTTCCGCAAACGAGCTTTGTGAGACTGACTAGTAGAGGAGTTGGATGTTCGGTATCACACGGGCTGTGAGTATGCGACATCGCAATAATTAGCCTTGAGTGCAAGTGGGAGATTGTTGGAGATAGTGCCCTCAGAGTCAATTATTAGGTCACAGGTATGTGATTGTAATGATTGAGGGAGGACCTATCCCGGTAGAACAGTCTTACTCGAGATGATAGTATGCTATCTGGTTTACCTTTATCATCGTGTACTGCTTTAGGTGACCTGACACGTCGCTATTACACGTTGATAGAGCCCCTAGGATTCTTGCTTGACCACCAGCAGTATGAGGGCGATCATATAAGTGGGAGCTGGGGGTCTACAAGCATATCCTTAAAAGGTCCCTAGTCGTGGGAGTTTCGAGACTGGGCATCGATACTCCATTAGTAGACTAGTGTATACAGTCGAGACCCCGACGAGGGGCGGTGGCCGGTCTCACAAGCCACTGGTGTTAGTTGGATCACCTAAGAGGTATACAGGTGCTCATTGGGTTATGAGTACACCGGACAGGACTCGCCGGGAACATGCTAGTTGGTCATATACCAGACGTCAGATGGCAGTTCCCTGGTGACATGTGTGCAGGTTAGTTCATCGACCTGGGGATCGTCATTTGTCTCGTGTGAGTTCCCACTGTACTTTGATTACTACCCTACCACGGCTCAAAGGAGTCGTGCAAACAGGTTTTAGTTGGGTACAGTCCCGAGCCACATGGAGGCAGTGAGCGTATCTTCAGGGGTTCGTCTCTCCCGGTATTGGGGGTGAGGTCGTGCTGTGTCTAGGAGAGCCATTACACAAAGTCCTTGGCCAAGGCAAGGAGATTTACTGGTAGGTATTCCAGTAGTATCTCAGGGTGTTCTGGGCTACACTCCGACACGACTTGTACCGCTTTTGGGGGTCTGACTTTTACCAACCCCCTAGGCCCGCCATGCGATACTCATAGACGAACGGACCGGACTGCACGGATATTGTCACTGACAGGCTCAGTAGGATTGTCAGGCTGAGTTCGCTCACAGACATCCCTTTTAGTCAGTACCTGGTAGCCCGTTACGTATTGGCTTATACCTCTGACGTGCTAGTGGTTAAATCCACAACCGAGGTGTTGACGAGTCTTTAGAGTCCCCCACATTCTGTTACTCAGCTTTCGGGCGAAAGGTTGTAGAGGCCGTATGGAGATATGGCAAGGTCCGATCAGATACGTGCGGTATTGCACGGATCAGGATCGGACAGTTTGTACTATAGACCGTATGGTTATATGGCAGGGTTCGATCAGATACGTGCGGTATTGCACGGATCAGGATCGAACAGATATTACTAGCCGGCTTTGGTATAAGCCGGATCCTAGTATAGTACAGTGTAGATTATGTCTCATTGCATTTGTATTTCGGTCGAAATACAGATGCGGGTGTGTATGCACAGTATCGGGGTTTTCCTGTAATTTATTACGGGACCAGTTTTCTGGAGTTGCCAGTTTGCTTTCCGTTTCGGCCAATTTCCATTGTTCCGTTCATTGGCCGAAGTTTGGTGGAGGAGGGTTTATTTGCATTGTTGCAAATAGGCATTTGTGGAGGGGGTCTTTGCATATTTCCTTGTGTCATGATGACTCACCATACCTTGACCTTGCTTGACTTTTTGACTTCATCATGGTTGCACCTTACCTTGACTTCTTGACTTTGTTTTCATGATTTCTTGACTTTGGTTGTGATGATGGGAGAAGAGATGGTTGTTGAGTGTTGGACTTTTCAAGCCATCATTTTCTTTGCATTATTGTTCAAGCCATTCTCTCTCTCTCTCAAATCACACCAATATGGGGGGGCCGGCCATTCCTAGTGAGGGTGGGGGGATTTCATTTTCATGTGGTGGAAAATTTTGTATCTTGAGTTTTTGAGAAATCCCTACAACTCCCTCTCCAAAAGGTTCACTTCTATCCCTCCACCAATGGCATCTCCAAAACCCCAAATGAGACACAATCCTCTACTACACATTCTACAGCAAACCTTGGGCACGTCGAGTAGCCGGCTTTATGCCCGAGTTGCCTCGGCATTGAGGTGGGAGCCCGTAAACAAAGTAGGCGATGTGGTGCATTTCCGGCGACGAGGAGGAGGCAGGACTTTCCGCAGGAGATCGGGACCATGACGAGAAGACCGGAGGACTAGGATCGTCGGTATATCTCTAACCCATCTTCTAGTTAGCTTAGACTTGTTAATGGTTTCGATCCGGATGTTTAGTGCGCGGTGGTGCCGGTTTGCTAAGTCCGCAAAAATTTAAGTTATTCACCGCTTCCGCATTTGGCCATCGGATTGACGGCCGGGGCGCCGCCGTGCACTTACACCTTGCTGCCGTGCTTGGTAACCCTGTAGTGGTATCAGAGCCAAGTTAGAGAATTAGACGATATTTGTTAAATTATAAAACCGAAACAACTCCGAAACACCCGATACAAAGACCCAGTTTCTATCGAAATTTTCAGAGAGTCAAAATTTTTTTAAGCAACTGCAGAATGTTATATGAGATGTAACATGAACACAGTAGAAAATTCAACCCCCTCGCTGGATTTTGTCCGGCCACACCTCATTAAAAACCGGCCTGCTCTATTTTTTGGGAGAATTCTGTGTTGAATTTTTTAGGGTGTTCCAGTCTCTGGGTTTTGGTATTTCTGGTTTTGCTTGTTTTTGCTAAATTTGCATGTGATGTTATGTTGGTGAAAAGGCAATTCAGAGTGCTTCATAGTCGTAATTCTAACATCTATTCGGGTTATTTGGACAACGTTAAAAAGTTCAAACGGATATCAATAACTCATATTTTCCCTCGCTGGAAATTTTTCAAGAGTTAGATTTTTTCCAAGTTTAAAATCTTCAGAAAAATCATGCAAGCGATTCTGTGGACCCTCTAGAAGAACGATACCCAAACTCGACTTTTTGGATCGCGGAACCGCGGTCATACCTAGGGTTTGTGGCAGTTCCGCGGCGACATGAGTGAGGCATGGGTCGGTCCATCTACTGATGGTTCATAGGTGCTATGGCATGTTCTGGGTACTTTTTAAACTCCGCTCAAGTGTTGAGCTCTTTAGGAAATTTTGTGTGTTTGTTAATTTGATCGAAAATTTTAACATCTTCTAGCTATCTGTGATTGTGATACAATATTTGGAATCCACAATAATTAGTTATGTGATAACTAGTTTGAATTTTATAAATCTAGCAAATTAGTCTCATTTGATCGGTTGCCACGGGATTTTGATGTTGCTCAAAAGTCCATCGCAATTACGTAGTGTACGCGGATACTCGTCGAATAACCTTACTAATAGCCACGCCCCATAACCCCGACCAAGTGACTGTAGGGGAACCCCGTCGCCGAAAGCATCCGTTAGGGTGCTCGCGGCCGCGGTGTTCCGCCTTAGTGCACTTCGTCGATGGCATCGGGGGTGCGGCCGTCTACTAAAGTTTCCGACGAACATTCGATCAGGTTATCGGGAATCTTGTTGAATTACCCGACTGGATATTGGAAAGTGTTTTCAATATCAAGACTAAAATGCGGGGTTTATAATTGTTAGGCATGTGATGTCTAAGGAATTCATTTGGTAAGGTATGAAATCCAATGTATGTGATACATTGGGTTTATGATGTATAAGGTGGTTGCGGATTCCAATTGTTGTAGTTTTTCACTTTCTTTTGTGCGACCGTAAGTGTAATATGTGGTGTATCGCCGGTTTCGTTGCTATATGTCAACGACAATTGGGATACACATATTTACTTACGTTGATGACATATGATATTATGTGTTGCTGTGATATGTTATATTGGATCGTCGTGTTTGAATAGCCGGGTTTTTTTATGTGAGATGAGAGTTTTTCATTTTCATTCATGTAAAATCTTGTATGTAATATTCTTTTATTGGGGCACTTCCGGGTTGAGGATGATGTCACCATTGATGTATATTATTTACTTTTCCGCATTAGGATAGACCTAAGGAGGGGAGCACAGGTAACCGGGTTCTATGGTCCAGTGGGAGACCATCTCAAGGAGTTGAAACCGGGTCTCCTAACTCTAGAATTGGTAGGGTTGCTTTCCGCTCTCGTAGGGGTCTAGGGATGTGGATTTGGCTATTCATCACGACCGTGGAATCCGCATTTTTTATTGGCTTAAATAAATACGGAATTCCTAGTATATCCAATATTTCATATGTGTTCTTCTGCTGCTGATGTTCTGTGATGTGATCACTTAAAATTCTGAAAGGAATGCTTATATTATATATATGATATATAATAAATATTGCTGCTTTTGTTTCTTCTGTGATGCTTAGGAAGCATAATTGATGAGACTTCATTAATGAGATTAATGAAATAAAAGAAACCTAAAGATGTTGCAGAATCTTGTTTTAAAACTGATAGCTCTAGTTCTTTCTTTGCATAGCGGTATTCCTTGTAGAATATCCAGCACCTTATTCGATAAGGAAAGAGCCGAGATCCTTTCACTGGGAGTGACCTCTTTAGTGAAACTGGCAGATACTACAGCCCACTCGGTTTGTCTTTTGATTGCTTCAATAGTTTTTTCTTTGCATAGTGGTATTTGTGAAATATCCAGCACCTCATTCGATGAGGAAAGAGCCGAGATCCCTTCACCGGGAGTGTCCTCTTTAGCAAAACTAGTAAAATCCTAAAAAACACTCCTTTTCAAAATCACTCGATTCTACAACGATATCAAGTTCATTACGCAAAGGGTTTTCTTAAAAACCTGTCGTAGCCCTCCGTCATTTCAGATAAGTACTACTTAGTATTCATGCTACGTTTGTTAGCCTCCATCAAGGTGTAGTGTGCGGTAGATAAGTAGTGCTTATCTGCAACATAAGATGAGATTAGATTAGGGTAGTCGTGCAACCTTTTTGGCCTCCGTCAAGGGTCGTGCGGGTGGGTTTAATTCAATCATGAAATGTACGGGTTGAACTTGACTAGCAGCCTATGGTTTGTTGGCTTCCGTCAAGGTCATAAGACGCTAGGGGTAAAATATTATCGGGAATTTCAAGTGTTGAAATTTGCAATGAGATTGAATACCTTCTATGAGATAGTTGGATCCCGATACCCACTGTGAGTAAGAGTTACTCCTGGGAGAGTTTTACACATTACAATTAGCCGATCAAGTAGGTGTCTAGAAAGGTGTTAATGGGGTTACGACCTTGGGAAAACAAGGTTTATTTTAATAAGGTCCGTGCGAAAGCACGGGGAACCTCGCTTAAACTACCGACACTGGCCTGGCCGAAAGATTGGCGAACTTATAGGGTGTAATTAATCCTGGAAAGTCTTATCTTTTAGGGTTTGAAAGAAGATTTGATAAAAACAGTGGGAGCCATCCTGATTAGATAAAATAATAACCAATCTGATTTTGCAAGAGCATACGCTGAGTGTTTTCTTCTCTCTCTCTCCTGGTAGAGACCATGTCATGGCTTAATCAAGATAATAATATGGATGCATTGACCGAACCTGCTTATTATACTGAGCTGGGTAATGTTGGTTCCGTTCTATCTTATAATTGTTATAAGTCCGAGCAGGAAATAGGGGAATATCAGGATTCCTATGCCCCCAATCAAGGAATGAGCATGTTGATGCATATTCTTCGGGTGTGTTCGTTACCGAGAACTGTTTCTTAGAACACTCTACGTCCTGGGTATGAGATACCGGAACAGGATCCCACATATGTAAGAGTTACATGGGCTACAGAAAGGTAAGAACTGGAAATGGGTGATATGTATTTAAGTGTTAGAGAATGGTGCAATTGTTGCAGCCAAATCAGTTGGCAGATATCACCTTGTATTGCCAAATGGTAAATACATTGATTCTGAACAAATGTTATTACATGCCGAACCTGATATACAACATTACATCAGATTTTTTATTAAGTTAAAGAAGGATGTAATTCTGTATTGGAGGATAATGTTGTGAACATTTTCCTGAATCAAGAGTTGATTTGATCAGGCACGTTATGTAATGGCATATACATTCTAAATCAAACCACAGTTCAAAGTATGTAGAACACACACAAGAGGAGTAGTTCAGAAATGAACGAATCCTTCTTGCGTCATTGTAGACTAGTGTAGCGTTCCTAGGCACACTATAGAGGTCTCACAAGGCATCAACCATGCCAATTTCAAATTTTATGAGTGCCGAGAAACCCTAATACGGATCGTCGACTAGAATTTTAGGCGAAACATTAAGCTAGTTAACAACTTAACTAAAGGTAAGAAGCTACAACCTTTGTAGATCCGGTTATCCACTTCCTTAGCTCCACGTAGTCGTCCCCTCGCTGTCCATCTCGAATCCCGGACTCTTGCATCGGCTTCATCGGAGAAATGAGCGGACTAGTCGTCGGCTACGATGCCGAAAATGATCTACGTTGAGGTTACACAAGATCAAGCTCCAACTTCACCAAGTTGTGAAACTTGTGAAGAAAACACCCTATACTACTTGGCAAGAGGTAGAGGGTGAAGAAATAGGAGGTGGGTTCACTTTAGAATTGGATTTCTCACTCTTTTTCTCAAGGTGCCATTGATGGAGGCAAGGTTTTCTTCATGAAGATGAAGAAGAAGAAAGAGATAGAATATGATGAGTATTAGATTAAAATGAAAATAATGTGAATACTTATCATATACTAACTATGGTAAGGTGTAGAGAATAGATCATGGTTAGTTAGAATGGTTAGGGTTAAGCATGAAGACAAAATGGTAACAAAGTCAAACCTTCATGAAGCTTCAACTAAATCCAAAGAATGCCACCATTTTCTTCATAATCTTTTCTAAAATAAATAAATAAATAAATGAGTAAGAAAAAGAAAACCCTAACCATTACACAACCATGGTTTAATCTTTACACAAAACACAAGTCAGCAAGCAACATCAAGCATGATACAATCAAGTGCACATTAAAATATATCACATATACAATGTGCACTTCAAGTGAGAAAATCCCTTTAAAGTGAGCCAATACTAGTTAATGCAAGGCAATATATCAAATATATAATTATACATTAAATCATTAAATCAACATTTGATTCAATGATCTGGTCATGTCGCACATAACCGACTAGTATCCAATGTATCGACTTATCGAATCAGCCTTTGATTCGATAACTAGGTTATATCGCATACAACCAATCAAAACATTCATCGTGAGAATGAAATGCGGTATCACATACACGCATTATTCTCAGTCCCGCACATATCTCATATGCGCTCCTATTTCGTTTCGCTTGAGCCAGGAAACCTCTGTGTAGGACTCTAAAGACTCGTCAATACGCCGGTAGCAGATGATGATCATATCAAGCACCCACAAGCCGCAAGCGGTCTGCTAAACGTAACGGCCACCCGGGTATTGAGTGATCAGAAGATCGACGAGCTAGCTCGCTCATACTCCTGTGAATCCAACCAGTAACACTTACCGTACAGTCCGGTCTGTTCGTTTGATATGTCGCATATCAAGTCTAGGGGTGGTAAACGTCAGACCCCAATAACCGATAAGTCGTGCCGATGTGAGGCTCATAACGGGTCGAGAAACTACTGGTAACGCTTAGCAGCAAATCTCTGATCAGCCCTGGCCAGGGACTTCCCTGTTACGGCCAATCGAGCACAGCGCAACATCAACCCCCAATACCGGGAGAGACGAAACCCCTCCTATCGCTCATTGCCTCCATGTGACTCGGGACTGTACCCAAAGACTACCGTTTTGCACGCCCTCATGGATGTGGTAAGGTGGAGATCAAAGCAAGTGGGAATCACACAAGACTCTATGACGATCTCGGGTCTACAGACTAACCTGCACAAGTGTCACTTGAGAACTGCCATCTGACGTGAGGTATAATACCATCTGGGAGTTCTCGGCGAGTCCGTCCAGTGTACCCAGTCTCCACTGAGCACCCGTATACCATCTCTGATGTCAAACACCAATGGATATGGGATCATCCATCGCCCATCTCATGGGTCGAGAAGGGTATACGCTAGTCTACACTGGTATATCGATGCCCCGTCTCGATACACCCATGACTAGGGACCTTGAAGGATGTACTTATAGACTACCATGTCCCCACTAGTATGATCCGCATCATAGTCCAGGTAGTCAAGTACACATCCTATGGGCTTTACCAACATGTAACTATAAGACAGTTTAAAGAGACTAGTGTACATGTTAAGATAAAGAGCAACCAGATAGCATACTATCATATCGAGCAAGAAAGTCATCTCCATATATGTCCAAGCATCCAATATAATATACATCATCTGTACAATACTGGCCTCTAGGGCATACATACAACTAACAATCTCCCACTTGCACTAGGGCCAGCTGCTGTAGTATCGCATACCGAGCATCCCGAAGAGTCTCTCAAACTGTATCTGGGGAATGGCCTTCGTGAGTGGATCCGCCGTGTTGTTCTTCGTGTCAACCCTCCTGACCTCGATCTCTCGGCGATCAACTATCTCCCGGATCAGGTGATACCGCCTCAGAATATGCCTGGATCGCTGATGGGACCTAGGTTCCTTGGCCAAAGCCACCGCTCCATTGTTATCGCAATACAAAGGTATTGGATGCTCAATGGATGGAACCACTCCAAGTTCAGTAATGAACTTCTTGATCCAGACAGCCTCTTTGGCAGCATCGTTGGCAGCGATGTATTCAGCCTCCATCGTCGAGTCTGCCACGGTTCCCTGCTTGGAACTCTTCCAGCTAACCGCCCCTCCGTAAAGGGTAAAGACAAATCCCGACTGCGACTTAGAGTCGTCCTTATCACTCTGGAAGCTCGAATCGGTAAAGGACTGTACTTGGAGTTCTCCGTTACCATACACCAAGAGCATGTCTTTAGTCCTTCGCAAGTACTTGAGAATGCTCTTCACAGCTGTCCAGTGACTCTCTCCAGGATCAGCTTGATACCTGCTCACTACACTTAGTGAGTATGCTACATCGGGTCTGGTACATACCATCGCATACATGATAGAGCCTACAGCTGAAGCATAGGGTATCCCTTGCATGCGAGCTCTCTCCAATCAGTCTTGGGAGACA
Source organism: Agapanthus africanus (assembly GCA_030015575.1). Classification (NCBI taxonomy): domain Eukaryota; kingdom Viridiplantae; phylum Streptophyta; class Magnoliopsida; order Asparagales; family Amaryllidaceae; genus Agapanthus; species Agapanthus africanus. The sequence goes on from JASDDO010000018.1 coordinate 364,852,184, forward strand.
TCTCTTTGGAGAGAGTGACTCCAGAGATCGTGGGCAAGTTCCCACGCTTGGATTCTTCCATACTAAACCTCTTTAGTATGGTGTCAATGTACCTGGATTGGGACAATCCCAATATCCGTTTGGATCTATCTCTATAGATCCTTATTCCCAATATGCAGGAGGCATCACCAAGATCTTTCATTGAGAATCTTTGTGATAAGAAGAGCTTGACCGATTGCAGCATAGGAATATTATTTCCTATCAAGAGTATGTCGTCCACGTACAATACGAGGAAGACCACCTTACTCTCTGCTACCTTCTTGTAGATACAAGGTTCATCTGGGTTTTTGACGAAATCAAACTCTTTGATAACGACGTCAAAGCAGATGTTCCAACTCCGCGATGCTTGCTTTAATCCATAAATGGATTTAAGCAGCTTGCACACCTTCCCGCTGCTCCCACTGTCTACGAAGCCCTCTGGCTGAGTCATGTACACGCACTCTTCTAAATCACCGTTTAGAAAATCGGTCTTAACATCCATTTGCCAGATTTCGTAATCATGATATGCAGCGATGGCAAGCATGATCCGGATGGATTTAAGCATAGCCACTGGAGAAAATGTTTCATCATAATCCACACCTGGTCTTTGACGAAAACCCTTTGCAACAAGTCTAGCTTTGAAAGTCTCCACTTTCCCATCTACGCCAAGTTTCTTCTTGAAGATCCCCTTGCTCCCAATGGGTTTTACCCCTTCAGGAGCAACTTCCAAAGTCCACACTTTGTTGGTGTACATGGATTTCATCTCGGACCGCATTGCATCCAGCCATTTCACTGAGTCCCTACTCGTGATGGCCTGCTCGAAGCTAGTTGGGTCATCATCCTCCATGATGCAATCCTCGCTCCCACCATCCATGAGAAAACCGTAGTATCTCTCAGGTTGGCGAGGAACCCTACTAGACCGGCGGAGTGGCTGAGGTTCATTGGGAGCTACTGAATCCTCTGGTTCCACTAAATCTTCTGTTGTGTTTTGTTCAGCTGGAACCTCTTCCAGTTCTACCTCAGAGCCACTAATCTCTTTTGCAAGAAATTCCTTTTCTAAAAAGGTGGCATGTTGAGCAACAAATACTCTTTGTTCCTCACTGTGGTAGAAGATATACCCTCGCGAATGTTTGGGATATCCAACAAATTTACACAAAACAGACCTTGCCTCGAGTTTGTCCGGTTTTTGTCTTTTGACATAGGCCGGGCAACCCCATATCTTAATAAAATTAAGATATGGTCTCTTCCCTTCCCATATCTTATATGGTGTGGTAGGTACAGATTTGGTGGGAACCCTATTCAGTAGGTATGCTGCTGTTTCCAGTGCATATCCCCAGAAGGAAACAGGTAACTCAGCTACACTCATCATAGAGCGCACCATATCCAATAGGGTGCGGTTCCTCCGTTCTGATACACCGTTGTGCTGTGGTGTATATGGAGGAGTTAGCTGAGAGAGAATCCTGTTCTCTTTTAGGAAGTCCAGGAATTCAATGCTCAAGTATTCACCTCCTCGATCAGATCATAGGATTTTAATACTTTTTCCGGTTTGGTTCTCGACTTCTTGTTTATATTCTCTAAATTTCTCAAAAGCTTCTGATTTGTGTTTCATCAGGAACACATATCCGAATCTAGAGAGATCGTCAGTGAATGTAATGAAGTACGAAGAACCATCCCTGGCATGTGTAGACATGGGACCGCATACATCACTATGTATCAGTCCCAAGAGTTCGGTAACTCTTTCTCCGTGTCCCGTAAACGGAGTTTTGGTCATTTTGCCTTTGAGACACGACTGGCAAGTGTCATAAGATGAAATTCAAACGGATTTAAATATCCATCCTTATGCAACTTAGCTAGTCGTGTCGTATTGATGTGACCCAGTCTACAATGCCATAAGAAGGATTCGTTCAGTTCTGAACTCTTCCTCTTGTGTGTGTTTGTTATGCTCAGAACTGTTGATTGATTTAGAACATAAATGCCATTGCACAACGTGCCTGATCCAACCAACTTTTGGTTATGGAAAATGTTCATAACATTATCCTGTAATACAAAATTATATCCCTCTTTACTCAACAAAGAAACCGATATAATGTTGCATATCAGGTTCGGCATGTAATAGCATTCGTTCAGGACCAATGTATTACCAGTTGGTAATACAAGGTGATATTCCCCGACAGTCTTAGCTGCAACAATTGCACCATTTCCAACTCTAATGTCTTTATCACCTTCTCCAAGTTCTCTACCTTTCCTAAGCCCATGTAACTGATTACATATATGGGATCCTGATCCGGTATCCAATACCCAGGACGTAGAGCAAATGGAGAAACAGTTCTCAGTAACGAACACACCCGAAGAAAATGCATCATCATGTACTTTCTTCATTCGGGTGGCATGGGAATCCTGGTATTCCCCTATATCCTGTTCAGTCCTATAACTCTTATAGGAAAGAACGGAACCAACGTTCCCCAGCACAGTATAACATGCGGGTTCGGTCAATACATCCATATTATTATCTTGATTAGGGCATGAAATGGTCGCTACCTGGAGAGAGAGAGAAGAAAACACTTTAGCGTAAGCTCGTGCAAGATCAGATTGGTTATTATCTTATCTAATCGGGATGGCTCCCACTGCTTTTTATCAAATCTTCCTCCAAACCCTAAAAGGAAAGACTAGCCGGGATTAATTACACACTACAAGTTCGCCAATCTTTCAGCCAGGCCAGTGTCGGTACTTTGAGGGAGGTCCCCCGTGCTTTCGCACGAACCTAATTACTGTAAACCTCGTTTTCCCAGAGGCGTAACCTCGTTAACACCTTTCTAGACACCTACTTGATCGGCTAATTGTAATGTGTAAAACTCTCCCAGGAGTAACTCTTACTCGCAGCGGGTATCGGGATCCAACTATCTCATAGAAGGTATGCAATCTCATTGCAAATTTCAACACTTGAAATTCCCGATAATATTTTGCCCCAAGCATCCTATGACCTTGACGGAGGTGAACAAACCACAGGGTGCAAGTCAAGTTCAACCCGTCATTTCTTGATTGAATCAAACCCACCCGCACGACCCTTGACGGAGGTCAACAAGGTCGTACGACTACCCTAATCCAATCTGCATCATATGCATAAGCAGACAAGTACTAGTTAGCTACCGCACACTACGCCTTGACGGAGGTCAACAAACGTAGCACGAATACTAAGTAGGCTTTATCTGAAATGACGGAGGGCTACGACAGGTTTTTCTGAAAACCTATTGCGTAATGAACTTGATATCGTTGTAGAATCAAATGAAGTTTTGAAATGGAGCGATTTTGAGGCTTTTCTAGTTTTGCTAAAGGGGTCACTCCCGGTGAAGAGATCGTCGGCCCTTTCCTCGTCGAATGAGGTGCGGGATATATCATATATATCACTGTGCAAAGCAGAAACTATAGAAGCAATCAAAAACAAACCGAGTGTGTAGCATCTGCCAGTTATTGCTAAAGGAGTCACTCCCGGTGAAGGGATCTCGGTCCTTTCCTCATCGAATAAGGTGCAGGATATATCACATATACCGCTGTGCAAAGCAAGAACTGTAGCTACCTGTTTTGTTTAAAATTTGATTCTACAACATCTTATGTTTCTTTTCTTTCATTAATCACATTAATGAAGTCCCATCATTTAAGTCACCTAAACATCACAGATAAATACGACGTACACTTATGCCATCCGCATTCGCCTGGATGTCCCCTCGTGCACCGTTAGGTTAGGTAACTAACGGCAGAGCAGGGCAGGGCTAGTGCGGGTGAAAAACATAAGTAACGTCTATATAATATATCATATATACTATATACTGTATCTATCACAGAACATCACATGATCACATCACAGATATCGCAGCAGAAGAAACATATGAAACATTGGATATACTAGGACGTCCGTGTTTTCAATACGAGCCAGTATAAAACACGGATTCCACAGTCGTGATGAATAGCCAATCCCACACCCCTAGACCCCTACGAGAGCGGCAAGCAACCCTACCAATTCTAGGGTTAGGAGACCCGGACTCGACTCCTCGAGATGGTCTCCCACTGGACCCTAGAACCCGGTTACTTGTGCTCCCCTCCTTGGGTCTATCCTAATGCGGAAAAGTAAATAATATACAAAAGGTGACAACTTCCGCAACCTGGAAGTGCCCCAAATAAAAGAATATTACATACAAGTTTTTACATGAATGAAAATGAAAAACACTCATCTCACATAAAAACCCCCGGCTATTCAAACACGACGATCCAATATAACATATCCAGCAACACATAACATCACATGTCATCAACGTAAGTAAATATGCGCATCCCAATTGTCGTTGACATATAGCAACAAAACCGGCGATATCATATATTACACTTACGGTCACAGAAAAGAAAGTGTAAAACTACAACAGTTGGAATCCGCAACCTCTTTAGACATTGCATGCCTAATCAAATGAAATACTTAGACATCACATGCCTAACAATTATAAACCCCGCATTTTAGTCCCATTATCGAAAAGTCTTTTCAATATCAAGTGAGACTAAACCGCTAGATTTATAATATTCATCCAGTTATCTCATAACTGTTTGTGAATTCCAATTATTGTATCCCATTCCGGATAAATAGAAAATATCAAACTTTCCGATCGAACATTCGAACACCCAAGTTTTCCCGAAACCGTTCAACACATGAAATAAGTTCAAAGACATTCACTTCATGCCTCAGTACCAACGGTCCAGCTGTAGAAGGGTCAAGCCAACGCCTCACATATGGCACGCCGTACTGCCCCAAACCCTAAGGTTCAAAGGGCAGCTCAAGACGGTCACATAATCGAGTTAAGGTTTGTTGTCTTCTAGAGGGACCATCGCGTTACTTGCACTACTCAGAACGTCTTTAAACCACAGAAAAATCCAACACTTGGAAATTTTTCCGGCAGGGGAAAAGTTGGGTATTTATATCCGGTCGAACTTTTTAACATATTCTAAAGTTATCCGGAAAAACACATAGACAAAATCTGATAATCCGATCGAATCTTCGAATCCCCAAAACAACCCCAGAAAATTCAACTCTTGAATAAATATTAAAAATTCCCATAAAACTCAGCACTGTTAAAAAGGAATTACTGTGCAAATGTGGAGGGCTGACGTCACCAGAGGGCCGCGGAACCGCCGCCGAAGCTAGGCTTCTGCCGCGGTTCCGCCGCATGTTTGAGGTATCATTGGTCAAATTTTGCACCGTAATTCTTATAATTCCCTGCTGAATTTTTTAAGCATTTTTAATCCGGAAAAAACCCAGTTTTTGTAAAAAGTCCAGAGAGCATATTGGTTTTTAGGGTTTCGGTTCGATCGGGTTTCAAACGTCGTCTACACTTTGCCTAAGACTCTAGCTAGGCTCTGATACCACTGTAGGGTTCCTAGGCATACTATAGAGGTCTCACAAGGCATCAACCATGCCAATTTCAAATTTTATGAGTGCCGAGAAACCCTAATACGGATCGTCGACTAGAATTTTAGGCGAAACATTAAGCTAGTTAACAACTTAACTAAAGGTAAGAAGCTACAACCTTTGTAGATCCGGTTATCCACTTCCTTAGCTCCACGTAGTCTTCCCCTCGCTGTCCATCTCGAATCCCGGACTCTTGCATCGGCTTCATCGGAGAAATGAGCGGACTAGTCGTCGGCTACGATGCCGAAAATGATCTACGTTGAGGTTACACAAGATCAAGCTCCAACTTCACCAAGTTGTGAAACTTGTGAAGAAAACACCCTATACTACTTGGCAAGAGGTAGAGGGTGAAGAAATAGGAGGTGGGTTCACTTTAGAATTGGATTTCTCACTCTTTTTCTCAAGGTGCCATTGATGGAGGCAAGGTTTTCTTCATGAAGATGAAAAAGAAGAAAGAGATAGAATATGATGAGTATTAGATTAAAATGAAAATAATGTGAATACTTATCATATACTAACTATGGTAAGGTGTAGAGAATAGATCATGGTTAGTTAGAATGGTTAGGGTTAAGCATGAAGACAAAATGGTAACAAAGTCAAACCTTCATGAAGCTTCAACTAAATCCAAAGAATGCCACCATTTTCTTCATAATCTTTTCCAAAATCAATAAATAAATAAATGAGTAAGAAAAAGAAAACCCTAACCATTACACAACCATGGTTTAAACTTTACACAAAACACAAGTCAGCAAGCAACATTAAGCATGATACAATCAAGTGCACATTAAAATATATCACATATACAATGTGCACTTCAAGTGAGAAAATCCCTTTAAAGTGAACCAATACTAGTTAATGCAAGGTAATATATAAAATATATAATTATACATTAAATTATTAAATCAACACTTGATTCAATGATCCGGTCATGTCGCACATAACCGACTAGTATCCAATGTATCGACTTATCGAATCAGCCTTTGATTCGATAACTAGGTTATATCGCATACAACCAATCAAAACATTCATCGCGAGAATGAAATGCGGTATCACATACACACATTATTCTCTGTCCCGCACATATCTCATATGCTCTCCTATTTCGTTTCGCTTGAGCCAGGAAACCTCTGTGTAGGACTCTAAAGACTCGTCAATACGCCGGTAGCAGATGATGATCATATCAAGCACCCACAAGCCGCAAGCGGTCTGCTAAACGTAACGGCCACCTGTGTATTGAGCGATCAGAAGATCGACGAGCTAGCCTGCTCATACTCCTGTGAATCTAACCAGTAACACTTACCGTACAGTCCGGTCTGTTCGTCTGATATGTCGCATATCAAGTCTAGGGGTGGTAAACGTCAGACCCCAATAACCGATAAGTCGTGCCGATGTGAGGCTCATAACGGGTTGAGAAACTACTGGTAACGCTTAGCAGCAAATCTCTGATCAGCCCTGGCCAGGGACTTCCCTGTTACGGCCAATCGAGCACAGCGCAACATCAACCCCCAATACCGGGAGAGACGAAACCCCTCCTATCGCTCATTGCCTCCATGTGACTCGGGACTGTACCCAAAGACTACCGTTTTGCACGCCCTCATGGACGTGGTAAGGTGGAGATCAAAGCACAGTGGGAATCACACAAGACTCTATGACGATCTCGGGTCTACAGACTAACCTGCACAAGTGTCACCTGAGAACTGCCATCTGACGTGAGGTATAATACCATCTGGGAGTTCTCGGCGAGTCCGTCCAGTGTACCCAGTCTCTACTGAGCACCCGTATACCATCTCTGATGTCAAACACCAATGGATATGGGATCATCCATCGCCCATCTCATGGGTCAAGAAGGGTATACGCTAGTCTACACTGGTATATCGATGCCCCGTCTCGATACACCCACGACTAGGGACCTTGAAGGATGTACCTATAGACTACCATGTCCCCACTAGTATGATCCGCATCATAGTCCAGGTAGTCAAGTACACATCTTAAGGGCTTTACCAACATGTTACTATAAGACAGTTTAAAGAGACTAGTGTACATGTTAAGATAAAGAGCAACCAAATAGCATACTATCATATCGAGCAAGAAAGTCATCTCCATATATGTCCAAGCATCCAATATAATATACATCATCTGTACAATACTGGCCTCTAGGGCATACATACAACTAACAACTAGGTCATATCAATGCGACACGACTAACTAAGTTACGTAAGGATGAATATGAGAATTTGTTCGAATTTTCATTTTATGATACTTTCCAGTCTTGTCTCAAAGATAAAATGACCAATACTCTGTTTACTGGAAACAGAGAAAGAGTTAATGAACTCTTAGGATGGATACATGATGATGCATACGGTCCTATGTCTACAAATGCCAAGGTTGGTTCTTGGTACTTCATTACATTTATCGACTATCTCTCAATATTCGGATATGTGTTCTTGTTGAAACACAAGTCTGAAACTTTTAAGAAATTCAAGGAATATAAGCTTGAAGTTAAGAACCAGACGGGTGGAAGTATTAAAGTCCTACGATGTGATCGAGGAGGCGAATACTTCGGCATGGAGTTCTTGGATTTTCTAAACAGAGAATAGGATTCTCTCTCAGCTTACTCCTTCGAATACACCACGGCACCATGGTGTATCTGGGTGGAGGTATCACGCCCTATGAGATAAGGTGCACTCTATGATGAGTACTGCTGAGTTACCTGTTTTCTTTTAGGTGTTATGCACTTGAGAAGCTGCATACCTATTGAATGGGGTTCTATCCAAATCAGTTCCTACCAATCTATATGAGATATGGAATGGGAAGACACCATGTCTTAAACGAGTTAAGATATGGGGTTGTCCGGGCTATGTTGAAAAGCAAAATCCGGACAAGCTCAAGGCAAGGTCAGTTATGTATAAGTTTGTTAGGATAACCCAAACATTTTCGAGGGTATATCTTCTACCATTCTGAGGAGCAAAAGGTGTTTTGTTTCTAAGCATGCCACCTTTTTAGAAAAGTAATTTCTTATGAAGAAATTTATGGTCATGGGGTAGAACTAGAAGAAGTTCCAGCTAAACAAACTAACAGCTGATGATTTGGTGAAACCAAAGGATTCAATAGTCTCCAACAAACCTCAGCCTCTCCGCGAATCTGGTAGAGTTCTTCATCCACTTGAGAGATACTACGATCTTCTCGGTGACAGTAGGAGCGAGGATTGCATCATGGATGATGATGACCCAACTGGGTTCAGGCAGGCCTTCATAAGTGGAGACTTTGTGAAATGGCTGGATGCTATGCAATCAAAGATGGAATCTATGTACACCAACAAAGTGTGACTTTGAATGTTGCACCTGAAGGGGTAAAACCCATCAGGAGCAAATGGATCTTGAGAAGATTCTTGGTGTAGATGGAAAAGTTGAGACTTTCAAAGCTATGCTTAAGTTTATCAGGATTAGAGCATGCATCGCGGAGTTGGAATATCTGTTTTGATGTGGAAGTCAAAGAGTTTGACTTCATCAAAAAGATACAAGGCTGTAGAGAGTATGGTTCTCTTCCATGTATTGTACGTAGATGACATACTCTTGATAGGAAATGGTTTCCTATGCTGCACTCGGTCAAGCTCCTCATATCTTGTGGTCTATGATCTATAGTGATAGATCTAAGTGGATGTTGGGAGTGTCCCAAATCCAGGTACATTAACACCATACTAAAGGGGTTTAGTATGGAGGATTCTAAGCGTGGTGGTTTGCCTACTTACTCATAAGTCACTCTCTCCAAAGAGATGTCTCCCTAGACCGATTTGGAGAGAGCTCGCATGCAAGGGATACCCTATGCTTCGACAGTAGGCTCTATCATGTATGCGATGTTATATACCAGACCAGATGTAGCTGACTCACTAGGTGTAGTGATAAGGAATCAATCGGATCTTGGGAGAATCACTGGACAGCTGTGTAGGACATTCTTAAGTACTGGAGAAGCACTAAAGAAATGTTCTTGGTGTTTGGTAATGGTGAACTCCAGTGGGAGTCCTTTACCAATTCCAGCTCCCAGGATGATAAGGTCGACTGAAAGTCAGTCTCGAGCTTTGTCTTTACCCTCAGTGGAGGGACGGTATGTTGGAAGAGTTCCAAGCTATATACTGTGGCATACTGGACGATAAAGGCTGAATACATCGCTACCAACGATGCTACCAAATTGGATGTCTGGATATTTCTTGTTCATGAGATGAACATGGTTCCTACCATTGAACGTCCAATAACTGTTATTAAGACAATAATGGAGTTGTGGCTTTGGCATAGGAACGCTGGTCCTATCAGCGATCCAGACATATTTTGAGGCAAGTATCACCTGATCGGGGAGATGGTTGATCTCCCAGGGATCGAGGTCAGGTGAGTTGATGCGAAGGATAACACAACGGATCCACTCCCAAAGGCCTTACCCTAGAGAGACTTCTATAGGATGTTGAGTATGAGATACTACAACAAATGGCCTTAGTGCAAGTGGGAGATTGTTAGTTATATGTATTCCCTAGAGGCCATTACTGTACATGCGATGTATATTGTAGTGGATGCTTGGACATATATAGGGAGGACTTCTTGCTCGACATGATAGTATGCTATTTTGTTGCACTTTATCTTAACATGTACACTTATTGTCTCTCTTTTATATGTTGATAAAGCCCTTAAGATGAGTACTTGACTATCAGGATTATAATGCATATCATACTAGTAGGGTAGAGGTAGTCGGTAAGTACATCCTTCAATTGTTCCTAGTCATGGGAGTATCGAGACAGGGCATCGATATTCCAGAGTAGACTAGTGTATACGCTTCTCGACCCATATGATGGACGATGGATGATCCCACATCGATTGGTGTTTGACATCAGAGAAGGTATACGGGTGCTCAGTGGAGACTGGGTACACTGAACGGACTCGCCGAGAATTACTAGATGGTATTATACCTATCGTCAGATAGCAGTTCTCTGGTGACACTAGTACAGGTTAGTCTGTCGACCCGAGATTGTCATAGAGTCTTGTGTGATTCCCACTGTGCTTTGATTTCAACCTTACCATGTTCAAGAGATCGTGCAAAATGGTGGTTTTTGGGTACAGTCCCGAGTCATATGGCGGCAATAGGCGATAGGAGGGGATTTCGTCTCTCCCGATATTGGGGGTTGATGTTGCGCTATGCTTGATTGGCCATAACAGGAAATCCCTAGCCAGGGTTACTGAGATCTACCGGTAAGTGTTATCAGCAGTTTCTCGAACCGTTATGAGCCTCACATCGGCATGACTTATCAGGCTATTGGGGGTCTAACGTTTACCACCCCCAGGCTGTGATATGCGACATATCAGACGATGAGACCGGACTGTACGGTAGTGTTACTGATTGGATTCACAGGAGTATGAGCAGGCTTGCTTGTTGATCTTTTGATCGCTCAATACTCAGATGGTCGTTACGTTTGCGGCTTATGGGTGTTTGATATGATCATCACCTACTGCCGGCGTATTGACGAGTCTTTAGAGTCTTATATAGAGGTTTCCTGGTTCATACGAAACGAAATAGGAGCACATATGTGATATGTGTGGGACTGAAATTAATACGTGTATATGATACCGTATTCTATTCTCGCGATATGTGATATCGGTCAGTTATATGTGATATAACCAGGCTGTCGAATTAAGTGTTGATTCGACAAGTTGTTACATTTGATATTAGCCGGTTGTATGTGATATATCCGGATTATTAAATCAAGTGTTGATTTAATAATTTAATGTATAATTATATATTTGATATATTGAATTACATTAAATAGTATTAGCTCACTTAAACATTTCATTTTCTCACTTGTGTATACTTAGTATATATGTGATATATATTAATTTACATTATTTTGTGTCATGCTAGATGATACATGCTACATGGGTGTATGAGACTCACACCATGCTTATAATAATCCTAAGGTTTTTATTTATTTTAGTAATTCACAAATTGGTGGAAATTTTTCATGGCTAGAAGCTTAGAGAAGCTTGTTGTGTCCATTGACATAGTCCACTAATTTGTTTTACTTAAGATATTTATTAACCTTACCATTATCCTTAGCCTTAGTTAAGTCTCTACATGAGTTAGTGTATGACATAAACTCACCCATGGTTGCTATTCTCACCTCATGAGCTCATCTCCACTTCATCTTCTTCTTCCTCATGAGAAAGCTTTCCAGCTTTTCAAATGGTGAAGAAATATTATGAGAAAAATAAATCTAAAGTGAGAAAAATTCCTACTTCATCATCCTCTGCTATATTAGCTATTTAGTTTAGGGTGTTTGCTTCACTTATCTACCATTAGTGAAAAGGTAGCATGAGCTTGAGTCCCCTCGACGTAGATCATCTTCGGCCTCGAAGACTTTGAGCAAGCTTCTTCATTTCTTCATGTGAACCCTTACTAGAGTTCGGGTGTTCACTACTTGGAGCGAAGGGAGTATTACACGGAGTTTTAGAAGTGAAGGACCGGTCTACAAAGGTTGTATTCCTCATTCACTTACATGTAAAGTTGTTTGCTTGCTTCATTCGTATAATTCTCTAGTTAAGATTCTATGTTAGGGTTCTTTAGTATGGCAAATTTTTGAAATTGGAATGGACGATGCCTCCCGAAACCTTGCTGCCATGCAAGGTAACCCTGCAGTCCTTCTCTTCAAATGCTCCAGGTAGTTGTCCCTATGACTCCACTAGACTCCACTTGAAGTTGGATCACGCTTCCTTTGCGATCTTCGTGCTGAAGATGATCCACCCGAAGCTCCGCTAATCCAAGCTATCTCTTCACTAAACTCTTTAGTGAAGGAAACACACTAGTTTAAATTTCTAATTCAAACTAAGATGGTGAAGTAGGGGTTCAAAACTCACTAGGGTTCTCACAAGCTCAAGGTTTCACAACTCATGTGAGAGATTGAGCTTGGGGTGAAGGATGAAGAAGATGGAGAGAGCTAGAGAGGAGAACTCATCATATGAGCTCAAGTGAGGAAAATGAACAACTCAAGAATGCAAGTGAAGAATGGCTTGATCAAATACCTCACTTATTGATGCATGGAATAAACCAAATTATTTATTTCAACCATGCTTCAATAGTGAAGCCAATTGATTAAATAAATATAAAAGCCATGCTTCATCCCATTCCTCAAATATCTCCTCATATTCCACCTCATTTTCTATTTTCATAAAATAGAAAATCAACCATGCTTCATAATATATATATATATACATATATCAAATATATATATATATATACATATATCAAATATATATATATATATATATTAAGAAAATAATTATTAAGCTAAATATTAGTTAATATATAATTATATCAAATATAATATATATCAAATTATTAAATCAACACTTGATTTAATAATCCGGTTATATCACATATAACCGACTGATATCATTTATCTGTATATCACATTATCAAATCAACACTTGATTCAATAATCCGGTTATATCATATATAACCAAACCGATAACATACAACCGCCAGATTAGAATACGGTATCACATACACGTATTTAATGTGGCCCCCCGCACATATCAGGATATGTGCCCTACTTCATTTCGCTTGAACTAGAAAACCACTGTGTGAGACTCTAAAGACTCGTCAATATGCCAGCAGTAGGTAATGGTCACACCAGTTACCCACAAGCCGTCAGCGGTACTAGCTGGACGTAACGGCTACCCAGGTATTGAGCGATTAAAAGATCAACAAGCAAGCTTGTCCAAATTCCCATGAAGCCTAGATGTAACACTTACCATACAGTCCGGTCTCTTTGTCTGATATGTCGCATATCGAATCTAGGGGTGGATCGTTAGACCCCAGTAACTTGATAAGTCATGCCAATATATGGCTTATAACTGTTCGAGAAACTACTGATAACACTTACTAGTAAATCTCATCAGCCCTGGCCTAGGACTTATTATTATACCTAATCGAGCAAAGCGCAACATCAACTCCCAATACCGGGAGAGACGAAACCCCTCCAATCGCTCACTGCCTCCATGTGACTCGGGACTGTACCCAAAATCCACCTGTTTGCATGACCCTTTTAAGCCGTGGTAGGGAGAAAATCAAAGCACAGTGGGAACCACACAAGACACTATGACGATCTCTGGTCTACAGACTAACCTGTACCAGTGTCATCAAAGAACTGTTATCTGACGATAGGTATGGTACCATCTAGGAGTTCTCGGCGAGTCATGTTCGGTGTACCCATTCTCTAATGAGCACCTGTATACAATCTTTGATGTCAAACACCAATGGTTATGGGATCAACCATCACCCCATACAGGGTCAAGAAACATACATACTAATCTAATCTGGAATATCGATACCCTGTCTCGATACTCCCTCGACTAGGAACGATTAAAGGATGTGCTTATGGACTACAAAAGTCTCAGTAGTATGATCCGCAACATAGTCCTGGTAGTCAAGCAAACATCCTAAGGGCTTTATCAACATGTATCAGAAAGATAGTATAATAATATAAGTTTACATCTTAAGATAATGAGCAACCAGATAGCATACTATCATGTCGAGCAAGAAAGTCCTCTCTCTATATATGTCCAAGCATCCACTATATCATACAATAATGGACTCTAGGGCATATATATTCCTAAAAATCTCTTACTTTCACTAAGGCCAGTTATTGTAGTATCTCATACCCAACATTCCAAAAAGTCTCTCAAACTGCGCCTAGGGGAGGGCCTTCGTGAGTGGATCCACTATGCTATCCTTCGTGTCAACTCTCCCGACCTCGATCTCCCATCGATCTACCATCTCCCGGATCAGGTGATACCGCCTAAGAATATTTCTGGATCTTTAATGGGACCGGGGTTCCTTGGCCAAAGCCACAGCTCCATTGTTATCAAAATACATATGTATTGGATGCTCAATGGATGGTACCACACCAAGTTCAGCTATGAACTTCCTCATCCAGACAACCTCTTTGGCAGTATCATTGGCAGCGATGTATTCAGCCTCCATCGTCGAGTCTGCTATGGTATCTTGCTTGGAACTCTTCCAACATACCGCCCCTCCATTGAGGGTGAAGATAAAACCCGAGACCGACTTACTGTCGTCCTTATCACTCTGGAAGCTCTAATCGGTAAAGGACTCCATCTGGAGTTCACCATTACCATACACCAAGAATATTTCTTTAGTTCTTCTCAAGTACTTAAGAATGTTCTTCACAACTGACCAGTGGTTTTCCCCAGGATCTGATTGATACCTACTCACTACACCTAGTGAGTAAGCTACATTCAGTCCGGTACATAACAACGCATACATGATAGACCCGACTGCCGAAGTATAGGGTATCCCTTGCATGCGAGCCCTTTCCAAATCTGTCTTGGGAGACATCTCTTTGGAGAGAGTGATTCCTGAACAAGCGGGTAAATTACCACGCTTAGAATCTTCCATACTAAACCTCTTTAGTATGGTGTCAATGTACCTAGATTGGGACAATCCCAACATCCGCTTAGATCTATCTCTATAGATCTTAATCCCCAGGATGTAGGGGGTATCACCCAGATCTTTCATGGAGAACTTGTGTGATAAGAAGAGCTTGACCGAGTGTAGCATAGGAACATCGTTTCCTATCAAGAGTATGTCATCCATGTACAATACGAGGAAGATAACCTTACTCTCTACAACCTTCTTGTATATACATGGTTCATCTTCATTTTTGATGAAGTCAAACTCTTTGATAACTTCATCAAAACAGATGTTCCAGCTCCGCAATGCCTGTTTTAATTCGTAGATTGATTTAAGCAGCTTGCACATGCTTCCGCTGCTCCCACTGTCTACGAAGCCTTCTGGCTGTGTCATGTACATGCTCTCTTCTAAATCACTATTTAGAAAAGCGGTCTTGATGTCCATCTGCCAGATTTCGTTGTCATGGTATGCAGCAATGGCGAGTAGGATCTTCATAGACTTAAGCATAGCGACAGAAGAAAAGGTTTCATCATTGTCGACACCTAGTCGTTGACGAAAACCTTTTGCTACAAGTCTAGCTTTGAAAGTCTCAACTTTTCCATCTACACCAAGTGTCTTCTTGAAGATCCACTTGCTCCTAATGGGTTTTACCTCTTCAGGAGCAACTTCCAAAGTCCATACTTTGTTGGTATACATGGATTCCATCTCAGATTGCATAGCATCCAGCCATTTCACAGAGTCCCCACTAGTGATGGCCTGCTCGAAACTAGTTGGTTCATCATCTTCCATGATGCAATCCTTGCTCCCATCGTCTATGAGAAAACCGTAGTATCTCTCAGGTGGATGAGGAACCCTACTAGATCTGCGGAGTGGCTGAGGTTCTTTGGGGACTATTGAATCCTCTAGTTCTATCAAATTGTCAGTTGTAGTTTATGCAGCTGGAACTTCTTCCAGTTCTACCTCATTACCACTAATTTCTTTCACAAAAAATTCCTTTTCTAAAAAGGTGGCATGTTGAGCAACAAAAACTTTTTGTTCCTCACTATGGTAGAAAAGGTATCCATGCGAATTCTTTAGATACCCCACAAACTTGCAAAGAACTGACCTTGCTTCGAGCTTGTCTGGATTTTGCTTTTTGATATAGGCCGGACAACCCCAAATCTTAACTCGTTTAAGATATGGTCTCTTTCCACTTCATATCTCATATGGTGTTTTAGGCACAGATTTTGATGGAACTTGATTCAATAGGTATGCGGCCATTTAAAGAGCAAAACTCCAAAAAGAAATAGGTAACTCAGCAGTACTCATCATAGAGCGCACCATATCTAATAGGGTGCGATTTCTCCGCTCCGACCGTTGTGCTGTGGTGTATACGGAGGAGTAAGCTGAGAGAGAATCCCATTCTTTTTTAAATAGTCATGGAATTCCGTGCTCAAATATTCTCCTCCTCGATCAGATCGAAGGATTTTAATACTTTTACTTGTCTGGTTCTCAACTTCGTACTTATATTCCTTGAATTTATCAAAAGTTTTAAATTTGTGTTTCAACAAGAACACATGTCCGAATCTTGAGAGATCATCGGTGAATGTAATGAAGTATGAGAAACCATTCCTGGCATGTATAGTCATAGGACCGCATACATCACTATGTATCAATTCTAAGAGTTCAGTCGCTCTTTCTCCGTGTCCAGTAAACGGAGTTTTGGTCATTTTGCCTGTGAGACATGACTCGCAAGTTTCATAAGATGAAAATTCGAACTGATTCAAATATCCATGTTTATGCAACATAGCTAGTCTTGTCGCTTTGATATGACCTAGTCTACAGTGCCACAAGAAGGCTTCATTCATTTCTGAACTTTTCCTCTTGTGAGTGTTCTGTATGTTTAGAACTATAGTTTGATTTAGAACGTATATACCATTATATAACGTACCAAACCCAATCAACACTTGATTTAGGAAAATTTTCATAACATTATCCTCTAATACAAAATTATATCCTTCTTTATGCAATAAAGAAACTGATATAATATTGCACATCATATTTGGTATATAATAACAGTCGTTCAGAATCATTGTATTACCATTTGGTAATACTAGGTGATATTCGCCAACTGCTTTGGCTGCAACAATTGCTCCATTCCCTACTTTTAGAGACATATCACCATTTCCTAGTTCTCTATCTCTTCTTAGCCCATGTAAAAAATTACAGACGTGGGATCCTGATCTGGTATCCAATACCCAGGACGTAGAGCAAACTGAGAAACAACTCTCGGTTATGAACAAATCTGAAGAAGATGCATCAGCATGCTCTTTCTTTGTTCGGGTGGCATGGGAATCCGGGTATTCCCCTATTCCTTGCTCAAACTTATGAAAATCATAACAAAAAGCGGAACCAACATTCCTCAGCTCAGTATAATAAGTGGGTTCGGTCAATACATCCATATTATTATCTTGATTAAGGCATGTCGTGGTCGCTACCAAGAGAGAGAGAGAGAAGGAAACGCATTAGCGTGCGCTCTTTGCAAGATTAGATTGGTTATTATTTTATCCAATCAGGATGGCTCCCACTTTTTTTTATCAAATCTTCCTTCAACCATAAAACGTAAGATTAGCTGGGATTAATTACACCCTACAAGTTCGCCAATCGGTCGGCCAGGCAGGTATTGGTACTCCGAAGGAATCTCCCCATGCTTTTGCATGGAACTAATTAAATAACTACGTTTCCGCAGGGGCATAACCTCGTTAACACCTTTCTTAGACACCTACTGGATTGGTTAATTGTAAAGTGGAAAACTCTCCCAGAAGTAACCCTTACTCGCAGTGAGTATCGGGATCTATCTATCTCATAAAAGGTATGCAATCTCATTACAAATTTCAACACTTGAAATTCCCAATATTTATTTTTAGCCCAAGCGATTTATGACCTTGACAAGGTCAACAAATCATAAACCAGAAATCAAGTTCAACCCGTTCATTTCGTGATTGAATTAAACCACCCGCACGACCCTTGACAAGGTCAACAAGGCCGTACGACTACCCTAATCCAATTGCATCATATGCGGCAGATAAGCACGAATCAACTACCGTACACTATGCCTTGATGAAGGCCAACAAACGCAGCACGAATACTAAATAGCACTTATTTGAAATGACGGAGCGATACGACTGGTTTTGATGAAAACCTTTAACGTAATGAACTTGATATCGTTATAGAATCTAGTGATTTGAAAAGGAGTGTTTTTTATAGCTTTTGCTAGTTTTGCTAAAAAGGTCACTCCCGGTGAAGGGATCTCGGCTCTTTACTCATCGAATGAGGTGCTGGATATTCATCAAGAAATACCACTATGCAAAGCAAGAACTAGAGAAGCTATCAAAACAAAACCGAGTGGGTTGTAGCATTTTCTAGTTTTGCTAAAGAGGTCACTCCCGGTGAAGGGATCTCGGCACTTTCCTCATCGAATGAGATGCTGGATATTCATCAAGGAATACCACTATGCAAAGCAAGAACTAGAGTTACCTTTTTAAAATTTTGATTGTACAACATCTTTAGGTTTCTTTTCTTTCCATTAATCTCATTAATGAAGTCCCATCACTGATGTTTCCCTAACCATCACAGAAAATAAATGAAAATAGAACGTACGCTTATACCATCCGCATTCGCCACGGGGCCCCATCATGCACCGTTAGGTTACTTAACTAATGGAAGAGCGAGGGCTAGACTAGCGCGGGTGCAAAACATAAGCAACGTTTATTATATATATCATATATATAGCATTCGTCTCACGCGGTTATATGATCACATCACATAACCAAGCAGCAGAAGTCAACATATGAAATATTGGATATACTAGGAGGTCCGTGTTTTAAATTAAGCCAATAATGAAAAACACGGATTCCACGGATGTGATGAATAGCCAAACCCACATCCCTAGACCTCTACGAGAGCGGCAAGCAACCCTGCCAATTCTAGAGTTAGGAGACCCGGTCTCGACTCCTCGAAATGGTCTCCCACTGGACTCCAAAACCCAGTTACTTGTGCTCTCCGCCTTGGATCTATCCTAATGAGGAAAAGTAAATAATATACATCAATGGAGACATCATCCTCAACCCGAAAGTGTCCCAATAAAAGAATATTACATACAAATTTTACATGAATGAAAATTGAAAAACTCTCATCTCACGTAAAAACCCTCGGCTATTCAATCACAACGATCCAATATATCATATAACAGCAACACATAACATCATATGTCATCAACGTAAGTAAATATGCGTATCCCGAATTCCGTTGACATATAACAACGAGATTGGGGATACACCGCATATTACACTTACGGTCGCAAAAAAGAAAAGAAAAACTGCAATATTTAGAATCCGCATTTCCTTAGACATCTCATATGCCGAATTTCATACCTAACAAATAAACCTTGCATTTTAGTCTCAAATCGAAAACACTTTTAAATACTTAGTTGGGTAATTCAACAAGATTCTTGACTAAAATAATTGAATACTCATCGAGAACTTTAGTAGATGGTCGTACCCCTGATTCCGAGGACCAGGTGCACTTAGGCGGAACACCGTGGCCGCGAGCACCCGAATGGATGCTATTGGCAACGGGGTTCTCCTACAGTCACTTGGTCGGGGCAATTGGGCATGGCTATCTAGTAGAGTTATCCGGCGAGTATTTGCGTACTATACACGATTGCGACGAAGTTTTGATCCAAATCAAAACTCCGTGGCAATTGATCTATAGAGATTAAATTGCTAGATTTACAATTACAAATTAGTTTTCACAAAACTAATTTAATGTGGATTCCAACTACTGTATGACATATCAAACTTAACTTAAAACGATGTTAAAATTGCGACTACGAAACACTCTGATAAGCCTTAACAGAAAGATAACATCACATGAAATATTGTCCTAATCAAACATAACGTGAAACCCTAAACCCAAGCCTCCAGAACACCAAAAAAATACAAGACAAAAATATTGAAGAGGGGCCGGCCGGGCCGGGCATTTAGGGCTTTTCACCGGCCAAAGTAAGGAATTTTGGTGTCGTTTTTGTTCAGTATTCTAGTTACATCACATGTAACATTCTGCACTTGTTTAAAATTTTTTCAGAGATCATTTAAAAATCGACAGAGAACAGGGTTTCGAGTTCGCATGTTTCGGAGTTTTTCGGTTTCGCAATTCAACTCACATCGTCTAATCTTCTAGCTTGGCTCTGATACCATGAAAGTCTAACCTAGCACCACCACTGGGTTTTCACAAGCATCAAGCATGCTATTTTAAAAAAATTTAAAAAAATTGTGGTGCTAAGCTAGACAAACCTAGAATCTAAACTAGATGATTAGGGTTTAAGCTATGATATCATAAACTTTACACTAAGAGATGGAGGCTACAACCTTTGTAGACCGTGTCCTTCTCTTCAAATGCTCCGGGTAGTAGTCCCTATGACTCCACTAAACTCCACTTGAAATTGAATCGAGCTTCCTTTGCATCTTCGTGCCAAAGATGATCCACCCGAAGCTCCGCTAATCTAAGCTACCTCTTCACTAAACTCTTTAGTGAAGGAAATACACTAGTTCAAATTGCTAATTCAAACTAGGATGGTGAAGTACGGGTTCAAAACTCACTAGGGTTCTCACAAGCTCAAGGTTTCACAACTCATGTGAGGGATTGAGCTTGGAGGTAAAGGATGAAGAAGATGGAGAGAGCTAGAGAGGAGAACCCATCATATGAGCTCAAGTGAGGAAAATGAACAACTCAAGAATGCAAGTGAAGAATGGCTTGATCAAATACCTCGCTTATTGAAGTATGGAATAAACCAAATTGTTTATTCCAACCATGCTTCAATAGTGAAGCCAATTGATTAAATAAATATAAAAGCCATGCTTCATCCCATTCCTCAAATGTCTCCTTATATTCCACCTCATTTTCTATTTTCATAAATTAGAAAATCAACCATGCTTCATAATATATATATATATATATATATATACACATATATCATATATATCAAATAGATATATGTATTAATATATATATATATATATATATATATTTAGAAAATAATTAGTGAGCTAAATATTAGTTAATATATAATTATATCAAATATAATATATATCAAATTATTAAATCAACACTTGATTTAATAATCCGGTTACATCACATATAACCGATTAATATCATTTATCTGTATGTCACATTATCAAATTAACACTTGATTCAATAATTCGGTTATATCATATATAACTAACCGATAACATATAACCGCCAGATTAGAATATGGTATCACATACACGTATTTAATCAGGCCCCCCATACATATCAGCATATGTGCCTTACTTCGTTTCGCTTGAACTAGGAAACCTCTGTATGGGACTCTAAAGACTCGTCAATACGCCAGCAGTAGGTAATGATCATATCAGTTACCCACAAGCCGTCAGCGGTACTAGCTGGACGTAACGGCTACCCAGGTATTGAGTGTTTAGAAGATCAACAAGCAAGCTTGTCCAAATTCCCATGAAGCCTATAAGTAACACTTACCATACAGTCCGGTCACTTTGTTTGATATGTCGCATATCGAATCTAGGGGTGGAATCGTCTGACCCCAGTAACTTGATAAGTCATGCCGATGTATGGCTCATAACGGTTCGAGAAACTACTGATAACACTTACTAGTAAATCTCATCAGCTCTGGCCAGAGACTTACTGTTATAGCCAATCGAGTATAGTGCAACGTCAACTCCCAATACCGTGAGAGACGGAACCCCTCCTATCGCTCACTGACTCCATGTGACTTGGGACCGTACCCAAAATCCACCTATTTTCCCGACTCCTTTAAGCCGTGGTGGGGAGGAAATCAAAGCACAGTGGAAACCACACATGACACTACGACGATCTCAGGTCTACAGACTAACCTGTACCAGTGTCACCAGAGAACTGCCATCTGACGATAGGTATGGTACCATCTAGGAGTTCTCGGTGAGTCATGTTCGGTGTACCCATTCTCTAATGAGCACCTGTATACAATCTTTGATATCAAACACCAATGGTTATGGGATTAACCATCACCCCATACAGGGTCAAGAAACGTACACACTAGTCTACTCTGTAATATCGATACCTTGTCTCGATACTCCTTCGACTAAGAACAATTAAAGGATGTGCTTGTGGACTACACAAGTCCCAGTAATATGATCCGCAACATAGTTTGGTAGTCAAGAAAAAATCCTAAGGGCTTTATCAACATGTATCAGAGAGACAGTATAATAATACTAGTGTACATGTTAACATAAAGAGCAACCAGATAACATACTATCATGTCGAGCAAGAAATTCTTCTCTATATATATCTAAGCATCCACTATATCATACAATAATGGGCTCTAGGGTATACATATTCCTAACAGTTGACATATAGCAACGAGATCGGGGATACCCCACATATTACACTTACGGTTGCAGAAAAGAAATGAAAAACTACAATATTTAGAATCTGCATATTCCTTAGACATCATAAACCCGGAATATCAGATATTCCGAATTTCATTCCTAACCCTATAAACCCTGCATTTTAGTCTCAAATCGAAAACACTTTTCAATAACTTAGTCGGGTAATTCAACAAGATTCCTGACTATCTGATCGAATGCTCGTCGAGAACTTTAGTAGATGGCCGCACCCCCGATGCCGTCGACGAAGCGCACTTAGGCGGAACATCATGGCTGCGAGCACCCTAGTGGATGCTCTTGGCAATGGGGTTCTCCTAAAGTCACTTGGTCGGGGTTATGAGGCGAGGCTATCTAGTAGTGTTACCCGGCGAGTGTTCGCGACTATACGAGATTGCGATGGAGTTTTGATCTGAATCAAAACTCCGTGACAATCGATCAATAGAGACTAAAGTACTAGATTTACAATTAGCAAACTAGTTTTCACAAAACTAATTAAATGTGGATTCCAAATGATGTATCACATATCAATACTTAAACCCAAAACGATGTTAAAATTGCGACTACGAAACACTCCGAATTGACCTAATAGAAAGATAACATCACATGCAATCTTGGCTAAATCAAACATTACCTGAAACCCCAAAACCAAGCCAACAGAACACTAGAAAAATACGAGACCAAACAAAGTTAGGGGGGCCGGCCAGGCCTGGAATTTTGCTATTCTCGCCGGCCAAATTTTCAAGTTTGCTGCTTGTTTTTCTCTGGTGTTCTACTTACATCACATGTAAAACTCTGCACTTGTTTAAAAAATTTTTAGAGGACATTTTAAAATCGACAGAAACTTGGGTTTTAGGTTTCGGTTTTTGGTTTTTAGAGTTGTTTCAGTTTCGCAATTTCTAACACATCGTTTAATTCTTTGGCTTGACTTTGATACCATGAAAGTGTTTCCTAGCACCACCACAGGGTTTTAACCGGCATCAAGCATGCAATTTTAAAATTTTTTGGGTGCTAAGCTACACTAACCTAGAACCTAACTAGATTATTAGGGTTTAAGCAATGATGTAATATGAACTATGCTAAGAGAAAGAGACTACAGCCTTTGTAGACCAAGTCCTTCTCTTCTAAAGCTCCGGGTAGTAGTCCCTACGACTCCTCTCGGCTCCACTTGAAGAAATGTATGAGCTTGCTTCGCGATCTTCGTGTCGAAGATGATCCACCTCGAAACTTCTCTAGTTCAAGCTACCTCTTCACTAATCATGCATTAGAGAAGAAAATACCCTAATCTAAATGGCTGATCTAGAGTAGGATGATGAAGTAGCTGTTTTAGCTCACCAGGAATTTTCTAAAGCCCTATGGTTCTGTTCATATCAGATTTTTGCACTTTTATACCGCCCATTCTTGATCACATTGCATATAGGTAGGTACTCTTGATCCATATTTGCTAAATAATTGCAGGTTATAGGTTCTCAACTCTAAACAATGAAAATCATGAATAGTCGCAACAAATTTAGGACTACTGCCAACAACAGATAAAACACGGATCTCCGCTCACCATCTGTCAGATGCCGCCTACCTGTTCGAGGAACAAAATGGAAATCAATGGTCATTTCATGCACAAAGCACAAGGAGGCAATATAAGAACCAAGTTTACAACGCGGAGCTCAAGAAAATCAAGGCAAAAGTCCACATTCTTTCATCATTTTGGACTGCTGAAAATCTGGGAGAAGAATGAAGAGATTCTGAGAAACCAAGTGTACTAAACAGAGAAGAACGGCAACAAGGAAAACCCTAGAAAAAACAACACTTCAATTCACCCAAATGGCCGCGGAACCGCGGCTAATGTGGCACTTATACGGCGATTCCGCAGCCAAGTAAACTCAGTGATGGATCGGATTTTGGGGGTAGTTTTGTAACTTCATTTGGGCTCAGATTTTATTCCCAGGGTTTCTTGTATCTGCCTATAAATAGCCCAATTCGAAGCCAAGTAAAGGATGGTTTTTCTTGTATTAGGATTTAGGATAATAATTTGTAACTTCCTCTTCCTCTTCATCTATTCTCCAATGATATTGCAGTGAGATTTTTGAGTGAATGATGAATAAAGAAAAGTTCTTTTAACATGCATGTCTTATAATTGTGTTCTTATATTTTGCTTGTAATTTTATTTGTTAAAGTAGTTGTTGTTATTTGTTTGTTTTCTTTTTTCCTTTTCTTTTATCCTTACAACAATGGTGCTTAAGTGTGATCCTTGCCTAAGTGAGGTCCCAAATAGCTAGTTGTGATTCTCTAACTCATTTCTTTCTATCTTCTTTCTTTGTTTTATTTTCTTTTTCTTTTTAATGGATGAGTAGTTTCTCACTTGTTAGGGTAGGATAAGGGAAGTTTGATAGAAGGAAATCTCTCTCACTCTTTTCTTTACCCAACATCTTGATTTGAACTCCCATCAATTGAACCACAATCCGCTCCCTATGGCACCATATCCTACATGATAGCGGTGACACCCTAATGAGACCGGTTGTGGTTGAATTGACCGGAGGTTACGGCTAAGAGCCAAGAACGGACGGACAAGGACCAAAAGGAAGGAACTAAGCATTGGAAAGCCTAGCTTATACTCCCAAGTTTCCTTCCTAGTCGTGCTAATCCCCGTTGTTGCCGATTACCGTAACATCAATATTAAGAGTGGCAATGAAAGAAGTAAGCGACTCCTAACTCAAACTAACCTAATCCTAACCCTAACAAGCTCTTTTTTATACATATTTAGCACATAGTTAATCTTAAACAAACCTGGACAAATTGGACTTAACTCTTTAAAACACAAAGAAAAAGATTCCCATCTCTCCGTGGACCGCCCCGTACTCATCCGGCTAGCTACCAAGTGAAACCGTCTTGATTATGGTAATTAAAACTAAGCACACCAAAAACCTATCAATCAAATGGCGCTGTTGCCAGGGATACGGTAGTTTATTTCTTTGTGTCATTTCGGGTTAATTTATGAATATATATATATATATATATATATAACCAAAAACAAAAAAAACTGTAAAAATCATCTTATTATTTTTGATTCTTTTTTGTGCAAGTGTGCAGAATAGGAAGAAGATCAAGTTCAGTGCTAAAGTCGTGGTGAGTTAGAGCCATATCTCGTGGCTACACTGCGGCGGATCAAGATGAAATCACCGTTAACTGTTCAATTCTGGAGTAAATTCAGTGACCAAATCAAGATTCATGGGCTCTAACCAAGAAGAGGAGACCGAATTTAGCACAGGGAAGAATTTTGAAGCTCCTAATCGACTGTCAAGCCGCGAAACCGCGGCACAAGTGTAGGATTGACCGCGGAACCGCGCTCAATCTGTGACGTCAGCACCCAAAAATCATTTGTGAGTATTCCACTACTCTTTTCACCTCCTTTGAACTCCACCGAACTATTCTTTCTGCAGTATTCTTTGTGCAAACTCTCTTCCCCTCTCCAATAAAACTGTTTTTGTGCAGGATTCTTTGCGCCGCCGTCAAATAAATTTTTGCAAGTGTTTTAGATTTTTTCTTCTTATTGTTTTGCATAAATAATAAGGACTTTAAGGGGATATAACACCAATTCAGATTGGGTGAGTATTTCATCACCCTTCCTAAGACCCCAAAAATCACTAAAGCATACGTATTACCCTTGAGCTTAATAAAAAATATCTAGACTCAGCCAACTAAGGACTTGTCGTGCTCAATAGGAAAGAGAAAGGTTGTAGGCATTCGGTCGTTTATCTAAACTTCACTTTGTGGTGTCTGGGTTAGATAAGTGAGAAAGGTAATTTTAAAAGGCCCGTCTCACGGTGATTCGTGAGCGGAACCCTCCTTACCTCACTTGAGCTTACCTGGCCACAATTGGCAGTGAAGAGAAGATTTGAGGGTTATCTTACAACTTGTCACTTTGGAACAGTTAGGAGCAGTCTAGTAGACTTTGAAGAGCATAGCTCTAGGTATGATTGTGTATGTTGTGACTGTGATTGTTTGAAGTTGTGTCATAAATCCGTATATATATTTTGCAAAACTCTTTCTAAAAAAACAACAAAACAAAAAAACTTTTATAAAAACTTGCCCTTTGTCACCAGAATTCCATTTCACCCACCTTTCATCAACATTTCTCCGTTGACGTTTTCTTACCCTCACATTCTACGCTTTGACTATACTAACTCGTTTAGTGTATGTCCGGTTGGACTCAGGACACTAGTGCTCGCCTAGTTCGTGTTACGTTAGTCGCTACCGACTACGCGATCGACTCCGACGTCGAAACTCCCTCCACATCTCTCTCACCCTTACCTTTGCCGGCCAACTCCGACGTTGACCGGGATTTTGTTCATACATCCTCACCTTCACCATCACCATCACTAAATTCTTCTTCTGAGATGTCAGGATTTCCTCCTAACATCCCTTTACCTCCCCCGGGGCTAATTCCACCTCCATTGGGTGTAAATAACCCACAACCACCTCCTGTTGAAGCGCCACAATGAATCGTGCTCCGGGATCGTTTCTATCCGACCCGCACTGCACTTCCAACTTGTCTTTCACTTCCACAGGCTAATAGGGATAATTTCGAAATTAAGCCCCACTTCATCAACATGTTGTCCAAATTTCACGGGCTTGAATCCGAAGATGCCTATATCTTAATCAATAAATTCCAGAACGTTCGTGCGATGATGAAGACAACCCAACTGTCTGATGATGCTATACGGCTATGAGTCATTCCTTTCACTCTGTGTGACCTTGCTGAAAAGTGGCCGTATAGCATCACATCTCATTCGATAACCAGTTGGGATGAGTTTGTAAAAGCGTTTCTTAAAAAATTCTACCTAAATCATAAGACCGCACAGATCCAAAACGAAATAAATCAATTCACCCAGCTTCCAATCGAGCCTTTTTGGAAATGCTTTGACCGGTAGAAGGACCTCCTTGTTCAGTGCCCTCATCACGGTATAGAGAAATGGCAACTTTACCAAACTTTATATGAGGGCATGAATCCAGCAACTAAGCAGCTGCTGGAAACCATTTGTCAGGGCCACTTCCTGTCCAAATCTGACGAGGAGGCGTGGCAATTCTTTGACGATCTTGCGGAGTAAACGCTGCAGTGGGAGAGCACACGACTAAACACCTCAACTTCTTCTTCTTCTTCAGGTCTCTCTAGGGCAGTAGTTCATCAACTCAGCATCTCAATTGCAATGAAGGCCGAGATGGCTGCAATCACATAGAAACTGGAAGCAATTGAGAGCAAATTCTCATCTCCTTCTCCTGCCCCTGCTCTTCCCCTCATACCATTTGCGCTTGTTGTTTGGATCCATCCCATTTGACCGAAAAGTGTCCTTACAACCCACCTTCTCTAGGACAGGATCAGGTCAATGCTGCATTTCAGCGAAGACCAAGAAACGATCCATACTCTTCCACATACAATCCCGGTTAGAGGAACCATCCCAATTTCGCCTGGAATCAGAACCAGCATCAGTTCCAAGGCCACAACAAGTTCCAGAGGCCTCCTCCTCCTCCTCAACAACAAACTCAACAACAATATCAGCAGCCCTTCCAACCCCAACCTTTTCAAAATTCGACCAACAACTTCGCACCGTGCAACAATTCTTTTTCTCAAAACAACTTTGTTCCGTCAAACAACGATAAGGTTTCCTCGCTAGAACGGAGTCTGGAGGCGTTTGTAAATCAATCGACTCAATCCACCGCCAACATCCAGTCTTCTATTCAGTTTTTAGTGCAACACTGCTGCACACGGGCAAAGCATCAAGACCATCGAAGCCCAGATTGCACAGCTGAACGCGGCTTTAAGCGAGCGAGAGAAAGGGAAGCTTCCATCTCAAGCACTCCCAAATCCTGGTCGCCCACATAATGTATATATTGCTCTTGAACAACAGAACCATAATG
Organism: Agapanthus africanus; assembly: GCA_030015575.1. Classification (NCBI taxonomy): domain Eukaryota; kingdom Viridiplantae; phylum Streptophyta; class Magnoliopsida; order Asparagales; family Amaryllidaceae; genus Agapanthus; species Agapanthus africanus. The sequence goes on from JASDDO010000018.1 coordinate 364,880,486, forward strand.
TGAGTGCCGTGACCATATTAAGATCTGGAAGAATGCTGAACAACAATGTCGGCATCCGAATTGATGATGACACCCCGGCCATTTCTTCTTCTTCTTCTTCTTCTTCTTCTTCGTCTTCTGAGCCTATTCTCCATTCTTCAAAAGGTTCTTCTTCTTCAACCGCTGCTCCGAACGGATCCACATCTCACTCCACTAAAACTCCAGTTCTGGGATCCGTTCCAACTCCACAATCTCCTCCACAAGCATTGGACTCAACCAATTTCAAAAACGTTCCATTTCCAAACCGGTTGAGGTCCAATAAACAAAATCCACAAATGGAGAAGATTCTGGAGTTGTTCAAACAGATTAACATCAACATTCCCCTTTTAGATGTAGTCCAACAAGTCCCCTCATATGTAAAAATCTTGAAGGACTTGTGCACTAAGAAGAGGAAATCTCAGGTACCCGAGAAGGTTTTCCTAGCTAGTACCGTGAGTGATGCTCTTACCCAAGCTTTACCTCAAAAACGGAAAGACCCTGGCTGTCCTACAATTTCAATAACCATTAGGGATAAGAACATCAACCGTGCTTTTTTGGATCTTGGTGCCAGTGTTAACCTGCTTCCGTATTCTGTATATGAGCAACTAGGTGTAGGAGAGCTGAAACCCACACACTGTACTCTTCAAATGGCCGACCGATCTATCACCCATTCTAGGGGTGAGCTAGAGGATGTGTTAATAAAGGTTGGGGACCTCATATTCCCTGTTGACTTCATTGTTTTAGACACACAACATGTAGCTAACCCCCGGAATCAAATTCCGGTGATATTCGGTCGCCCATTCCTTGCAACCACAAATGCTGTGATCAATTGTCGAAATGGTTCGATGAACCTATCTTTTCGGGACATGACAATTGAACTCAACATTTTTAAGTTAGGGAATCAGCTATATGAACCAAGTGCTCATATACTAGATGTTTTTTCCATCAAGGAGATCGCTCCAGAGGACTGTGAATTTGAGGAATTCTTGTTTGATCATAGTAATCTTGACGCCACTAGTGCGTTCCTTTTTAAACCTGCTGCTGCTTCCGCTCTTGACAATGATTACGAGTGCTTCACATTTTCGAACGATCTTGGTTTGTCGCCATCCGAGTTTGAATCTTTCAAATTTTTGGATACGCTAGTTTAACCATCCAACTCGGTCGCATACACTCACTTTGAGCCTCTGTTGGAATCTTTTGAGTTCGAGACATTTTCGCCAATCTTACCTTCAGTCGTTTCACCTCCGACGCTCGAACTCAAGCCGCTGCCGTCTCACCTCAAGTATGCTTACTTAGGTGAGAACGAGACCCTCCCAGTCATCTTCTCGGCCTCTCTAGCTCTAGAGTAAGAGAAAGCCCTTCTCACGGTCTTGCAATCCAATCGGCAAGCTTTCGGCTGGACAATGGCGTACATCAAGGGGATTAGTCCCCTGATCGTTGAACATCACATTCATATGATGGATGATGCCAAACTAGCTAGGGATCCATAATAGAGGTTAAATCCAGTCATGAAGGAGGCTGTGAAAAAGGAAATCGTCAAATTTCTGGATAGTGGTATCATTTATCCTATCTCAGACAGCCAGTAGTTCAGTCCTATACATGTTGTCCCTAAGAAGTCGGGCATTACGGTCATCACAAATGAGGCAAATGAGTTGATCCCTACTCGCACCCAGGCAGGGTGGCGAGTATGCATTGATTATCGAAAACTCAATGCCGCAACGCGGAAGGACCGCTTTCCGCTACCATTCATTGACCAAATGCTCGAAAGATTAGCTGAACATGAGTACTACTGTTTTCGGGACGGCTACTCCGGCTACAACTAGATTCCCGTCACCGAGAAAGACCAGGACAAAACCACGTTCACCTGTCCTTTCGGCACGTTCGCATATCGTCGCATGCCCTTTGGGCTATGCAATGCTCCCGCTACCTTCCAGCGGTGTATGATGTGAATTTTCTCTGACATGGTTGAGAATTTTTTGGAGATATTCATGGATGATTTCTCCATCTTTGGCGATTCTTTTGACGAGTGTCTGCAACATCTTGACGCTGTCCTTACCCGATGTAAGGATAAAAACCTCACTTTAAATTGGGAAAAGTGCTTCTTCATGGTACGTGAAGGTATTGTCCTAGGACATATCATTTCACAAAATAGCATTGAGGTTGACAAAGCAAATATTGAAGTCATTTCCAATCTCCCTCCTCCCAGATGCATCAGAGATATCCAAACTTTTCTTGGCCATTCCAGTTTTTACAGATAGTTTATTAAGGACTTTAGCATGATTGCTAGACCCTTGACTCTTCTTCTGACCAAGGATACCACATTCGACTTCGACTCGAGCTGTTTGACTGCTTTCGAATCACTAAAAATCTCACTCACCTCTGCTCCCATTCTTTCTTCACCTGACTGGACGTATCCCTTTATGTGCAATGCATCCGACTTTGCTATCGGTGCGGTCCTAGGACAGCACACCGATAAAATGACACACGTAATCTACTACGCAAGCCGGACCCTGAATGTGCCCAAATGAATTACACAACAACCGAGAAAGAGTTCTTGGTGGTTGTGTTTGCTTTAGGAAAATTCAGGCCTTATTTGATCGGCTCTCCAGTCATTGTCTACACCGATCATTCAGCTCTGCGACATTTTTTTATGAAAAAGGATGCAAAATCTCGGTTAATATGTTGGATCCTCTTACTTCAAGAATTTGACCTTGTTATTAAGGACTAAAGAGGATGTGAAAACGTAGTGGCCGACCATCTTTCATGACTTCCTTCTTCGCCGACGCTTGCTCTGCCAATTAACGATGTTTTTCCTGATGAACAACTCTTGACAGTATCGTGCGAACCCTGGTTCGTAGATATTGTGAACTATTTGGCGACATGACTAATACCGAACGACTGGTCAAGTCAGGACAGACTTAGATTTTTATCCCAAATAAAACACTTTTACTGGGACGAACTCTACCTGTTCAAGTATTGTCTAAACTAAATTATTCGTTGGTGTGTTCCTGATAATGAGTTCAAGAGTGTGCTGTCGTTTTGCCACGATCAAGCGTGTGGCGGGCATTTTGGCCCAAGAAAGACAGCTGAGAAAGTCTTGCAATGTGGTTTTTACTTGCCACAACTCTTCAAAGATGCCCATGATTAATGCAAGACTTGCTCCCGGTGCCAACACTTGGGCCGGATTTCCAGGAGAAACGAGATACCGCTCCAACCAATTTTGGTTGTTGAGATTTTCGATGTTTGGGAAATTGATTTCATGGGGCTGTTTCCCAGCTCTTTTGGGAACCTGTATATTCTCTTAGCTGTTGATTATATCTCTAAATGGGTCGAGGCAGTGCCAAGCCAAACAAACGACAACAAGGTTGTCATTAGATTCCTTAAAGAAAACATCTTTTCCCGGTTCAGGCACCCCCGCGCGATCATTAGCGACAGTGGGACACATTTCTGTAATAGGTCTTTCAAGGACTTGATGCGGAAATTCTCAATTAATCATAAGTTATCCACGCCCTACCACTCCCAAACATGTGGGCAAGCCGAAGTTTCAAATCGGCAAATCTAGCAGAGTTTGGAGAAAACGGTTTCCAAGAACCGTAAAGATTGGTCTTTGAAACTAACTGATGCCCTTTGGGAATTCCACACTGCATTTAAGACTGATCTTGGAATGTATCCATATCGGCTTGTGTATGGAAAGGCTTTCCACATTCCTGTGGAAATCGAGCATCGCTTATTTTGGGCGATCAAAGAGCTGAATCTAAACCTTGAAGATGCGGGCAGCTATCGGAAGCTGCAACTCAACGAACTGAACGAGTTTCGGGATGAAGCTTATGAAAACGCGGTTGTTATGAATAACCAAATGAAGGTGTTTCATGATAAACACCTTACGCGCAAAACCTTCATGCCTGGACAACAAGTACTTCTTTACGACACCCGACTCCATTTTCATCCCGGTAAGCTTCGATCTCACTGGAAAGGACCCTTTTTGTGCGGAGTGTATACCTGCACGGCGCGGTGGATTTGGAGAATCTAAAGGACGGTTAACTATTCAAAGTGAACGGACACAGGGTAAAAGCGTTCCTCACCGCAGAACCTTCTGAAGAGCTCCGGATGTTGCAGAAGCCGGTTTACATTGACTAATCTTCCTCCGCTTACCACCAAACTTCGGTTATCCAGCCATAAACAGTGGAAACACTGTTTCAAATAAGTTTAGGGGTATGTATATACCATCTTGTATATATATAATGGATATTCTTGTCCGGTGCATATCCATTTTGTTTTTTTTTTGTGTCGGGATATTTCTTGCCTGGTGAAATTCCCATTTGTAAAAAAAAAATATAAATAATAAAAAAAAGAAGAAGGGGGGTGCTTTTATAAATATTCAGTTCTATCTATAAATATATATATATATATATATATAATAATTTTTTTAATAAATAATTTCTTCTTTTTGGAGGACTTTTGTACAAATAAACCCTTTTATTAACCGCCCCTATAAATACACCCTCTATCTTTTTCTGTAACTCCCGAGCCCTCATTCTAACTCTCACACAAAACCCTAGCCGCCGCTGCAATTTCCACAGACGATCGCCCTCAACCCGCCGCGGTTCCGCCGTAGAACGTGCCCTTCGCTGTCGATCCGCCGCCGCTAAGCCGCTTCTCCCTCTGAAATTTTCAGAGGAGGTTTGCATTTCTCATCTCCTCTCTGTAGATTTACAAGTTCTGCATTTTCTGTCCATGGCTCCTACTTTTCAATTTGAATGGGATTTCCCAATTAATTGCCCATGACGTTTATAGTAGCTACTTTAGCGATGAGATCCGGAAACGCGGATGGAATTTCCTGTTGTATAACCATCCAAACGCGTTCGCGATTCCGGATCTTGTTGCGCGTTTCTTTGAAAGTATGGAGGGGGGTTGTTTAGCTAAATACGGGTTTATACACTTGTTGTAGGGGGATTGGGAAATTGTTATAGATAGGAACTTCATTCACGAAGTAACTTTGGTACCTTGTATCCCCGTACACGATCAACCCCTCCGCTTTGAGGATTACATGCCGTTAATGGGCGATGATTATTCTAGGGAACTTAGGAAGGGCATTCAGGCTTGAACGCTGTATGCGAATATATTAACAGTGTGCCGTTTGGCACAAAATAACATCTTTGGAAGTTCGCATAACACTGCCTTTTTCACCCCATCCCTACATATTGTGCACACATTAATGATGAACCCTAGCTATGACATGTACACTGTGCTTTTACACTCGATTGGCGCCGGCAAGGGGGCAGCCATTTACCCATGACTGATGTTAGTGACACAATTGTGTCGCTATTTCCTTTCTGTTGAGGAATTCGATGTTTTTATGCATGGTGGAGTTCCCATTCGACCCTTTCTTGAGGGTGTCTCCACATCATACACGAGACTTCATGGGTTGTGGTCGCGCACCGAGCCGGCCGATGATATGATGGCGAAGACGCCCAGCTCAAGCTCCACAGTGAGCAATGAAGAGCCAACCCCCGCCGCGCAAGCACGCTTGCTACGACATACCCATAGGGGCGTAGAGTGAGTGTTGGGGATGCTGACAAATTTTGATCAGCGTTTGACGAGTCTTGAACAGAGAATGTCTACCCTGCGGGCACGAGAGGAAAGAGCGAGATTGAGGGGTCGTAGAACGGACCGGAGTGAGGCCGGAACGAGTGATGCCACGTCTAGGAGGCGCCATAGACAGTAGTGAGGGCACTACTGTCAGTAAGTTTGGGGGTGGGGTTTTGTTGTAAATAGTTATCCTTGCATCTGCACGTTTTTTATTTGTTCTTTTACTTTGCATGTTTAAATTCTGCATCGCATTTTTCTGCATTGCATTATTATAATAAAAAATGAAAAAAATAATGAAAAAAACGAAAAAAATGAAAATTTTCAATATTGGCCATTTTTGACTCAAGTTCGACATGACGGTTGACTAGTTAGAAAAAATGAAATCCTAAATTTAGTAAATTAAAAACCCTAAAAATAACCTTCCTTGAAGTATAATTGTAAAAAATATACGTCCTTGCAGTTTATTTAGAAATAAGCAATTTTGAGTTCAGTTCTTGAGCTAAGTTGAAATGAGGGAAGAGTATTGAAAGCTTTATTTAAAGAGTAAGTCTGAAAAATAATTCTGAATCTTAAGTCCAAATTCTGAAAATATATACCCTACAAATCGCATATACACGCACCTTGAAACTTGGGATAGTAGAGGATACATAGAAATACTCTTGCCTGAAAACCTAGTATGAAAGAAAAAACGGTATTTAAAGCTAACCACCAAAAGAGTATCATTGAAAAATATATCCGTTCTTGAAACAAAAAAAAATAAAAGAAAAAAAGAGAGAGAAATAATAAATACAAGACCAGGAAACTGCTATTTACGTTTTAATGCTCACACATTCAGTAATCGGCTGATTAATGCCTCAGGAAGCTGTAATAGTCGCATGAAAGATGTGTGAGCAAATCCGTCCACCATTAATAAAGAAAAAGTAGTGCTAGGTATTAAGGCACGGGTATTATAGCTTGAATTGAATTTCTAAGTGTAGGGTTGATATTTACACACACATAGGGGTATATAATCGGAGTTTGGAGGAGAGATAGGAATGAAAAATAGGGCTTATATTTTCAATAGAGATGATAAAAATTCAGGATTTGAGACTGCGTTTTAGAATAAAAACTCAAGAGATGCTGAGAGCTTTATAAACTGACAAAACGTATAGAATCTTAAGTTAAATGAAAAGGAAGTGTGGAGAATAAGGGTTGATGATTTCTAAGTTAAAGATGATAGAGTTTCTTGCTAGAATGCTGAACTGTAGGATTAGAGTCGACGACCAATTTGATCGGATTTTGTGGGTAGTATCCGCTGAAAACCCTCAGGAGGCAAAACACCTCCTCTAGGGAAACCAAGAGGTTTAACAGCTTGTTGTACGAGCTCAGGGCAATCGCGTTCCCTGCGAAAGTGAGCTTAGGACTTTTTGTGAATAAAATGGCTTTGCTCGGGACAAGCAAAAGATAAGTTTGGGGGTATTTGTTCATATCAGATTTTTGCACTTTTATACCGCCCATTCTTGATCACATTACATATAAGTAGGTACTCTTGATCCGTATTTGCTAAATAATTGCAGGTTACAGGTTCTTAGTTCTAAACAATGAAAATCATGAATAGTCGCAACAAATTTAGGACTACTGCCAACAACAGATAAAATACGGATCTCCGCTCACCATCCGTCAGATGCCACCTACCATTTCGAGGGAAAAAATGGAAATCAATGGTCATTTCATGCACAAAGCACAAGGAGGCAGCACAAGAACCAAGTTTACAACGCGGAGGTCAAGAAAATCAAGGCAAAAGTCCAAATTCTTTCATTTTTTTGGACTGCTGAAAATCTAGGAGAAGAATGAAGAGATTCTGAGAAACTAAGTGTACTAAACAGAGAAGAACAACAACATGGAAAACTCCAGAAAAAATGACACTTCAATTCACTCAAAGGGCCGCGGAACCGCGGCCAATGTGGCACTTATGCGGCGGTTCCGCGGTCGAGTCAACTCAGTGATGGATCGGATTTTGGGGGTAGTTTTGTAACTTCAGTTGGGCTCGGATTCTATCCCTAGGGTTTCTTGTATCTGCCTATAAATAGCCCAGTTCTAAGCCATGTAAAGGATGCATTTTCTTGTATTAGGATTTAGGATAATAATTTGTAACTTCCTCTTCCTCTTCATCTATTCTCCATTGATATTGTAGTGAGCTTTTTGAGTGAATGATGAATAAAGAAGAGTTCTTTTAACATGTATGTCTTATAATTATGTTCTTATATTTTGCTTGTAATTTTATTTGTTAAAATAGTTGTTGTTATTTGTTTGTTTGTTTGTTTTCTTTTTCCCTTTTCCTTTGTCCTTACAACAATGATGCTTAAGTGTGACCCTTGCCTAAGTGAGATCCCAAATAGCTAGTTGTGATTCTCTAACTCATTTCTTTCTATCTTCTTTCTTTGTTTTATTTTCTTTTTCTTTTTAATGGTTGAGTAGTTTCTCACTTGTTAGGGTAGGATAAGGGAAGTTTGGGAGAATGAAATCTCTCTTACTCTTTTTTTTGCCCAACATCTTGATTCGGACTCCCGTCAATTGAACCACAATTTGCTCCCTACAGCACCCTATTCTACATGATAGTTGCGACACCCTAGTGAGACCGGTTGTGGTTGAATTGACCGGAGGTCATGACTAAGTGCCAAGAACGGACGGACAAGGACCAAAAGGAAGGAACTAAGCGTTGGAAAGCCTAGCTTATACTCATAAGTTTCCTTCGTAGTCGTGCTAATCCCCGTTGTTGCTGATTACCGTAACATCGATATTAAGAGTGGCAACGAAATAAGTGACCGACTCCTAACTCAAACTAACCTAATTCTAACCCTAACAAGCTCTTTTTTATACATATTTAGCACATAGTTAATCTTAAACAAACCTGGACAAATTGGACTTAACTCGTTAAAACACTAAAAAAAAGATTCCCATCTCTCCGTGGACCGATCCATACTCATCCGGCTAGCTACCAAGCGAAACCATATTGATTGCGGTAATTAAAACTAAGAACACCAAATATCTATCAATCAGGTTCATAACTCATGTGAGGGTTTGGGCTTAGAGGTGGAAGGAGAAGAAGAAAGAGAGAGTGAAAGCCAAAAGAGCTAGCATGCAAGCAAGTGATGAATAATGGCTCACATAAAATCTTCACTTATTGAAGCATGCATATTTTCACATAGAAAATATGCACCATGCTTCAATAGTAAAGCCAAACTAACTTAATAATATATGAACCATGTTTCACCCATTCCTTAAATATCTCCCTATTGCCACCTCATTTTCTATTTTCTCAAAATAGAAAATCCGTATATATATATAAGGAGAAGAAAATAATTAGTCGGCTTAATATTAGTTAATATATAATTATATCAAATATAAATATATATCAAATTATTAAATCAACACTTGATTTAATAATCCGATTATTTCATATATAACTGATTAATATCATTTATCTGTATATCAGATTATCAAATCAACACTTGATTCAATAATCCAGTTATATCGCATATAACCTAACCGATATCAAATGTCGCCAGATTAGAATACGATATCACATACTCGTATTTAATCAGGCTCCCGCACATATCAGCATATCTGCCCTACTTCGTTTCGCTTGAACTAGGAAACCTCTGTATGGGACTCTAAAGATTCGTCAATACGCCAGCAGTAGGTAATAATCACATCAGTTACCCATAAGCCGTCAGCGGTACTAGCCAGACGTAATAGCTAACCAGGTATTGAGCGATTAGAAAATCAACAAGCAAGCTTGTCCAAACTCCCATGAATCCTATAAGTAACACTTATCGTACAGTTCAGTCTCTTCGTCTGATTTGTCGCATATCGAGTCTAGCGGTGGAATCGTCAGACCCCAGTAACTTGATAAGTCCTGCTGATGTATGGCTCATAACGGTTCGAGAAACTACTGATAACACTTACAAGTAAATCTCATCAGCCCTGGCCAGGGACTTACTGTTATAGCCAATCGAGCATAACGCAACATCAACTCCCAACACCGGGAGAGATGAAACCCTTCTTATCGCTCACTGCTTCCATGTGACTCGGGATTGTACCCAAAATCCAGCTGTTTGCATGACTCCTTTGAGCCATGGTAGGGAGGAAATCAAAGCACAGTGAGAACCACACAAGACACTATGACAATCTCGGGTCTACAGACTAACATGTACCAGTGTCACCAGAGAACTGCTATATGGCGATAGGTATAGTACCATCTAGGAGTTCTCGGCGAGTCATGTTTGGTGTACCGATTCTCTAATGAGCACCTGTGTACAATCTTTGATGTCAAACACCAATGGTTATGGGATTAACCATCGCCTCCTACAGGGTCAAGAAACGTACACACCAGTCTATTCTGGAACATCGATACCATGTATCGATACTCCCTCGACTAGGAACAGTTAAAGGATGTTCTTTTGGACTACACAAGTCCTAATAGTATGATCCACACATAGTCCTGGTAGTTAAGCAAATATCCTAAGGGCTTTATTAACATGTATCAGAGAGACGGTATAATAATACAAGTGTACATGTTAAGATAAAGAGCAACCAGGTAGCATACTATTATGCCGAGCAAGAAATTCCTCCATATATATATCCAAGCATCCACTATATCATACAATAATGGCCTCTAGGGCATACATATTCCTAACACTTGAAGTGTTGAGTTGCCTACTCATTTTATTGAAGGAGTTTGCTTCACTTCGGGAATTTGGCAGATAGTTTGCCGCACTCATAGGGGTCTAGGGTGGGGTTTAGCTATTCATCACGACCGTGGAATCCATCTTTCGTTATAGGCTAAAACTAAATACGGAAATCCTAGTATATCAAATATATTCATATGTGTTGCTGTGATCTGTGCTCTGGAATGCCTATTATTGCGTGAGAAGAATGTATATATATATATATATATATATATATATATTGTATATAATAAACGTTGCTTATGTTTTTCACCCATGCTAGTCCAGCCCCCGCTCTGCCGTTAATTAAGTAACCTAATGGTGCATGATGAGGCCCTATGGCGAATACTGATGGCATAAGCGTACGTTCTATTTTTGTTTCTTTCTACAATGATAGGATTAAATGATGGGATTGCATTAATATTGATTAATGCAAAGAAAACAAACCAAAGTTAAATCGTTGGAACAATTTCAAAACCACTTGGTTTTCTTGAAAAACAACTTTTAAATGTGGAGCCTAAACCACTCCTTTTAAAGCTATCAAGGTTCCTTCAACTATATCAAGTTCATTACGTTCACGGTTTTCGCCAAAACCATCCATAGCCCTCCGTCATTTCAGATGGGTATTCAGTAGTATTCAAGCTATGTATTTTGACCTTCACCAAGGCATAGTGATTGGTAGCTACTGGGCATTCATCTGTAGTATCGATAGATGCGTTAATTTGGGATAGGCGTACAGCTATTTTGGCATTCGTCAAGGGTTTGTACGAGTAGGTTCAAATTAACCTGGACAATGACGGATAGAACTTGACTTGCGTCTTATGATATTTGGCCTTCGTCAAGGTCATTAGAGCCTGGGGCAAAAATCCACATCGGGAGTTACAAAAGGAAATGAAACTTGCTAGTTTTGTATACTATCTGGAGTGTGATGATTTTGGTAGGATTCCTTCAAAATTGTCACACAATGATAGTTGGATCTCGATCCCACCGTGAGTTTTGTTACTCCTCGGGAGAATTTTTCAGTTCACAATCAATGCTATAAACCAAGTAGGTGCGTAGAACGGTGTTAGCGGGGCTACGCCTCCAGGAAAAAGAGGTTATGTAATTAAGGAACTTCGCGAAAGCGTTGGAAAATCTCTCTCGAAGTACCGACACTAGCCTGGCCGAAAGGTTAAGCAAGAATTATAGGGTGAGATAAATCTTGACTAATTCTTCTTTTATGGTTTAAAGGAGGATTAGAGAAACACTGGGGGGGTCATCCTGTTTAGATAAACTAATAACCAATCTAAAGTTGCAAGAGCATCATGCTGAGTGTTTTCTTCTCTCTCTCCTAATGGCAGCGACCAAGATGACCAGGCTTAAGTTACTGCTAAATAAAAATAAATTGACGGGGCCAAACTATAAAGATTGACTAAGGAATGTCCAAATGGTCATTACCTATGACAAGCTGGGCTACCTCCTTACTACTAAAGCCCCCGCCATCTCAGGTCCAGATTCCACCGTCGCGGATGTTAAGATCCGTAAGACATGGGAAATAGATTGTGCGAGATCCAAGTGTCTCATGCTGGCCTCAATGGATAATGAACACCAAAGGAGGCACGAGAAGATGGACTTAGCTTCCTATAGGGATTCCTTAGCACCAAGCCTAGGGTTTGGGTTGCATCACACATGCTATATTAAAAATTTAGGGGGTGCTAAGTAATACCAATCATGAATCGAACTAGAAATTTAGGGTAACAACATATAGTATCACATACTATGTAGTGTCTAACACTAAGTGGGAAGAAATACAACCTTTGTAGACCTCCTCTTGTGACTCCTTGGATCAATAATGGTTTGAAAAGGCTTTCTAGAATCTTTCCGAGTCCACGACCATCCATCCAGAATCCCTTGGCTCAAACTCTTAGCTTCACTTGATCTATGAAGAAGTAGAGCAAACAACCTACACTAATGGGCTAGACTAGTATAGATTGGTGATGTGTTTTGTATTCTCACTTAAAAACCTTTCCTTTTTCTTTTCATCACCCACTAGAAAAAGCAAGAGAGCATGAAGGAGGAAGAAGAAGGAGATGGCAAAGCTTGAGCTCAATTTGTGATAATTCTCTAAATAAAATGAGAAAAGAAAATACTTATATGAGAGCCACACTCACATAAACCATGGTCAATAAATATCTAGATATTTTTATTAGTGAGTTAAAGAACAAAGGAAATTAGTCTATGGTTTAAGTCAAGGTTAAACAAAGAAGAGTGTAGAAATATGAACCATGATTTAATTTTCTTTTTCTTTTTCTCAATAACAAATATATACACATATTTATTCCATGTGAGTTTTGTATTGCCATCTCCAATTTATCAACAACCATGACACAAGTATGCATGCATGTGTGCACTAATATCAACATGTATATACATGCATACATTCATGCATACATCCAAATAGGAATAGGTTTTAAAACAAGTGAGCTAAAAATCAATATTAAATCAACACTTGATTTAATATACCGGTCATATCAAATACGACCCGACCAATAGTAAAAGCCCGATTAAAATACGGTATCATATACACGCATTTAATCGAGCTCCCGTGCATATCTCATATGCACACCACATCATTTTACCTGAGCTAGGAAACCCCTCTGTGGGACTCTAAGACTCGTCAATACGCTAGCAGTAGGCAGGGATCATATCATATACCCACAAACCGTCAGTGGCACTAGCTGTACGTAATGGCTCCTAGGTATTGAGCGATCAGAAGAAAAACAAGTGAACCGGTCAAAACTATCGTCGAGCCAATTGGCAACACTTACCGTACAGTCCGGTCTCTTCGTCAGATATGCTGCATATCGAGTCTAGGGATGGTATCGTCGACCCTAATAACTCAATAAGTCATGTCGGTATATGGCCTATAACAGATCGAGAAACTGCTGACAACACTTATCAGTAAATCTCATCAGCCCTGGCCAGGGACTTCCTATTATAGCCAATTGAGCATAGCGAAATATCAACCCCTAATACCGGAAGAGACGAAATCCCTCCTATCGCTCATTGCCTCCATGTGCCTCGGGACTATACCCAAAATCCACCTGTTTGCACGACTTAGTAGAGCCGTGGTAGGGTGGAGATCAAAGTACAGTGGGAGGACATACAAGACTCTATGACGATCTCGGGTCTACAGACTAACATGTACCAGTGTCACCTGAGAACTGCTATCCGACGATAGATATAATACCACATAGGAGTTCTCGGCGAGTCCGTTCAGTGTACCCAGTCTCCACTGAGCACCCGTATACAATCTTTGGTGTCACCACACCTATGGATATGGGATCATCTATCGCCCATCATATGGGACAAGAACCGTATACGCTAGTCTACTCTGAAATATCGATGCCCCGTCTCGATACACCTACGACTAGGAACTTTTCAAGGATATGCTTATAAACTACACGTGTCCCACTAGTATGATCTGCATTATAGTCCCAGTAGTCAAGCAAATATCCTAAAGGCTTTATCAACATGTACCAAAAGAGTAAGATGAATGATCAAATGAACATGTCAAGACAAAGTACAACCAGATAGCATACTATCATGTCGAGCAAGAATGTCCTCTGAATATATATATACACATATACCAATACATCCACTATCATATAATGGCCTATAGGGCATACATATATCCAACAATCTCCTACTTGCACTAAGGCCAATTATTGGCGTATCTCATACCCATCATCTTAAAAAGTCGCTCATGCTGAGGCAGAGGGAGGGCCTTGATGAGTCGATCTACGGTGTTATTCTTTGTATCTACTCTCCGAATCTCGATCTCACGGCGATCAACTATCTCCCGGATCAAATGATATCGCCTCAGGATGTGTCTGGATTGCTGATGGGACCTGGGCTCTTTGGCCAACGTTATAGCCCCATTATTATCACAATACAATGGTATTGGATCAATAATGGTTAGAACTACTCCTAGCTCCGAGATGAACTTCCTCATCCAGACGGCTTCCTTGGCAGCATCGTTTGCAGCAATGTACTCAGCTTCCATCGTTGAGTCTGCAATGGTATCCTGTTTGGAACTCTTCTAACATACCACCCCTCCATTGAGGGTAAATACAAACCCTGAGATAGATTTGATGTCATCCTTATCACTATGGAAGCTCGAATCGGTAAAGGCCTCCATTTGGAGATCCCCGTTACCATACACCAAGAACATTTCTTTAGTCCTTCGTAAGTGCTTAAGAATGTTCTTCACAGCTGTCCAGTGATTCTCTACTAGGTTGGATTAATACCTTCTTACTACACCCAGTGTATAAGCTACATCAGGGCGTGTACATAACATCGCATACATTATAGATCCTACGGCTGAAGTGTAGGGTATAATGCTCATGCGAGCTCTCTTTTCATCAGTCTTTGGGCAAAAGTCCTTGGAGAGAGTGACTCCATGACAAGCGGGTAAGGCACCCCGCTTGGAGTCTTCCATACTAAATCTCTTTAGGATGGTGTTAATGTACCTGGTCTGGGACAATCCCAACAACCTTTTAGATTTATTCCTTTAGATCTTCATGCCCAATATATACGAGGCATCACCCAGGTCCTTCATGGAGAACCTTTGTGATAAGAACAGTTTGACCGATTGTAGCATAGGAACATCGTTTCCTATCAGAAGAATGTCATCCACGTACAATACGAGGAATATGATAGTATTTCCTACAATCTTCTTATAAACACAAGGTTCATCTGGATTTTTGACGAAATCAAACTCTTTGATAACATCATCAAAACAGATGTTCCAACTCCGGGATGCCTGTTTTAATCCATAAATGGATTTAAGCAACCTACATGCTTTCCCGCTGCTCCCACTATTAATGAAGCCCTCTGGTTGATCCATATAAACGCATTCTTCTAAATCACCATTTAGAAAAGCCGTTTTAACGTCCATCTTCCAAATTTCATAGTCGTAGTGAGAAGCAATAGCAAGTAGGATCCGAATGGATTTAAGCATGGCTACAGGAGAAAATGTTTCATCATAGTCCAGACCTGGTCTTTGACGAAATCCTTTTGCCACAAGCCTTTCCTTATAGGTCTCCACCTGCCCATCTACACCGATCTTTCTTTTAAAGATCCATTTGCACCCTACGGGTTTTACCCCAGAGGGTACAACATCCAAAGTCCATACTTTGTTGGTGTACATAGACTCCATTTCGGATCTCATGGCATCCAGCCACTTCACAGAGTCACCACTCATGATAGCTTGCTGAAAACTGGCAGGGTCATCATCATCCATGATACAATCTTCTCTATCATCATCAATGAGAAAACCATAGTTCTCTCCGGTGGGCGAGAAGTCCTACTAGATCTACGGAGTGGCTGAGGTTCATAAGATTCTGTTGTAATATCAGATTCAACCAAGTCGTCATTTGTAACTTGTGTCTCTAAATCTACCACATTGCCATCAGTATCATTTAGAAAAATCTCATTTTCTAAAAATGTGGCATGTTGAGAAACAAACACTTTTTGTTCCTCCTTGTGGTAGAAAAGATATCCAAACAAATGTTTTGGATATCCCATAAATATACATTTGACCGATCGTGTCTCGAGTTTGTCTGGATTCTGTTTTTTGACAAAAGCCGGACAACCCCAAATCTTAACTCGTTTAAGAGATGGTCTCATTCCATACCATATCTCATATGGAGTAGTAGACACGGTCTTGGTTGGAACTTTGTTCAACAAAAAAGCTGTAGTCTCCAATGCATGCCTCCAAAAGGAGAGAGGTAACTTAGTATCACTCATCATGGATCGTACCATATCTAATAGGGTACGATTCCGCCGCTCTGACACACCGTTGTACTGTGGCGTGTAAGGGGGAGTGAGCTGAGAGAGAATCCCATTCTATTTTAGGAAGTTCAAAAATTCTGTCCTAAGATACTCTCCACCTTGATCTGATTGAAGTATTTTGATGCTCATTCTTGTTTGTTTTTCTACTTTAAGTTTTTACTCCTTGAATGTCTCGAAAGCTTCAGACTTATACTTTAATAAAAACACATGACCGAATCTTGAGAAATCATCAGTAAAAGTTATAAAGTAAGAAAAACCGCCTCTCGCATGTGTAGACATTGGCCCACATACATCACTGTGTATGAGGCCCAAGAGCTCTGTAGCTCTTTCTCCGTGTCCAGTAAACGGAGTTTTGGTCATTTTCCTTTTGATACAAGACTGAAAAGTCGCATAAGATTTATACTCAAAAGGGTTTAAATATCCATCTTTATAAAGCTTGTTTAGTCTTGTTACATTAATATAACCAAGTCTACAATACCAAATAAAATCTTCATTTATATCTGAAAATTTTCTTTTATTTGTGTGTTGTATGTTGAAAACTGTGTGTTAATTAAAGACGTATATCCCGTTATTAAGTGTACCACAACCAATCAACTCTTGATTCAGTTTAATGTTCATAAAATTATGCTGCAATACAAAATGATATCTTTTATTGTCTAACAAAGAAACATATATTATATTACAAAGCATGGTTGGTACAAAATAACATGGGTTCAAAACCAATATACAACCCGACGACAACTCTGGGTGATACTCTCCCACTGAAACTGCATGTATATTGGAACCATTTCCTACTTGGAGAGTATGATCACCGGTATTCAAAACTCTGCTATTTCTCAACGCCAGCACAGAATTGCAGATATAAGAACTCAAACCGGTATCCAATACCCACGAAGCAGAGTTTATAGAAAAACAGTTTTCAGTTACATACATACCTGAAGCTAAAGTATCACCATGCTTCCTTTTCTTGAGATCAAGGTATTCCGTACAGTTCTGCTTCCAGTGCTCCGTTTTCTTGCAGTGAAAACATTCTCCTTTTCCTGACTTCTCAAACTTGGATTTGTCTCTTCCTTGTGCCTTCTTGATTCCACCTCTTGGTTTGGTGGATTTCTTCTTATTCCTTCCCTTAGCCTTGGCTTTTGGGACGGAAGAGGAATATTGCCCAATAATCAAAGAGGGAGACTTCGCTTTAAGCGTGCTTTCCACACTTCTTAACATATTGAGAAGTTCGGGTAGTGACTTCTCCATGTTATGCATGTTGAAAATTACTATGAATTGAGCAAAAGCAGGGGAAAGAGACTGAAGAATAATATTAATATAATGTTCGTTCTCCAATGTCCATCCGAGGTTCTCAAGTTCTTCAATAAGAGCTACCATCTTTAAAACATGATCACCTACTGGTGTGCCAGGAGCCATCCGCATCTGAAACAACTTTCGAGATGCTTCATATCTCAGGGTCCAAGATTGCTCCCCATACAACTCTTTTTTATAGAGAAAGATGGATTGAACATCCATCTGCTCGTGCTTCTTTTGATGTGTATTGTCCATCGATGCAAGCGCGAGACATTTGGCAGTAGCACAGTCAATATCGCACGTTTTGAGGATCTCCTTATCCGCAACAGAAGATTCAGGGCCTGGGCTGGGTGGGGCTGAGGCAATGAGGACATATGATACTTTATCATATGTGAGAGCAATGTTAATGTTCCTCAGCCAGTCTTTATAGTTCGGCCCAGTTAGCTTATTTTTCTCTAACAGTAGCTTAAGTCCAGTTATTGTAATCTTCCATTAGGAGAGAGAAAAGAATACACTCAGCAAAAGCTCTTGCAAAGATCAGATTGGTTATTATCTTATCTAATCGATGTCTCCCACTTCTTTTATCAAATTTTCCTTCAAACCTTAAAAAGAAAATTAGCCAGGATTAATTACATTCTACAATTTCACTAACCGTTCAGCCAGGCCAGTGCCGGTACTTTGAGGGAGGTTCCCCGTACTTTCGCACGGACCTAATTAGAATAAACCTCGTTTTTCCAGAGGCGTAGCCCCGTTGACACCTTTCTAGACACCTATTGGGTTAGCTAATTGTAAAGTGCAAAACTCTCCTGGGAGCAACTCTTGCTCACAGTAGGATCAGGATCCAACTATCAGATAGAAGGTTTGTAATCTCATTGCAAATTTCAACTCTTGAAACTCCCGATATGGTTTTTACCCATAGCACTCATGACCTTGGCTATGGTCAACATATCATAAGCACTAATCAAGTTCTACCCGTCATTTCATGATTAATTAGAACCACCCACATGATTCTTGGCTTTGGTCAACATAATCATGTAACTGTCCTAATTAATCGCATCATATGCTGTGTAGGAAGACATCACTTAACTACCGTACACTACGCCATGGCTATAGTCAACATACGTAGCACAAATACTAAGTACTCTACTTTCTAAAATGACGGAGGGCTACGAATAGTTTTTAAGAAAACCTTTAACGCTTTGAACTTAATATCGTTGTAGAATCAAATGGGTTTAAAAGGAGTGGCTTAAGCTCCGCACTTTGAAAACTTGCTTTTTTATAAATAGACGAGTAGGTTTCAAATACGATTCTACAACATCTTTTAGGTTCATTTTTCTTTACATTAATCTCATTAATGTAGTCCCATCATTTAAGTCCTTAAGCCATCACAGAAAAGAAACGAAAATAGAACGTACGCTTATGCTATCCATTCTCTACAATGTCCCGATATGTACCGTTAGGTTACTTAACTAACGGCATAGCGGGGCGGGACTAGCGCGGATGTAAAACATAAGCAACGTTTATTATATATCATATATATAATACACCATTCATCTCAACATATAAAGTGATTACATCACAGAATATCAACAGCAGAAAAATATATATATGAAAATATAGGATATACAAGGACGTTCGTATTTTGTATTTAGCCAACAATAGAAAATACGGATTCCACGGTCGCGATTGTTAGTTATATGTATGCCCTAGAGGCCATTACTGTACATGTGATGTATATTGTAGCGGATGCTTGGACATATATAAAGAGGACTTTCTTGCTCGGCATGATAGTATGCTATCTGGTTGCACTTTATCTTAACATGTAGACTTGTATTTATTTACCGTCTTGCTCTTACATGTTGATAAAGCCCTTAGGATATGTACTTGACTACTAGGACTATGATGCAGATCATACTAGTGGGGCCGGTGTAGTCAATGAGTACATTCTATAACTGTTCCTAGTCGAGGGAGTATCGAGACAGGGCATCGATACTCCAGAGTAGACTAGCGTATACGCATCTTGACCCATATGATGGGCGATGGATGATCCCATATCTATCGGTGTTTGATATCAAAGATGGTGTACGGGTGCTCAGTGGAGACTGGGTACACTGAATGGACTCGCCGAGAACTCTTAGATGGTATTATACCTATCGTCGGATAGCAGTTCTCTGGTGACACTGGTACAGGTTAGTCTGTAGACCCGAGATCGTCATAGAGACTTGTGTGATTCCCACTGTGCTTTGATTTCCACCTTACCACATTCAAGAGAACGTGCAAAACGGTGGCTTTTAGGTACAATCCCGAGTCACATGGAGGCAATGAGCGATAGGTGTTGGATATAGTGCCCTCAAAGTCATTTATTGGATCACAGGCACGTGATTGCAATGATTGAGGGAGGACCTATACCGGTAGGACAGTCTTACTCGAGATGATAGTATGCTATCTGGTTTATCTTTATCATCGTGTACTGTTTTAGGTGACATGATATGCATCACTATTACACGTTGATAGAGCCCATAGGATTCTTTCTTGACTACCAGCAGTATGATGGCGATCATATACGTGAGAGTTGGGTAGTCTATAAGCACATCCTTAAAAGTGGTCCCTAGTCGCGGGAGTTTCGAGATAGGGCATCGATACTCCGGAGTAGACTAGTGTATATAGTCTAGACCCCGACGAGGGGCGATGGCCGGTCTCACAAGCTATTGGTGTCAGTTGGTTCACCTAAGACGTATACAGGTGCTCAATGGGTTATGAGTACACCGGACAGGACTCGCCGGGAATATGCTAGCTGGTTTTTGAAACCTCTCGTCAGATAGCAATTCCCAGGTGACATATGTACAGGTTAGTCTATCGACCTAAGATCGTCATTTGTCTCGTGTGAGTTCCCACTGTTCTTTGATTATTACCCTATCACAGCTTAAAGGAGTCGTGCAAACAGGTTTTAGTTGGGTGCAGTCCCGAGCCACACGGAGGCAGTGAGCGGATCGGCAGGGGATTCGTCTCTCCCTACGTTGGGAGTGAGATCGTGTTGTGTTTAGGAGAGCCATTGTTAGTGTATATGCCCTAGAAGCCATTACTGTATCATACTAGTTTGTATATTACTTAATGGAAGCTTGGGATATTCACCTTGTATATACAATCTTGCTCAAAATAGTAGTATGCTACTTGGTTTGTTTCTACTTCAATGTGTACATGTGTTTATTTTATTATATCACCTATACGCATTAGTGGAGCCCTTAGGATCTTTGCTTGATTACCAGCGTTGTGATGGCAGTCACACTAGTGGGGGCTGGGTAATCTATAAGCACATCCTTATGCAGGTCCCTAGTCGCAGGACTATCGAGACAGGGCATCGATACTCCGGAGTAGACTAGCGCATGCGCTTCTCATCCCAGAGTGGGAGATGGTCTGTCCCACAACCATCAGTACGTCGTACTGGAGATAGTATGCGGGTGCTCGTTAGGTTATGAGTACACTGGACAGGACTCGTTGGGAACTGACCGGTTGGTATTATACCTATCGTCAGTTATCAGTTCCCAGGTGACATGAGTACAGCTTAGTCCGCTGACTTGACACAGTCACTTCGCCTCGAGTGTGTTCCCACTGTACTTTGATTACTACCCTACCACGGCTCAAAGGAGTCGTGCAAACAGGTAGTAGTTGGGTGCAGTCCCGAAGCACTTGGAGGCAGTGACGGTTAGACAGGATTCGTCTCTCCCGTTATTGGGGGTTGACATCGAGCTGTGTCTAGGAGAGCCATTACATGAGTAGTCCCTGGCCAGGGCAAGCGAGATATGCTGGTAGGCTTCCAGTGTTATCTCAGGGTGTATTGGGCTTCATTCCGACACGACTTGTACCGCTATTAGGGGACTGACGTTTACCGCCCCCTAGGCCCGCCATGCGATGTATCAAACGAACAGACCGGACTGTACGGAGACTGTCACATTCAGGCTCAGTAGGAGTTCAGATGGGTTTCACCTCGTCAGTCTTCTTGTCGGCATCTACCTGGGGACAGTTACGCACAGCTAGTGCCGCTTGCGGTCTGTGGTTAAACCCACTGCCAGCGTAGTGTCGAGTCTTTAGAGTCCCACACAGAAAGCTATTCGCCTTTAGGCAAAAGAGTAGAGGTCGCATGGTTTTGCGACAGGTCGCATTGTTTTGCGACAGGGTTCGGTCACATCCGTGCACTTATGCACGTACAGTGTCCGGACAGTTAACACTAGCGGGCTTTGGTTTAAGCCAGATCCTAGTGTACGTTTTGGGATTGGTTTTATCCAGTATGTATTCGTGTTCCTCGGAACGCGGATGCGGGTGTGTATGCACAGTTGACGGAGAGACAGAGGCAGAGGATTCTCATTAGGGTTGTTGACCGTTGACTGTTGACTATTGACTTTTTGCTCAACCCTAATGAGAATATGATATGTAATTAACAATAATATTAATTAAGTATTATAGTGACATGGTTGTTGAGGGGTTGACTTTGTTGACTTGTTGACTTTGTTGACCGGTTGACTAGGTTGGACTAGTTGACCATCATGATGACAATGGCTATCATTTCATGGCAAAGACTTTTGCTTGCTTGTTCTTTTGTGCAAAATGAGTGCATGAAATGATATGGCTATTCTAGCTTAAACCATCACTAATACTTGATTGCTATTATTGGTTATGATGGTTTTGGTTTATGAGAGCCAAGAGAGAAAAGTCTTGCTCATTCTTTTATTTCCTTTCTCTCTCTTGTGTTCTTGAGCTCTCATCTTCTTCCTCTTGCTCTCCCTCTCATAAGTCTATGGTTCACTTATCTCATGTGTTGAGAACCAAGAACCATAGAGAAAATCCCAACACACTCTCCTCTACTCACTCTAGTTCACAAGGTTTAGCAAACCGAGTGAACTAGTTTCTTCAAAGCTCGAAGAAGAAGCCAAAGGTAGAAGCTTTCAGGTGGATCGATCTTCGGCGCAAGGAGACGACGGGGTGAAGCCGATCCAGACAACCATCGAGGCTTGAAGACGAAGGAGTTCAAGAAAGAAAGGTATAACCCCCTAACCGAGTAGTTAACAACTCCTAGTTAGGTTGTTAGTTAGATGTTTAACAAAGATCCGGTTTTGAGTCCATGTTACTGCCTCTAGAAAATTGTTTTTCACCAAATTCCGCATGCCCGAAAGTACCGGGAGAGGTAGTATGGACTTACAGTGGTATTAGAGCCTAGTTAAACTCTATCTAACATGTTAGCAAAGTAACTAGAATATCGATCAAAGAAAAGGTCACGAAACGAACCCGATATGTCAAGTTTCTGCCGATTTTTTTTCTGTTCAAAAATTGATAAATTTCATCTTAAAAATCGGCTCAGGCTTTTTATTGAATAACCCGATATGTCAAGCATGCTCCCGCCGCGGTTCCGCGGCCGAGTTGACTCGGCCGAGGTCCAAACTTTGTGCAGTGTATTTCTGGGGTTGTTTTGGGATTTTTGAAATATGTCTTTTCAGCCCAGATTTTCCAGAACGAAAATTTTATGTTTGGGGCCTAAAAATCCGTATTTTTGATCGAACTTCTAAAGACTTAAGCTGACGGGTTTTTATCTGTGATGTGACATTTGTATTGAACGTCTGTTAATCGCTATATGTCGATTAGTGGGAGTTATACAAATCTGTGATCTGTAATGTTGCTGGAATGTGTATATGAATTCATTGGATTGTCGCGGGTGAATAGCCGGGGGTTGTGAGACGAGAGTTTTCTTTTCTTTCAATTCATGTAAATTTGTAAATTGATGTAACAATTATTTGTATGGCCGCACAACCGGGTCGGGGTTGAAGCCGTCATTGTATAATTTCTTTTTACTGTTTTTGCTCCTAGGATAGACCCATGGAGGGGGTGCACAAACTACCGGGTATCTCGAAGTCCCGAGTGGCCTACTCACGTCGTTGAGAGAGGTTGCTCCGCTTCGGATATTTGGCGGGTAGTTTGCCGCACCCGTAGGGGTCTTGGGTGGGGTATTGGCTATTCACCGCGACCGTGTAATCTGCTTTTCGTTACAGGCTCGTACGAATTGCGGATTCCTAGTATATCCAATGTGTTCATCTGTGATCTGAAATGGCTATCACTGCAATATATCTATATATGATATTATTTAGGTGTTGCTTATGTTTTACAGCCGTACTAGCCCAGCCCCCGCTCTGTCGTTAGTTAAGTAACCTAACGGGTAATAACGGGGCCCCGTGGCGAATGCGAATGGCATAAGCGTATGTCATATTTTGGTTGTTTTCTGCAATGATAGGATTAAATGATGGTGTAAATCCATGCTACCTCTCCCGGTACTTTCGGGGATGCGGAATTTGATAAAAAACGATTTTCTTAGAGGTGGTAACATGGACTTAAAACCCGGATCTTTGTTAAACATCTAACTAACAACCTAACTACGAGTTGCTAACTACTCGGTTAGGGGGTTATACCTTTCTTTTTCTCGAACTCCTTCATCTTCAAGCTTCGATGGTCGTCTGAATCGGCTTCTCCCCGTCGTCTCCTTGCGCCGAAGATTGATCCACCTGAAAGCTTCAACCTTTGGCTCCTTCTTCGAACTTTGAAGAAACTAGTTCACTCGGTTTGCTAAACCATGTGAACTAGAGTGAGTAGAGAAGAGTTTGTATGGAATTTTATCTATGGTTCTTGGTTCTCAACTCATGAGACAAGTGAACCATAGAATCAAGAGAGGGAGAGCAAGAGGAGGAAGATGAGAGCTCAAGAACAAGAGAGAGAATGAGCATGAAAGAATGAGAGAAGACTTTTCTCATTTGGCTCTCATAATCCAAAACAATCATAACACCTCATATCAATCAAGTATTATGTGATGGTTTAAGCAACCATAGCCATATCATTTCATGCACTCATTTTGCACAAAAGAGCAAGCAAGCAAAAGTCTTTGCCATGAAATGATAGCTATAGTTATCATGATGGTCAACTAGTCAAGCCTAGTCAACCGGTCAACAAAGTCAACAAGTCAACAAAAGTCAACAAGTCAACAAAGTCAATCCCTCAACAACCATGTCACCATAATACTTAATTAATATAATTGTTAATCACATATCATATTCTCATTAGGGTTGAGCAAAAAGTCAATAGTCAACTGTCAACGGTCAACAACCCTAATAAGAATCCTCTGCCTCTGTCTCTCCGTCAACTGTGCATACACACCCGCATCCACGTTCCGAGGAACACGAATGCATACTGGATAAATCCAATCCCAATACGTACACTACGATCTGGCTTAAACCAAAGCCCGCTAGTGTAAACTGTCCGGACACTGTACGTGCATAAGTGCATGGATGTGACCGAACACTGTCGCAAAACCATGCGACCTGCCGCAAAACCATGCGACCTCTACTCTTTTGCCTAAAGGCGAATAGCTTTCTGTGTGGGACTCTAAAGACTCGACACTACGCTGGCAGTGGGTTTAACCACAGACCGCAAGCAGCACTAGCTGTACGTAACGGTCTCCAGGTAGATGCCGACAAGAAGACTGACGAGGCGAAACCCATCTGAACTCCTACTGAGCCTGAATGTGACATTCTCCGTACAGTCCGGTCTGTTCGTCTGATACATCGCATGGCGGGCCTAGGGGGCGGTAAACGTCAGTCCCCCAATAGCGGTATAAGTCGTGTCGGAGTGAAGCCCAAAACACCCTGAGATAACACTAAAAGCCTACCAGTATATCTCGTTTGCCCTGGCCAGGGACTACTCGTGTAATGGCTCTCCTAGACACAGCGCGATGCCAACCCCCAATACCGGGAGAGACGAATCCTGTCTAACCGTCACTGCCTCCAAGTGCTTCGGGACTGCACCCAACTACCACCTGTTTGCACGACTCCTTTGAGCCGTGGCAGGGTAGTAATCAAAGTACAGTGGGAATACACTCGAGGCGAAGTGACAGTGTCAAGTCAGCGGACTAAGCTGTACTCATGTCACCTGGGAATTGATAACTGACGATAGGCATAATACCAACTAGTCAGTTCCCAACGAGTCCTGTCCAGTGTACTCGTAACCCAACGAGCACCCGCATACTATCTCAAGTACAACGTACCGACGGCTGTGGGACAGACCGTCTCCCACACTGGGATGAGAAGCGCATGCGCTAGTCTACTCCGGAGTATCGATGTCCTGTCTCGATAGTCCTGCGACCAGGGACCTGCATAAGGCTTTGCTTATAGATTACCCAGCCCCACTAGTGTGACTGCCATCACAACGCTGGTAATCAAGCAAAGATCCTAAGGGCTCCACTAATGTGTATAGGCGATATACTAAAATAAACACATGTACACATTGAAGTAGAAACAAACCAAGTAGCATACTACTATTTTGAGCAAGATTGTATATACAAGGTGAATATCCCAAGCATCCATTAAGTAATATACAAACTAGTATGATACAGTAATGGCCTCTAGGGCATATACACTAACAATCTCCCACTTGCACTAAGGCCATGTACTGGCGTATCGAAGACCTATCATCTCGATCAGCCGCTCGAACTGAGTCTGGGGCAAGGCCTTGGTGAATGGATCTGCAGTGTTATCTTCTGAAGCGACTCTTCGAACCTCGATCTCCTGGCGATCCACGATCTCCCTGATCAGGTGATACCGCCTCAAGATGTGTCTGGATCTCTGATGGGACCTGGGTTCCTTCGCTAAAGCTATAGCCCCGTTGTTGTCGCAATACAGAGGTATTGGATCAACAATGGATGGAACCACCTGAAGTTCTTTCAAGAACTTCCTCATCCAGACAGTTTCTTTTGCGGCATCAGATGCAGCGATGTATTCCGCTTCCATCGTCGAGTCTGCAACGGTTTCCTGTTTGGAACTCTTCCAGCACACCGCCCCTCCATTGAGGGTAAAGACAAAACCCGACATGGACTTGGAATCATCCTTGTCACTCTGGAAGCTGGAGTCAGCAAAGGCCTCGATCTGGAGGTCTTTTCCGCCATACACCAAGAACATCTCCTTTGTCCTTCTCAGGTACTTGAGAATGTTCTTTACCGCTATCCAGTGTTTCTCCCCGGGGTTTGACTGATACCGGCTTACTACACTAAGTGCATAAGCTACATCCGGTCTGGTACACAACATCGCATACATTATAGAGCCTACCGCAGAAGCGTAGGGTATAATAGACATGCGATCCCTCTCCAAATCAGTCTTGGGAGACATCTCTTTAGAGAGGGTGATCCCGTGACAAGCCGGTAGGTTACCGAGCTTGGAATCTTCCATACTGAATCTCTTCAGTATGGTGTCGATGTACCTGGACTGTGAAAGTCCTAATATCCTCTTGGATCTATCACGATGGATCCGGATCCCCAGGATGTATGAGGCATCACCCAGGTCTTTCATGGAGAACCTGTGTGATAAGAACCCCTTGACAGATTGTAGCATAGGAATGTCATTTCCTATTAGGAGAATGTCATCCATGTATAAAACGAGGAATACTACAGTTCTCGCTACAAATCTACTGTAGATGCATGGTTCATCTGAATTTTTGATAAAGCCAAATTCCTTGACCGTCTCATCAAAACAGATGTTCCAACTCCGCGATGCCTGCTTTAGTCCATAGATGGACTTAAGCAACTTGCACACTTTTCCGCTGCTCCCACTTTGAATGAAACCCTCTGGTTGGTCCATATAGACACACTCCACTAAATTTCCATTTAGAAAAGTGGTTTTTATGTCCATTTGCCAGATCTCATAATCGTGGAAGGCATCAATGGCAAGAAGGATCCGAATGGATTTCAGCATAGCCACTGGAGAAAAGGTTTCGTCATAGTCCAAGCCAGGTCTTTGACGGAAACCCTTTGCAACAAGTCTAGCTTTATAGGTCTCAACCTGTCCATCTACACCAATCTTCCTTTTGAAGATCCACTTGCATCCTATGGGTTTTACCCCGTCTGGAGCAATGTCCAACGTCCATACCTTGTTGGTGTACATGGACTCCATTTCGGTCCGCATTGCATCTAGCCGTTTTACTGAGTCAACGCTCTGAATGGCCTGCTGGAAGCTAGTAGGCTCATCATAATCTATGATGCAATCCTCTCTATCCCCGTCTATGAGAAAAGCGTAGTATCTCTCGGGCGGATGAGACTGCCTACTACTCCTGCGGAGCGGCATAGGAATGTCCTGTTCTTTTGAACCCTCTGGTTCCACTAAACTTTCAGTAATAGTCTGTGGTTCTGGAATTTCTTCCAGTTCTACTGCGCTCCCACTAATTTCCTTTTCTAAGAACTGGTGTTCTAGAAAGTGGGCATTACGAGAAACAAGGACTTTTTGTTCCTCTGCGTGGTAGAAAAGATACCCCCTGGTGTTCTTTGGGTATCCCACAAACTTGCACAGTACTGAGCGTGCCTCGAGTTTGTCCGCATGCTGCTTTTTGACAAAAGCTGGACATCCCCAGATCTTCAGATATTGAAGATAGGGTTTCTTCCCACTCCATAACTCATAAGGTGTGGTAGGCACAGTCTTAGTGGGAACTCGGTTCAAAAGGTATGCAGCTGATTCTAGCGCATACCCCCAGAATGATCGCGGTAACTCAGCGTTACTCATCATGGACCGTACTATATCCAATAGGGTTCGGTTCCGTCTCTCCGATACACCGTTATGTTGCGGAGTGTATGGAGGAGTAAGCTGAGAGAGAATTCCGTTCTCTTTTAAATAGTCCAGGAACTCGGCACTTAAGTATTCTCCACCTCGATCCGATCTTAGAATCTTGATACTTTTGCCGGTTTGGTTCTCTACTTCATTCTTATATTCCTGGAATTTTCCAAAGTCTTCGGACTTATGTTTCATTAAGAAGACATAGCCGTACCTTGAAAAGTCATCCGTAAAAGTAATGAAGTAAGAATAACCGCTTCGCGCATGTGTAGACATTGGACCGCACACGTCGCTGTGTACGAGTCCCAAGAGCTCGCTCGTCCTTACTCTGTGTCCAGTAAACGGAGTCTTTGTCATCTTTCCTTTGAGACAGGATTGACAAGTGGCATACGATTGATATTCGAACGGATTCAAATATCCTTCTGTATGTAACTTCGTCAACCTTCTCTCATTGATGTGACCCAGTCTACAATGCCACAAGAAAGTCTGATTTATTTCCGGTGACTTTCTTTTGTATGTATTCTGGACATTGAAAATCTGTGGTTGGTTTAATACGTATATACCATTGCTTAATGTACCTGACCCAATCAGAACTTGATTAAGGTGAATATTTACAACATTGCTTACAAACGCAAATTCATAACCTTCTTTAGAAACTAAAGATACAAAAATGATATTACAAGTTGCGTTGGGTACAAAAAAGCAATTACGCAAAACCAAAACATGTCCATCTGACATTCCCAGGTGATAGTCCCCCACGGCCTTAGCATCCATGCTAGCTCCGTTTGCAACTCTGAGGGTCATGTCACCTGCTTTCAAAACACTACGGTTTCTCAACGCCTGCAAAGAATTACAGATATGAGATCCTGATCCGGTATCCAATACTCAGGAAGTAGAGTTTATTGAAAGACAGTTTTTAATAACATACACACCTGAAGCTGAAGCTGCAACCTGCTTCAATTCCTGTGTTCTGGCCTTCCAGGCCCTGCAATCATTCTTCCAGTGTCCTTTCTTATGACAATAGAAGCATCCTTCCTTATCCACAAGCTTCCCCGCTTTCTTTATTGCTTTAGCTTTTCCCTTCGTATCCACTTTACTAACACCGCCTCTTGGTTTGGCGGGGGCTTTCTTCTTCTTTCCCTTGGCTTTCGCCTTGGACCTAGAAGAAGATGATCTTCCTACAAACAAAGTGGATGTTTCCCTACCTTTCTGTAGGGTGCCCTCTGCGCTCCTCAGCATGTTGAGGAGCTCTGAAAGTTCAACCTCCTTTTCTTGTAAGTTGAAGTTCAGTATAAACTGGGCGTAGGTGGAAGGAAGGGACTGGAGAACTAAGTCCGTATAGAGCTCACTCTCCAATGTGGTCCCTAGGTTCGCGAGCTCCTCAATGTAGCCGATCATCTTAAGCACGTGTTCTGCTACTGATGATCCGACGGCCATCCTTGCCGAAAATAACTTTTTCGACGCTTCGTATCTTGCGATACGAGATTGCTCTCCATACAGTTCTTTTGTATGAAGAAATATGGATTCCAAGTCCATATTCTCGTGCCTCCTCTGATGTTCATTGTCCATAGAGGCAAGTACGAGGCACTTGGCCTTCGCGCTATCAATCTCCCAAGTCTTACGGATTTCCTTATCCGCGACGCTGGAAGTGGGACCAGGGACAGGGGGAGCTTTGGTGGTAAGAAGATACCCCAGTTTGTCGTAAGTGATTGCCATTTTGACATTCCTGAGCCAATCTTTGTAGTTTGGCCCTGTCAGTATGTTTTTATCTAGGAGTAACTTAAGTCCAGTCATGTCGATTGGTCGCTGCAATTAGGAGAGAGAAGAAACACTCAGCATGATGCTCTTGCAAGTTTAGAATGGTTTTTAGTTTGTCTAAACAGGATGGCTCCCACTGTTTCTCGAATCCCTCCTCAAACCAAAAAGGAAGAATTAGTCAGGATCAATCTCACCGTACAATACTTGCTTAACCGTTCAGCCTGGCCAGTGTCGGTACTTCGAGGGAGGTTTTCCAACGCTTTCGCGAAGTTCCTTAATTAAATAACCTCTTTTCCCTGGGGGCGTAGCCCCACTAACACTTTTCTAAACACCTGCTTGGTTTATAGCATTGATCGTTAAGTGAGAAATTTCCCGAGGAGTAGCATATACTCACAGTAGGATCGAGATCCAAATATCATTGCGTGACGAAACTGAAGGAATCCTACCAGAATCATCACACTCCAATTGGTATGCAACACTAGCAAGTTTCAGTTCTTTTGAAACTCCCGATGTGGATTTTTGCCCCATGCTCTTATGACCTTGGCGTGAGGTCAAAATGTCATAAGTCACATGTCAAGTTCTTCCCATCATTATCCAGGTTAATTTGAATCCACCCGTACCTACCCTTGACGTAGGCCAAAATGGTAGTACGGCTGTCCCAAACCAACGCATTCTATCTATGCAACAGATAAATATCCGGCAGCTACCAATCACTATGCCTTGGCGTGAGGTCAAAATACATAGCTTGAATACTACCGAATATTTAACTGAAATGATGGAGGGCTACGAATGGTTTTGGCAAAACCGTGAACGTAGTGAACTTGATATAATCGATGGAACGAGATAGCTTTTAAAAAGGAGTGGCTCAAGCTCCGCATTTAAAAGTTAGTTTTGAAAAGAACCGAGTGGTTTTCCGAAAGTGTTCCAACGATTTTAACTTGGTTTATTTTCTTGCATTAGTTCTTTTAATGCGTGATATTCTTGCATTAGTTCTTTTAATGCGTCCCATCATTTAATCCTACCATTGCAGAAAACAACCAAAATATGACGTACGCTTATGCCATTCGCATTCGCCACGGGGCCCACTCATTACCCGTTAGGTTACTTAACTAACGACAGAGCGGGGGCTGGGCTAGCGCGGCTATAAAACATAAGCAACGCCTAAATAATATCATATATAGATATACTGCAATGATAGCCATTTCAGATCACAGATGAACACATTGGATATACTAGGAATCCGCAATTCGTACGAGCCTGTAACGAAAAGCAGATTACACGGTCGCGGTGAATAGCCAATACCCCACCCAAGACCCCTACGGGTGCGGCAAACTACCCGCCAAGTACCCGAAGCGAAGCAACCTCCCTCAACCCCGTGAGTAGGCCACTCGGCACTTCGGCATACCCGGTAGTTTGTGCACCCCCTCCATGGGTCTATCCTAGGAGCAAAAACAGTAAAAAGAAATTATACAATGACGGCTACAACCCCGACCCGGTTGTGCGGCCATACAAATAATTATTACATCAATTTACAAATTTACATGAATTGAAAGAAAAGAAAACTCTCGTCTCACAACCCCCGGCTATTCACCCGCGACAATCCAACATATTCATATACACATTCCAATAACATTACAGATCACAGATTTGTATAACCCCCACTAATCGACATATAGCGATTAGCAGACGTTCAATACAAATAACACATTACAGAAAAACCCGTCAGCTAAAGTCTTTTAGAAGTTCGATAAAAAATACGGATTTTCAGGACCCCAAAAATAAAATTTTCGTTCTGGAAAATCTGGGCAGAAAATACATATTCCAAAAGTCCCAAAATACTCCTATGAGCAAACTACAAAGAAGAAACCCTATGACCGAGTCAACTCGGCCGCGGTTCCGCGGCGCTTTGATCGAGTTAGGGGGTCAAATTTTTGCAGTTTCTTCAGAAAACCCTGAGTCGATTTTTGGTGTATCTCAAAAAAAATTTCCAGCACTTTTAAAATCGACAGAAAGTTTAAAAACGGGGTTCGTTTTGCGACTTTTCCTTTGATCGATCTTCTAGCTACTTTGCTAACATGTTAGATAGAGTTTAACTAGGCTCTGATACCACTGTAAGTCCATGCTACCTCTCCCGGTACTTTCGGGCATGCGGAATTTGATAAAAAACGATTTTCTTAGAGGTGGTAACATGGACTTAAAACCCGGATCTTTGTTAAACATCTAACTAACAACCTAACTACGAGTTGCTAACTACTCGGTTAGGGGGTTATACCTTTCTTTTTCTCGAACTCCTTCGTCTTCAAGCTTCGATGGTCGTCTGAATCGGCTTCTCCCCGTCGTCTCCTTGCGCCGAAGATAGATCCACCTGAAAGCTTCAACCTTTGGCTCCTTCTTCGAACTTTGAAGAAACTAGTTCACTCGGCTTGCTAAACCTTGTAAACTAGAGTGAGTAGAGAAGAGTTTGTATGGGATTTTATCTATGGTTCTTGGTTCTCAACTCATGAGACAAGTGAACCATAGAATCAAGAGAGGGAGAGCAAGAGGAGGAAGATGAGAGCTCAAGAACAAGAGAGAGAATGAGCATGAAAGAATGAGAGAAGACTTTTCTCATTTGGCTCTCATAATCCAAAACAATCATAACACCTCATATCAATCAAGTATTATGTGATGGTTTAAGCAACCATAGCCATATAATTTCATGCACTCATTTTGCACAAAAGAGCAAGCAAGCAAAAGTCTTTGCCATGAAATGATAGCTATAGTTATCATGATGGTCAACTAGTCAAGCCTAGTCAACCGGTCAACAAAGTCAACAACTCAACAAAAGTCAACAAGTCAACAAAGTCAATCCCTCAACAACCATGTCACCATAATACTTAATTAATATAATTGTTAATCACATATCATATTCTTATTAGGGTTGAGCAAAAAGTCAATAGTCAACTGTCAACGGTCAACAACCCTAATGAGAATCTTCTGCCTCTGTCTTTCCGTCAACTGTGCATACACACCCGCATCCGCGTTCCGAGGAACACGAATGTATACTGGATAAATCCAATCCCAATACGTACACTACGATCTGGCTTAAACCAAAGCCCGCTAGTGTAAACTGTCCGGACACTGTACGTGCATAAGTGCACGGATGTGACCGAACCCTGTCGCAAAACCATGCGACCTGCCGCAAAACCATGCGACCTCTACTCTTTTGCCTAAAGGCGAATAGCTTTCTGTGTGGGACTCTAAAGACTCGACACTACGCTGGCAGTGGGTTTAACCACAGACAGCAAGCGGCACTAGCTGTGCGTAACGGTCCCCAGGTAGATGCCGACAAGAAGACTGACGAGGCGAAACCCATCTGAACTCCTACTGAGCCTGAATGTGACATTCTCCGTCCAGTCCGGTATGTTCGTCTGATACATCGCATGGCGGGCCTAGGGGGCGGTAAACGTCAGTCCCCCAATAGCGGTACAAGTCGTGTCGGAGTGAAGCCCAAAACACCCTGAGATAACACTGGGAGCCTACCAGTATATCTCGTTTGCCCTGGCCAGGGACTACTCGTGTAATGGCTCTCCTAGACACAGCGCGATGTCAACCCCCAATACCGGGAGAGACGAATCCTGTCTAACCGTCACTGCCTCCAAGTGCTTCGGGACTGCACCCAACTATCACCTGTTTGCACGACTCCTTTGAGCCGTGGTAGGGTAGTAATCAAAGTACAGTGGGAACACACTCGAGGCGAAGTGACACTGTCAAGTCAGCGGACTAAGCTGTACTCATGTCACCTGGGAACTGATAACTGACGATAGGCATAATACCAACTAGTCAGTTCCCGACGAGTCCTGTCCAGTGTACTCGTAACCCAACGAGCACCCGCATACTATCTCAAGTACGACGTACTGACGGCTGTGGGACAGACCGTCTCCCACACTGGGATGAGAAGCGCATGTGCTAGTCTACTCCGGAGTATCGATGCCCTGTCTCGATAGTCCTGCGACCAGGGACCTGCATAAGGATGTGCTTATAGATTACCCAGCCCCACTAGTGTGACTGCCATCACAACGCTGGTAATCAAGCAAAGATCCTAAGGGCTCCACTAATGTGTATAGGCGATATACTAAAATAAACACATGTACACATTGAAGTAGAAACAAACCAAGTAGCATACTACTATTTTGAGCAAGATTGTATATACATGGTGAATATCCCAAGCTTCCATTAAGTAATATACAAACTAGTATGATACAGTAATGGCCTCTAGGGCATATACACTAACAGATGGGACGCATTAAAAGAACTAATGCAAGAATATCACGCATTAAAAGAACTAATGCAAGAAAATAAACCAAGTAAAAGTCGTTGGAACACTTTCGAAAAACCACTCGGTTCATTTCAAAACCAACTTTTAAATGCGGAGCTTGAGCCACTCCTTTTAAAAGCTATCTCGTTCCATCGATTATATCAAGTTCACTAAGTTCACGGTTTCGCCAAAACTATTCGTAGCCCTCTGTCGTTTCACATGAATAGTCAATAGTATTCAAGCTATGTTTGTTGGCCAAAATCAAGGCATAGTGATTGGTAGCTATTGGGTATTCATGTGCAGTATAGATAGATGCGTTGGTTTGGAACAGTCATACTGCCTTGTTGGCCAAAGTCAAGGGTAGGTGCGGTTGGATTCAAATTAACCTGGAGAACGACGGGTAGAACTTGAAATGTGACTTATGATTTGTTGGCCAAAGTCAAGGTCATAAGAGCATGGGGCAAAAATCCACATCGGGAGTTTCAAAAGAACTGAAACTTACTAGTGTTGCATACCATTTGGAGTGTGATGATTCTGGTAGGATTCCTTTAGTTTCGTCACGCGATGATATTTGGATCCTGATCCTACTGTGAGTATATGCTACTCCTCGGGAAATTTCTCACTTAACGATCAATGCTATAAACCAAGTAGGTGTCTAGAAAGGTGTTAGCGTGGTTACGCCCCCAGGGAAAAGAGGTTATTTAATTAAGGAACTTCGCGAAAGCGTTGGAAAACCTCCCTCGAAGTACCGACACTGGCCTGGCTGAACGGTTAAGCAAGTATTGTGTGGTGAGATTGATCCCGACTAATTCTTCCTTTTTGGTTTGAGGAGGGATTCGAGAAACAGTGGGAGCCATCCTGTTTAGATAAACTAAAAACCACTCTAAACTTGCAAGAGCATCATGCTGAGTGTTTCTTCTCTCTCTCCTAATTGCAGCGACCAATCGACATGACTGGAATTAAGTTACTTCTAGATAAAAACATACTGACAGGGCCAAACTACAAAAATTGGCTCAGGAATGTCAAGATGGCAATCACTTACGACAAGCTGGGGTATCTTCTTACCACCAAAGCTCCCCCTGTCCCAGGTCCCAAAACCAGCGTCGCGGATAAGGAAATCCGTAAGACCTGGGAACTAGACTGCGCGAAGGCCAAGTGCCTCGTGTTTGCCTCTATGGACAATGAACATCAGAGGAGGCACGAGAATATGGACCTGGAATCCATAATTCTTCATTCAAAAGAACTGTATGGATAGCAATCTCGTATCGCAAGATACGAAGTGTCAAAGAAGTTATTTTCGGCAAGATTGGCCGTCGAATCATCGGTAGCGGAACACGTGCTTAAGATGATTGGCTACATTGAGGAGCTCGCGGACCTTGGGACCACGTTGGAGA
This sequence comes from Agapanthus africanus, assembly GCA_030015575.1. Classification (NCBI taxonomy): domain Eukaryota; kingdom Viridiplantae; phylum Streptophyta; class Magnoliopsida; order Asparagales; family Amaryllidaceae; genus Agapanthus; species Agapanthus africanus. Next base: position 364,916,004 of record JASDDO010000018.1, read on the forward strand.
ATGAGCTCTATATGGACTTGATTCTCCAGTACCTTCCTTCCACTTACGCCCAGTTCATACTGAACTTCAACTTATAAGAAAAGGAAGTTGAACTTTCAGAACTCCTCAACATGCTGAGGAGCGCAGAGGGCACCCTACAGAAAGGTAGGGAAACATCCACTTTGTTTGTAAGAGGATCTTCCTCTTCTAGGTCCAAGGCGAAAGCCAAGGGAAAGAAGAAGAAAGCCCCCGCCAAACCAAGGGACGGTGTTAGTAAAGTGGATACGAAGGGAAAGGCAGAAGCAACAAAGAAAGTGGGAATGCTTGTGGATAAAGAGGAATGCTTCTATTGTCATAAGAAGGGACACTGGAAGAATGATTGCAGGGCTTGGAAAGCCAGAACACAGGAACTGAAGCAGGTTGCGGCTTCAGCTTCAGGTGTGTATGTTATTGATAACTGTCTTTCAATAAACTCTACTTCCTGGGTATTGGATACCGGATCAGGATTTCATATCTATAATTCTTTGCAGGCGTTGAGAAACCGTAGGTTTTTGAAGGCAGGTGACATGACCCTCAAAGTTGCAAACGGAGCTAGCATGGATGCTAAGGCCGTGGGAGACTATCATCTGGGAATGTTAGATGGACATGTTTTGGTTTTACGTAATTGCTTTTTTGTACCCAACGCAACTTGTAATATCATTTCTGTATCTTTGGTTTCTAAAGAAGGTTATGAATTTGCGTTTGTAAGTAATGTTGTAAACATTCACCTTAATCAAGTCTTGATTATGTCAGGTACATTGAGCAATGGTATATACGTATTAAACCAACCATAGATTTTCAATGTCCAGAATACAGACAAAAGAAAGTCTCCAGAAATCAATCAGACTTTCTTATGGCATTGTAGACTGGGTCACATCAATGAGAGAAGGTTGACGAAGTTACATACAGAAGGATATTTGAATCCGTTCGAATATCAATCGTATGCCACTTGTCAATCCTGTCTCAAAGGAAAGATGGCAAAGACTCCGTTCACTGGACACGGAGTAAGAGCGAGCGAGCTCTTGGGACTCGTACACAGCGACGTGTGCGGTCCAATGTCTACACATGGGCGAAGCGGTTTTTCATACTTCATTACTTTTACGGATGACTTTTCAAGGTACGGTTATGTCTTCTTAATGAAACATAAGTCCGAAGCCTTTGGAAAGTTCTAGGAATATAAGAATGAAGTAGAAAAACAAACCGGCAAAAGTATCAAGATTCTAAGATCGGATCGAGGTGGTGAATACTTGAGTGCCGAGTTCCTGGACTATTTAAAAGAGAACGGAATTCTCTCTCAGCTTACTCCTCCATACACTCCGCAACATAACGGTGTATCGGAGAGACGGAACCGAACCCTATTGGATATGGTACGGTCCATGATGAGTAACGCTGAGTTACCGCGATCATTCTGGGGGTATGCGCTAGAATCAGCTGCATACCTTTTGAACCGAGTTCCCACTAAGACTGTGCCTACCACACCATATGAGATGTGGTGTGGGAAGAAACCCTATCTTAAGCACATTAAGATATGGGGATGTCCAGCTTTTGTTAAAAAGCAGCATGCGGACAAACTCGAGGCACGCTCAGTACAGTGCAAGTTCGTGGGATATCCAAAGAACTCCAAGGGATATTTCTTCTACTGCGAAGAGGAACAAAAGGTTTTTGTTTCTCGTCATGCCTACTTCTTGGAAACTGAGTTTTTGGAAAACCAGATAAGTGGGAGCACAGTAGAACTGGAAGAAATTCCAGAACCACGAGCTATTACTGAAAGCTTAGTGGAACCAGAGGGTTCAAAAGAACAGGACATTCCTACGCCGCTCCGCAGGAGTAGTAGGCAGTCTCATCCGCCCGAGAGATACTACGGTTTTCTTATAGACGGGGATAGAGAGGATTGCATCATAGATTATGATAAGCCAACTAGCTTCCAGCAGGCCGTTCAGAGTGTTGACTCGGTAAAATGGCTGGATGCAATGCGGACCGAAATGGAGTCCATGTACACCAACAAAGTATGGACGTTGGACATTGCTCCAGACGGGGTAAAACCCGTAGGATGCAAGTGGATCTTCAAAAGGAAGATTGGTGTAGATGGACAGGTTGAGACTTATAAAGCTAGACTGGTTGCAAAGGGTTTTCGTCAAAGACCTGGTTTGGACTATGACGAGACTTTTTCTCCAGTAGCTATGCTGAAATCCATTCGGATCCTTCTTGCCATTGCTGCCTTCCACGATTATGAGATTTGGCAGATGGACGTAAAGACCGCTTTTCTAAATGGAAACTTAGAGGAGTGTGTCTATATGGACTAGCCAGAGGGTTTCATTCAGAGTGGGAGCAGCGGAAAGGTGTGCAAGTTGCTTAAGTCCATCTATGGACTAAAGCAGGCATCGCAGAGTTGGAACATCTATTTTGATGAGACGGTCAAGGAATTTGGCTTTATCAAAAATACAGATGAACCATGCATCTATAGTAGATTTGTAGTGAGAACTGTAGTATTCCTCGTTTTATACGTGGATGACATTCTCTTAATAGGAAATGACATTCCTATGCTACAATCTGTCAAGGGGTTCTTGTCACACAGGTTCTCCATGAAAGACCTGGGTGATGCCTCATATATCCTGGGGATCCGGATCCATCGTGATAGATCCAAGAGGATATTAGGACTTTCACAGTCCAGGTACATCGACACCATACTGAAGAGATTCAGTATGGAAGATTCCAAGCGCGGTAACCTACCGGCTTGTCACGGGATCACCCTCTCTAAAGAGATGTCTCCCAAGACTGATTTGGAGAGGGATCGCATGTCTATTATACCCTACGCTTCTACGATAGGCTCTATAATGTATGCGATGTTGTGTACCAGACCGGATGTAGCTTATGCACTGAGTGTGGTAAGCCGGTATCAGTCAAACCCTGGGGAGAAACACTGGATAGCGGTAAAGAACATTCTCAAGTACCTGAGAAGGACTAAGGAGATGTTCTTGGTGTATGGCGGAAAAGACCTCCAGATCGAGGCCTTTGCTGACTCCAGCTTCCAGAGTGACAAGGATGATTCCAAGTCCATGTCGGGTTTTGTCTTTACCCTCAATGGAGGGGCGGTGTGTTGGAAGAGTTCCAAACAGGAAACCGTTGCAGACTCGACGATGGAAGCGGAATATATCGCTGCATCTGATGCCGCAAAAGAAGCCGTCTGGATGAGGAAGTTCTTGAAAGAACTTCAGGTGGTTCCGTCCATTGTTGATCCAATACCTCTGTATTGCGACAACAACGGGGCTATAGCTTTAGCGAAGGAACCCAGGTCCCATCAGAGATCCAGACAAATATTGAGGCGGTATCACCTGATCAGGGAGATCGTGGATCGCCAGGAGATCGAGGTTCGGAGGGTTGCTTCAGAAGATAACACTGCAGATCCATTGACCAAGGCCTTGCCCCAGACTCAGTTCGAGCGGCTGATCGAGATGATAGGTCTTCGATACGCCAGTTCATGGCCTTAATGCAAGTGGGAGATTGTTAATGTATATGCCCTAGAAGCCATTACTGTATCATACTAGTTTGTATATTACTTAATGGAAGCTTGGGATATTCACCTTGTATATACAATCTTGCTCAAAATAGTAGTATGCTACTTGGTTTGTTTCTACTTCAATGTGTACATGTGTTTATTTTATTATATCACCTATACGCATTAGTGGATCCCTTAGGATCTTTGCTTGATTACCAGCATTGTGATGGCAGTCACACTAGTGGGGGCTGGGTAATCTATAAGCACATCCTTATGCAGGTCCCTAGTCGCAGGACTATCGAGACAGGGCATCGATACTCCGGAGTAGACTAGCGCATGCGCTTCTCATCCCAGAGTGGGAGATGGTCTGTCCCACAGCCATCAGTACGTCGTACTGGAGATAGTATGCGGGTGCTCGTTAGGTTACGAGTACACTGGACAGGACTCGTCGGGAACTGACCGGTTGGTATTATACCTATCGTCAGTTATCAGTTCCCAGGTGACATGAGTACAGCTTATTCCGCTGACTTGACACTGTCACTTCGCGTCGAGTGTGTTCCCACTGTACTTTGATTACTACCCTACCACGGCTCAAAGGAGTCGTGCAAACAGGTAGTAGTTGGGTGCAGTCCCGAAGCACTTGGAGGCAGTGACGGTTAGACAGGATTCGTCTCTCCCGGTATTGGGGGTTGACATCGCGTTGTGTCTAGGAGAACCATTACACGAGTAGTCCCTGGCCAGGGCAACCGAGATATGATGGTAGGCTTCCAGTGTTATCTCAGGGGTATTGGGCTTCACTCCGACACGACTTGTACCGCTATTAGGGACTGACGTTTACCACCCCCTAGGCCCGCCATGCGATGTATCAGACGAACAGACCGGACTGTACGAAGACTGTCACATTCAGGCTTAGTAGGAGTTCAGATGGGTTTCACCTCGTCAGTCTTCTTGTCGGCATCTACCTGGGGACCGTTACGCACAGCTAGTGCCGCTTGCTGTCTGTGGTTAAACCCACTGCCAGCGTAGTGTCGAGTCTTTAGAGTCCCACACAGAAAGCTATTCGCCTTTAGGCAAAAGAGTAGAGGTCGCATGGTTTTGCGACAGGTCGCATTGTTTTGCGATAGGGTTCGGTCACATCCGTGCACTTATGTACGTACGGTGTCCGGACAGTTAACACTAGCGAGCTTTGGTTTAAGCCAGATCCTAGTGTACGTTTTGGGATTGGTTTTATCCAGTATGTATTCGTGTTCCTCGGAACTGTAACCCTTCGAAAATCGTTTAGGCGGTTTTTCGGTAATCGGCTAATTTTTCGGCTTTTTCCGTAAAAAGTCAAAATTGATATTTTTCATTGTAGAGCTAATTATACAAAATTTAAATAAGATATTACTATAATTTTGTCACTAAAATGTCATTTATAATTTTCTAGTTAAATAAAATTTTTTTCGTAATTAATTATTTTTTTATTATTTTAAGCCTTTTTAAATATATTAAATTAGGGATAAATACAAATTTAATTAGGTAAATTTCTTAATTAGGAGTCTTTATAAGCTAAAATATGGTGTTAATAAAATTATAACATGGCTTGAAAACTTTTAGCTTTTTGGTGGGAAAATTATGAAAAAAATGATGAAAAAAGGGTTTTTTTTGTAAAAAGGTTGACATGAAAGCATGAAATGATATCATATGATGTTGTAATGACCTAGAAACTTCTCAAAATTTCCCACACCCCTCTCCCCACCTGCAGCCGACTCCCATTCCAGCAGCTCTCCCCATTTTCCCACTTCATTTTGCTTCTTTTCTTGCAAAAAAATTCAATAAAAATCCACAATTTCTTTCTCCATTCAAAGCCTAACCCTAATCCCTTCTCTCTTCAACCCAAATTTTTTCAAAAACATGATGAAAGGAGGCTTCTTGGTGACTTGATCAAGCTAGGGTTCAAGCTTGAGAGGTGAAAATTCTAATCTTTTTGTTAACTTGTGGTTTAATTATGCTAGAATTGAAATTCTAAATATTAGTTTAGTGGTAAATGTTGTTTAGGAAAAATCAAGAGAGGGATTGATTTTAAAACTAGGGTTTGAAGCATGGTTGTTAGGATTAAATTAGGGCTTTGGGTTTCTAATTGGTTGTAGTGGTTAATGGTGTATTTATATGCTTGCTAAATCGACAAAATATCGATGTTTGCATTGAATCGGCGTTGAATTTGCTTGCTAAATTTTTACGAAAAATAGAATGCGTTCAATTTGCGTTAGGTTAGCAATATTATTAGCTTCGTATAGGATTATTAGAATGCGCGAACGCGGGGTTTCGTCTAGTCGGGTTGTAGTTTTGCCGATTTCCCCGAAATGACGATTCTTGTTAAAGGATTGCGACTTTCGTGCGTTTTTCCGCGCACCGAGTGCATGCTATGATTATTTCGAGAGCGTGGATAATTGTATGTTATGACTTGCATTGTGTTCGGTTTTGTAATCTTATGCTTGATATTGTGCAAATATAGGATCGGTCGGGGAAACTTCGGATACGGCGCGAAAAGGCAAGGCGGTGGCCGGATCGGATTAGCGGGGATTTCATGTGAGTAGATGTATTCATCTATGGGGGAATCGTCTGAATGGCTCGAGGCACCCCCCCTCTAGTTAGGATTACCCTACTTTTTGCAAGATTCATATTGTTAGCTAGCTTATCCATTCATGTACACTGCATACCCTTATAGCGAACAGTATATTAGATTGCATGGACATTCATCCATACTTATGCGATATCACTTTGTAGGACACGAACACCATTACCATTGGCATATGTTGCATGCGCACTATTCATGTGACACACACGCCTTTGGTAATTGCCATGCCACGTGCACTATAGAACCTGTTTATCATAATATCGCCACTTGCATTCATACTTGATATATGAAATTGCATAGCATACGTATACCTCGCATCATCATCATATTTATATAGATTTCTAGCAAAATTCACATCGTATGCATTGATATCATATACATTTATCATATATAACATGTGGACATTATGATTTTCTTGATGATTTCAGTATTGCTGCGATTTCTGGATTTTTGGGGAAAACTGCAAGAATTTAACAAAACCTTATATTTATCATTTTCAAAACAAAGTTGCGGTTTTCTCGTGATGTATGTGTCGTCCACCATGAGTTTTCATGTTTTCTGTTGGATTTCGAGACCCGATTCGAGGAGTGGATGAACCGTCTCGGGTACATGGTGGGCCCGGTATGGTACCCCGGGGCAAGAAGATCGAGTTGTAGACGATGAGCCTGGCAGGGGAAGACTACCTACCGGTGATGTCTGGCGCGGCGGATATCCGGAGGATACCGACCGTTGTCGTGAGATTTATGATATGGGCCGATCCGGACTGACGGAGCCCGATATTGAGACAGATATGATTCCTATTTGGTGTCGATGCTTGACACGGGTTTTCAGAGGATTTCTTGATGATATTTAGCTATTATGCAGACATTCATTTTCTAAAAGTTAAGAATGCAATAACTTTAACATTTAAAACACTTAAAGAGTTAGAAAAGACATTGCATACATGTTCATGCATACTAGAGATATTATATCACATATGGACATACAGGTTGTTCCGCATTGCATGCATTCTTACGATTGCCTTACTAGATGTTATATTTACTCATGAGCTGGCAACTCACCCCCGTTGTGCCACAGTGTCTTGCAGGTCGGACCCGTCACTCTTGTAGCGGCGGCTATCTTATCATCAGCTCCTTTTGTGCAGACTCGCGACATCGCCCGTAGGTGGGTTGCGAGCATATTTTATATCTTTTGTTTTATCATTGTATCTAGTATTCTCCATCTACCACTTTATATTGTATATGCGACCTAGTGACGAGACTGAGAGGTTTGTATATTTGTGGTTTCTTTTGGGACGAGCTCACTTGAGCCGGTGTTGCGTTTTTTCCTGATATTTTGGGTTTCTTCTATGCTCTTTTCTTGGTATTGCTTATATATTGCATGTGGTTGTGATCCGCCTTGGGCGAAGAGCTAGCTCCCGCTTGGGGATGCCATTTTATGATTACAGGTTTATTATCTTGTTGTACCCATTTTGGGGGGTAGAAAATACAGGGGAGACTCTGCCGAAATTTTCAGAAATTTTTGATGTTCTTTTTTTTGGATTCTATGCAACTTAATTGATTTAAAAACCGTTTTCATTTAAGGTTTTCCTTCACTCTCTTTTGATTTTGGGTTAGATTTCTGGGCTTTGGCTGACTTAGGTTACGGTACGCCTTTAGACGTCTCGTAATCTAAGTGCCAGTCACGTTCCGTACTTTCGGGTCGTGACAAAGTTGGTATCTGAGCGTAGGTTTTACCTTTCTGAGTGTAGGACGACCTTGGTAGATGGAGTAAGTGACTTAAGCAGAGTGGCGTAGCGTGGGTATGATCCGCGGCATACTTACGATACGGTACTCCGCCTAAGTGACCTTAGGACATAATTGCTTGTATTTCCTTTCTTGATTCCTTGCATTCCTTGATTCAATTGCAATGATCTTATCAGTCCTGTTTCTTATTCCAGCTTCGATGCCGCCAAAGACTACGAGAGCTCAGCGGGCTGCCGCTAGGGATGAGATTCAAGCGGGCTCATCTGAGGCGAGGATCGAGCGGGAGGATACGCCTACCCCTCAGGGTCATACTGATCCGCCTTATCCTGACCGTATTGCCAGACAAGAGGCCGGCATGCAAGAGTTGCGACAGATGATGGGATCTTTAGTTGAGTCCAGTCGGGCTCAGAGATCCGAGGACGTTCCTTCCACCTCACAGACCACGATCGTACCTGCTGCACAGATGGTCACTCCTGCTGCTACTATGGAGACTATCCCTGTTTCACTACAGGAGTTCATAAGATTGAGACCTTCAGCTTTTACCGGTACAGATGCGACAGAGGACCCACAGGCATTTCTTGATAGGATGGCTCGGATTTGCCATTCGTTGAGGTGTTCTGATGATAGATTGGTGAAGTTTGCGAGTTTTCGTCTGGAGGGTCTTGCCCAGACATGGTACGACTCAGTAGAGAGAGGCCGAGCTGCAGGTCTGCCTTCTATGACCTGGGATGAGTTTACATCTGCATTTCTTGCCCGTTTTCTTCCGGAGAGTGTCCGAGATGCTCGAGCCCGTAGTTTTGAGTCTTTGCGCAAGACTCCTGGGATGACAGTGTCGGAGTATGATATACAGTTTACCCAGTTGTCTCGATATGCTCCGTACCTAGTCGACACAGAAGAGAAGAGAATAAAGAGGTTCGTGCGAGGGCTTGATACACAGCTATTCCTTGCCATCGGCACCCAGCACTTTGATACATACGCTGCCGCGATGGATGCAGCTTTACTTTTGGAGGAGCGTATTTCTGAGACTCCGGTCGTTTCTGGGCCGAAGAGGATCCGCACCGATACGCCAGCTCAGCGGCAGATGGGTAGACACCGCGATAGATTGTTTCCGGGAGATGGTGGAGGCAGAGGATTGAGACAAGGTCAGTTATTTGGTTCATATCCACAGACCCAGCAGTCGTCTCCAGGATGTTTTCGGTGTGGGAGTCAGTACCACCGTGTCAAAGACTGTACCATGGGACGCCAGGGCGCGGCGACAGTCCCGCATGTGACTTTACCACCCTCACCACCTTCTCAGAGAGCTTTACTTCCTACTCCTGATGATGCTCTACACCAGTCAGATGCTTCTAGAGGCCGTGGACGTGGCGGTCCGGTTCAGAGAGGACGAGGCGACAGAGGCAGAGGCAGAGGCCGAGGTAGAGGCAGAGCACAGCCAGCTATTAGTGGTGGACAGGCCCGAGTGTTCGCATTGACTCCTCAGGATGCACAGGCATCCAATGCCGTCGTGACAGGTACTCTGCCAGTATGTTCTTTTGATGCACGGGTATTATTTGATCCAGGCTCCACACATTCCTATGTATCCACGTACTTTGCACCGAGGTTGGGCCGAGAGTCTTCTCCGTTAGATCAGCCGCTTGTCGTTATTACCCCGGTAGGCGAGTCTTTTGTTGCCCGTTTTGTGTACCGATCGTGTTCCGTTCGTATCGGGGAGAGAGATTCTTCAGTAGATTTGATTCTCCTCAATATGCTAGACTTTGACGTTCTTCTTGGTATGGACTGGCTAGCCACCTGTTATGCATCTGTGGACTGCTGTGAGAAAGCAGTCAAATTCAGTTTTCCTGGTGAGCCGGTTCTTATTATTCAGGGAGATCGTAGCGCTACCCTTCCCAGCTTGATTTCTTCTCTGCGCGCTGGTCAGCTCTTAAGGAAAGGGTGTCAGGGATTCTTAGCTTATGTTTGTGATACTAGCTCCACAGAGGTTCCGTTGGACCAGGTCCCTGTTGTGAGAGAGTTTCCTGATGTTTTCCCTGACGAGCTGCCTGGTCTGCCACCAGAGCGCGAGATTGAGTTCTGTATTGACTTGATCCCCGGCACGGGGCCTATCTCCATACCGCCTTATCGGATGGCCCCGGCAGAGCTGAGAGAGCTAAAGGATCAGTTACAGGACTTGCTGGACAAAGGGCTTATCCGACCGAGTGTGTCACCTTGGGGTGCTCCCGTCTTGTTTGTTAAGAAGAAGGACGGAAGTATGCGCTTATACATTGATTATCGTCAGCTGAACCGGGTTACTGTGCGGAACAGGTATCCCCTACCCCGCATTGATGACTTATTCGATCAGCTCCAGGGTGCAGGGTTTTTCTCGAAGGTTGATTTACGGTCAGGTTATCACCAGTTGCGGGTTCGGAAGGAGGATATTCCGAAGACCGCTTTCCGTACTCGATATGGTCATTACGAGTTCTTGGTGATGTCGTTCGGGCTCACCAATGCCCCGGCAGCATTTATGGATTTGATGAACCGCGTATTCAGGCCGTATCTCGATCAGTTCATCATTGTGTTCATTGACGACATCTTGGTTTATTCTCGGAGCTGGGAGGAGCATGAGCAGCACTTACGTATCACCTTGCAGACTTTGAGGGAGCATCAGCTGTTCACCAAATTCTCCAAGTGCGCATTTTGGTTAGACAGTGTCGACTTCTTGGGTCATGTGGTGACGAGAGACGGTATTTGCGTGGACCCGAAGAAGATCGAGGCAGTTCAGCGTTGGCCTAGACCAGTATCAGTTACAGAGGTTCGCAGCTTTCTAGGTCTGGCCGGCTATTATCGGCATTTTGTCCAGGATTTCTCCCGCATTGCTGCACCTTTGACCGGGTTGACCCGGAAGGGGGTTCCTTTTGATTGGACCCAGGCATGTGAGGATAGCTTTCAGCAGTTGAAGACTCGTCTGACTACTGCACCAGTGTTAGCATTGCCTTCAGGATCAGGCGGGTTCGTCGTTTATTGTGATGCTTCTCGAGTGGGGCAGGGCTGTGTGTTGATGCAGCACGACAGAGTTATCGCGTATGCTTCTCGGCAGCTGAGGAAACACGAGCAGAACTACCCCACCCATGATTTAGAAATGGCTGCAGTGGTATTTGCACTTAAGATCTGGAGACATTACCTATACGGTGAGTCGTGCCAGATATTTACTGACCACAAGAGTTTGAAGTATATCTTCCAGCAGCGAGATCTGAACCTGAGACAGCGCCGTTGGATGGAGTTGGTGAAGGATTATGACTGCGAGATTTTATACCATCCGGGCAAGGCGAATGTGGTGGCAGATGCTTTGAGTAGGAGGCCCGGAGGTAGCTTATCTTGTTTGAGCGTAGTACATATGCAGTCGACGGCGGATTGGCAGGTGTTATGTGACAGCAGAGTGCAATTCGAGTTTACTCCTACAGGGGGACAGCTGGCCCATTTCAGAGCACGCCCACAGTTACTTGACCGTATCCACGAGGCACAGTCCGGTGATGCCCGTACATTAGAGATTATTAAGCAGATTCGGCAGGGCAGAGTTTCTGAGTTCGTGATTGATGATCAGGGGATACTTCGATTTGGGACTCGACTGTGTGTGCCAGATTCAGAGGGACTGAGGCGTGATATTCTCGAGGAGGCACATAGATCCGTATACAGTGTGCATCCAGGTTCCACCAAGATGTACCGTGATTTGAGAGAGGTTTACTGGTGGGACGGGATGAAGAAGGATATTACAGACTTTGTGTCGAGATGCCTGACTTGTCAGCAAGTCAAGGCTGAGCACCAGAGGCCAGCCGGCGAGTTACAGCCTTTGCCCATCCCTGAGTGGAAGTGGGAGCAGCTCTCCATGGACTTCGTTGTGGGTCTACCCAGGACCAGTCGAGGGTACGACTCTATTTGGGTGATTGTGGATCGACTGAAGAAAGCGGCTCACTTTCTGCCAGTGAAGACCACTTTTAGATTTTCTCAGTACGCCCAGGTTTATATTGATGAGATAGTGCGACTGCATGGTGTTCCGACTTGCATCGTGTCCGACCGTGGCACCCAGTTTACCAGCCGATTGTGGCAGAAACTACAGGAAGCTTTGGGCACCCGATTGAGTTTTAGCACAGCCTTTCATCCTCAGACTGACGGTCAGTCGGAGCGTACGATTCAGACTCTTGAGGACATGCTCAGAGCTTGTGTTTTAGATTTCGGTGGTATCTGGGATCGTCATTTGCCTTTGATCGAGTTTTCCTACAATAATAGCTTCCAGAAGACGATTCAAATGGCACCTTTTGAGGCTTTATATGGGAGGAGATGTCGATCGCCTGTATGTTGGACAGAGCTCAGGGAGAGCTGTATTTTGGGGCCTCAGATCGTACAGGAGACGACCGAGAAGATACAGCTGATTCGGGACAGGATGAGAGCGGCACAGAGCAGGCAGAAATCATATGCTGACAGGCGTCGTCGCCGACTCGAGTTCGCTGTTGGCGATCATGTTTTCCTGAAGGTCTCTCCGATGAAGGGTGTGATGAGATTTGGGCGGAAAGGGAAACTGAGTCCTAGATATGTTGGTCCTTTCGAGATCCTAGAGTGTGTTGGTCCAGTCGCTTATCGGTTAGCTCTTCCGCCCAGCTTCCCCGATGTTCACCCCGTATTCCATGTCTCGATGCTCCGCAAGTACCTTCATGATCCTTCCCAGGCGATTCAGCACCAGACGATCCAGTTAGAACGTGATCTTTCTTTCACCGAGCAGCCGGTTGTCATCTTGGATCGGCAGGTGAAGAAATTGAGGTCGAAGGTTATACCGTCCGTCAAGGTCCTTTGGCGTGGCCCGAACAGCGAGGAGGTCACCTGGGAGACCGAGGTTGAGATGAGGAAGAAATATCCCCATCTTTTTGAAGGTACGCGTAGTTAAATTCTAAATTCGGGGACCGAATTTCTTTAAGGGGGGAAGATTGTAACCCTTTGAAAATCGTTTAGGCAGTTTTTCGGTAATCGGCTAATTTTTCGGCTTTTTCCGTAAAAAGTCAAAATTGATATTTTTCATTGTAGACCTAATTATACAAAATTTAAATAAGATATTACTATAATTTTGTCACTAAAATGTCATTTATAATTTTCTAGTTAAATAAAAAAAAATTCGTAATTAATTATTTTTTTATTATTTTAAGCCTTTTTAAATATATTAAATTAGGGATAAATACAAATTTAATTAGGTAAATTTCTTAATTAGGAGTCTTTATAAGCTAAAATATGGTGTTAATAAAATTATAACATGGCTTGCAAACTTTTAGCTTTTTGGTGGGAAAATTATGAAAAAAATGATGAAAAAAGGGTTTTTTTGTAAAAAGGTTGACATGAAAGCATGAAATGATATCATATGATGTTGTAATGACCTAGAAACTTCTCAAAATTTCCCACACCCCTCTCCCCACCTGCAGCCGACCCCCATTCCAGCAGCTCTCCCCATTTTCCCACTTCATTTTGCTTCTTTTCGTGCAAAAAAATTCAATAAAAATCCACAATTTCTTTCTCCATTCAAAGCCTAACCCTAATCCCTTCTCTCTTCAACCCAAATTTGTTCAAAAACATGATGAAAGGAGGCTTCTTGGTGACTTGATCAAGCTAGGGTTCAAGCTTGAGAGGTGAAAATTCTAATCTTTTTGTTAACTTGTGGTTTAATTATGCCAGAATTGAAATTCTAAATATTAGTTTAGTGGTAAATGTTGTTTAGGAAAAATCAAGAGAGGGATTGATTTTAAAACTAGGGTTTGAAGCATGGTTGTTAGGATTAAATTAGGGCTTTGGGTTTCTAATTGGTTGTAGTGGTTAATGGTGTATTTATATGCTTGCTAAATCGACAAAATATAGATGTTTGCATTGAATCGGCGTTGAATTTGCTTGCTAGATTTTTACGAAAAATAGAATGCGTTCAATTTGCGTTAGGTTAGCAATATTATTATCTTCGTATAGGATTATTAGAATGCGCGAACGGGGGGTTTCGTCTAGTCAGGTTGTAGTTTTGCCGATTTCCCCGAAATGACGATTCTAGTTAAAGGATTGCGACTTTCGTGCGTTTTTCCGCGTGCCGAGTGCATGCTATGATTATTTCGAGAGCGTGGATAATTGTATGTTATGACTTGCATTGTGTTAGGTTTTGTAATCTTATGCTTGATATTGTGCAAATATAGGATCGGTCAGGGAAACTTCGGATACGGCGCGAAAAGGCAAGGCGGTGGCCGGATCGGATTAGCGGGGATTTCAGGTGAGTAGATGTATTCATCTATGGGGGAATCGTCTGAATGGCGCGAGGCGCCCCCCCTCTAGTTAGGATTACCCTACTTTTTGCAAGATTCATATTGTTAGCTAGCTTATCCATTCATGTACACTGCATACCCTTATAGCGAACAGTATATTAGATTGCATGGACATTCATCCATACTTATGCGATATCACTTTGTAGGACACGAACACCATTACCATTGGCATCTGTTGCACGTGCACTATTCATGTGACACACACGCCTTTGGTAATTGCCATACCACGTGCACTATAGAACCTGTTTATCATAATATCGCCACTTGCATTCATACTTGATATATGAAATTGCATAGCATACGTATACCTCGCATCATCATCATATTTATATAGATTTCTAGCAAAATTCACATCATATGCATTGATATCATAGACATTTATCATATATAACATGTGGACATTATGATTTTCTTGATGATTTCAGTATTGCTGCGATTTCTGGATTTTTGGGGAAAACCGCAAGAATTTAACAAAACCTTATATTTATCATTTTCAAAACAAAGTTGCGGTTTTCTCGTGATGTATGTGTCGTCCACCATGAGTTTTCATGTTTTCTGTTGGATTTCGAGACCCGATTCGAGGAGTGGATGAACCGTCTCGGGTATATGGTGGGCCCGGTATGGTACCCCGGGGCAAGAAGATCGAGTTGTAGACGATGAGCCTGGCAGGGGAAGACTACCTACCGGTGATGTCTGGCGCGGCGGATATCCGGAGGATACCGACCGTTGTCGTGAGATTTATGATATGGGCCAATCCGAACTGACGGAGCCCGATATTGAGACAGATATGATTCCTATTTGGTGTCGATGCTTGACACGGGTTTTCAAAGGATTTCTTGATGATATTTAGCTATTATGCAGACATTCATTTTCTAAAAGTTAAGAATGCAGTAACTTTAACATTTAAAACACTTAAAGAGTTAGAAAAGACATTGCATACATGTTCATGCATACTAGAGATATTATATCACATATGGACATACAGGTTGCATTGCGTGCATTCTTACGATTGCCTTACTAGATGTTATATTTACTCACGAGCTAGCAACTCACCCCCGTTGTGCCACAGTGTCTTGCAGGTCGGACCCGTCACTCTTGTAGCGGCGGCTATCTTATCATCAGCTCTTTTTGTGCAGACTCACGACATCGCCCGTAGGTGGGTTGCGAGCATATTTTATATCTTTTGCTTTATCATTGTATCTAGTATTCTCCATCTACCACTTTATATTGTATATGCGACCTAGTGACGAGACTGAGAGGTTTGTATATTTGTGGTTTCTTTTGGGACGAGCTCACTTGAGCCGGCGTTGCGTTTTTTTCTGATATTTTGGGTTTCTTCTATGCTCTTTTCTTGGTATTGCTTATATATTGCATGTGGTTGTGATCCGCCTTGGGCGAAGAGCTAGCTCCCGCTTGGGGATGCCATTTTATGATTACAGGTTTATTATCTTGTTGTACCCATTTTGGGGGGTAGAAAATACAGGGGAGACTCTGCCGAAATTTTCAGAAATTTTTGATGTTCTTTTTTTTGGATTCTATGCAACTTAATTGATTTAAAAACCGTTTTCATTTAAGGTTTTCCTTCACTCTCTTTTGATTTTGGGTTAGATTTCTGGGCTTTGGCTGACTTAGGTTACGGTATGCCTTTAGACGTCTCGTAATCTAAGTGCCAGTCACATTCCGTACTTTCGGGTCGTGACAGGAACGCGGATGCGGGCGTGTATGCACAGTTGACGGAGAGACAGAGGCAGAGGATTCTCATTCGGGTTGTTGACCGTTGACTGTTGACTATTGACTTTTTGCTCGACCCTAATGAGAATATGATATGTAATTAACAATAATATTAATTAAGTATTATAGTGACATGGTTGTTGAGGGGTTGACTTTGTTGACTTGTTGACTTTGTTGACCGGTTGACTAGGTTGGACTAGTTGACCATCATGATGACAATGGCTATCATTTCATGGTAAAGACTTTTGCTTGCTTGTTCTCTTATGCAAAATGAGTGCATGAAATGATATGGCTATTGTAGCTTAAACCATCACTAATACTTGATTGCTATTATTGGTTATGATGGTTTTGGTTTATGAGAGCCAAGAGAGAAAAGTCTTGCTCATTCTTTCATTTCCTTTCTCTCTCTTGTGTTCTTGAGCTCTCATCTTCTTCCTCTTGCTCTCCCTCTCTTTAGTCTATGGTTCACTTATCTCATGTGTTGAGAACCAAGAACCATAGAGAAAATCCCAACACACTCTCCTCTACTCACTCTAGTTCACAAGGTTTAGCAAACCGAGTGAACTAGTTTCTTCAAAGCTCGAAGAAGAAGCCAAAGGTAGAAGCTTTCAGGTGGATCGATCTTCGGCGCAAGGAGACGACGGGGTGAAGCCGATCCGGACAACCATCGAGGCTTGAAGACGAAGGAGTTCAAGAAAGAAAGGTATAGCCCCCTAACCGAGTAGTTAACAACTCCTAGTTAGGTTGTTAGTTAGATATTTAACAAAGATCCAGTTTTGAGTCCATGTTACCGCCTCTAGAAAATTGTTTTTCACCAAATTCCGCATGCCCGAAAGTACCGGGAGAGGTAGCATGGACTTACAGCCATTACACAAAATCCATGGCCATGGTAAGCGAGATTTACTGCTAGGTATTCCAGTAGTATCTCAGGTGTTTTGGGCTACACTCTGACACGACTTATACCGCTTTTGGGGGTCTGACGTTTACCAGCTCGCTAGGCCCGATATGCAATACTCATAGACGAATGGACCGGACTGTACGGATATTGTCACACATAGGCTCAGTAGGGTTCCGGGATGAGTTCGCTCATCGGACTCCCTTTCACTCAGTACATGGACAGCCGTTACGTACAACTAGTACCACTGACGACTTGTGGTTAAACCCACTGCCAGAGTATTGACGAGTCTTTAGAGTCCCCCACAGAAAGTTTCCCAGTTCGGGCGAAACGCTGTAGAGGCTGTATGGTTTTATGGCAGAGTTCGAACATACGCATGCACTTGTGCATGTGTCATGGTTCGGACGGATAATACTGGCGGGCTTTGGTTTAAGCCGGATCCTAGTATTATACTGTGTAGATTTTGTCTCATTGCATTTGTATTCAGTTGAAATACAAATGCGGGTATGTATATACAGTTGCGGGGTTATCCTATAATTCGTTACGGGATCGCTTTTTGAAGTTGCCAGTTTGCATTCTTTTTAGCCATGCCTTCTGTCCTTTCTTCATGGCTGATTTTTGTGAGGAGGGGGTTTCTTGAAAATTTCGAATTAGCGAAGGGAGGGGCTTTTATGCGGTGCCAGAGGCTCCAGCAGCTTCTAGGTTGTTCTCGGATGAGCTTGATTGTTTTGTGCATTATTGGTGCATTAATTGTGATTGGATTGAAAAGGATATTTTTTTGCATTGATATTTTTCCTTACCATCACCCCATCTCTTTTCTCTTGCACTCACCCCATTTTCTTTCTCTGACCTTGGCCAAGCACTGTTTTTGGCAGCCCCATTTTTGTTAGAATGAGATTCATTTCATTGCAAAGAAAATCCTAAAGCTTATTTCATCCTCACCTCCAAATGGAAGCTTCGATTAACCATTCATCCAATCGCTTGGATGACTTGAGACAAAGTGTTCTACACTTATTCTATAGCAACCTTGGACATGTCGGCTACAAAACTTCATGTTCGAGTTACCTCGGTTCAGAGGCGGGAGCCCGTATAAAGATTCGTTGATGTGGCGCAACTTTCGGCAAGGAGGAGATCGGAGATCAATCGAGATCGAGGAGAGAACTTCATCAGTGCATCCGCAACATGCTGGGGGCAGAGGTTAAAGACCGAAGGACACTGATCGATTGGTATAATCTCTAAAACCCATTTTACAGTATACTAGTTTACGGTTAATGGTACGATCCGGGATTTGGTTACGGTTAGCGCCAGTTCGTAAAAAGTTTTTTGTTCCGCGTTTGGCCTCGGAAAGATGGCCGGGGCGCTACCGCAACCTAACAATAGGAAGGGTTTCGTCTCTCCCGGTATAGGGAATTGATGTTGCGCTATACTCGATTGGCCATAACAGGAAATCCCTGGCCAGGGTTGATGAGATCTACTGGTATGTGTTATCAGTAGTTTCTCGAACCATTACAGACCTTGCATCGGCATAACTTATCAGCCTGTTGTGGTCTGACGTTATACCACCCCCAGTCTGTGATATGCGACATATCAGACGAAGAGACCGGACTGTACGGTAGTGTTACTGATTGGATTCGCAGGAGTACGAGCAGGCTTGCTTGTTGATCTTCTGATCGCTCAATACCCGGGTGGCCGTTACGTTTAGCAGACCGCTTACGGCTTGTGGGTGTTTGATATGATCATCACCTACTGCCGGCGTATTGATGAGTCTTTAGAGTCCTACACATAGGTTTCATGGCTCAAGCGAAACGGAGCAGGAGCACATATGTAATATGTGCGGGACCAAGATTAATGCGCGTATGAGATACCGCATTCTATTCTTGCGATACATGTATCGATTGGTTATATGTGATATAGCCGGGTTATCGGATCAAGTGTTGATTCGATCAAAGGATACAATAGATATTAGTCGGTTATATGTGATATGACCGGATTATTAAATCAAGTGTTGATTTAATAATTTAATGTATAATTATATATTTGATATATTACATTACATTAACTAATAATAGCTCACTTAAGTATTCATTTTTCTCACTTGATGATACATTGATATATATGTGATATATGTTAAATGTATTGTTTTCTTTTTGCACACTTATTATATATGTGATATATATTAGTGTGTCATGCTAGGTTACACATGAAACATGTATGCATAAGACTTATACCATGTTAGAGTTAAGTTAGGGTTTTTATTTATTTTACGCTAATTCAAAAGAGTGTGAATTTGTCATGGTTGAGCTTGGACAAATCTTATGGATAACCTTTGACAAAGTCAACTCTTTTGTCTAGTTTAGGATATTTATTTAACCTAACCCTTAACCTTAGTGTATGGTTTATTCTCTATAATAGTTAGGCATGATATTTTGTGACCATGGTTGCATTTGTAACCTCATGAGTTCATCTCTTTTATTCATCACATGCTTCATCTTCTTCTTCCTATCAAGCTTTCTAGCTTCAATGGGAAGTGATGATTTCTTGTGAGAAAATGATTTCTAAAGTGGGAAAAATTCCTACTACATCATCCTCTTTTACTTTCCATTTAGTATATGGTGTTTGCTTCACTAATTCCATGATTAGTGCAGAGATAGCTTGGGTTAGTGTCTCCTCGACGTAGATCATCTTCGGCCTCGAAGTCTTCGAAGCATGTATGTTTGTTTCTTCAAGGGAGCCTCTCTAGAGTCCGGAGTTCGCGATCGCAGCGAAGGGGACTACTACACGGAGCTATTGAAGTGAAGGACCAGTCTACAAAGGTTGTATTCCTTGCTCACTTCTTATACAAAGTTGTTTGCATTACTTTCCGTACGATTTCTAGTTAACGATTCATGGTTAGGGTTAGTTAGAGCGGCAAATTTTTGAATTTGGCATGGACGATGTCTCTCAAAACCTTGCTGCCGTGCTAGGCATCCCTACAGTGGTATCAGATCCATACTAGAAATTTAGACGGATTTTGTTAAGATTACGAAACCGAAATACTCCGAAACTTGAAACGCGAAAATCTTGTTTCTGTCGATTTTAAAAGGTTGTCAAAAAAAATTTTAAACAAGTACAGAGTGCTATATATGATATAATATGAACACTGTAAAAATTTCAGGGGGTTTCATGAAAAAGTGGCCGGCCACCATACCCTATATCTCGGCCAAAACCGAGCACCCCCTGAAAATTTTTGTTTGTTCCAGTTTCTTAGTTTTGATGTTTCAGGTGTTGTTTGTTTTTGCTAATTTTGCATGTGATGTAATTTTACACTATAAACAATTTTGAGTGTTTCATATTCGTAGTTTTAATATTGTTTCGGGTTATTCGCATATTATCTAGACGAAGTTAAAAAGTTCGATCGAATGTCAAAAACCCTAACTCGACTTTTTGGACTGCGGAACCGCGGTCAAACCCTAGGGTTTGCAGTAGTTCCGTGGCGACATGAGTGAGGCTTGGGTCTGCCTTTCTACGGCTGGTGCATAGGTACTGTGGCATATTCTGGGTATTATTGAACTGTGCTCAAGTATTGAGCTGTCGGGAAATTATGGGACTTTGATGAATCGATCGAAAAGTTTAACATCGTCCGGATATCATGTGATGGGATACAATATTTGGAATCCACAAGTAGTTATGAGATAACTAATTTGAATGTTATAAATCTAGCAGTTTAGTCTCATTTGATTGGTTGCCACGGGATTTTGATGAGATCAAAAGTCCATCGAAATCACGTAGCGTATGCCGATACTCGCCGACTAAACTTAATAGATAGCCACGCCCCATAGCCCCGACCAAGTGACTGTAGGAGAACCCCATCGCCAAAAGCATTCGTTCGGATGCTCGTGGCAGCAGTGTTCCGTCTTAGTGCACTTTGTCGATGGTATCGGGGGGTGCGGCCGTCTACTAAAGTTTCTGACGAGCATTCGATCAGGATGTCGAAAATCTTGTTGAATTTCCCGACTTGTTATTGAAAAGTGTTTTCGGTATCGAGACTAAAATGCGGGGTTTATAATTGTTAGGCATGTGATGTCTAAGGAATTCATTGGTTAGGCATGTGATATCTAAGGAGGTTGTGGATTCCAACTGTTGTAGTTTTTCACTTTCTTTTCTGCGACCGTAAGTGTAATATGTGGTGTATCGCCGGTTTTGTTGCTATACGTCAATGACAATTAGGATACGCATATTTACTTACGTTGATGACATGTGATGTTATGTGTTGCTGTGATATGTTATATTGGATCGTCGTGATTGAATAGCCGGGTTTTTATGGGAAAATGAGAGTTTTTATTTTTCATTCATGTAAAATTCATTGTATGTAATATTCTTTTATTGGGGCACTTCTGGGTTGAGGATGATGTCACCATTGTATATTATTTACTTTTTCGCGTTAAATTAGACCTAAGGAGGGGTGCACAAGTAAACGGGTTCTAGAGTCCAATGGGAGACCATCTCGAGGAGTCGAGACCGGGTCTCCTAACTCTAGAATTGGTAGGTGCTTGCCGCTCTCGTAGGGGTCTAGGGGTGTGGGATTGGTTATTCATCATGACCGTGGAATCCGTGTTTTATACTGGCTCAATCTAAAACACGGAAATCCTAGTATATCAAATATTTCATATGTTTTTATTCTGCTGCAATATTCTGTGATGTGATCATTGATTATATTCTGAGACGAATGCCTATATTATATATATAAGATATAATTAATATTGTTGCTTTTGTTTCATATGTGATGCTTGGGAAGCATATTAAATGGGACTTCATTAATGAGATTAATGAAATAAAAGAAACCTAAAGATGTTGTAGAAACTTGTCTCGAAAACTGGTAGCTCTAGTTCTTGCTTTGCATAGCAATATTCCTTGTATAATATCCAGCACCTTATTCGATAAGGAAAGAGCCGAGATCCCTTCATCGGGAGTGACCTCTTTAGAGAAACTAGCAGATGCTACAAACTCGGTTTGTCTTTTGATTGCTTTTATAGTTTTTACTTTGCATAGTGGTATTTGTGAAATATCATGCACCTTATTCGATAAGGAAAGAGCCGAGATCCCTTCACCTGGAGTGACCTCTTTAGCAAAACTAGTAAAAGCCTAGAAAACACTCCATTCAAAAATTCACTCGATTCTACAATGATATCAAGTTCATTACGCAAAGGCTTTTCTTAAAAACCTGTCGTAGCCCTCGATCATTTTAGATAAGTGTTATTTTAGTACTCGTGCTATGGTAGTTTGACCTCCGTCAAGGCGTAGTGTACGGTAGCTAAATTAGTGCTTATCTGCAGCATACGATGAGATTGGTTTAGGGTATTCGTACGGCGTAGTTTGGCCTCCGTCAAGGGTCGTGCGGGTGGGTCTAATTCAATCAGGAAATGACGGGTTGAACTTGACTAGCGGACTATAGGTAGTTTGGCCTCCGTCAAGATCATAGGACGCTAGGGGTAAAACATTATCAGGAATTTCTAGTGTTGAAATTTGCAATGAGATTGCATACCTCCTATGAGATAGTTGATCCTGATACCCACTGCGAGTAAGAGTTACTCCTGGGAGAGTTTTACACATTACAATTAGCCGATCAAGTAGGTGTCTAGAAAGGTGTTAACGAGGTTATGCCTCTGGGAAAATGAGGTTTATTTTAATTAGGTCCGTACGAAAGCACGGGGAACCTCCCTCAAAGTACGAACACTGGCCTGGTCGAAAATTGGCGAACTTGTAGGGTGTAATTAATCCCGGCTAGTCTTTCCTTTTAGGGTTTGAAGGAAGATTTGACTAAAACAATGGGAGCCATCCTGATTAGATATATTAATAACCAATATAATCTTGCAAGAGCGCACGCAGAGTGTTTTCTTCTCTCTCTCTCTCCAGGTAGCGACCAAGTCATGCCTTAATCAAGATAATAATATGGATGTATTGACCGAACCCGCTTGTTATACTGAGCTGGGGAACGTTGGTCCCGCTCTGTAGGGTTACTAGGCACTCTAACAAGGGTTAAGAAGGCATCAACCATGCCCAATTAAAATTTTAGCTGTGCCGAACAACCCTAAACAAGATCTTTGCTAGATAATTAGAGTTACACATGCTAGTAAATAACATTTACAACTAAGTGAATACGAAATACAACCTTTGTAGATTGGTCCTTCACTTCTAAAGCTCCTTGTCGTAGTCCCTTCGGTGCGATCATTGTTCTCCCGGGCTCTTGCATGGCTTCATGAGGCGAAAGAAGCGTCCTTACTTGAAGTCTTCGAGGCCGAAGATGATCTACGTCGAGGGAATACTAACTCAAGCTACTACTTCACTAACTAGAGAATTAGTGAAGCAAACACCCTAAACTAAAGTGCTAGTCTGGTAGAGGATGGAGAAATAGGAAGTGGGTTCACTTTAGAATTTATTTTCTCACAATGTTTCTCACTTCGTAGTCATGATATGCAGCGATGGCAAGCATGATCCGGATGGATTTAAGCATAGCCACTGGAGAAAAGGTTTCGTCATAGTCCACACCTAGTCTTTGACGAAAACCCTTTGCAACAAGTCTAGCATTGAAAATCTCCACTTTCCCATCTACACCAAGTTTTTTCTTGAAGATCCACTTGCTCCCAATGGGTTTTACCCCTTCAGGAGCATCTTCCAAAGTCCATACTTTGTTGGTGTACATGGATTCCATCTCGGACCGCATTGCATACAGCCATTTCACTGAGTCTCCACTCGTGATGGCCTGCTCGAAGCTAGTTGGGTCATCATCCTCCATGATGCAATCCTCGTTCCCACCATCCATGAGAAAACCGTAGTATCTCTCAGGTGGGTAAGAAACCCTACTAGATCGGCGGAGTGGCCGGGGTTCGTTGGGAACTACCGAATCCTCTGGTTCCACTAAATCCTCAGTTTGAGTTTGTGTAGCCGGAATTTCTTCCAGTTCTACCTCGTTGCCACTAATTTCTTTTACAAGAAATTCCTTTTCTAAAAAGGTGGCATGTCGAGAAACAAACACCTTATGTTCCTCGCAATGGTAGAAAAGATATTCATGTGAATGTTTGGGATATCCCACAAACTTACATAGAACTGACCGTGCCTCGAGTTTGTCCGGATTTTTCCTTTTGACATAGGCCGGACAACCCCATATCTTAACTCGTTTAAGACATGGTCTCTTCCCACTCCATATCTCATATGGTGTGGTAGGTACAGATTTAGATGGAACTTGATTCAATAGGTATGCTGCTGTCTCCAGCGCATACCCCCAGAAGGAAATAGGTAACTCAGCTGTGCTCATCATAGAGCGCACCATATCTAATAGGGTGCGGTTCCTCCGTTCCGATACACCGTTGTGCTGTGGTGTATATGGAGGAGTGAGCTGAGAGAGAATCCCATTCTCTTTTAGGAAGTCCAGGAATTCATCGCTTAAGTATTCACCTCCTCGATCAGATCGAAGGATTTTAATGCTTTTTCCGGTTTGGTTCTCGACTTCTTGTTTATATTCTCTAAATTTCTCAAAAGCTTCTGATTTGTATTTCATCAGGAACACATATCCGAACCTAGAGAGATCGTCAGTGAATGTAATGAAGTACGAAGAACCATCCCTGGCATGTGTAGACATGGGGCCGCATACATCACTATGTATCAGTCCCAAGAGTTCCGTAACTCTCTCTCCGTGTCCCGTAAACGAAGTTTTGGTCATCTTTCCTTTGAAACATGACTGGCAAGTATCATAAGATGAAAATTCAAATGGATTCAAATATCCATTTTTATGCAACTTAGCTAGTCGTGTCGCATTGATGTGACCTAGTCTACAAAGAAAGATTCGTTCAGTTCTGAACTCTTCCTCTTGTTTGTGTTTGTTATGCTCAGAACTGTTGATTGATTTAGAATATAAATGCCACTGCACGTCGTGCCTGATCCAACCAACTTTTGGTTCAGAAAAATGTTCATAACATTATCCTGTAATACAAAATTATATCCCTCTTTACTCAATAAAGAAACCGATATAATGTTGCATATCAGGTTCGGCATGTAATAGCATTCATTCAGAATCAATGTATTACCAGTTGGCAATACAAGATGATATTCCCCGACGGTTTTAGCTGCAACAATTGCACCATTTCCAACCCTTATGTCTTTATCACCTTCTTTAAGTTCTCTACCTTTCCTAAGTCCATGTAACTGATTACATATATGGAATCCTGACCCGGTATCTAATACCCAGGACGTAGAGCAAATGGAGAAACAGTTCTCTGTAACGACCACACCTGAAGAAAATGCATCAACATGTACTTTCTTCATTCGGGTGGCATGGGAATCCTGGTATTCCCTTATATCCTGTTCAGTCTTATAACTTTTATAAGAAAGAACGGAACCAACGTTCCCCAGCACAGTATAACATGCGGGTTCGGTCAATATATCCATATTATTATCTTGATTAAGGAATGATATGGTCGCTACCTGGAGAGAGAGAGAGAAGAAAACACTTTAGCGTATGCTCTTGCAAGATCAGATTGGTTATTATTTTATCTAATCAGGATGGCTCCCACTGTTTTTATCAGATCTTCCTTCAAACCCTAAAAAGAAAAACTAGCCGGGATTAATTACACCCTACAACTTCGCCAATCTTTCAGCCAGGCCAGTGTCGGTACTTTGACGGAGGTTCCCCGTGCTTTCGTACGGACCTAATTAAAGTAAACCTCGTTTTTCCAGAGGCATAACCCCGTTGACACCTTTCTAGACACCTACTTGATCGGCTAATTGTCCTGTGTAAAACTCTCCCAGGAGTAACAATTACTCGCAGTGGGTAACGGGATCCAACTATCTCATCGAAGGTATGCAATCTCATTGCAAATTTCAACACTTGAAATTCCCGATAATATTTTTCCCCTAACCCCTATGACCTTGACAAAGGCCAACAAATCATAGGATGCTAGTCAAGTTCAACCCGTCATTTCTTAATTGAATCAAACCCACCCGCACAACCCTTGACAAAGGCCAACAAGGTCGTACGACTACCCCAAAACAATCTTCATCATATGCATAAGCAGATAAGCACCATTCAGCTACCGCACACTGCGCCTTGACAAAGGCCAACAAACGCAGCACGAATACTAAACAGTTCTTATCTGAAATGACGGAGGGCTACGACAGGTTTTTCTGAAAACCTATTGCGTAATGAACTTGATATCGTTGTAGAATCAAGTGAATTTTGAAATGGAGTGATTTTGAGGCTTTCATTAGTTTTGCAAAAGAAGTCACTCTCGATGAAGGGATCTCGGCTCTTTCCTCATCGAATAAAGTGCAGGACATATCATATATATCACTATGCAAAGCAAAAACTCCAAAAGCAATCAAAAGACAAACCGAGTGTTCTAGCATCTGCCAGTTTTGCTAAAGAGGTCACTCCCGGTGAAGGGATCTCGGCACTTTCCTCATCGAATAAGGTGCAGGATATATCATATATATCGCTATGTAAAGCAAAAACTGTAGCTAACCTTTTTGAAAAATTTGATTCTACAACATCTTTTAGGTTTCTTTTCTTTCATTAATCATATTAATGAAGTCCCATCATTTAAGTCACCTAAACATCACAGATAAATACGACGTACACTTATGCCATTCGCATTCGCCTCGATGTCCCCTCGTGCACCGTTAGGTTAGGTAACTAACGGCAGAGCGGGGCAGGGCTAGTGTGAGTGTAAAACATAAGTAACATCTATATAATAAATCATATATGCAGTATCCATCTCAACATATCAAATGATCACATCACAGATATCGCAGCAGAAGAAACATATGAAATAATGGATATACTAGGAGGTCCGTGCTTTATTTTGAGCCTCTATAAAACACGGATTTCACGGTCGCGATGAATAGCCAAACCCATACCCCTAGACCCCTACAAGAGCGGCAAGCAACCCTTCCAATTCTAGAGTTAGGAGACCCGGACTCGACTCCTCGAGTTGGTCTCCCACTGGACTCTAGAACCCGGTTACTTGTGCTCTCCTCCTTGGGTCTATCCTAGTGCGGAAAAGTAAATAATATACAAATGGTGACATCAACCTCATCCCGGAAGTGCCTCAATAAAAGAATATTACATACATTTAATTTTACATGAATGAAAATAAAAACCCTCATCTCACATAAAACCCCCGGCTATGCAGAACGCGACGATCCAATATAACATATCCAGCAACACATAACATCACATGTCATCAACGTAAGTAAATATGTGCATCCCAATTGTTGTTGACATATAGCAACGAAACCGGCGATATCACATATTACACTTACGGTCGCAGAAAAGAAAGTGTAAAACTACAATATTTGGAATCCACAATCTCTTTAGACATCATAAATCCGAAATATCACATACTTCACATTTCATGCCTAACTCTATGAATTCCACATATTGTATCACATTCCAGATAAATAGACGGTATTAAACTTTCCGATCGAATAATCAAATACCCAAGATTTCCTAAATAGCTCAACACTTGAGCAGAGTTCAAAAATTCCAGAATACGTCACAGTACCAACGGTCCAGCCGTAGAAGGGTCAAGCCAACGCCTCACATGTGGCACGCCGTACTGCCCCAAACCTTAAGGATTAGAGGCGGTTCAGACGG
Source organism: Agapanthus africanus (assembly GCA_030015575.1). Lineage (NCBI taxonomy): Eukaryota > Viridiplantae > Streptophyta > Magnoliopsida > Asparagales > Amaryllidaceae > Agapanthus > Agapanthus africanus. The sequence continues at coordinate 364,943,447 of JASDDO010000018.1, forward strand.
TCACATAATCGAGTTAAGGTTTGTGTTCTTCTAGAGGGTCCATCGCGTTACTTGCACGTTTTTCCGAAAGATTTAAACTCAAGAAAAATTCAACACTTGAAAGTTTTTCGTACCGGGAAAAAATGAGTTAATGATATCCGTTCGAACATTTTAACAGTTTCTAAATATCCGGAAAACATAACGAATTTAAATTTTCCGATCAAATCAACGAATACAAAATAATCCCCAGAACACTCAACATTTGAGTCAGGTTAAAAATACCCATAAAGATACTCAAACAGAAATAGATATTACTGTACAAAAACAAAAGCCCATTGCTACAGTACGGCCGCGGATCCGCGGCCCAAGAGAGGTATGGCCGCGGTTCCGCGGCGGTCCGTACGGATTGAGTCCTCGTTTTCTATAGTAATGTTTATATTTACCTGCTGAATTTTTTAGGTATTTTTAATTCAGAAAAATCACAGTTTTCAAAAAATGTCCAAAGAGGGGGTCGTTTTGACGTTTCGGGGTTCGTTCGGAGTTTTAACTTCGTATACACGTCGCCTAATGCTCTAGCTAGGCTTTGATACCACTGTAGGGTTGCTAGGCACTCTAACAAAGGTTAAGAAGGCATCGACCATGCCCGATTAAAATTTTAGCCGTGCCGAACAACCCTAAACAAGATCTTTGCTAGATAATTAGGGTTACACATGCTAGTAAATAACATTTACAACTAAGTGAATACGAAATACAACCTTTGTAGATCGGTCCTTCACTTCTAAAGCTCCTTGTCGTAGTCTTTTCGCTGCGATCATTGTTCTCCCGGGCTCTTGCAAGGCTTCACGAGGCGAAAGAAGCGTCCTTGCTTGAAGTCTTCGAGGCCGAAGATGATCTACGTCGAGGGAATACCAACTCAAGCTACTACTTCACTAACTAGAGAATTAGTGAAACAGACATCCTAAACTAAAGTGCTAGTCTAGTAGAGGATGAAGAAATAGGAAGTGGGTTCACTTTAGAATTTATTTTCTCACAATGTTTCTCACTTTGGATCAATCCCTAGAGAGCTCTTTACCTCAAAGAAGAAGACGAAGAAAAATAAAGAGAGAAAGATAATGATCAAGTGAGATAGCTAATCATGGTGAGTGAGTATCATATACTAACTCATGTAGAGACATAACCATGGCTAAGTGTGATGGTTAGGTTAACAAATATCCAAAATAAAAACAAACTTAGTGGACTTAGTCAATGCATCCACAAGCTTCATGCATTTTTCAAATCTTCCACTAATTTTGTAATTACTTTAAATATTAAACCCAACATAACAAATAGCATGGTGTAAGTCTCATATACCCATGAATGTTGTATCAACAACCATGATACAAAAAGAAAACACATTTTAATATATATCACATATATATTAAAGTTGTGCATATGTGAGAAAAATCCTTAGATGAACAAATGTTAGTTAATGTAAATTAGTATATCATATATACAATTATACATTAGATTATTAAATCAACTCTTGACTTAATAATCCGGTTATATCTCATATAACTGACTAACATTCAATGTATCAACTTATCGAATCAACACTTGATTCGATAACCCGGCTATATCTCATATAACCGACCGATATAAAAAGTCGCGAGAATAGAATACAGTATCACATACACGCATTATTCTCGGTCCCGCACATATCATATATGCGCTCCTATTTCGTTTTGCCTGAGCCAGTAAAACCTCTATGTAGGACTCTAAAGACTCGCCAATACGCCGGCAGTAGGTGATGATCACTCAAGCACCCACAAGCCGTCAGCGGTACTAGATGGACGTAACGGCTACCCGGGTATTGAGCGATCAGAAGATCAGCAAGCAAGCCCGCTCCAACTCCTGTAAAAGCCTAATGGTAACACTTCCCGTACAGTCCGGTCTCCTCGTCTGATATGTCGCATATCAAGTCTAGGGGTGGTAAACGTCAGACCCCAATAACCGATAAGTCGTGCCGATATGAGGCTCATAACGGGTCGAGAAACTACTGGTAACACTTACTAGTAAATCTCTAAATCAGCCCTGGTCAGGGACTTCCCTGTTATGGCCAATCGAGCACAGCGCAACATCAACCCCCAATACCGGGAGAGACGAAACCCCTCCTTTCGCTCATTGCCTCCATGTGACTCAGGACTGTACCCAAAAACCACCGTTTTGCACGCCCTCTTGAACGTGGTAAGGTGGAAATCAAAGCACAGTGGGAATCACACAAGACTCTATGACGATCTCGGGTCTACAGACTAACCTGCACAAGTGTCACCAGAGAACTGCCATCTGACGTGAGGTATAATACCATCTGGAAGTTCTCGGCGAGTCCATCCAGTGTACCCAGTCTCCACTGAGCACCCGTATACCATCTCTGATGTCAAACACTAATGTATATGGGATCATCCATCGCCCATCTCATGGGTCGAGAAGCGTATACGCTAGTCTACTCTGGTATATTGATACCCTGTCTCGATACACCCATGACTAGGAACATTAAAGGATGTACTTATGGACTACTCTGTCCCCACTAGTATGATCTGCATCATAGTCCAGTTAGTCAAGTACACATCCTAAGGGTTTTACCAACATGCAACTATAAGAAAGCATCAAGAGAGAAGTATACATGTTAAGATAAAAAGCAACCAGATAGCATACTATCATATCGTGCAAGAAAGTCCTCTCTATATATGTCCAAGCATCCAATATAACATACATCATCTGTACAATACTGGCCTCTAGGGTATACATACAACTAACATACTCTAACTTATAATTGTCATAAGACCGAGCAGGAAATAGGGGATTTCCAGGATTCCCGTGCCGTCTAAACAAAGAAAGTGCATGATGATGCATCATTTTCGGGTGTGTTCATTACCGAGAACCGTTTCTCAGTATTCTCTACATCCTGGGTATGTGATACCGGATTAGGATCCCGCATATGTAATATGTTACATGGGCTACAGATAGGTAGAGAACTGAGAAAGGGTGATAAGTTTCAAGAGTTGGAAATGGTAAAAGTGTTGTAGCCAAGTATGTTGGCAGTTATCACCCTGTATTACCAAATACATTGATTCTGAGCGAATGTTATTAGATACCAAACCTGATATACAACATCATATCAGTCTCTTTATTTAGTAAAGAAGGATATAATTTTGTATTGTTGGATAATGTTTTGAACATTTCCTAGATTTGTATAAAGTGATCTAGGGTGAAATCTGGGACATATATCCTAAGTTGCTATTTTGGATTCGTGTTTCCGTATTCTGTATTTTTGATTCTGCAATTGTGAATTGTGTTTTGCCTCGACTATTTGGCGTTTATACGACGATATAGAGGATTCATTGATGGTTTTGAAGGCGTGCCATAGGTTCTCACCTATAGGCCCCTTATCGTATCATTTTGGATTTCGTGTGCCGTTTTAGCTTTAATTTGGTTTTAATGCGCATATACGATATTTTGATGTGTAGGTACCCTATGAAGACTACGGGACGACGAGCAAACGCGTGGTGACATCGAAAGATGGAGACGCAAGGTGAGTAGATTATATCTACTGGGGGAAGTCGGGTGGATGGCGTATAGCACCCCCGCAGTCCGTAGTTAGTATACTATGTAGTGTATATATATATGTTAATTATAGTGTGATATGGGTAGTTAGGGGTAGAAGTAACTAGCGTAGTTCCTAGTTGCGAGCCCTAGGATAGAATTGCACCCACACGCCTACACTTGTATGTTCCTTATACTTGCACTTCGTTGATGATATTGGACGACATTGGTGATGAGTCGACGATATTGGGCCTTGTGCCGCAAGATCGGTGATTTGATAGGATTCCTATTTGGGATATGACTTATGATTCTTGCGGGCTTGGGATGTGTGTTTACCCCCGCATTCATATCTTATAGATGGTATCAGTTGTACTAGATTTAGATCAGTACCCCAGCTTATATGATATGATGATAGTGATACCTGATATTTGATGAGAGGAATGTGATACTGACCCGTACCCAGCTATTGGGATGCCGTACGATGATTTACCGTACGAGCCGATATTGATGATAGATCCGCGCTCATGAATAGAGGAGGTCATATGATACACTGTATCGTACGCGATACTATTGAGGCGGAATCACCGACTATATATATATCTATATATGTATCGACTCAGATTTAGGCGGTTTCCATACCCCTCCCGACTTATTTGATACTTAGATCTGTAGGTTGCATAGTAGATGTTAGACTAGACCGAGGCATACCTATTTCAAAAGCTATGAATTAGGGGTATCTTAAAAGACAAACAAAGGGATTCTGCGAATACTTAAAAGGCGTATCTTTTCTTAAAAACTTCACATCCCTTATTTTACAAAAACCCTGATTCGTCTTATTTCAAAAGGCATCACTGCAAGACTTATAACTATTGATGTAATTTGTTCACTGTAGTGTTGATTATTTGACTTCCGCATATTCATGCTATTCATATTGCCTGCATATGTTATTGCTATACTGATATCATGCTGTTAGGACACCAGCACCATTATCGATGATGCGTATGTTCCACGTACACTATTTGCCGGCTCACACACTTCATCATCGATAATTGCCATGCCACTACACTGTAGTACCGCCGCATTCATGATAGGATTTTCGCATGCAATATTGTACACATATATCTGTACACAAACATATATGATCTTGACATGCTACTCATACTTGATGCTTATATCACATCGGATCATCATATTGTAGCTCATCTATATGTGACTTGACATGCTACTCATACTTGATGCATATATCACATCGGACCATCATATTGTAGCTCATCTATATGTGACTTGACATGCTACTCATACTTGATGCATATATCACATCGGATCATTATGGTATAGCTTACCTTTATGTAACTTAACATGATATTTATATTTGACGCACATATCATATCGGATCATTGACTTACATTTTGGTTTGGATTATATGTGACTTCTGGATTTGGGAACCGTGGCTATTTCAAATATGTAATCATTTAAAAACCCGGTTCCCTTGATATGATATTTCGGTGCGTCCACCATGTGTTTTCTCGGGGCTAGAGTGATATATGAAAACCCGAATCGAGGAGGCGGTTGAGGCCGATTACGGGTACATGGTGGACCCGGTATGGTACCCCGGGGCGAGAACGGTTTCGCTGTGTAGTAGACGGTGAGCCCGGCGGAGGGACTACTACCTACCGGTGATTGTATTTGAGCTCGGCGGATATCTAGAGGATACCGACCGGAGTTGAGAGATGGATATGGGCTGACCCGTACTGCCGGGGCCGAGGGCCGATACCGCAGACGGAGCCCAGAGATGGACATGGGTTGACTCGTACTGCCGGGGGCCGAGGGCCGATACCGCAGACGGAGCCCCATATGGACGAGGATTTACGTGTCGATGCTAGGCACGGGTTTCATGATGTTTTTCCATGATTTTGTTTATATCCTCATATTGCTTACATGCTGCTTATTGTCATTGGGTGACGGATAGACGGGTTCCACGTTTATTGTCATTGGGTGACGGGTGGACGGGTTCCACGTATATACAGATATAGATCATATACAGACATGGATCATATACAGACATGGATCATATACAGACATAGATCATATACAGACTGGTTTTACATTGATCACACTTCATTTGTATATATAACAGGGTATGAGGCGCTGTTATATATACCCTTACACCAATATTAGTGGTATGGGACGCTAATATATGTGTATTGATATCCTTTGATACTTCATCATATTTACTTCATGCAGACATACCTTATACTGATGACATGTTATTACCTGAGTACCTGGCACTACATACCTGTTTAGATGTTACCTTGCCACCTTATCATACTTCAGATGTACTCTTGTGGTTATATTACTGATTGTTGACCTAGGTTTATGTCTTGCATTCGGTTTCTGCTTGTAGATATTTCTATTCACGAGTTGGCAACTCACCCCCGTTGTGCCACAGTTCTTGCAGGTTCTGCCGTACATGTTCCATTGCGGCATTTCTGGCACACTACGATCTTGCGGGTGGTTTGCTTTTGGTAGGTGGATTCTTTCGCATCAAGAACCACCATTGTATTTATTTTATTCATTGTATCTAGAATTTCCATCAACCAAAACTTGTATATTTTTTCAGACCTAGACTTTAGTGATGTATTATTTGGCCTTAGAGTCGCGCTTAGTAGTATTGCGGTTTTCATGCTTACTGTGTTTCTCTTGAGTTTGATCCTCGCCATTCGGCGTTGTATATTATTATTGCTTGTGTGGTTGTGACCGTCATTTGACGAAGAGCTAGCTCCCGCTTGGGGATGCCTTTATCATTGTATATATTGTTATCCTTGTTGTACCCCATTCGGGGCCAGTTTTACAAAAGAAACTCTGCCGAAATTTTTAGAAAAGACTTTATCTTTTAAAATGCACATTCGGCTTAGTTATTTAAAAACCTTGATTTCAAACATGTAAGAATCTTTAAACCAGTTTCTTTACTTATTCTTAAAAATGGTTTTAGATTTCTGGGCTTTTGGCTTACTTGATTCAGATGGAGTCCTATTGACTTCATACGGTTCAACGGCCAGTCACGTGCTCTTTCGGGTCGTGACAGAAGTTGCATACCTATTGAATAGGGTTCGAATCAAATCAGATGCCTACTGTTGGAGATAGTGCCCTCATAGTCAATTATTGGATCGCAGGTACGTGATTGCAATGATTGCGGAGGACCTATCCCGGTAGGACAGTCTTACTCGAGATGATAGTATGCTGTCTGGTTTGCCTTTATCAGTCGTGTACATGTTCAGGTGACTGATTGCATGTTACACTTTGATAGAGCCCTTAGGATCTTGCTTTACTACCAACAGTATGATGGCGATCATATACGTGAGAGTTGGGTAGTTTATATGCATATCCTTAATTGTGGTCCCTAGTCGTGGGAGTTTCGAGACAGGGCATCGATACTCCGGAGTAGGCTAGTGTATACAGTCGAGACCCCGACGAGGGGCGGTGGCCGGTCTCACAAGCCACTGGTGTCAGTTGGATCACCTAAGATGTATACAGGTGCTCATTGGGTTATGAGTACACCGGACAGGACTCGCCGGGAATCTGCTAGTTAGTACTATACCTATCGTCAGATAGCAGTTCCCTGGTGACATGTGTACAGGTTAGTTCATCGACCTGAGGTCGTCATTTGTCTCGTGTGAGTTCCCACTGTGCTTTGATTTCTACCCTACCACGGCTCAAAGGAGTCGTGCAAACAGGTAGCTTTTGGGTACAGTCCCGAGCCATATGGAGGCACGTGAGCGGATCGGCAGGGGATTCGTCTCTCCCGGTATTGGGGGTGAGGTCGTGCTGTGTCTAGGAGAGCCATTACACAAAGTCCATGGCCATGGCAGGAGATTTACTGGTAGGTACTCCAGTAGTATCTCAGGGTGTTATTGGGCTACACTCCGACACGACTTATACTGCTTCTGGGGGTCTGACGTTACTAGCCCCCTAGGCGGATATGCGATACTCATTGACGAACGGACCGGACTGTATATACATTGTCACTGTTAGGCTCAGTAGGGTTTCTGGATAAGTTCACTCATCGGCCACCCTTGAGTGCGCTCATCGGCCTCCCTTGAGGTCAGTCCATGGGCAGCCGTTACGCATAGCTAGTGCCGCTGACGGTTTGTGGTTAAACCCACTGCCAGGGTACTGACGAGTCATTAGAGTCCCCCACAGACAGTTTCCCAAGTTCGGGCGAAACGTTGTAGAGGCCGTATGGTTTTATGGCAGGGTTCGGAAAATGCACGTGCGTTTACGCACGTGTCAGTTTTCGGGCAGATGATACTGGTCGGCTTTGGTTTAAGCCGGATCCGAGTATTATATTGAGTAGGTATAATATCTTTGTCTCAGTTGCATTTGTATTCGGTCGTAATACAAATGCGGGTATATTTATACAGTTACGGGGTTATCCTGAAAGTCGTTTCAGGATCACTTTTGGAAGTTGCCAGTTTCCAGTTTTCTATCAGCCGTCTTTTAACATTCTGTTAAAGGCGGATTTATCTTTTCTTGGATGAGAGTGAGTCATGCTTCTAGAAGGTTCTAGAAGGTTCTAGATTGGGTGAGGTGTCGTGTGACTCATGCTTTGATATCAACCATTTCTTGTTTTGCTTAAGATCTTTATGCTTGATTTTTCCATGTGTTCACACATGATATTTTCCTTATGGTTACCCCCCCTCTCCTACGGTCACCTCCCTCTTTGCTATAAGAGGCCGGCCCCCTCTCTCTCCTCACTCACTCTCTCACTTGAGGTTTTCATATGGTTGTAAAAAGATATGATAGTATTTGGGGTGCATGGAATTTTACAGTTCATTTCATTCCATCACCCAATTCCCTCGGCAACTTCATTAACCGTCCGTCCACAGTTTTGGACGGAACGAGACAAAGTCATCTACTCATTCTCTACATCATTCTTGGTCGTCTCTTCTAGCAAACTTGACGACCGAGTTGCCTCAAGTCAGAGGCGGGAGCCCGTTTAAAGAATCAGTGATGTGGTGCTACCTCGACGAGGATATCGGAGATCGAGCAGATCGGAGCAGCCGCAACGGAGCGTGGGATGATGGTTAAAGAACGAAGGACTCGGATCGTTCGGTATAACCTTTCTACACTCTTTACAGTTTGTTAGTTTAGCAATAATGGCAGATCCGGGTTAAAGTATACGATAGCGCCAGTTAAAAAGTTTTTGTTCCGCATTTGGCGTCTGTAGACGGCCGGGGCGCTAGCGTAGACTTACAGTGGTATCAGAGCCTAACCATTTTGCTATACTAACTTGTGCTAACGCGTTTAAAATATCGATCGAACCGAAAATCAAAAATCACATTTTTCTTGCTTGACAGTTTCTGTTGATTTTAAACGGTGTCCTAAAAATATTTCACACATCTCAGAACACTGTGCAGGAGTTTCTAAGAACCACGACCAAATTTGGGCACGTGTCTCCACCAAACAGCCGCGGAAACGCGGCCAAACCCATGGTTTGGCCGCTCATCCGCGGCCACGTGGTGAGCACATGCTCCCAAATTTGGTCAGTGGGTTCTTCTCTGGAATTTGTGATTTTTGGTAAATATCGTTTTGGCCTAGGTTTTGTTACTGTTCACCAGTAAGCAGTGGGGCCCACTTTTTGATATTTGGTCGATCGAAATTTAAACACGTTAGTTTACAGTGCTTACATTATATCTCCGACCGGGAATGTCATTTGATCGGTAAACCGCGTCCGATTGCTATAGTTCTTTTAGACGGGTTTGCGAACGTGACATTCGCGTTGATGTTCTGTGTTGTGCTGTGATGTTGCGGATTTGTCGTGGTGGATAGCAGTGTGCAATGGTAGTGCAGTTTGAGTTTATTTGTACATTTGATATTGCGGGGCGAGCGTCCAACTTGTGGACTGCCGTCACTGCCTGTTGTATAATATTCTTTTGGGGCACGACCAGGTTGCGGTCGATGTACCTGTTGTACTATTTTTCATTACTGTACTAGGTTTTGCCCCGAGACGGAGTGCGCGGATAGCCGGGTTCTGGAGGGCAACGGGTCCGCATCTCATGGCTTTGAGAGGCAGAGGGGCCTCACTCTAAAATTGGCAGACTATTCGCCGCACTCGTAGGGGTACAGGTTGACCCAAGGAGGGGTGCTCAATTTACCGGATTCCGTGAAGTGCCGGGTGTTCCATTCACTATGCTGTGGGGGACTACCTCGCTTCAGGTTTTGGCGGGTAACTTGCCGCACCCGTAGGGGTCTAGGTTTCATTGCACAGGCTATCCACACGACAAGGGGAACGTCGGGTTTCAGCAGCGGCTCTGTGAAACCCGGGGATCCCAGTTATCTGTATTGTTCTGTGATGCTTATTACTTTTCTGTAATGTTGCATATTATCACGCCTGGAGCGATTATGTATATTGGTTTATATACTATTAGATGTTGTATATGTTTTACACCCGCGCTAGTCCAGTCCCCGCTCTGTCGTTAGTTAAGTAACCTAACGGGTGGTGACGGGACCCAGTGACGAATGCGGATGGCATATACGTACATTTTATTTTCGTTCTTTTCTGGTGTGATTTATTGATGGGACTGCGTTGATTCTGATCAATGCAAAAAGTTATACAAACCTGTTTATAGTTGTTGGAACAAATTTAAAAAGGTGTTATTGCAGAGACGTTTCCTTTTGTTTTGCATAGCGGTATTCAGTGGAATATCCTGCACCTCATTCGACGGGGCAAGGGCCGATATCCCTTCACCGGGACTGACCCCTTGGGCAGAAGTTTGCGTCAGGGTAATAACTTCACTATAGTCGATTACATGTTGCTTTGCATAGCGGTATTCAGTGGAATATCCTGCACCTCATTCCGCGAGGAAAGAGCCGAGATCCCTTCACCGGGAGTGACCTCTTTAGCAAAAGGTTTTCGCCACTATATTTTAAAAAAAGCTATCAGGTTCCTTCAGCGATATCAAGTTCACTACGCTAAAGGTTTTTCGCCAAAAACCAGCCGTAGCCCTCCGTCACTTCTTTTGGGTATTCATTAGTATTCAAGCTATGTATTTTGACCTAACGCCAAGGCATAGTGTTTGGTAGCTGCTGGGTATTCAATTGTTGCATAGATAGATGAGTTGGTTTGGGACAGCCGTTCTGCCATTTTGACCTAACGCCAAGGGCATGTGCGGGTGGGTTCAAATTAACAAGATAGTGATGGGTAGAACTTGGCATGTGACTTATGACATTTTGACCTAACACCAAAGTTATAAGAGCATGGGGCAAAAATCAGATCGGGAGTTTCTAAAGAAACTGAAACTTGCCAAGTATGCGCATACCTTCTGGAGTATGAGTAACGTGGATGCATTCCATCACGTTATCATGTGATGAGAGTTGGATCCCGATTCCCACTGATGAGTTGGTTTACTCTTCGGGTGATCTCGATTGATTCTTCTTTAGGTTTGGAGGAGAATTTGACAGGACAGTGGGAGGTTTCCGGATTAGATAAAGTTATGACCATTCTGATCTAGGTTAGAGTGCACGCAGAGTGTTTCTTTTCTCTCTCTCTCTTTGGCAGCGACCTTTGACCGACCCTAGACTATGACTCAGTGACCAAGTTGACCGAACCTTCTTGAAATACTGGCTTTTGGATTGTCCGTGTTGCATAAGTCATTGCCACTCCTTCTTCTACCCTTTGCATTTCTCAGAACACCCGTATTACTACGGATATCCACTTCCATTGGATAGATCCATCGTATGGTTATATACGAACTCGAAGGGAATTCTTCGAGGATGGATCAAGGTTCAGGAGAAATAGAATTGGTTTATTCAGTTGTCTTTTATTATCACCTTCTCTCAGGTTGCGAGGGCTCCTTGGTTTAGGAGAGTACACCTATTACGCTTATTGGATAGTCTTATTCCAAACCATAGGCAGGTGCCGAAAGGTAGGGAATGAAGAAAACCAATTAGCCTAAGTAGGGTGTGCAGAAGGCAATAACTAAAGACAAAATAAAGGGATTAGAAAGAGGGCAAAGTAAATTGCGACTGATATCATTCACGACCAAAACCGCGTACTTCATCGCCACTCCTATTTCACCTTTAAAGGAATAAGGTATTATTCAGTTGTCTTTTATCATCACCTTCTCTCAGTTATGAGTACTCCTTGGTTTAGGAGGGTACACCTATTATGCTTACTGGATAGTCTTCTTCCAAACCATAGGCTGGTGCCGAACGGTAGGGAAGGAAGAAAACCATTTAGCCTAACGATGGTGTACAGAAGGTAACGACTAAAGACAAATAAAGGGATTTAGAGAGATGGCAATAAAATATACGGTTAAAGTCATGAATTTGATTATGGAAGAGGCATCGCTATGAATACCAGGATACCCCTATGAAACATTTTCATGTTTCAGTGCATTGTTAAAGAAAAACTGTTTTCCCGATTAGATGCTTACTCCAAGGGTATGTATTTACCAGGTTTCATTTTCATATCTGTATGGTTTTACAGATGATGAGTGGGAGTAAGTTATTGGGAATAAGGTGATTCTCCTCATTATATCGGAATTCGTTGCAATTGGTGATATTTGAGGAAATGCCAGGGTACAGTTTTCAACCTACGACGCACAGGTTTTGAGTTGTTTAACTCAGCGGACTTATACAGAGTATTGTATGTTGTCCAGTGTCCATCAGGACAAAGGGGTAGGTCCTCGTACTATGTTCTGTTTACTTATAACTTCTCTAGTATTTAGACAAGTGTTTCGTAGAAATACAAGGACTAAGTTTTGAGAAGTTGTGGGTATAAGAATAAAGTAGAGAACCAGGTATCACAAGTATCGGGATTCTTCAAAGAGATCGAAGATGTAGATTCTTGTGATTGGTATTCAGATGATAGTGATGGTTTTGAGAAACGTGTTTCTCTTTCAGGTTACTCATAATTGGATGGATTCCTAAGTTGAGTAATGCTGATTAGCCTCTTTCCATTAAGTTGATATGCACTGGAGACAGCTGCATGATTTGAATATGGTTCCAATTAGTGCCAAAGTTTCTATATTGGATATAGAATAGTTCGTACCTTAAAAGATATTAAGGTATGGGGAGTTGTCCAGCTTATGCTTAAAACCAGACACTGGATAACTCAGGGCACGTTTCTGTAATGGCTGTTTGTGGGTTGACCCTGGCTATGTCGAGGGTTGATATTCTACCATTTGGAAGACCAATAGTGATATTGTTCTTAACTCGCCACAGTTTTAGTAAAATGAATTTTTTCAGAAAACAGTAGTGGGAGTATGGTAGAACTGGAAGTGATTCCAGAACCGCGAACGATTACGGAAAATTTAATAGGACTTATATATTCAATCAGGTTTGACATTCCATTAGCCACTCCGCAGATATGGTGGGAAACCTTAGACACCCGAGAGGTACTTCGGTAGCCTCAAGGACGGTGACAGGGAGGTTCTTATCTACCCAGACTTGACACTACTGTTGTTCCAGACTATGAGACCAGGCAGGAGGATAAGTATAGCGTCGTTCTAAACTAGCTTTAGAAGTGTACGTGTATATTATTCTGCCAGAGGGTTGTCGTAGTCAGTGGGAGCAACGGAAGCTTAGTGGGCAAGTAGCTTATGTCTATTTATAGACTTGAGCAGTTATAGCGGAGATAGATCATCTAATTTTGATGTGACAGTCATGGGTTTGACTTCAATCAGAATAGGGGATGGATCTGTTAAGAAGGTAGTAGGGTGTGATGTCATGGTATTTGGATGACATACACAGAGTAGGAAGTAAAATTCCTATACTACGATCGGTTGTACTGTGATCGTCACACAGTTGTTTCTCCAGACAGGATATGGATATAATATTTGACATTCTGGTTTCTGGATCTATGGTTTTAGATCTGGATTTGGGTAGTTTCCCAATGTGGGTACTTTGACAGATATTCTAATGGTTTTTAGAATAGTTGACTCCTAGCATGGTGGTGTACCTGCAGGTGATGGGGTCACCCTCTCTAAAGGTGTCGTATAGACTAAAGGGGAGAGGGATGTGCATGATTGACAGATCACTTGCTTAGGCAATTGAGTCAATCATGAGATGTCAAGTACCACACCAGATGTTGTTTTTGCACTAGATGCAATAAGTTTGTATTAATCCAATCCTGGAGAGACATAAGGAAGCAGTTTTAGAACATAAGTGGATGTTCTACGGATTTGATGACGGCAGCCTCCTTCGGGAGACGATCATCATTCCAGGCTTCAAAGGTGACATGGATGACAGAGTGATTGTCAGAGTTATAGTTTTCCCTCTGACCAAGAGGGACAGTATTATGGACAAGTGGTACTGTGGGTGGCATGGTGCCGGATACTGATTAGGTTCAATGATCGATACAGTCTAAGAGGTTTGGATTTGGAGTTCATTTATGAACTAGGTCCCATCAGATATCCAGACATATTCTAAGACAGGTTTTACTCAATTCGGGAGATGGCTTTCTCCGCGAATTTGAGATTTAGAGAGATATAGAAAGAAACATCTAGGCGGATCCACTCACTGAGGCTATTTCTCGAACACAATAGTTTTACAAACGGGCTTTGTGAAACTGATTAGTAGAGGAGTTGGATGTTCGTTTTCACACGGGCTGTGAGTAGTCGACATCGCAATAATTAGCCTTGAGTGCAAGTGGGAGATTGTTGGAGATAGTGCCCTCATAGTCAATTATTGGATCGCAGGTACGTGATTGCAATGATTACGGAGGACCTATCCCGGTAGGACAGTCTTACTCGAGATGATAGTATGCTATCTGGTTTGCCTTTATCAGTCGTGTACATGTTCAGGTGACTGATTGCATGTTACACTTTGATAGAGCCCTTAGGATCTTGCTTTACTACCAACAGTATGATGGCGATCATATACGTGAGAGTTGGGTAGTTTATATGCATATCCTTAATTGTGGTCCCTAGTCGTGGGAGTTTCGAGACAGGGCATCGATACTCCGGAGTAGGCTAGTGTATACAGTCGAGACCCCGACGAGGGGCGGTGGCCGGTCTCACAAGCCACTGGTGTCAGTTGGATCACCTAAGATGTATACAGGTGCTCATTGGGTTATGAGTACACCGGACAGGACTCGCCGGGAATCTGCTAGTTAGTACTATACCTATCGTCAGATAGCAGTTCCCTGGTGACATGTGTACAGGTTAGTTCATCGACCTGAGGTCGTCATTTGTCTCGTGTGAGTTCCCACTGTGCTTTGATTTCTACCCTACCACGGCTCAAAGGAGTCGTGCAAACAGGTAGCTTTTGGGTACAGTCCCGAGCCATATGGAGGCACGTGAGCGGATCGGCAGGGGATTCGTCTCTCCCGGTATTGGGGGTGAGGTCGTGCTGTGTCTAGGAGAGCCATTACACAAAGTCCATGGCCATGGCAGGAGATTTACTGGTAGGTACTCCAGTAGTATCTCAGGGTGTTATTGGGCTACACTCCGACACGACTTATACTGCTTCTGGGGGTCTGACGTTACTAGCCCCCTAGGCGGATATGCGATACTCATTGACGAACGGACCGGACTGTATATACATTGTCACTGTTAGGCTCAGTAGGGTTTCTGGATAAGTTCACTCATCGGCCACCCTTGAGTGCGCTCATCGGCCTCCCTTGAGGTCAGTCCATGGGCAGCCGTTACGCATAGCTAGTGCCGCTGACGGTTTGTGGTTAAACCCACTGCCAGGGTACTGACGAGTCATTAGAGTCCCCCACAGACAGTTTCCCAAGTTCGGGCGAAACGTTGTAGAGGCCGTATGGTTTTATGGTAGGGTTCGGAAAATGCACGTGCGTTTACGCACGTGTCAGTTTTCGGGCAGATGATACTGGTCGGCTTTGGTTTAAGCCGGATCCGAGTATTATATTGAGTAGGTATAATATCTTTGTCTCAGTTGCATTTGTATTCGGTCGTAATACAAATGCGGGTATATTTATACAGTTACGGGGTTATCCTGAAAGTCGTTTCAGGATCACTTTTGGAAGTTGCCAGTTTCCAGTTTTCTATCAGCCGTCTTTTAACATTCTGTTAAAGACGGATTTATCTTTTCTTGGATGAGGGTGAGTCATGCTTCTAGAAGGTTCTAGAAGGTTCTAGATTGGGTGAGGTGTCGTGTGACTCATGCTTTGATATCAACCATTTCTTGTTTTGCTTAAGATCTTTATGCTTGATTTTTCCATGTGTTCACACATGATATTTTCCTTATGGTTACCCCCCCTCTCCTACGGTCACCTCCCTCTTTTCTATAAGAGGCCGGCCCCCTCTCTCTCCTCACTCACTCTCTCACTTGAGGTTTTCATATGGTTGTAAAAAGATATGATAGTATTTGGGGTGCATGGAATTTTACAGTTCATTTCATTCCATCACCCAATTCCCTCGGCAACTTCATTAACCGTCCGTCCACAGTTTTGGACGGAACGAGACAAAGTCATCTACTCATTCTCTACATCATTCTTGGTCGTCTCTTCTAGCAAACTTGACGACCGAGTTGCCTCAAGTCAGAGGCGGGAGCCCGTTTAAAGAATCAGTGATGTGGTGCCACCTCGACGAGGATATCGGAGATCGAGCAGATCGGAGCAGCCGCAACGGAGCGTGGGATGATGGTTAAAGAACGAAGGACTCGGATCGTTCGGTATAACCTTTCTACACTCTTTACAGTTTGTTAGTTTAGCAATAATGGCAGATCCGGGTTAAAGTATACGATAGCGCCAGTTAAAAAGTTTTTGTTCCGCATTTGGCGTCTGTAGACGGCCGGGACGCTAGCGTAGACTTACACCTACCACTTCATATGTGATATGGAAAGGGAAGAGCCCATATCTTAAGCTAGTTAAGATTTGGGGTTGTCCAGCCTTTGTCTAAAAGCAAAATCCGGACAAGCTCAAGGCAAGGTCTGTTATATAGAACTGGAAAGGTTCCAGCTATACAAAACTGCAGCTGATGATTTGACAGAACCAAAGGATTCAATAGTTACCAACGAACCTTAGCCTCTCCGCCGATCTAGTAGGGTTTCTCACCCACCTGAGAGATATTTTGGTTTCTCTATGACAGTGGGAGCGAGGATTGCATCATGAGATGATGACCTAACTAGTTTCGAGCTGGCCATCAGGAGTAAGACTCTATAAGAATGGCTGGATGCTTATCGATCTGAGATGGAATCCTTATACACCAACAAAGTATGGACTTTAGTTGCTATATCTGAAGGGTTAAATCCCTATCAGGAGCAAGTATATCTTGAGAAGATTACTTGGTGTAGATGGAAAAGTTGAGACTTTCAAAGCTAGACTTGTTAAAAGTTTGCATCATTGACCAGGTGTGGATAATGATGAAACCTTTTCAAGTAGCTATGCTTAAGTCCATCCAGATCCTACTTGTCACGGCTACATACCATGACTATGATATCTGGTGGTTGGGTGTCATGACTGCTTTTCTAAATGATGTTTTAGAAGAGTGCGTCTATAAGTACACAGCCAGAGGGCTTCATAGACAGTGGGAGCAGCGGAAACGTGTACAAGATGCTTTATAAGATAAAGCAGGTATCGCGGAGTTGGAACATCTGTTTTGATGGATTAGTCAAAGAAGTTGACATCATCAAAATGGTAGATGAACCTTGTATAAACAAGAAGGTAGTAGGGAGTATGGTGACGATCCTCGTAGAGTACGTGGATGACATACTCTTGATAGGGAAGGAGTTTCCTATGCTACGCTCGATCAATCTCCGCTTATCACAATGATTCTCCATATAGGATCAAAGTGATACCTCCTAAATCCTGGATTTTTGGATCTATGAGATAGATCTAATTGGATGTTAGGATACTCACTTGTTGTAGTGAGATAGTATCAATTGATCCTGGGGAAAATCACTGGAAGTGTTCCAGGGTGATAAAGACGACTGAATGTCAGTCACAGGCATTGTCTTTACCCTCAGTAAAGGGACGGTATGTTGGAAGAGTTCCAAGCTAGATACCGTGACATACTAGACGATAAAGGCAGGATACATCGCTACTTAAAATGCTACCAAAGAGGCTGTTTGGGTGTATATTGGTTCATGAGATGAACTACGTTCCTACCATTGTGAGACAATGGAGTTGTGGCTTATGCCAAGGAACGCAGGTCCCATCAGTGATCCAGACATATTCTAAGGCAGTATCACTTGATCATGGAGATGGTTGATCTCCAGGGAGATCGAGATTAGGAGAGTAGACTCAGAGGACAACACAGCGGATCCACTCACAAAGGCCTGTTCCCAAAGAGAGACTTTTATGGGATGGTTGAGTATGAGATACTATAACCACTGCTACAGATGGCCCTAGTGCAAGTGGGAGATTGTTAGTTATATGTATGCCCTAGAGGCCATTACTATACATTGGATGTATATTGTAGTGGATGCTGGGACATATATAGGAAGGACTTTCTTGCTCGACATGATAGTATGCTATCTGGTTGATCTTTACCTTAACGTGTACACTAATTGTCTCTCTGTTACATGTTGGTAAAGCCCTTAGGATGTGTACTTGACTACCTGGACTATGATGCGGATCATACTAGTGGGGACATGGTAGTCTATAAGTACATCCTTCAAAGTCCCTAGTCGTGGGTGTATCGAGATAGGGCATCGATATACCAGAGTAGACTAGCGTGTACCTTCTCGACCCATACAGATGGGCGATGGATGATCCCATATCCATCGGTGTTTGACATCAGAGATGATATACGGGTGCTCAGTAGAGACTGGGTACACTGGACGGACTCGCCGAGAACTCCCAGATGGTATTATACCTCACGTCAGATGGCAGTTCTCTGGTGACACTGGTACAGAGTAGTCTGTTGACCCGAGATCGTCATAGAGTCTTGTGTGGTTCCCACTGTGCTTTGATTTCCATCTTACCACGTCCAAGAGGGCGTGCAAAATGGTGGTTTTTGGGTACAGTCCCGAGTCACATGGAGGCAATGAGCGATAGGAGGGGATTCGTCTCTCCCGGTATAGGGGGTTGATGTTGCGCTGTGTTCGATTGGCTATAACAGGAAATCCCTGGCCAGGGTTGCTGAGATTTACTGGTAAGTGTTACCAGCAGTTTCTCGAATTGTTATAGACCTCATATCGACACGACTTATCGAGCTATTAGGGTCTGACGTTTACCACCCCTAGGCGAGATATGCGACATATCAGACGAACAGACCGGACTGTACGGTAGTGTTACTGGTTGGATTCACAGGAGTATGAGCGGGCTTGCTCGTCGATCTTCTGATCGCTCAATACCCGGGTGGCCGTTACGTTTAGTAGACCGCTTGCGGCTTGTGGATGTTTGATATGATCATCATCTGCTGCCGGCGTATTGACGAGTCTTTAGAGTCCTACACAGAGGTTTCCTGGCTCAAGAAAAACGAAATAGGAGCGCATATGAGATATGTGCGGGACCGAGAATAATGCGTGTATGTGATACCGTATTTCATTCTCGCGATGAATGTGTCGAATGGTTGTATGCGATATAACCTAGTTATCGAATCAAGGATTGATTCGATAAGCCGATACATTGCATACTAGCCGGTTATATGCGATATGACCGGATCGTTAAATCAAGTGTTGATTTAATGATTTAATGTATAATTATATATTTGATATATTACTTTGCATTAACTAGTATCGGTTCACTTTAAGATGGATTTTCTCACTCGGATGTGCGCATTACATATGCGATATGATTTTGTGCACTTGTTTGTATCATGTTTGATGATGCATGTCTTTTAGGTTAAGTGTAAAGATTTAAACCATGGTTAAGTGGATAATTAGGGTTTTACATATTCATTTATTAATCTTTTTCTTTTTGGAAAAAGGAAAAGAAATGAGAAGAAATGGTGGCTTTTATTTGTTTGCACTTGAAGCTTCTTGAAGCTTTCATAAAGTAACCATTTTTGTCTCATGCTTAAACCTAACCATTCCACTAAACCATGATTCACTCTCTACACTTAACCATGGTTCTATTATGATAAGAATTGATTATTCTTTTCATTTTAAAAAAAATCAACTCATCATAACTTTCTTCTTCTTCTTCCTTGAACTCAAGAAGAAAAGCTTGACTACATCAATGGTGGATTGATGAAATGAGTGAGAAATCCAATTCTAAAGTCTACCCACTTCCTATTTCTTCATCCTCTACCTCTTGCCAAGTAGTAGAGTGTGTTTTCTTCACAAGTTTCTTGACTTGGTGAAGTTGGAGCTTAATCTTGCGATGCCTCGACGTAGATCATCTTCGGCACGGACATCGACGACCTAGCTCGCCATTTCTCCGATGAAGCCGACGCTAGAGCCCGGGAATTCACTAGGACAGCGAAGGGACTTCGTTGCGGAGCTATGGAGGTGGAGCACCGGATCTACAAAGGTTGTATTTCCGTATTCTTGTAGTTAAGTGTTAACTAGTTTGCTTTTTCGCCTAATCATCTAGCCAACGATCCGTATTAGGGTTTCTCGGCACCGTTAAAATTTGATATTGGCATGGTTGATGCCTTGTGAGACCTCTAGTGTGTGCCTAGGAACCCTACACATGATGATTGAGGGAGGACCTATACCGATAAAACAGTCTTACTCGAGATGATAGTATGCTATCTAGTTTGTCTTTATCATCATGTATATGTTGATAAAGCCCTTAGGATCTTGCTTGACTGCCAGCATTGTGATGGCGATCACATACGTGGGAGCTGGGGGTCTATAAGCACATCCTTAAATGTCCCTAGTTGTGGGAGTATCGAGACTGGGCATCGATACTCCAGTGTAGACTGGTGTGTACTTATCTAGACCCCGACGAGAGGCGGTGGCCGGTCTCATAAGCCATTGGTGTGTATGCAGGTGCTCATTGGGTTATGAGTACACTGGACGGACTCGCCGGGAACATGCTAGTTGGTATTATACCTATAGTCAGATAGCAGTTCTCTGGTGACATGTGTACAGGTTAGTCTGTCGACCTGAGATCGTCGTTTGTCTTGTGTGAGTTCCCACTGTGCTTTGATTACTACCCTACCACGGCTCAAAGGAGTCGTGCAAACAGGTTTTAGTTGGGTACAGTCCCGAGCCACATGGAGGCAGTGAGCGGATCGTCGGGGATTCGTCTCTCCCCGTATTGGGGGTTGATGTTGCGCAGTGCACGGGTGGCCATCACTAGAAATCCTCGGCCGGGGTATGTGAGAATTACCGATCCAGGATCGATAATTTCTCAGGTTGTGATGGGTTTCATACCGACACGAATTATCGCGTTGTTAAGGGTCTGATTTTATCCACCCCCTAGACTCGATATGCGATACTCTTAGACGAACATACCAGACTGTACGGATATTGTCACTGACAGGCTCAGTAGGGGTTTAGATGAGTTTGCTCTTCGGCCTTCTTTTCGCTCAATACCTGGGTAGCCTTTATGTACAGCTAGTGCCGCTGACGTGCTTGTGGTTAAACCCATTGCCAGCGTATTGACGAGTCTTTAGAGTCCCACACAGAGGGTTTCCCTGGTTCTGGCGAAATGGTGTAGTAGCCGTATTTGATACGTGCAGGGTTCCGATCGATTGATGTACATAATACTCGGACTTTCGATCGGACAACTGGTAATACTAGCCGGCTCGGGTTTGAGCCGGATTATTAAATCAGGTATTAATTTAATAATTTACATATATTTATTTCGATACGTATATTCTAGTATTATATTCTTTGTGTTATTCTATCTTTTTTATATTCGTATTTCGGTACGGATACAGGTATGTATATATAGTAGAATGTAATCCGTATTTTTTACCGGATTACATTCTAGAAGGTGCCACCTCATTTTGGATTTGACCATTTTTATTAAAAATTGGATAATGAGGTGGAAAATGGCATGAAGAGGAATGGTGAGGACCATGCTTGGAATAGTGCTCACAAATGAATTGTTAATTCATTTGGGTGCACTATTCAAGCATGGTAGGATTATTAAAATGGAAAATTGGTGTTCACAAAACCTAGGATGCTTCATTTTCTCTCTCCTTGGTCTTCTTTTTTGAAGCATGCTAGGTTTTCTTCTCTTGAGCTTGAGTTCCACCCTCACCATTTTTGTTCTTCACCTCTTCTAGCTATCATGCTTGCTTCCACCTTCTTCATGATATGAGATAGCAAACACCAAGAATACATACACACTACATCCTAGGCTCTCTAGGGTAGCATCCTAGAGACCCTAGTTGCTCCACTAGCATCTTGGCGTGGAACTAGAGCCGGAATTATATCCCTCGGGTGGATCATCGAAGATGGAGGAAGACCGGCGACCAAAGTCGATCCGCAACATCACTAGGAGCTTGGAGATGGTTGAAGACCCGAAGGACTTGGTTCATTAGGTATAACCATTCCTTTCTCTTTTCTTAGATTGCTAGTTTTAGGGTTAATGGTTTCGATCTTGGAAATCGGGTAATGGTAGTGCCGGGTTTTAGAAAATTTTTGTTCCGCATTTGGCCACGGTTCGATGGCCGGGGCGCTCCCACTATCCAACAGAATCAAGTGTTGATTTAATAATTTAATATATATTTGTATATTTGATATATATATATATATATATATTAACTAATATTATCTCACTAAACATTTTCTTCTCTTTATACATATTAATATATATGAGATATATTTAAATATATGTATATATTATTGTATCATGGTTGATGATACATAGAACTAGGGTGTATGAGAATCACATATGAGATAGTGATGAGTAAATAATGGTATGTTTTATGAATTAAAGAAAATGGAAATGAGCCATTACTTGGAGATGCTTGTGGAAGCTTTGACCAGCCATGACTCACCCCATTCTCTTTGTTTATTCATAGATATTTCCTACACTATCTCATCACTTCACCTCATAGTTCTCTCTCTCCATTCCAAGTTCATCCTCATCCACTTCTTCAATTCTTCTCTAGGTTTTTTCTTGAGGTGAGAAAAGAAACGAAAAAGAAGAAAATAAAGTGAGCAAAATTCCTACTTCATCAACCTATACTTTTCTAGCCCATTAATTTAGGTTGTTTGCTTCACTAATATTTTGATTAGTGAATAGTGAGCTTGAGTGAGAGAGACTTTCAGGTGGATCATCTTCGGCCTCGAAGACAACTAGCAAGCTCATTCCTTTCATCAAGTAGAGTCAAGGAAGAGTTCTAGAGACTACTACTTAGAGCTTTAGAAGTGAAGGACCGGTCTACAATGGTTGTAAACCCTCTTCATTTAGTGTAGAACTTGTTTGCTTTACTCAAAACCCTAATTCTCTCGTTAGATTCTAGGTTAGTATGCTTTAGACCTCTGGATTTTTTTAAATTGTATACTTGATTCACTTTAAAACCTGGTAGAGGTGATACGACATACTTTCAGGGAGATCGTGAATCGCCGGGAGATCGAGGTGCGGCGGAGAACAACACTGCAGATCCACCCACAAAGGCCATCCCTCAGACGCAGTTCGAGAGGCTATTCAAGATGATAGGTCTGCGATATGCCAATACATAGCCTTAGTGCAAGTGGGAGATTGTTAGTTATATATGCCCTGGAGGACATTATTGTATAGTACTAGATTGTATATTACATTTTGAAAGCTTGGGATATACACGGATATAATAACAGTCTTGCTCAAAATGATAGTATGCTATCTGGTTTGATTCTATCTTAATATGTGTATATGTTTCTTTTAACATATTGCTAATACATATTGATAGAGCCCTCAGGATGTTTGCTTGACTACCAGCATTGTGATGGCAGTCGCACTAGTGGGGACTGGGTAGTCCATAAGCACATCCTTATACTTGTCCCTAGTCATAAGATTATTGAGACAGGACATCGATACTCCAGAGTAGACAGGTGTATACACTTCTCATCCTAGTTCGGGAGATGGCCTATCCTGTAGCCATTGGTATGCGATACCGGAGATAGTATATAGGTGCTCATTAGGTTATGAGTTACACTGGACGGACTCGCGGGGGAACTGCTGGTTGGTATTATACCTATCGTCAGTTTGCAGTTCCCGGGTGACATGAGTACAGGTTAGTCTGTTGACTTGACATCACTATTCATCTCGAGTGTGTTCCCACTGTACTTAGATTACTACCCTACCACGCCTCAAATGAGTCGTGCAAACAGGTAGTGGTTGGGTGCAGTTCCGAAGCACTTGGAGGCAGTAGTGGTTAGATAGGATTCGTCTCTACCGGTATTGGGAGTTGATATCGCGTTGTGTTCGGATATCTATTACACAAAGTCCCTTGCCAGGGCAAGCGAGATTTACTAGTAGGTACACCAGTAGTTTCTCAGGATGTATTGGGCTCTACACCGACATGACTTATTGCGCTATTAGGGGTCTGGCAGTTACCATTCCATAGACCCGATATGCGATACTCTTAGACGAACAGACCGGACTGTACGGAGATTGTAACATATAAGTTCAGTAGGAGTTCGGATGAGTTTGCTCATCGGCCTTCTTATCGACAGATACCTGGATAGCCGTTATGTACAGCTAGTGCCACTGACGGACTTATGGTTAAACCCACCGCCAGCGTACAGTCGAGTCTTTAGAGTCCCACACAGAGCGTTTTCCTAGTTCAGACGAAATGATGTAGAGGCTGTATGGTTTTATGGCAAGGTTCCGATGATATACGTGTACTAGCTGCACGGATGTTGTTCGGACGGATAATACTAGTAGGCTTTGGTTTAAGCCGGATTCTAGTATTATATTATTGGATTATTATTATCTTATTGTATTCGTATTTTTTGGAGTGCGAATACGGGTATGTATATATGGTGAGAGAATTCTTGTAATTTTACAAGAGATGCTTCTAGAAGGGGACACCTCATTATTTGGATTTATTTATTTTCGGAAATAGATTAATGAGGTGGAAAACGGAGATATTTGTGGCATAGGGAAGTATGGCTCATTTCTTTTGTTTGGGTTTACTATTGAAGCATGGTTGACATTTTCTATTGGAAAATAATCCATGCTTCATGTGAGATGAGATGAGCTATTCTTCACACTAGCCAAGACTTAGCTCATTTGTTCATTTCCTTTCTCTCTCCATTTTTCCTCTCCTTCTTCCTCAAGACCCTAACCCTCACATGAGTTGTGAACTATAGGGTCACTTGAGATAAAACACTCCAATATATACTCTACATCTCCAAAGCTACCTAAATTAGCAAACTAGGTACCTTAGTTACCTCGGTTTAGAGGTTGGAGCTTGAACCACATACTCTCAGGTGGATCGTCTTTGACACGAGGAGACCGGCGTTCAAGCTTGATCCGGATCTTCGAGGAGCTCAACAAGGAGAGGAGAAGAAGACCCGAAGGACAAGTAACAAGGAGGTATAAAACTCTTATCGAGTAGTTAGAACCTCCAAGTAATATAGCTAGTTAAGGTTTCCGTAAAGATCCTGGAGTTAAAGTCGGTGTTGCAAAGTCAATAAAATCATTTTTTTTAAATTCTGCCTCCCCACAAGTGCGTAGAGTGTGCGACATCGACTTACATAGAAGACCACCGTAGAAACCCGAGCCCTTAATTCCAAACCCAAACCGCCAATTAATCCATTTTGACCGCAAATTGCGGCCATGTCGGGGAGTTAAGGTGTGGAGCTTATTCTGTAGTCCACACACTTGATAACTAAGCCTACCCTATATGCTAAATAGTCCCAGATCACCTGAGTAAAAATCTGGAGTTGTTTTACATAGCTTTTAATGATGTTTTGCGATATTTAAAACTTGGTTTTTGGGTTTTCATGATGTGACTTGGTTGTTTGACGTTCGTATGTCGACATAGGGGAGTATTTGTCGTTTTAGCATGCGTTGACCATAGGTTCTAACCTATCCGCGTTTTACTCATGATTTCAACTTCGGATTGGGTTTTTATGCGATTTTGGTTATGATTTCGATTATAAGTACAATCGGGTGGACTTTCGAGACGACGAAGAAGAGCAAGACGTCCGTCGACTTTGACTAAAGCGAGGCGTTTGTAGGTGGGTAGATGTGTATCTACGGGAGAAGTCGGGTGGATAGCGTAGCACCGCCACAACCATAGAATTAGGATACGATATATATATTAGAATCGTGTACTTAGCCTATAAGGTTTACTGGAATACCATATGCGTATATTCTTATACTTAGTAGAAATTATACCCCTGGTTACTATTTCTTAGCCATTGATATATATATATATATATATATATATATTTGAGTACTTAGTATGATATAAGTATATTTATGACATGAGGATATATATAATATAAGTATACACAATATGATATGATATGATATGAGATGACATGATATGATATGATATGATATGGGATGAGATGATGTATGCGATTATAGATCCGTACCATATTGATTGGATGATATCGTACGAGGGATATTCCATACGTTATATGATGAGGATTGACGACCGATATTCATTTCGACTCGAGGAGGCTTGTTTATAATTACAAAAGGGAAAATATGAGATGTTTAGAGCCATACCTACTTTCAAAACTAACGAATCGTTACGTACTTTTAAATGATAATTTCAACGGTTCACTATGAATTTTCAAATGGTATCTTTTTCAAAAACATCGTAGTCCCTTATTTTCAAAAACAACGTTTCGTGCTATTTTAAACTATAACTGTATGGCTCATACGTAGTTGGATATTATTATACTTGTTCACGTTACGATTTCTTTATTCTGTATATGCTCGCATTTTGATTTCTTCTTTCTGCATACGCTCGCTCTTCGATCATTTACGATATGTACTACGTTATACCTTGAGCTTTACTTGACTTCGTTGCTAAGATACGCGCACCATTACCGATGATTTACATGTTGCACGTGCACATACTCGTATGCTCACACACACATCATCGGTAATTGCCATGCCACGTACACAGATAAAACTCACTATGTCACCGTATCACACATTACCCTGTTAGCATTATACGTTACTGTTTAGTACCCAGTACCATATATTGTTTCAGATATTGCACTACCTTTACATTGCTATACGACATGCTTAAATGAACACACTTGCTATACATTACAATATTGTGTGCCTTTATATATTATTCCATTATTACCATGTTCTTATGAGATTCTGTTTTTATGAGATTTCTGGATTTGAGAAACCGCATATATGATTTTAAAAACTTGTGAATGTTTTAAAAATGCGGTTTTCTCTTGATATGATATTTCTATGTCGACCATAAGATTTCTCGGTTCTAAGCTATGATTATTACCCGATTCGAAGAGTGAGGAATTACCGTCTGCGGGTAAATGGTGGATCTGGTATGGTACCCAAGGACAAGAAGATCGTATAGAAAGGCCTTGATCCTGGCTGGAAACACTATCTACCGGTGTCAGTATTGGACTCGGCGGATATCTGGAAGATACCGACTGGAGTTATATATAACAGATGGATATGAGGGTCGATCTGATGAGACGACGCCTGAGATATGAGGGCCGATCCGATGAGGCAGCGTCTGAGATATGAGGATTTACATGTCGATGCTGGACACGAGATTTATGATGATTTCGAGTGTCGATACTGGACACTCAGGGATTTATGATGTTTTCGAGTGTCATTGATGGACACTCATTGGATGACACACACGCGCGCGCGCGCGTTCATTTCATTACCACATGATATGATATTATATTACTGTATGAGCTAGGTGGATCGTTATGCATTCGATTTCTACCTGATGATATTTTCTATTCACGAGTTGGTAACCCACCCCCATTATGCCATAGTTTTCTTGTAGGACCAACCGTTCAAATTAGTAGCGGCTTGCTGGCACACTTTTTCTTTGGATGATTGCTTAGTATGTGGGTTATATTCCAGATCATAACCACCGCTTGTATATTTTTATATTCATTTGTATCTAGTTAAAAACTTCGTCAACCAAACTTGTATATTTGTACACTTAAAGACCGGTTTTGTATATTCTTTTGACTTAGAGTCGTGACTTATATATTATTCATTATATTTGAGTCGATGATATTTTAGGATTTTTTTATTCTTTTCTTTTGTTGATCTTTGCCTTAGGCATCGTATATATTTATTTGCGTGGTTCTGATTCCGCCGTTTGGCGATGAGTTAGCTCCCGATTAGGGATACCAATATTATATATGTATATGTACTATTTTTTTTCAAAATTTACAAAGGAGGTGCTGCCCAAATTTCAAATGACGAAAATGTTTTCAAACTATTGCATGCAAGCCACTTGTATTTCTATAAACTTTACTTATACTTTAAAAGAGGAACTTGATTTGATTTATACCCTTTTCCTAAAACTTCAATTCCACTATTTTCTTAAAAAGGTTTATATTCCTGATTTTCAGATTACCTGGGTTACGATGGGGTCCTATAGATTTCCAGTGATTCAAGTGCCAGTCACGTGCCATTTCCGGGTCGTGATACAAAATATGCGATGAACCCCAAAATTATGTGTCTGTGATGCCGCTAAGTGTCCGTGCGGTCCGTTGTGCAAGAAACTAAGGCAAAACGGGGGTGAGTTGCTAACTCAGTGAATAGAAGTATACATCACAAGATATAATATGATATGCATAGTAATAAATGCAAGTGCGATATAAATGAAGTCGCATAAGAATAATATCAATCACCATCAAATCCTCATCAAACTTGTGTCCAACATCGACACTAAAATCTGGATATCGTAGGCACCGTCTAACCGATCGGCCCTCTCCTGATATCAACTCGGCCACGATTAGAATCTTCCAGATATCCGCCGCGCTCTAATATCACCTCCGGTATCTATCATCCTCACTAGGCTCCGTACCTCCCTACGGTCTTCTTGCCCCTTAGAGTCGTACCGGGTCCATCATGTATCCATAATCAATTAATCCCTCCCTCAGTTCGGATATCTTATCATGAAAACCAAAACTCGTGGTGGATGTCAAATCATCATATCACGAGAAAATCGTACTTTTGAAAACATGATCCATTTTGTAAAAGATACCCGCGGTTTCTCAAATCCATAGAAACATCAAATCTATGATATCAACAGTGAATGATTCATTCATGCAACATCTGGCAACTATAACATATAATTATATAGACTATAGCATTTGAATAATGAAACATGGTAAATAGCAACTAATACTAACATGAAATATGATAATATGGTTAAACATAGCAATTCTTCGTGTAATGGCAGTACTAATGATGTGTGGTGTAGCATGCGTGTCTGTGTACTGTGCAATATGGAATCATTAGTATTGTGTTTGTGTTATATCCAATGTATTTATTCTAGCAAATATAATTATACACTAGGGATGTCATAGTACTCAATGCAAGTGTATAGTATGGAAATGAAGTTAAGTATCGCAATTAGAGTTTAAAAACCGATACAGAGTTTTATAAAGCTTCTGGTAGTTGGGGATGGTATACGCCATCCATCCGAGTTCCCACTTGTAGATGTCCCCCTACTCATCTAAAATCAACATGTGCTAGACGAAGCTCGCGAATGCTTTACCCTTCTTCACCGTGTCGGACGTCTCCGTGACCGATCCTAAATATTAAATCAAGCACACTTGTAAGAATCGAAATGCAAACGTTACTAAAACTCTAACGCATATAGACTAGGACGTATGATTGACGTATTTTAACGCATTCTATCTATATCGAACTACCTCTTGGCAATAACGAAAACTAAAACTCAAGTTTTTAAAACATAAAACATCAAACTTTTTATAGGATACATGCTCCAGATTTTTCTACAAGTAACCTAGGCCAAAACAAAGTATAAAAAAGGTCTAATTAGCATGTTCATGAGCTATAAGAAAAATCCCACACCCTAACTCAACACTATGGCCTAAATTTGTGGTTTTGGGGATTAAATTGGTGGCTATGATAGCTCCAAGTGGGTTCGGGCTTTGGGTGTGGTCTCTTGTTGTTCTCATTATCTCAGAAAAACTCTTAGATAATTTTTCAGATAACAGATATCATTTGTGTTAGTGTATATGCCCTAGAGGCCATTACTGTATCATACTAGTTTGTATATTACTTAATGGAAGCTTGGGATATTCACCTTGTATATACAATCTTGCTCAAAATAGTAGTGTGCTACTTGGTTTGTTTCTACTTCAATGTGTACATGTGTTTATTTTTGTATATCGCCTATACACATTAGTGGAGCCCTTAGGATCTTTGCTTGATTACCAGCGATGTGATGGCCGTCACACTAGTGGGGCTGGGTAATCTATAAGCACATCCTTATGCAGGTCCCTGGTCGCAGGACTATCGAGACAGGGCATCGATACTCCGGAGTAGACTAGCGCATGCGCTTCTCATCCCAGTGTGGGAGACGGTCTATCCCACAGCCGTCAGTACGTCGTACTTGAGATAGTATGCGGGTGCTCGTTAGGTTACGGGTATACTGGACAGGACTCGTCGGGAACTGACTAGTTGGTATTATGCCTATCGTCAGTTATCAGTTCCCAGGTGACATGAGTACAGCTTAGTCCGGTAACTTGACACTGTCACTTCGCCTCGAGTGTGTTCCCACTGTACTTTGATCACTACCCTACCACGGCTCAAAGGAGTCGTGCAAACAGGTAGTGGTTGGGTGCAGTCCCGAAGCACTTGGAGGCAGTGACGGTTAGACAGGATTCGTCTCTCCCGGTATTGGGGGTTGACATCGCACTGTGTCTAGGAGAGCCATTACACGAGTAGTCCCTGGCCAGGGCAAACGAGATATACTGGTAGGTTTCCAGTGTTATCTCAGGGTGTTTTGGGCTTCGCTCCGGCACGACTTGTACCGCTATTGGGGGACTGACGTTTACCGCCCCCTAGGCCCGCCATGCGATGTATCAGACGAACAGACCGGACTGTACGGAGAATGTCACACTCAGGCTCAGTAGGAGTTCAGATGGGTTTTGCCTCGTCGGTCTTCTTGTCGGCATTACCTGGGGACCGTTACGCACAGCTAGTGCCGCTTGCGGTCTGTGGTTAAACCCACTGCCAGCGTAGTGTCGAGTCTTTAGAGTCCCACACAGAAAGCTTTTCGCCTTTAGGCAAAAGAGTAGAGGTCGCATGGTATTGCGACAGGTCGCATGGTTTTGCGACAGGGTTCGGTCACATCCGTGCACTTGTGCACGTACAGTGTCCGGACAGTTTACACTAGCGGGCTTTGGTTTAAGCCAGATCCTAGTGTACCTTTTGGGATTGGATTTATCCAGTGTGCATTCGTGTTCCTCGGAACGCGGATGCGGGTGCGTATGCACAGTTGACAGGGAGACAGAGGCAGCGGATTCTCATTAGGGTTGTTGACAGTTGACCGTTGACTATTTGACTTTTTGTTCAACCCTAATGAGAATATGATATGTGATTAACTATTATATTAATTAAGTGTTATGGTGACATGGTTGTTGACTTGTTGACTTTGTTGACTTGTTGACTTTTGTTGACTTGTTGACTTTGTTGACCGGTTGACTAGGCTTGACTAGTTGACCATCATGATAACCATAGCCATCATTTCATGGCAAAGACTTTTGTTTGCTTGCTCATTTGTGTAAAATGAGTGCATGAAATGATATGGTTATGGTTGCTTCAACCATCACATAAGACTTTTTTAGTATGATGAGTTATCATGATTTTGGATTATGAGAGGGTGAGAGACAAAAGACTTGCTCATTCTTTCTTGCTCATTCTCTCTCTTGTTCTTGAGCTCTCTTGTTTTGCTCTCACCCTCTTGCTCTTTTTCCCTCTCTTTAATCTATGGTTCTCTTGTCTCATGAGTTGAGAATCAAGAACCATAGATAAAATCCCACACAAACTATTCTCTACTCATTCTAGTTCATAAGGTTTAGCAAACCGAGTGAACTAGTTTCTTCAAAGAACGAAGAAGGAGCCAAAGGTTGGAGCTTTCAGGTGGATCTATCTTCGGCGTACGGAGACGACGGGAAGAAGCCAATCCGGACCACCATCGGAGCTTGAAGACGAAGGAGTTCAAGACAAGCAAAGTATAACCCCCTAACCGAGTAGCTAGAAACTCGTAGTTAGGTTGCTAGATAGATGTTTAACCAAGATCCGGGTTTTAGGTCCATGTTACCACCTCCGTAAAAATCGTTTTTTACCAAATTCCGCATTCCCAAGAGTATCGGGAGAGGTAGCATGGACTTACAGTGGTATCAGAGCCTAGCTAAACTCTATCTAACATGTTAGCAAGTAACTAGAAGATCGATCAAAGAAAAAGTCCCGAAAACGAACCCCGAAATTCGAACTTTCTGTCGATTTTTTTACTGTTCAAAAGTTGATTATTTTTACACCTAAAATCGGCTCAGGGTTTTTAAAAGCCACTGTAGAAAAATCACCAAGAGATCCCCCTAAACGACCACGGAAACGCGGCAATAGCTTGCTATTGCCGCTGTTCCGCGGCCTCCTTGGCCCCTCTCTGGTGTTTCTTTGCTACAGTGTACTTGCAGGGGTATTTTGGGATTTTTGGAATATATATTTTCTGCCCAGATTTTCCAGAACGAAAATTTTATTTTGGGGTCCCGAAAATCCGTATTTTTGATCGAACTTCTAAAAGACTTAAGCTAACGGGTTTTCTGTAATGTGATATTTGTATTGAACGTCTACTAATCGCTATATATCGATTAGTAGGGGTTATACAAATCTGTGATCTATAATGTTGCTGGAATGTGGATATGAATATGTTGGATTGGCGCGGGTGAATAGCCGGGGGTTATGAGACGAGAGTTTTCTTTTTTTTTCAATTCATGTAAATTTGTAAATTGATGTAATAATTATTTGTATGGCCGCACAACCGGGTCGGGGTTGTAGCCGTCATTGTATAATTTCTTTTTACTGTTTTTGCTCCTAGGATAGACCCATGGAGGGGATGCACAAACTACCGGGTATGCCGAAGTGTCGAGTGGCCTACTCATGGAGATGAGGGAGGTTACTACGCTTCGGGTACTTGGCGGGTAGTTTGCCGCACCCGTAGGGGTCTTGGGTGGGGTATTTGGCTATTCACCGCGACCGTGTAATCTGTTTTTCATTACAGGCTCGTGCGAATTACAGATTCCTAGTATATCCAATATATTCATCTGTGATCTGAAATGTTTATCATTGCAGTATATCTATATATGATATTATTTAGGCGTTGCTTATGTTTTACAGCCGCGCTAGCCCAGCCCCCGCTCTGTCGTTAGTTAAGTAACCTAACGGGTAATGACGGGGCCCCGTGGCGAATGCGAATGGCATAAGCGTACGTCATATTTTGGTTGTTTTCTGCACTGGTAGGATTAAATGATGGGACGCATTAAAAGAACTAATGCAAGAATATCACGCATTAAAAGAACTAATGCAAGATAATAAATCAAGTTAAAGTCGTTGGAACACTTTCGAAAAACCACTCGGTTCTTTTCAAAACCAACTTTTAAATGCGGAGCTTGAGCTACTCCTTTTAAAAGCTATCTCGTTCCATCGACCAAATCAAGTTCACTACGTTTACGGTTTTGCCAAAACCATCCGTAGCCCTCCATCATTTCAGTTAAATATTCGGTAGTATTCAAGCTATGTATTTTGACCGCACGCCAAGGCATAGTGATTGGTAGCTGCCGGATATTTATCTGTTGCATAGATAGAATGCGTTGGTTTGAGACAGTCGTACTGCCATTTTGGCCTACGTCAAGGGTATGTACGGATGGGTTCAAATTAACCTGGATAATGATGGGACGAACTTGACATGTGACTTATGGCATTTTGACCTCACACCAAGGTCATAAGAGCATGGGGCAAAAATCCACATCGGGAGTTTCATAAGTACTGAAACTTGCTAGATTTGCATACCATTTGGAGTGTGATGATTCTGGTAGGATTCCTTCAGTTTTGTCGCGCGATGATATTTGGATCCCGATCCTACTGTGAGTATATGCTACTCCTCGGGAAATTTCTCACTAAACGATCAATGCTATAAACCTAGTAGGTGCCTAGAAAGGTGTTAGCGGGGCTACGCCCCCAGGGAAAAGAGGTTCTTTAATTAAGGAACTTCGCGAAAGCGTTGGAAAACCTCCCTCGAAGTACCGACACCGGCCTGGCTGAACGGTTAAGCAAGTATTGTGCGGTGGGATTGATCCCGACTAATTCTTCCTTTATGGTTTGAGGAGGGATTCGACAAACAGTGGGAGCCATCCTGTTTAGACAAACTAAAAACCACTCTAAACTTGCAAGAGCATCATGCTGAGTGTTTCTTCTTCTCTCTCCTAATTGCAGCGACCAAATCGACATGACTGGACTTAAGTTACTCCTAGATAAAAACATACTGACAGGGCCAAACTACAAAGATTGGCTCAGGAATGTCAAAATGGCAATCACTTACGACAAGCTGGGGTATCTTCTTACCACCAAAGCTCCCCCTGTCCCTGGTCCCACTTCCAGCGTCGCGGATAAGGAAATCCGCATGACTTGGGAGATTGATAGCGCGAAGGCCAAGTGCCTCGTACTTGCCTCGATGGACAACGAACATCAGAGGAGGCACGAGAATATGGACCTTGAATCCATATTTCTCCATACAAAAGAACTGTATGGAGAGCAATCTCGTATCGCAAGATACGAAGCGTCGAAAAAGTTATTCTTGACAAAGATGGCCGTCGGATCATCAGTAGCCGAGCACGTGCTAAAGATGATCAGCTACACTGAGGAGCTCGCAGACTTAGGGACCACATTGGAGAGTGAACTCTATACGGACATAGTTCTCCAGTCCCTTCCTTCCACTTACGCCCAGTTCATACTGAACTTCAACTTACAAGAAAAAGAGGTTGAACTTTCAGAGCTCCTCAACATGCTGAGGAGCGCAGAGGGCACCCTACAGAAAGGTAGGGAAACATCCACTTTGTTTGTAGGAGGATCATCTTCTTCTAGGTCCAAGGCGAAAGCCAAAGGAAAGAAGAAGAAAGCCCCCGCCAAACCAAGGGGCGGTGTTAGTAAGATGGATACGAAGGGAAAAGCTAAAGCAACAAAGAAAGCGGGGAAGCTTGTGGATAAGGAAGAATGCTTCTATTGTCATAAGAAAGGACACTGGAAGAATGATTGCAGGGCCTGGAAGGCCAGAACACAGGAATTGAAGCAGGTTGCAGCTTCAGCTTCAGGTGTGTATGTTATTGAAAACTGTCTT
Organism: Agapanthus africanus; assembly: GCA_030015575.1. Taxonomy (NCBI): domain Eukaryota; kingdom Viridiplantae; phylum Streptophyta; class Magnoliopsida; order Asparagales; family Amaryllidaceae; genus Agapanthus; species Agapanthus africanus. Next base: position 364,978,144 of record JASDDO010000018.1, read on the forward strand.
TCAATAAACTCTACTTCCTGGGTATTGGATACCGGATCAGGATCTCATATCTGTAATTCTTTGCAGGCGTTGAGAAACCGTAGGGTTTTGAAGGCATGTGACATGACCCTCAGAGTTGCGAACGGAGCTAGCATGGATGCTAAAGCCGTGGGGGACTATCACCTGGGAATGTCAGATGGACATGTTTTGGTTTTGCGTAATTGTTTTTTTGTACCCAACGCAACTTGTAATATCATTTCTGTATCTTTAGTTTCTAAAGAAGGTTACGAATTTGCGTTTGTAAGTAATGTTGTAAACATTCACCTTAATCAAGTTTTGATTGGGTCAGGTACATTGAGTAATGGTATATACGTATTGAACCAACCACAGATTTTCAATGTCCAGAATACACACAAAAGAAAGTCTCCAGAAATAAATCAGACTTTCTTGTGGCATTGTAGACTGGGTCACATCAATGAGAGAAGGTTGACGAAGTTACATACTGAAGGGTATTTGAATGCGTTCGAATATCAATCGTATGCCACTTGTCAATCCTGTCTCAAAGGAAAGATGACAAAGACTCCGTTCACTGGACACGGAGTAAGAGCGAGCGAGCTCTTAGGACTCGTACACAGTGACGTGTGCGGTCCAATGTCTACACATGCGCGAAGCGGTTATTCTTACTTCGTTACTTTTATGGATGACTTCTCAAGGTACGGTCATGTCTTCTTAATGAAACATAAGTCCGAAACCTTTGGAAAATTCCAGGAGTATAAGAATGAAGTAGAAAAATAGACCGGCAAAAGTATTAAGATCCTAAGATCGGATCGAGGTGGAGAATACTTAAGTGCCGAGTTCCTGGACTATTTAAAAGAGAACGGAATTCTCTCTCAGCTTACTCCTCCATACACTCCGCAACATAACGGTGTATCGGAGAGACGGAACCGCACCCTATTGGATATGGTGCGGTCCATGATGAGTAACGCTGAGTTACCGCGATCATTCTGGGGATATGCGCTAGAATCAGCCGCATACCTTTTGAACCGAGTTCCCACTAAGACTGTGCCTACCACACCGTATGAGTTATGGAGTGGGAAGAAACCCTATCTTCAATATCTGAAGATCTGGGGATGTCCGGCTTTTGTCAAAAAGCAGCATGCGGACAAACTCGAGGCACGCTCAGTACTGTGCAAGTTTATGGGATATCCAAAGAACACCAGGGGGTATCTTTTCTACTACGCAGAGGAACAAAAAGTCCTTGTTTCTCGTAATGCCCACTTTCTAGAACACCAGTTCTTAGAAAAGGAAATTAGTGGGAGCGCAGTAGAACTGGAAGAAGTTCCAGAACCACAGACTGTTACTGAAGGCTTAGTGGAACCAGAGGGTTCGAAAGAACAGGACATTCCTACGCCGCTCCGCAGGAGTAGTAGGCAGACTCATCCGCCCGAGAGATACTACGGTTTTCTCATAGACGGGGATAGAGAGGATTGCATCATAGATTATGATGAGCCTACTAGCTTCCAGCAGGCCGTTCAGAGCGTTGACTCAGTGAAATGGCTGGATGCAATGCGGACCGAAATGGAGTCCATGTACACCAACAAGGTATGGACGTTAGACATTGCTCCAGACGGGGTAAAACCCGTAGGATGCAAGTGGATCTTCAAAAGGAAGATTGGTGTAGATGGACAGGTTGAGACCTATAAAGCTAGGTTGGTAGCAAAGGGTTTTCGTCAAAGACCTGGCTTGGACTATGACGAAACCTTTTCTCCAGTAGCCATGCTGAAATCCATTCGGATCCTTCTTGCCATTGCTGCCTTCCATGATTATGAGATCTGGCAAATGGACGTAAAGACAGCTTTTCTAAATGGAAATTTAGAGGAGTGTGTCTATATGGACCAGCCAGAGGGTTTCATTCAGAGTGGGAGCAGCGGAAAGGTGTGCAAGTTGCTTAAGTCCATCTATGGACTAAAGCAGGCATCGCGGAGTTGGAACATCTGCTTTGATGAGACGGTCAAAGAATTTGGCTTTATCAAAAATCCAGATGAACCATGCATCTATAGTAGATTTGTAGCGAGAACTGTAGTATTCCTCGTTTTATACGTGGATGACATTCTCTTAATAGGAAATGACATTCCTATGCTACAATCTGTCAAGGGGTTCTTGTCACACAGGTTCTCCATGAAAGACCTGGGTGATGCCTCATACATTCTGGGTATCCGGATCTACCGTGACAGATCCAAGCGGATATTGGGACTTTCTCAGTCCAGGTACATCGACACCGTGCTGAAAAGATTCAGTATGGAAGATTCCAAGCGCGGTAACCTACCGGCTTGTCACGGAATCACCCTCTCTAAAGAGATGTCTCCCAAGACTGATTTGGAGAGGGATCGCATGTCTATTATACCCTACGCTTCTGCGGTAGGCTCTATAATGTATGCGATGTTGTGTACCAGACCGGATGTAGCTTATGCACTGAGTGTGGTAAGCCGGTATCAGTCAAACCCTGGGGAGAAACACTGGATAGCGGTAAAGAACATTCTCAAGTACCTGAGAAGGACTAAGGAGATATTCTTGGTGTATGGCGGAAAAGACCTCCAGATCGAGGCCTTTCCTGACTCCAGCTTCCAGAGTGACAAGGATGATTCCAAGTCCATGTCGGGTTTTGTCTTTACCCTCAATGGAGGGGCGGTGTGTTGGAAGAGTTCCAAACAGGAAACCGTTGCAGACTCGACGATGGAAGCGGAATACATCGCTGCATCTGATGCCGCAAAAGAAGCTGTCTGGATGAGGAAGTTCTTGAAAGAACTTCAAGTGGTTCCGTCCATTGTTGATCCAATACCTCTGTATTGCGACAACAACGGGGCTATAGCTTTAGCGAAGGAACCCGGTCCCATCAGAGATCCAGGCACATCTTGAGGCGGTATCACCTGATCAGGGAGATCGTAGATCGCCAGGAGATCGAGGTTCCGAGAGTCGCTTCAGAAGATAACACTGCAGATCCATTCACCAAGGCCCTGCCCCAGACTCAGTTCGAGCGGCTGATCGAGATGATAGGTCTTCGATACGCCAGTACATGGCCTTAGTGCAAGTGGGAGATTGTTAGTGTATATGCCCTAGAGGCCATTACTGTATCATACTAGTTTGTATATTACTTAATGGAAGCTTGGGATATTCACCTTGTATGTACAATCTTGCTTAAAATAGTAGTATGCTACTTGGTTTGTTTCTACTTCAATGTGTACATGTGTTTATTTTTGTATATCGCCTATACACATTAGTGGAGCCCTTAGGATCTTTGCTTGATTACCAGCGATGTGATGGCCGTCACACTAGTGGGGCTGGGTAATCTATAAGCACATCCTTATGCAGGTCCCTGGTCGCAGGACTATCGAGACAGGGCATCGATACTCCGGAGTAGACTAGCGCATGCGCTTCTCATCCCAGTGTGGGAGACGGTCTGTCCCACAGCCGTCAGTACGTCCTACTTGAGATAGTATGCGGGTGCTCGTTAGGTTACGGGTACACTGGACAGGACTCGTCGGGAACTGACTAGTTGGTATTATGCCTATCGTCAGTTATCAGTTCCCAGGTGACATGAGTACAGCTTAGTCCGCTGACTTGACACTGTCACTTCGTCTCGAGTGTGTTCCCACTGTACTTTGATCACTACCCTACCACGGCTCAAAGGAGTCGTGCAAACAGGTAGTGGTTGGGTGCAGTCCCGAAGTACTTGGAGACAGTGACGGTTAGACAGGATTCGTCTCTCCCGGTATTAGGGGTTGACATCGCACTGTGTCTAGGAAAGCCATTACACGAATAGTCCCTGGCCACGGCAAACGAGATATACTGGTAGGTTTCCAGTGTTATCTCAGGGTGTTTTGGGCTTCGCTCCGGCACGACTTGTACCGCTATTGGGGGACTGACGTTTACCGCCCCCTAGGCCCGCCATGCGATGTATCAGACGAACAGACCAGACTGTACGGACAATGTCACACTCAGGCTCAGTAGGAGTTCAGATGGGTTTCGCCTCGTCGGTCTTCTTGTCGGCATTACCTGGGGACCGTTACGCACAGCTAGTGCCGCTTGCGGTCTGTGGTTAAACCCACTGCCAGCGTAGTATCGAGTCTTTAGAGTCCCACACAGAAAGCTTTTCGCCTTTAGGCAAAAGAGTAGAGGTCGCATGGTATTGCGACAGGTCGCATGGTTTTGCGACAGGGTTCGGTCACATCCGTGCACTTGTGCACGTACAGTGTCCGGACAGTTTACACTAGCGGGCTTTGGTTTAAGCCAGATCCTAGTGTACCTTTTGGGATTGGATTTATCCAGTGTGCATTCGTGTTCCTCGGAACGCGGATGCGGGTGCGTATGCACAGTTGACAGGGAGACAGAGGCAGCGGATTCTCATTACGGTTGTTGACAGTTGACCGTTGACTATTTGACTTTTTGTTCAACCCTAATGAGAATATGATATGTGATTAACTATTATATTAATTAAGTATTATGGTGACATGGTTGTTGACTTGTTGACTTTGTTGACTTGTTGACTTTTGTTGACTTGTTGACTTTGTTGACCGGTTGACTAGGCTTGACTAGTTGACCATCATGATAACCATAGCCATCATTTCATGGCAAAGACTTTTGTTTGCTTGCTCATTTGTGTAAAATGAGTGCATGAAATGATATGGTTATGGTTGCTTCAACCATCACATAAGACTTTTTTAGTATGATGAGTTATCATGACTTTGGATTATGAGAGGGTGAGAGACAAAAGACTTGCTCATTCTTTCTTGCTCATTCTCTCTCTTGTTCTTGAGCTCTCTTATTTTGCTCTCACCCTCTTGCTCTTTTTCCCTCTCTTTAATTTATGGTTCTCTTGTCTCATGAGTTTAGAATCAAGAACCATAGATAAAATCCCACACAAACTATTCTCTACTCATTCTAGTTCATAAGGTTTAGCAAACCGAGTGAACTAGTTTCTTCAAAGAACGAAGAAGGAGCCAAAGGTTGGAGCTTTCAGGTGGATCTATCTTCGGCGTACGGAGACGACGGGAAGAAGCCAATCCGGACCACCATCGGAGCTTGAAGACGAAGGAGTTCAAGACAAGCAAGGTATAACCCCCTAACCGAGTAGCTAGAAACTCGTAGTTAGGTTGCTAGATAGATGTTTAACCAAGATCCGGGTTTTAGGTCCATGTTACCACCTCCGTAAAAATCGTTTTTTACCAAATTCCGCATTCCCGAAAGTACCGGGAGAGGTAGCATGGACTTACAATTTGAATACCAAAAACACTAAAATCCTAGTTCAAAAACTTTAGAAACATAGTCTACAAGTGCTAAAACACTTAGATATCTTGAAAAAGATGGGTTTTTACGTATTTGGATGGATGCTGATTGATACGAATTTCTGGTGTGTCGTATTTGTAGAAAATTGTATAGAAATCACAACCAAAAATATTTTGACCACAATCAATAACGGTGTCGAATGTAGCGCGTTAGTAAGTGCGGATCGTCCATAGGGAAACTGAGATCCGTTCAATTTTCGAATTAGATGAGTCGAAAATTTAAAGAAAAGTAAAGAAACAATTCATGATTTGTAAAATTGAATTTCAAGAATTAGAAAAATCTAGATCTAAGAAAACATTAAAATCAAGAATTGAGATGTGATAATTTCCAAACCAACAATCAAGATTCGAAGTGTGGCTCGTAGGAGTAGATCGGATCTATAGATGTGATGAGATCTAATGATTACATACTCTTATCCATTAACGAATTGATACTAGATCGATGACGATTTATCGAGGTTTAAGGATCTTGCGAAGAAACTAGGGATTCCTCATCTCATCCTTTGTCTTTTCGATGAATCTTATTCACAAGCTAGCTTCTAGTAAATCTAATGATCGATCGTTGATCTCTAGTTCCAAGCGAAAATAATCAAGAGATCATCTCGCATCGAAACTAGATCGTGGATCATTCGATTTACAAGAATTTACAAACATTATAGGACTTAAGAATTGTAAAAGAGTCTAAATCATCATCATCTATCGATCGTCACAACTCCTACACGAGCGGAGTTTTACTCAAACATCATAATAACAAACACAATCACAAATTGAGATCGAATCATAATGCTTGAATTAAAAGATAAGCAAGATATAGAAATTTCACCTTTATTTATCGATAAATTCGTTACAACTCTCTTGAAATTTACAAAAGGAAGGAACTAGATCGTCGATTTCGGCTTCGCTCGGCTCCTTGAGTCGCGGATCTCCTTGGATCTCTTGCTCCGATGAAGTCCGGCGTCGCTTTCTAAAGGATCGAAGGCTTCAAGCTTGATGTGGTACTCGGAATTCTTGATCTTGGTTTTGGATTTGGAATTAGGGTTAGGGTTTTGAGACACAAGTTGTGTCACTCAAGTTGTGGGTGGAAGATGAAGGATAAATTCTTGAACAACCACAACCCTAGATCTAGGTTCCCTTTTATAAGCCTCATAACCCTAGATCTAGGATTTCAAATTTCAAATTTCCCTCTAAAAGTTTGTTAAAGAGAGCCTTCTAAAAATAGTTTGTTAGGTCGAGCCTTCTAGATGAAGCCACGTGAAGTTTCTCAAGAGTTCTGGAAGCTTGGCCGTTAGAAATAAGCACATAGGGAAAATTTCCTTTGCTGATGACGTCATCATGCCGCGGATCCGCGGTGCAAGCCGGCTCCCGCCGCGGATCCGCGACTCTTTTGAAGCCTTGGGGCTTGATCTTTTCTGGTGTTTCTTGGGCTGATATTTGGGCCTTTATAAAATATATGAAATCTCATTTGGCTTTCTGTATCACTACCAGATCTCAAATCTTGGAGTTGGTGTATTTTTAACAGCACCTTTCATTGATTTGTCTTCTTCTCCTGGAATTTCCTGCACAGACTTCGAAATAAGTGTTGCGCTATACAAGGATGATGCGATGCCATGATAAACACTCAATTTCCCTCATAAATGTCGGTTTTAATATATAACACATGTTATTTGGTATTTTACAGATGTTTTGCTAATATGTGCTATATTAATACTGAACACCTCTAGATGAGTGCAAATGGTAGGGAAATTGATGTGTTAAAAATGCAGTATTTTCGACTGATCAAATTCCCCCAAACTTATTTTCGGTCGTCTCGAGCGAACTGTTTTATTAAAAAGAGAAGGAGAAAATAAAGAAAGAGAAAAACTAACTAGCACACTTTCGTAGGCAACACGATTGCACTGAGCACGTGCAACAAACCTTTAAACCTCTAGGTGTCCCTAGTAGGAGGAGTGTTGTCTCCTGAGGATTTTCAGCGGATTGCACCCAAAAAATCCAATAATAAAAGGAAGACCGTGAATATTACATTTAAAGAAAAGAATTGTAAAAGAAAGACTTTGAAAATTAGGGTTTCCAACTATGCTGGCTTTTCGGTTGTCATGAGCCCTATCTTAATAGTCATGAAAAAATGTTAGAAATCACATCATCCCTCAATAAAACATCGTCTTTATTCTTCATTCCTATCTTTCTTCCAAACATCGATCATATAACCCTACGTGTGTGTATTGAACATCCCTACACCCGGAGAATTCAATTCAAGCTATCATACTCTTGTCCATCCACCTCAGTACTTTTTAATTAATGAATATTTAGATGAATTTGCTCACACACTTTCATGCGACCGTTAATACTTCTTGAGGTACTAATCGACCGATTAGTCATGTGCTTTCTTATTTGGTGTTTTTCCTCGTCTTGCACCACCTAAGGCTTAGCAGTGACTCCCAGACCAGTTGGCCTTAGGGCACTAGGTGAAGAGGCACCCTCGCTATATTTTTTTATTGTTGCCTTGGCGATAACAAAACCAGTGTCCATATCTCTCACTATTTTATATTTTATTCATTTTTTTATTTCTTTCATACTTTGGCTTTTAGACAAGAGCATTTCAAGGTATCCTCTACTATCTCGAGTTTCAAAACGTGTGTAAGTGCGAATAGCAGGGTATCAACGTTCAAAATGTTTGGCTTCCAGTATAGGAACTATTTTTCAGACTTAATTTTATCCTCAGATTAGTGACTTCCTTCATCTTACTAACCCTTGGGACAACGGCTCATAACTACTTATTACTAGTTCGTATAAGAAAACTTCTAATTTTCTTGGTTTTCTTAAATTTTTCTAATCTCATGGATATAATTTTTCACTATCTAATCTTTTATTATCTTATTTATGTACAAAAATATTTTATTTTTTTGAAATTTTTTTAAATTTTTATAGGTTTTTTTTAGAAAATGTTTTGTGCTTATGCAAATGATATGCAAATGATGCAAAAATAAACACAAACCTCCCCCAAACTTGTTTTCAACAGTGTCCTCACTGTTGCCAACCGCTATATCTACAAAACCTGTAAGCCTAGGAGGAATTTATTAGTGGGGGCAAAATATATAAGTGAAGATCCTCCCCAAACTTATTCTTTTCACTCACCTCCATTCAAAAAGATGATGCAGTAATTTACAGGACATGGAGGTGAGACGGGGGAATTTTAATTAAGATAAAATGGCTCCTGTAAGAACAGGAGCTCCTCCGTGGGGTCAATAAAAAAATACGGCTTTAGTCTATGTCCATTCACTTTGAAAAATGTGCCGTTTTTAACATTTTCTACCTCTACTGCCTCGTGCGGGTATACAGACCGCACAACAAAAGGTCCCTTCCACCGAGATCGAAGCTTACTCGCGTGAAGGTGTAGTCGTGAATCATAAAGTAGGACATGCTGACCAGGTGTAAATGTTTTCCTCAAAATGTTTTTATCATGAAAAACCTTGGTCCTATTCTTTACGATTACAGCATTATCATAAGCTTCATCGCGGAGTTCGCTTAGTTCATTTAATTGCAGCTTCTGAAAGTTGTAGGCTTGGTTTAAGTCAAAGTTGATTTCTTTAATAGCCCATAATGCTTTATGCTCAATCTCGACTGGCAAGTGGCATGCCTTCCCAAACACTAACCTATATGGAGACATCCCTAGATCGGTTTTAAATGCAGTTCGGAATGCCCAAAGAGCATCCGTCAATTTGGTCGACCAATCTTTTCTATTCTTCGCAACAGTTTTCTCCAGGATTTGTTTGATCTGTCAATTCGAAATCTCAGCCTGCCCGCTCGTTTGAGGATGATAGGGTGTAGAAAGTCTGTGGTTGATTGCGTATTTCTGTATCAGAGTCTCGAAAGACCTGTTGCAGAAATATGTCCCGTTATCGCTAATGATAGCGCATGGGTGTCCAAATCGCGAAAAGATGTTTTCTTTTAAGAACTTAATGACAACCTTTTTGTCATTAGTGCGACATGGAATGGCTTCAACCCACTTTGAGACGTAATCAACCGCAAGCAGTATGTACAAATTCCCAAAGGAGTTGGGAAAGGGACCCATAAAGTCAATACCCCAAATATCGAAAATTTCAACCACTAAGATGGGTTGCTGAGGCATCTCATTTCTCCGGGAAATCCTACCCGTGTGTTGACACTGTGTACAGGTTTTGCAATGCTCAAAAGCGTCCTTGAACAAGGTCGGCCAATAAAAACCGCATTGCAAAACCTTCTCCGCCGTCTTTTTAGGACCTAAGTGACCCCCACAGGCCTGATCATGACTAAAAGATAGAACACTCTTGAACTCCTCATTCGGGACACACCAGCGAATGATCTGATCAGGACAATACTTAAACAGATGTGGTTCATCCCAGTAAAAGTGTTTTACTTGGGATAGAAAACGATGTTTGTCCTGTTTTGACCAATCGCTGGGTATCAGTCCCGTGGTAAGATAGTTCACAATATCCCTGAACCAAGGTTCATTGGATATGCTCAAGAGTTGTTCGTCCGGAAACGAATCATTGATCGACAGGGTCACAGGTGAAGAAGAGATGCGTGAAAGATGGTCAGGTACAACGTTTTCACATCCTTTCTTATCCTTGATAACAAGATCAAATTCTTGTAATAGAAGGATCCAACGTATTAGCCTACCTTTTGCATCTTTCTTCGCCAATAGATGTTTCAAGACGGAATGGTCAGTGTAAACAACTATTGATGAGCCAATCAAGTAAGGCCTGAATTTTTCTAATGCAAATACAATCACCAAAAGTTCTTTTTCGGTAGTTGTATAGTTAATTTGAGCATCGATCAGGGTCTTACTCGCATAATAGATCACGTGTGGCATCTTTTAAATGTACTGTCCTGAGACTGCACCAACTGCAAAATCTGATGCATCATACATAAGCTCAAAGGTGTAGTCCCAATCTGGAGACGATAGAACAGGGGCTGTAGTGAGGGAGTGTTTGAGTGAGTCGAATGCTGCCTCACAATCCGAGTCAAAGTGGAAGGTCGTATCCTTGGCCAAGAGAAGAGTCAAAGGTCTAGCAATTTTGCTAAAATCATTAATGAATCTCTTGTAAAAGCCCGCATGGCCAAGAAATGATCGGATATCCTTGACGCTTTTGGGATGAGGAAGGTTTTGAATGACATCTATCTTAGCTCTGTCAACCTCAATGCCTTTTCGTGAAATAACATGTCCAAGCACAATTCGCTCTTGGACCATGAAATGGCATTTTTCCCAATTCAAGGTTAAGTTCTTCTCTTTGCAACGAGTAAGAACTGCGTCAAGATTCAATAGGCAGTCAGAAAAAGAGTCTTTGAAAATCGAGAAATCGTCCATGAAAATCTCCAAAAAAATTCTCGACCATGTCAGAGAATATCCCCATCATACACCGCTGAAATGTAGCGGGAGCATTGCATAACCCAAAAGGCATGCGTCTATAAGCAAAGGTACCAAAAGGATAAGTAAATGTGGTTTTATCTTGATCTTTTTTGGCAATGGGGACCTGATTATAGCCAGAGTATCCGTCCATAAAGCAATAATACTCACGTCCAGCTAAGCGTTCCAGCATCTGATCAATGAAACGTAGAGGAAAGTGGTCTTTCCTCGTAGCAGCATTGAGTTTTCTGTAATCAATACATACACGCCACCTAGTTTGGGCGTGTGTCTGAATTAACTCATTTGCCTCATTGGTAATAACAGTGATGCCAGATTTCTTAGGGACGACATGGATTGGACTCACCCATTGGCTATCGGAGATTGGGTATATAATACCATTATCAAGGCATTTGACGATCTCTTTCATCACCGCTTCCTTCATGACGGGGTTCAACCGTTTCTGTGGTTCTCGGGTTGGTCTGGCATCATCCATCAAGTGTATATGATGTTCTACAATCAAGGGACTAATCCCTTTGATGTCTGCCATGGTCCAACCAAACGCCTCCCTATTAGATCTCAATACCGATAAAAGTGCATTCTCCTGCTCTGATGCTAGAGAAGCGGATATGATAACTGGTAAAGACTCATTCTCACCTAAATATGCATATTTAAGATGAGAAGGTAAAATTTTGAGATCTAATGCTGGCGGAGAAATAGAAGGTGGGATCATCGACTGAATTTCGGAATCACAAAGAAGCTCATAGCCTGTAAAAGATACAGACTCGGATGGTGATGAGTCAGGAGTGTCGGACTCAAGCGTGGAAATGGTGTCCTCACTAAGATAGTGTGCAAGATCAAACAATGATGTGGTAGTGTCGTCGAGATCTTCAAAGCAATGTTCCTCAACTCCGCAACTTTCGGGAGCAATCTCATGGACAGAGCACACATCAAGGATATGAGCAGAGGGTTCTGATGGTTGACTTCCAATTTTGTAGATGTTCAGTTCAATGGTCATATTTCCAAATGATAAGTTCATTGAACCATTTCTACAGTTAAAGACAGCATTGGAAGTGGCAAGGAATGGTCGACCCAAAATCACCGGAATTTGGCTCCGGGGGTTCGCTACAGGATGTGTATCGAGAACAATGAAGTCCACAGGGAATACAAATTCCCCGACATTTATCAACACATCCTCTAGTTCACCTCTAGGTTTGGTGATTGAACGGTCTGCCATTTGGAGAGTGCAGTGAGCTGGTTTCAACTCTCCAATCCCTAGCTGCTCATAGACAGAATATGGAAGTAAGTTTACACTTGCGCCAAGGGCTAAAAGAGCACGGTTGATGTTTTTACCCCCAATAGAAATCGATATCGTAGGACATCCTGGGTCCTTACGTTTCTTTGGTAGCTGTGGGATAAAAGCAGTGCTAATATTATTAGACATGAAGACCTTCTTCGGCACTTGAGTCTTCCTCTTCCTAGTGCACAAGTCTTTAAGGATTTTCGCATAAGCGGGGACTTGTTGAATAGCATCTAGGAGAGGGATGTTGATGTTAACCTGTTTGAACATTTCCATAATTTTCTCCATATGTGGACTTGATTTGTTACCCCTTAACCGATTCGGGTAAGGAGTTTTAGCAATAAGCGCTGGGTCCATCATAGGAGAAGGAAGTGGGGGTAGACGTTGTTAGTTGTATGTATGCCCTAGAGGCCAGTATTGTACAGATGATGTATATTATATTGGATGCTTGGACATATATAGAGATGACTTTCTTGCTCGACATGATAGTATGCTATCTGGTTGCTATTTATCTTAACATGTACACTAGTCTCTTTATACTGTCTTATAGTTACATGTTGGTAAAGCCCTTAGGATTTGTACTTGACTACCTGGACTATGATGCAGATCATACTAGTGGGGACATGGTAGTCCATAAGTACATCCTTCAAGGTCCCTAGTCGTGGGTGTATCGAGACGGGGCATCGATATACCAGAGTAGACTAGCGTATACGCTTCTCGACCCATGTGATGGGCGATGGATGATCCCATATCCATTGGTGTTTGACATCAGAGATGGTATACGGGTGCTCAGTGGAGACTGAGTACACTGGACGGACTCGCCGAGAACTCCCAGATGGTATTATACCTCACGTCAGATGGCAGTTCTTAGGTGACACTTGTACAGGTTAGTCTGTAGACCCGAGATCGTCATAGAGTCTTGTGTGATTCCCACTGTGCTTTGATCTCCACCTTACCACGTCCATGAGGGCGTGCAAAACGGTGGTCTTTGGGCACAGTCCCGAGTCACATGGAGGCAATGAGCGATAGGAGGGGTTTCGTCTCTCCCGGTATTGGGGGTTGATGTTGCGCTGTGCTCGATTGGCCGTAACAGGGAAGTCTCTGGCCAGGGCTGATCAGAGATTTGCTGGTAAGTGTTACCAGTAGTTTCTCGACCCGTTACGAGCCTCACATCAACACGACTTATCGGGTTATTGGGGTCTGACGTATACCACCCCTAGACTTGATATGCGACATATCAGACGAAGAGACCGGACTGTATGGTAAGTGTTACTGGTCGGATTCGCAGGAGTGTGAGCGGGCTAGCTCGTCGATCTTCTGATCGCTCAATACCCGGGTGGCCGTTACGTTTAGCAGACCGCTTGCGGCTTGTGGGTGCTTGATATGATCATCATCTGCTACCGGCGTATTGACGAGTCTTTAGAGTCCTACACAGAGGTTTCCTGGCTCAAGCGAAACGAAATAGGAGAGCATATGAGATATGTGCAGGACCGAGAATAATGCGTGTATGTGATACCGCATTTCATTCTCGCGATATATGTTTCGATTGGTTATATTCGATATGACCTAGTTATCGAATCATTGATTCGATAAATCGATACATTAGATTCTAGTCGGTTATGTGCGACATGACCGGATCATTGAATCAAATGTTGATTTAATGATTTAATGCATAATTATATATTTGATATATTGCATTGCATTAACTAGTATTGGTTCACTTTAAACGGATTTTTCTCACTTGATGCACATTGTATATGTGATATGCTTTAGTGCACTACTTTGTATCATGTTTGATGATACTTGATCATATAGTTAAGTTTATAGAATTAATCCATGGTTAATTTGATAATTAGGGTTTTGCATATTCATTTAATTATTTATTTGTTTATTTATTTATTTGAAATGAGATAAGATAAGAATGGTGGCTCTTTTTGTTTTAAGTTGAAGCTTCATGAAGCTTTGACTTTGCTAACCATCCTTATCTTCATGCTTAACCCTAACCCATCCAATTGACCATGGTTAATTCTCTACACTTAACCCTAGTTCAAGTTATGATAAGTATTTGATTTAAATTTATTTTTAACATAAGACTTATCATATTCTTTTCTTGAGCTCATCTTCTTCTTCTTCTTCAAGCTTGCTACAACAATGGCAACTTGAGATCTAGTGAGATAAATCCAATTCTAAAGTGAACCCACCTCCTATTTCTTCACCCTCTACCTCTTGCCAAGTTGTTTTGGGTGTTTACTTCACAAGTTTCACAAGTTTGTGAAGTCGGAGCTTGAGTTTGTGCAACCTCGACGTAGATCGTCTTTGACACGAAGCCGACGACCTATTCCGCACGTTTCTCCAATGAAGCCATCACGAGAGTTCAAGCTTCAAGATGGACAGCGAGAGGACGCCCTTGCGGAGCTGTGGAGGTGGATATCCGGATCTACAAAGGTTGTAATTTACGTATCCCAGTAGTTAACTGTTAACTAGTTAGTTTTTTCGCCTAAACATCTAGCAAACGATCCGTAGTCGGGTCTCTCGGCACCGTTAAAATTTTAATATGGCATGTTCGATGCCTTGTGTGACCTCATATGGGTGCCTAGGAACCTTTCAGTGGTATCAGAGCCTAGCTAGAGCCTTAGGCGAAGTCCAGACGGAATTTGAAACCGGAACGAACCCGAAACCAACTCCAAAATGTGCTCTCTGTACTTTTTCTAAAAACAGTGATTTTTCAGTATTAAAAATATGCAGAAAAACCAGCAGAGAAATATAAGAATTTCGGCACAAAATTTTTTTTGATGAACAGTACACATTGGCGTGGATCCGCGGCATAAAGAAGGATAATGCGGCGGATAAGCGGCACAATTGTGACGTCATCATCCAATTTTTGCACAGTAATTCATTGTTTTCTGTGCTGACTTCTCTGGTTATTTTTAAAATTTATTCAAGTGTTGAATAATCTGGGATGTTTTGGAGCTTTGATGATTCGATCGGGTTTATCAAATTTTGTCTGTGTGGCTTTCCGGATAAATTTTAGAATATGTTAAAAAGTTCGACCGGATATAAATACCCAACTTTTCCCCTGTCGGGAAATTTCCAAGTGTTGGATTTTTCCGTAGTTTAACGACGTTCTAAGTAGTGCAAGTAACGCGATGGTCCCTCTAGAAGACAACAAACCTTAACTCGATTATGTGACCGTCTTGAACTGCCCTTTGAACCTTCGGGTTTGGGGCAGTACGGCGTGCCACATGTGAGGCGTTGGCTTGACCCTTCTACGGCTGGACCGTTGGTACTGAGGTACGAACTGAATGTTGTTAGACAAGTTTCATGTGTTGATCTGTATCGGGAAAACTTGGGTGTTAGAATGTTCGATCGGAAAGTTTAACATTTTCTATTTATCTGGAATGGGATACAATAATTGGAATTCACAATAGTTATGAGATAACTGAATGAATGTTATAAATCTAGCAATTTAGTCCCATATGATATTGAAAAGAGTTTTCGATAATGAGACTAAAATGCGGGATTTATATCTGTTAGGCATGCGATGTCTAAAGAAGTTGCGGATTCCAATTGTTGTAGTTTTACACTTTCTTTTCTGTGACCGTAAGTGTAGTATGCAGATATCGCCGGTTTCGTTGCTATACGTCAACGACAATTGGGGTATGCATACTTACTTACGTTGATGACATGTGATGTTATGTGTTGCTGGATATGTTATATTGGATCGTCGTGTTCGAATAGACGGGGGTTTTTATGTGAGATGAGTGTTTTTCATTTTCATTCATGTAAAAACTTGTATGTAATATTCTTTTATTTGGGGCACTTCCAGGTAGCGGAAGCTGTCACCCTTTGTATATTATTTACTTTTCCGCATTAGGATAGACCCAAGGAGGGGAGCACAAGTAACCGGGTTCTGGGGTCCAGTAGGAGACCAACTCGAGGAGTCGAGTCCGGGTCTCCTAACCCTAGAATTGGCAGGGTTGCTTGCCGCTCTCGTAGGGGTCTAGGGGTGTGGGATTGGCTATTCATCACGACCGTGGAATCCGTGTTTTATACTGGCTCGTATTGAAAACACGGACGTCCTAGTATATCCAATATTTCATATGTTTATTCTGCTGCGATATCTGTGATGTGACTCTGTGATGGATATAGTATATAGTATATATGATATATTATATAGACGTTACTTATGTTTTACACCCGCGCTAGCCCTGCCCCGCTCTGTCGTTAGTTACCTAACCTAACGGTGCATGAGGGGACATCGAGGCGAATGCGGATGGCATAAGTGTACGTCATATCTATCTGTGATGTTTAGGTATTTAAATGATGGGACTTCATTAATGTGATTAATGAAAGAAAAGAAACCTATGATGTTGTAGAATCAGATTTTAAAATAAAACAGGTAGCTACAGTTCTTGCTTTGCACAGCGGTATATATGATATACCCTGCACCTTATTCGATGAGGAAAGGACCGAGATCCCTTCACCGGGAGTGACTCCTTTAGCAATAACTGGCAGATGCTACACACTCGGTTTGCTTTTGACTGCTTTTGGGTTTTTGCTTTGCACAGCGATATATATGATATATCCCGCACCTCATTCGACGAGGAAAGGACCGAGATCCCTTCACCGGGAGTGATTCCTTTAGCAAAACTAGAAAAGCCTCAAAATCACTCCATTTCAAAACTTCATTTGATTCTACAACGATATCAAGTTCATTACGCTCATGGTTTTATGAAAACCTGCGTAGCCCTCCGTCATTTCAGATAAATCCTACTTAGTATTCGTGCTACGTTTGTTGACCTCCGTCAAGGCGTAGTGTGCGGTAGCTAACTAGTATTTGTCTGCTTATGCATATGATGCAGATTGGATTAGGGTAGTCGTACGACCTTGTTGACCTCCATCAAGGGTCGTGCGGGTGGGTTTGATTCAATCAAGAAATGACGGGTTGAACTTGACTTGCACCCTGTGGTTTGTTCACCTCCGTCAAGGTCATAGGATGCTTGGGGCAAAATATTATCGGGAATTTCAAGTGTTGAAATTTGCAATGAGATTGCATACCTTCTATGAGATAGTTGGATCCCGATACCCGCTGCGAGTAAGAGTTACTCCTGGGAGAGTTTTACACATTACAATTAGCCGATCAAGTAGGTGTCTAGAAAGGTGTTAACGAGGTTACGCCTCTGGGAAAACGAGGTTTACAGTAATTAGGTTCGTGCGAAAGCACGGGGGACCTCCCTCAAAGTACCGACACTGGCCTGGCTGAAAGATTGGCGAACTTGTAGTGTGTAATTAATCCCGGCTAGTCTTTCCTTTTAGGGTTTGGAGGAAGATTTGATAAAAAGCAGTGGGAGCCATCCCGATTAGATAAGATAATAACCAATCTGATCTTGCACGAGCTTACGCTAAAGTGTTTTCTTCTCTCTCTCTCCAGGTAGCGACCATTTCATGCCCTAATCAAGATAATAATATGGATGTATTGACCGAACCCGCATGTTATACTGTGCTGGGGAACGTTGGTTCCGTTCTTTCCTATAAGAGTTATAGGACTGAACAGGATATAGGGGAATACCAGGATTCCCATGCCACCCGAATGAAGAAAGTACATGATGATGCATTTTCTTCGGGTGTGTTCGTTACTGAGAACTGTTTCTCCATTTTCTCTACGTCCTGGGTATTGGATACCGGATCAGGATCCCATATATGTAATCAGTTACATGGGCTTAGGAAAGGTAGAGAACTTGGAGAAGGTGATAAAGACATTAGAGTTGGAAATGGTGCAATTGTTGCAGCTAAGACTGTCGGAGAATATCACCTTGTATTACCAACTGGTAATACATTGGTTCTGAACGAATGCTATTACATGCCGAACCTGATATGCAACATTATATCGGTTTCTTTATTGAGTAAAGAGGGATATAATTTTGTATTGCAGGACAATGTTATGAACATTTTCCGTGACCAAAAGTTGGTTGGATCAGGCACGTTGTGCAATGGCATTTATGTTCTAAATAAATCAACAGTTCTGAGCATAACAAACACACACAAGAGGAAGAGTTCTGAACTCAACGAATCCTTCTTGTGGCATTGTAGACTGGGTCACATCAATGCGACACGACTAGCTAAGTTGCATAAGAATGGATATTTAAATCCGTTTGAATTTTCATCCTATGACACTTGCCAGTCATGTCTCAAAGGCAAGATGACCAAGACTCCGTTTACGGGACATGGAGAAAGAGTTACCGAACTCTTAGGACTAATACATAGTGATGTATGCGGTCCCATGTCTACACATGCCAGGGATGGTTCTTCATACTTCATTACATTCACTGACGATCTCTCTAGGTTCGGGTATGTGTTCCTGATGAAACACAAATCGGAAGCTTTTGAGAAATTTAGGGAATATAAACAAGAAGTTGAGAACCAAACCGGAAAAAGTATTAAAATCCTACGATCTGATCGAGGAGGAGAATACTTGAGCATTGAATTCCTGGACTTCCTAAAAGAGAATGGGATTCTCTCTCAGCTAACTCCTCCATATACACCACAGCACAACGGTGTATCGGAGCGGAGAAACCGCACCCTATTAGATATGGTGCGCTCTATGATGAGTGTAGCTGAGTTGCCTATTTCCTTCTGGGGATATGCACTGGAAACAGCAGCATACCTACTGAACAGGGTTCCCACCAAATCTGTGCCTACCACACCATATGAGATATGGGAAGGGAAGAGACCATATCTTAATTTTATAAAGATATGGGGTTGCCCGGCCTATGTCAAAAGACAAAAACCGGAAAAACTCGAGGCAAGATCTGTTTTGTGTAAGTTTGTTGGATATCCCAAACATTCGCGAGGGTATATCTTCTACCACAGTGAGGAACAAAGAGTATTTGTTGCTCAACATGCCACCTTTTTAGAAAAGGAATTTCTTGCAAAAGAAATTAGTGGCTCTGAGGTAGAACTGGAAGAGGTTCCAGCTGAACAAAACACAACAGAAGATTTAGTGGAACCAGAGCATTCAGTAGTTTCCGACGAACCTCAGCCTCTCCGCCGATCTGGTAGGGTTTCTCGTCCACCTGAGAGATACTACGGTTTTCTCATTGATGGTGGAAGCGAGGATTGCATCATGGAGGATGATGACCCAACTAGCTTCGAGTGGGGACTCAGTGAAATGGCTGGATGCTATGCGGTCCGAGATGGATTCCATGTACACCAACAAAGTATGGACTTTGGAAGTTGCTCCTGAAGGGGTAAAACCCATTGGGAGCAAGTGGATCTTCAAGAAGAAACTTGGTGTAGATGGGAAAGTGGAGACTTTCAAAGCTAGACTTGTAGCAAAGGGTTTTCGTCAAAGACCAGGTGTGGACTATGACGAAACCTTTTCTCCAGTGGCTATGCTTAAATCCATCCGAATCATGCTTGCCATTGCTGCCTTTCATGACTACGAAATCTGGCAAATGGATGTTAAGACCGCATTTCTAAATGGTGATTTAGAAGAGTGCGTGTACATGACTCAGCCAGAGGGCTTCGTAGACAGTGGGAGCAGCGGGAAGGTGTGCAAGCTGCTTAAATCCATTTATGGATTAAAGCAAGCATCGCGGAGTTGGAACATCTGCTTTGACGTCGTTATCAAAGAGTTTGATTTCGTCAAAAATCCAGATGAACCTTCTGTCTACAAGAAGGTGGCAGAGAGTAAGGTTGTCTTCCTCGTATTGTACGTGGACGACATACTCTTGATAGGAAATGATATTCCTATGCTGCAATCGGTCAAGCTCTTCTTATCACAAAGATTCTCAATGAAAGATCTTGGTGATGCCTCCTGCATATTGGGAATTAGGATCTATAGAGATAGATCCAAACGGATTTTGGGATTGTCCCAATCCAGGTACATTGACACCATACTAAAGAGGTTTAGTATGGAAGAGTCCAAGCGTGGGAACTTGCCCACGATCTCTGGTGTCACTCTCTCCAAAGAGATGTCTCCTAAGACTGATTTGGAGAGAGCTCGCATGCAAGGGATACCCTATGCTTCGGCAGTAGGCTCTATCATGTATGCGATGCTATGTACCAGACCCGATGTAGCATACTCACTAAGTGTAGTGAGCAGGTATCAAGCTGATCCTGGAGAGAGTCACTGGACAGCTGTGAAGAGCATTCTCAAGTACTTGCGAAGGACTAGAGATATGTTCTTGGTGTATGGTAACGGAGAACTCCAAGTGGAGTCCTTTACCGATTCGAGCTTCCAGAGTGATAAGGACGACTCTAAGTCGCAGTCGGGTTTTGTCTTTACCCTTTACGGAGGGGCGGTTAGCTGGAAGAGTTCCAAGCAGGAAACCGTGGCAGACTCGACGATGGAGGCTGAATACATCGCTGCCAACGATGCTGCTAAAGAAGCTGTCTGGATCAAGAAGTTCATTACTGAACTTGGAGTGGTTCCATCCATTGAGCGTCCAATACCTTTGTATTGCGATAACAATGGAGCGGTGGCTTTGGCCAAGGAACCCAGGTCCCATCAGCGGTCCAGGCATATTCTGAGGCGGTATCACCTGATCCGGGAGATAGTTGATCGCCGGGAGATCGAGGTCAGGAGGGTTGACACGAAGAACAACACGGCGGATCCACTCACGAAGGCCATTCCCCAGATACAGTTTGAGAGACTCTTCGGGATGCTCGGTATGAGATACTACAGCAGCTGGCCCTAGTGCAAGTGGGAGATTGTTAGTTGTATGTATGCCCTAGAGGCCAGTATTGTACAGATGATGTATATTATATTGGATGCTTGGACATATATAGAGATGACTTTCTTGCTCGACATGATAGTATGCTATCTGGTTGCTATTTATCTTAACATGTACACTAGTCTCTTTATACTGTCTTATAGTTACATGTTGGTAAAGCCCTTAGGATTTGTACTTGACTACCTGGACTATGATGCAGATCATACTAGTGGGGACATGGTAGTCCATAAGTACATCCTTCAAGGTCCCTAGTCGTGGGTGTATCGAGACGGGGCATCGATATACCAGAGTAGACTAGCGTATACGCTTCTCGACCCATGTGATGGGCGATGGATGATCCCATATCCATTGGTGTTTGACATCAGAGATGGTATACGGGTGCTCAGTGGAGACTGAGTACACTGGACGGACTCGCCGAGAACTCCCAGATGGTATTATACCTCACGTCAGATGGCAGTTCTCAGGTGACACTTGTACAGGTTAGTCTGTAGACCCGAGATCGTCATAGAGTCTTGTGTGATTCCCACTGTGCTTTGATCTCCACCTTACCACGTCCATGAGAGCGTGCAAAACGGTGGTCTTTGGGCACAGTCCCGAGTCACATGGAGGCAATGAGCGATAGGAGGGGTTTCGTCTCTCCCGGTATTGGGGGTTGATGTTGCGCTGTGCTCGATTGGCCGTAACAGGGAAGTCCCTGGCCAGGGCTGATCAGAGATTTGCTGGTAAGTGTTACCAGTAGTTTCTCGACCCGTTACGAGCCTCACATCAACACGACTTATCGGGTTATTGGGGTCTGACGTATACCACCCCTAGACTTGATATGCGACATATCAGACGAAGAGACCGGACTGTATGGTAAGTGTTACTGGTCGGATTCGCAGGAGTGTGAGCGGGCTAGCTCGTCGATCTTCTGATCGCTCAATACCCGGGTGGCCGTTACGTTTAGCAGACCGCTTGCGGCTTGTGGGTGCTTGATATGATCATCATCTGCTACCGGCGTATTGACGAGTCTTTAGAGTCCTACACAGAGGTTTCCTGGCTCAAGCGAAACGAAATAGGAGCGCATATGAGATATGTGCAGGACCGAGAATAATGCGTGTATGTGATACCGCATTTCATTCTCGCGATATATGTTTCGATTGGTTATATTCGATATGACCTAGTTATCGAATCATTGATTCGATAAATCGATACATTAGATTCTAGTCGGTTATGTGCGACATGACCGGATCATTGAATCAAATGTTGATTTAATGATTTAATGCATAATTATATATTTGATATATTGCATTGCATTAACTAGTATTGGTTCACTTTAAACGGATTTTTCTCACTTGATGCACATTGTATATGTGATATGCTTTAGTGCACTACTTTGTATCATGTTTGATGATACTTGATCATATAGTTAAGTTTATAGAATTAATCCATGGTTAATTTGATAATTAGGGTTTTGCATATTCATTTAATTATTTATTTGTTTATTTATTTATTTGAAATGAGATAAGATAAGAATGGTGGCTCTTTTTGTTTTAAGTTGAAGCTTCATGAAGCTTTGACTTTGCTAACCATCCTTATCTTCATGCTTAACCCTAACCCATCCAATTGACCATGGTTAATTCTCTACACTTAACCCTAGTTCAAGTTATGATAAGTATTTGATTTAAATTTATTTTTAACATAAGACTTATCATATTCTTTTCTTGAGCTCATCTTCTTCTTCTTCTTCAAGCTTGCTACAACAATGGCAACTTGAGATCTAGTGAGATAAATCCAATTCTAAAGTGAACCCACCTCCTATTTCTTCACCCTCTACCTCTTGCCAAGTTGTTTTGGGTGTTTACTTCACAAGTTTCACAAGTTTGTGAAGTCGGAGCTTGAGTTTGTGCAACCTCGACGTAGATCGTCTTTGACACGAAGCCGACGACCTATTCCGCATGTTTCTCCGATGAAGCCGTCACGAGAGTTCAAGCTTCAAGATGGACAGCGAGAGGACGCCCTTGCGGAGCCGTGGAGGTGGATATCCGGATCTACAAAGGTTGTAATTTCCGTATCCCAGTAGTTAACTGTTAACTAGTTAGTTTTTTCGCCTAAACATCTAGCAAACGATCCGTAGTCGGGTCTCTCGGCACCGTTAAAATTTTAATATGGCATGTTCGATGCCTTGTGTGACCTCATATGGGTGCCTAGGAACCTTTCAGACGTGATCCCAAAAGAGGAGTGGGGATCGTCTGTGGAGAACTAGAAGAGCTGTGCTGAGGTGTCGAGCTTAGTGGGAAACGGAGAATAGGCTCATGAGAAGGCGGTGGGGTAGAAGAACAAGGATCAGAAGTAGAAGTGTGTGTGTGAGGAAAGGTTTCAGCCGGGGTGTTATCAATACGATTTTCAATATCATCAATTTCTTCCCCAACATGGTTATTCAGCACTCTTCCTGATCTCAACGTTGTGACGGCATTTACATTGTAATGCCCAGGATTCGGTAGGGGTTGAGACAGAAGTTTCCCTTTTTCTCTCGCACTCATTTCAGCTTTAAGTCGTGCAATTTCTGCTTCCATCGCTCTAATACTCTCAGCTTGGGACTCTGAGTTTTTCTTTATCTCACTGACGGAAGACCTAACTTCAGCCGACACTTCCATGAAATTTGACAAGAGTGACTTCATGGTTTGTGTAAATTGAGAGAACTCGTCAGAACAGGTCAACTGCATAGGATTAGAAGGTGCAGGAGGGTTGACCTGGTTTTGAAAATTTTGTGATTGGTAGGGGTGCTGAGTGAGTTGAAGCGGTTTCTGTTGTGGTGGAAGAGCCCTTTGGAAATTATTTTGGCTTGGAACCGTGTTTTGATGTTGTTGTTGTTGGTTCCAAGAAAAATTCGGGTGATTCCTCCAACCTTGATTATACGTGGAAGAATATGGATCGTTTCTAGGTCTTTGAAATGCGGCATTGGTATGCTCTTGACCTTGAAACGGAGAATTTAATGGACATTCTTCCGTCAAATGAGAAGGATCAGAACAGCACCCACATACAGTTTTGGGGAGCGATATCGGATTTAGGGAGGCTGCTAAAAATTTGTGTTCCATAGCCTCGAGCTTCTTTTGCATTGCTGCCATTTCAGCTCGAACACCTATAGACACATCAATTTGGTGTACGCCACCCCTAGACGATGCTGGGTTCGACTCTCCCACTGTAAGGATTTTTCAGCGAACTCTTCTAAAAATTTCCAAGCTTCCCCATCATCCTTGGTCATAAAGGTTCCTTGACACACGTTTTCAAGGTTTTGTTTAGTGGTAGGGTTAAAGCCCTCATATATGATTCGGCAAAGGTCCCATCTCGGGATGCCATGATGTGGACATTGAACCAAAAGATCCTTGAAGCGTTCAAAGCATTTCGAGAATGGTTCAGTCGGAAGCTGGGTGAATTGATTTAGTTCGCTACGGACTCGAGCTGTCTTTTGCATAGGGTAGAATTTCTTAAGGAATGCTGCAACGAATTCTTCCCAATTCGTAATGGAATGTGCGGTAGTGTTATACAGCCACTTCTCGGCTATATCGCACAAGGTAAATGGAAGAAGACGTAGACGCATAGCATCCACTGAAAGTTGTGATGTACCCATCATTGCGCATACATTTTCAAATTTTGTGATAAAGACGTATACGTCTTCAGACTCGAGACCGTGGAATTTGGGTAGAAGGTTGATGTATTGGGGTTTAATCTCAAAATTATCCCCGTTGGCTGGTGGAATGGATAAACAGGTCGAAAGAGAACCTCGCATAGGATAGCACCTATCTTGGAGAGAGATGCGGGGTGGATTCTGCGCACCTACGGACGGCGGCAGTGTAGTGGTAAAGAGGTTCGATGGAGACGGATCCATCGGTGTGGGTGTGGTGGTGGGTAAAGAAGAAGTAAATGTAGAAATACCGACTTCGGAGTAGATCGGGGGGACGCGGACTAAACGGGCACTAGAATCCCGTGTCCAGCCTATCTTGCACTAAAAAGGGTTAGTACAAGTAGCAGCGTGACTTATAATTAGGGGAATGAATGAATGCGGTGTTTGTTTTGAAAAATATACGGATTTTTGAAAAAATGATGCAATCACAACAAATGCAACAAGCAAAACCTTAAAATCTAGTGGTCACCTAGGTCAAATCTCTAGACCGCTCCTAACTGCCAAAAGACAAGTCGCAGAATAAATCCTCCACTGCCTCTTTGTCTCCCCTGTGGCCAGGTAAGTGCCAGGTAAGTGGGAGGTTCTCCACTACGTAAGTAGTGGGCCTGATTAAGTAACCACTAGCCTTCGACACACTTGCCTTAGACACCACAAAAGAAACGCGGATAAGCAATGAATTACCCACGGCCTTCTCTTGTCCTAAGTAAGCGCAACGGTCCTTAGAGTCATCTCTAGATATTTTTTAGTTAATGAGGGTTATGAGGATGCAAGTTTGTGATTTTTGGGGCTTAGGAAAGGTAATAAACTCCCCACCTAATCTGGATTTGGCCGTGCCCCTTAAATTCCGTATTAATATGCAAACAACCACAAAAAATCAAAACACGCGCAATTTTTTATTGCTTTTTGCGGCGCTGCGAATTTTGTAAAGAAACCTGCAGCAAATTGTTAATTGGAGCAGATAGAGGAGGAGATAAGAAAGTAAGAAAGCACCTGAGTGAATTTTGTACAGAGAAGACTCCACAAAGCCACAGAACTGCCGCAGGAGTCGCTTGATGCCGTGGAAACGCAGTGAGATGAACAGTTACCTGCACAAAAAATTCACAGAACGCTCCTGATCACTTCCTTAGCTCTCTGGAATGTTCCAAATATTTTTCCAATTGCACAGCAAGCTCCAGATTTCCTTGCAACAAACCACAACAAATCGTTTAGTGTTTTGCGCGAATTTTGATCTCAAAATGATGATGGAAAACGAACAAATTAGCACACGATCCCCGGCAACGGCGCCATTTGATTGATACGAATTTCCGGTGTGTCGTATTTGTAGAAAATTGTATAGAAATCACAACCAAAAATATTTTCACCGCAATCAATAACGGCGTCGAATGTAGCGAGTTAGTAAGTGCGGATCGTCCACAGGGAAAGTGAGATCCGTTCAATTTTCGAATTAGATGAGTCAAAAATTTAAAGAAAAGAAACGAAACAATTCATGATTGTAAAATTGAATTTCAAGAATTAGAAAAATCTAGATCTAAGAAAACATTAAAATCAAGAATTGAGATATGATAATTTCCAAACCAACAATCAAGATTCGAAGTGTGGCTCGTAGGAGTAGATCAGATCTATAGATGTGATAAGATCTAATGATTACATACTCTTATCCATTAACGAATTCATACTAGATCGATGACGATTTATCGAGGTTTAAGGATCTTGCGAAGAAACTAGGGATTCCTCATCTCATCCTTTGTCCTTTCGACGAATCTCATTCACAAGCTAGCTTCTAGTAAATCTAATGATCGATCGTTGATCTCTAGTTCCGAGCGAAAATAATCAAGAGAGCATCTCGCATCGAAACTAGATCGTGGATCATTCGATTTACAAGAATTTACAAACATTATAGGACTTAAGAATTGTAAAAGAGTCTAAATCATCATCATCTATCGATCGTCACAACTCCTACACGAGCGGAGTTTTACTCAAACATCATAATAACAAACACAATCACAAATTGAGATCGAATCATAATGCTTGAATTAAAAGATAAGCAAGATATAGAAATTTCACCTTTATTTATCGACAAATTCGCTACAACTCTCTTGAAATTTACAAAAGGAAGGAACTAGATCGTCGATTTCGGCTTCGCTCGGCTCCTTGAGTCGCGGATCTCCTTGGATCTCTTGCTCCGATGAAGTCCGGCGTTGCTTTCTAAAGGATCGAAGGCTTCAAGCTTGATGTGGTACTCGGAATTCTTGATCTTGGTTTTGGAATTAGAATTAGGGTTAGGGTTTTGAGGCACACGTTGTGTCACTCAACTTGTAGGTGGAAGATGAAGGATAAATTCTTGAACAGCTACAACCCTAGATCTAGGTTCCCTTTTATAAGCCTCATAACCCTAGATCTAGTATTTCAAATTTCAAATTTCTCTCCAAAAGTTTGTTAAAGAGAGCCTTCTAGAAATAGTTTGTTAGGCCGAGCCTTCTAGATGAAGCCACGTGGAGCTTCTCAAGAGTTCTGGAAGCTTGGCCGTTAGAAATAAGCACATGGGGAAAATTTCCTTTGTTGATGACATCATCATGCCGCGGATCCGCGGCGCAAGCCGGCTCCCGCCGCTGATCCGCGGCTCTTTTGAAGCCTTGGGGCTTGATCTTTTCTGGTGTTTCTTGGGCTGATATTTGGGCCTTTATAAAATATATGAAATCTCATTTGGCTTTCTGTATCACTACCAGATCTCAAATCTTGGAGTTGGTGTATTTTTAACAGCACCTTTCATTGATTTGGCTTCTTCTCCTGGAATTTCCTGCATAGACTTCGAAACAAGTGTTGCGTTATACAAGGATGATGCGATGCCATGATAAACACTCAATTTCCCTCATAAATATCGGTTTTAATATATAACACATGTTATTTGGTATTTTACAGATGTTTTGCTAATATGTGCTATATTAATACCGAACACCTCTAGATGAGGGCAAATGGTAGGGAAATTGATGTGTTAAAAATACAGTATTTTCGACTGATCAGATGCCAAAGAAATTCCATGTTCATGAAGTGTATACTTGAGGCTTCTTGAAATTGTAATGGCTTTAGCTTGAAGTTTTGAACAATTTTTCATGAAGAACTCATCACACTCCTTGTGATATTATGAAAGGATGCTAAAGTTTGAAATGAATGTGTAAGGGAAATGATATGATCAGTTTAAGAGTGATAAGGTCATAAGAATTATGATAGAAAAAATAAGGAGGAGGTGTATAGAAATCATGTAGAGAAAGGAAGAGGTGTATGCATGTGGTGTATGGTATGGTGTGATGGGTGTGAGGTTTCCTATAACCCAACATAAACCATACACTCTCTCATTTACAAATAAAATTCTTTTACAAATAAATACCTTCCACAATTAAATACCATAATCTTAATAAGACCATTTTATCATTATTTAAAATTCTAAAATAATATTTAAATTTTTTCTGAAATGTTACAATATCCCCTTTAAGAAAATTCAGTTCCCGAATTTAAAATCTAACTACATGTACCTTCAAAGAGATGGGAAAATTTCTTCTGCATCTCATCCTCGACTTCTCAGGTGACCTCATAATTCGTTTCACGCCACAACACCTTTACAAAAGGGAGTACTCTAGATCTTAGCTTCTTTACCTGCCGGTCGAGAATGGCCATCAGCTGCTCAGTGTAAGATAGATCACGCTCCAGCTGTATAGTCTGATGCTGAATAGCGTGAGAAGGATCATGAAGGTACTTACGGAGTATAAACACATGGAACACAGGGTGCACATCCAGAAAACTGGGCGGGAGCACTAAACGATATGCTACAATACCTACTCTTTCTAAAATCTCGAAGGGTCCAACATATCTGGGACTGAGCTTTCCTTTTTTCCTAAATCGCATCACACCCTTCATCAGAGAAACCCGGAGAAACACATGGTCACCCACAGCGAACTCAATCTTGCGGCGACGGCGATCAGCATAAGACTTTTTCCTTCTCTGGATGGTTCTCATCCTATCATGTATCAACTTGAACTTCTCGTTAGTCTCCTGAACCAAATGAAGCCCTAGAAAGCTGCTTTGGCTGAGCTCGGTCCAACAAACCGGCGATCGGTACTTTCTTCCATATAACGCCTCGAAACGTGCCATTTGAATCGTCTCCTGAAAGCTATTATTGTAGGAGAACTCAATCGCGGGCAAGTGACTATCGCAACTGCCACCCAAATCTAGCGCACAAGCTCGGAGTATATCCTCAAGTGTCTGAATAGTATGTTCTGACCGACCATCGGTCTATGGGTGGAAGGCAGTACTGAAACTCAAGCGAGTGCCTAAAGCATCTTGAAGCTTCTGCCAGAGACGACTGGTAAACTGTGTACCTCTATCGAAAACTATATAGGTTGGAACGCCGTGCAACCGTACAATCTCCTCAATGTAATTCTGGGCATGTTGAGCATATCCGAAAGTGGTCTTCACCGAAAGGAAGTAAGCTGCCTTCGTTAACCGATCCACAATCACCCAAATGAATTCATGCCTTCTACTAGATCTAGGTAGACCCGCAATGAAATCCATGTAGATCTGCTCCCATTTCCATTCTGGAACGGGTAAAGGCTGCAACTCTCCTGCCGGCCTCTAATGCTCGGCCTTGACTTGCTGACAAGTCAGGCATCTCGAAACAAAATCAAACACATCCTTTTTCATCCCTTTCCACCAGTACATGTCTCGTAAATCATGATACATCTTGGTAGACCCCGGATGAGCACTGTAAGCAGACTGATATGCCTCCTCTAAGATCTCGCACCTCAACCCATCAGAGTCGGACACAAACAAACGGGTTCTAAACCGCAACACTCCCTCGCTATCGATCACAAACTCAGAATCTCTCCCCTGCCAAATGCTCCATAAAATCAGATATACAGGCATCCTCGGACTATGTCTCTCTGATATGATCAAGCAAAAGCGAACGGGCATGAACATGAGCAAACTATCCACCTACGGATGTAAACTCGAATCGTATGCTACTGTCGCAGAAAATCTGCCAATTCACAGTCAACTGTCTCTGAACCATGCCCAAATGAGACAAGCTACCTCCAGGCTCCGGACTCAAAACATCTGCCCCTACATTCTCTTTTCCTGGATGATAAAGAATCTTACAATCATAGTGTTTCATAAGCTCCATCCAGCAATGTTACCTTAAGTTCAAATTCCGTTGCTGAAATATGTACTTCACACTCTTATGGTATGTAGAGATATGTACTTCAAACTCTTGTGGTCTATAGAGATCTTGTGTTCTATCCAATATATTTATTCTAGCAAGTATAATTATACACTAGGAATGTCATAGTACTCAATGTAAGTGTATAGCATGGAAATGCAGTTAAGTATCGCAATTAGAGTTTAAAAACCGATACGGAGTTTTATAAAACTTCTGGTTGTCGGGGGTGTTATACGCCATCGGTCCGAGTTCCCACTTATAGATGCCCCCCTACTCACCTAAAATCAACACGTGCTAAACGAAGCTCGCGAATGCTTTACCCTTCTTCGTCGCGTCAGACTTCTCTGTGACCGATCCTAAACATTAAATCAAGCACACTTGTAAGAATCGAAACACAAACGTTACTAAAATTCTAACGCACATAGACTAGGGCATATGATCGACATATTTTAACGCATGCTATCTATATCGAACTATCTCCGGCAATAATGAAAACTAAAACTCAAGTTTTTAAAACGTAAAACAACAAACTTTTATAGGATACATGCTCCAGATTTTTCTACAAGTAACCTGGAACAAAACAAAGTATAAAAAGGGTCTAATTAGCATGTTCATGAGCTACAGGAAAAATCCCACACCCTAACTCAACACTATGGCCGAAATTTGCGGTTTTGGGGATTAAATTGGCGTCCAAGATAGCTCTAGGTGGGTTCAGGCTTTGGGTGTCGTCTCTTGTTGTTCTCACCATCTCAGAAAAACTCTTAGATAATTTTTCAAATCTCTCAAATAACAACAGATATCATTTGAATACCAAATGCACTAAAATTCTAGTTCAAAAACTTCAAAAACTTAGTCTACAAGTGCTAAAACACTTGGATATCTTGAAAAAGATGGGTTTTTACCTATTTGGATGGATGCCAAAGAAATTCCAAGCTCATGAAGTGTATACTAGAGGCTTATTGAAATTATGGTGGCTTAGCTTGAAGTTTTGAACAATTTTTCTTGAAGAACCCATCACACTTCTTATGATATTGTGAAAGGATGTTAAAGTTTGAGATGAAGGCATAAAGGAAATGATATGATTAGTTTAAGAGTGATAAGGTGATGAGGCTAGATACCGGTGTTACCCCAGATCATGACACATGGCAGACGACGTGTCCCAGGGCTTACGAGAAAGGATCAAGATCGGTACGTTGAAAGCATAACCCCGGCCTTCGGCCCGAGGATGTTCCTGACCTTCGGTGGCCTTACAGACCACCCCTACGATCACCTTACAAATGACCAATGGCTCGCCTCGGAGCCCTCTTGCACGCTGAGTTCCCTCAGCCTTCCAGCTCGCCTTCGAGCTATCGCATATCTAAGATGCCTCGGCATCCCGCTCGTTCCCGAGCTTCCTGCCGAGCTTAGCTTCCTCGGTCTCACCGACCGACCTACAACACCGATCACAGGCGCCTCCGCCATGGCTCCATGAATCTTGCCAGACACGAGATATCCGCCACCCACGATCCCGCTTCCACGCCATCACGATCCCCTATTAACGAGCATATCTCGTCATTAATAGGGAATCCCGCCTATCACGCGGGTGTAACGCCAGGGGCGTAATGTCCGGTGTGAATCTCGAGCCCGCCTGCCTATGGCGGCCGCTATATAAACCCCTCTCTCAGACGACTCAGGTAAGCCAACTTGACCCCAATAGGCCGTTACTCCGCCAAAATACCTCGACTAACTTGATCGTAGGAGGGTCCTCGGTGGTGCAACCACCCCAGAACTTCCTTACAGGTAGCTCGGACTCAACCATATCAAACCCATTAAGATCCACACGCATCGAGAAGCATCCCTCAAATCCATTCTCAGCCATCCATCAGCGCTCGCTGCAGATCAATGGAAGGTAACATCTGAAGGAGATCCAGAGATCCATCAGGTTGCGCCGTCTGAGGGAACTTGGTTCCACTCAACGAAAGATCACCTTCCGATCTCAACTTCATGGAGAGCGATCACCGCGACGATCCTAGCACTAGCCTCCACCTTCCCCATAATGGAGGCACGGATGAATCTCCTCCACCGAACGCCATTCATGCCCTATCCGCTCGGATAGATCGGCTCGCATCCATCGTGGATGCACTCGTCCGTATCCAAACGATCGGGCAAGCTCCCCAGGTCACTGCTCCCTCACCTTGGGACCGGGACCCCTACAGAGGGAGAGAATACTCTGCCCACCTTGGCATGACCGAAAACTGCCTCACTGTCTCCGGCGGCCACAGATCCCCCGGACCAACATATTCAATGACTCTATGGGCACCGCACAGCTCAACACCGAGGTCTCACACCAGAGCACCTCGCCCCGAGGCCAATCGTGCCTATGTCCCTCCCAAGGAGGTGTCGGTTAGCTCGCCTGCACAAGGCATGACCGGCACCCCCACCCTCGACGGGGTCGTACAGACGGGACTCACCACGATAGCTCGAAGATGACCTCGCCAGGGGACTTAAGGAACCTCATCGAATGGAACCGGGGCCATGGCCAGGCGCAGGTCTCCGGCAACAGAGGCCAAAAATCATAGTATGCCGAGTCATCGGGATACCACGGCCGACTCGACGCCCTCGAAAAGAAGATCGAAGGCTGTTGGGAAACCACCCGCATTTGCAAATGCATATGTTATGGAAATAGATATGAAATGAAGGAAACGGAATGCGCACGCGAGATCGTTCTCATTTTAAAATTTATAACCGCAAGTGCACGGCGCGTTGTAGCGAGCCGGCAAGCACGGGACGATCCGCAGGGAATTGTGTATTGGGTATCATGATTTAAGGTTCAACGAATTAACAAATTGAGGGTTTGTCACAAAAAATACAAAAAGAATACGAAAACAAGAAACAAGGAAAACAAGTTTAAGGAAAGAATGGTTGTGGCTTGGCTTAGAAGATCGAATCGCAACGTTTACCTCTACACTCCCTTGATCATGAGTTGTCCGGCCTTACCTTGATCCCGGTATGAAGCATGACTTGTCAACGCGGTTGCGGAGCAAAAACCGTCAAATTCTGATATTTGCTGCAAAGCACGAAACGAGTCCTTTTGATCACTTACCATTTGTATGTCCGCGCTTGGGGTATCAACACTAACCATAAGGGTTAGCAAGCATACCGCAACAACAAAAACACAAAGTGGTTATTGAGAGCAAATGATTTTGGTGTTAAGTGTGCTAAGTGTTTGTGATGGTATATTATATATGAAATTAAGAGATTTGTCAAGTCCTTAATCACAACATGCCATATCCAAACTTAGCAAACTTAACTCCAAATAGATTGTAACTTAAACATTGAAATAGGGAAAGGGAATGAATATGGTATATAAGGAGGTTGCAAGTAACCATGTGTCAAAATACCATATCATATCAATACATAACAATATTTAAGTTAGAATCATAAGATTAAGCAGATGAAACATAAACAAGAGGTGGAGGAGGCAAAACCTTTCATCTCACTTCCTTACCCATACCACAACCAAATAAAAGATTAGTTAAGCATAATGAAAAGAAAGCAAGTATAAAAGAAACAATAATTTATTAACACTTGAAATAAGATACAAGATTATAGTGACTTATTCAACCTCCTTAATGAAGCTCCCCAAAGAGAGCTTCAAGAGGGAAGGAGAAGAAGAAACCAATTGAAGCTCACTCGCCCTCAAGCCTAAATAAAAACAAAGAAACTAACAAATATACATGAATGTGTAAGATATGAGAGAGGCCATCCCTTGCTCACTGATCTGCTATTTATAGGCTCAAAAGAAAATTAAAAAAACAATAAAAATAAGCCTACGTGGCAACAAGGGAGGCACAGAGAAAAGATGGGGCCCATTGGGCACTGTGGGGCCGAGCTCACCGGTTTTCTTGAGCATGTGGCCGGGTCAAATCCGAAGAGTGGGGCCTGTATTCATTCTGTGGTCTTGTTTACTTTCCACAATCACTCTGGTGTTGTTTGCTTTATCTGTTATGACCTGGTTTGCCTTAAGAGTTTTGGAAGGAAACTTGGTGCAACATCTCACATCAACACTTTAAGCATTTATAGCACCATCAATACACATCACACCATATGTGCCCACTTGCTCTAGCCATCATGCCATGGGCAGCCCCACCATGGTCCATGCCCAAGAGTTGTGTGCAACTTGTATTGTGTTGGACCAAAATTATGTGTACACACTTATTTTACAAAAGCTCTTGGGATATCGGTCGTTTTCCTGTTCTGTTTGCAGTGTCGGCTCCCAAATGCTATATCCATGATATTGAGTATGTTTTCAGTGTTGTATCACGAATACCTGTAAACTGTAATTACTGAGCAGACACTGCTTAATAGTAACGATATATAACAAAATAGATAATGAATGAGAGGTATTAAATGCAGTTTTAAGAGATGAAAAAATATCCCCAAACTTATCTTTTGCTCGTCCCGAGCAAAACAAAAAATCCTAGCCTCACTTTCGCAGGGAATGCGATTGCACTGAGCACGTGCAACAAGTCGTTAAACCTCTAGGTGTCTCTAGTAGGAGGGGTGTTGTCTCCTGAGGGTTTTCAGCGGATTACACCCATAATATCCAGTCAAGTTAGTGTTGCGGAGAAATTCTTGATTCAAATCTTAAAGTTAAGAATCAAAACTAAAAGTTCTATTATCTAAGTTAGAAATGTCAAACCCTATTTTTCACTCCTCGCAATTTGTTTAACATAAGTTAATACGCGTCTTTATGTGATTGTGCGAATAGTGTCAATAAGTTTTTAAGAACCAGATTAGGGTCATCATGTCAAAATTACAGACCAAGATAAACTTCTAAAGGATTACAAGAATTTGAAAGGAGTTAAGATTTTCTCAGGTTTCATTCTCCAGTTAGGTTTCAAGTCAGAATTTTAAATCATTTTTAACAGAGAACCTAAGTCGAGGGTTCACTCCTACCTTTCACCTGTTGTTGGTCATACATACCTTCATGATTAAGTACAATGGTTTTATAAATGTAAACCTTCATATCTCCACGAAAAACTGTTTCATAATTGAAAATTTGTCTGCGCCAAGATTATTCTTCCACAAAGAACCGTGAGGACTTTTAACATGGAGAGAACACTTGCTTAGCTTGTTTTATTTGACGTTTGAAAACTTAGCGGGTTTTGGGTCAATGACTCCCTAACCAGATAGTTTTAGGGCATTAGGTGTGGAGACACCCCAAGAAATTAATTACCCAAGTTATCAAGGCCACAAAACAAAAGACTTATTTTGCGTTTTTAAAGTATTCTGAAAGCAGTGAAAATAGAGATATAGTCAGCATTTCTTTAAAAGACATGATTATGTGAATAAGGTATGTAATTACTCCAATAGGGTTCCAGATGGGTTAATTTTCAGACTTACAGCTTCTATTAAAATCTCAATAATATTCCTCATATTCACCTCACTTCATGAACTACTCTTGATATTACTTAACTCAGAACAAACCTTTTTTATCCTAAAGATTCTTTCCAATTTTCAAAAGTTTTACAGACATGTCAGACATTCATCAAATTCTCAAAAACCTATGACACGTGTAAAGTGTTATAAAAGACGTATATTAGCTATGGTTAAACCTAAAAGAGAGTTATCTTTCTGGTTTTCTTTTTCACAAAAAGGATCCAGTTGCATCTATCTTATCAACCGAACCGTCAGACTTTGAGTCTAAGTTCCCTCGCTAGCTAACATGACGAAAAGGTTTTTATATTTTTGTAGAAATTTTTTCAATTTTTATGGAGTTTTTAATATGTATGCAATGCAGAATATACACATGATGCAGTGCTCACCCCCAAACCTGAGTTTTACGATGCCCTCATCGTTGCCCTCGTCTCCGATAGCTAGACTTAGATATCAGGGTGAGAATTTTATTCAAAGAAAAAGAAAAAACCTAAGACTAATTACAATATTCACAAGTTAAACGACTGGGTTAGTCCAGAAATTAATACCAGCCAAATAAATTTTTTGTCTATATAGTGCAATGGCTGGTAAAAGAATTTGTATAAAAATAATAAAAAGAAAAAGACAAAGAATATGTTAGATGTTAATAAAGGGTATGGGTGTGTAAAAATAGGGAAGACGTTGAAGATGAAGATGAAATTTTGAGGAGGTCAAAGAATTATTTTCTGAATGAATTAAATGTTCAATAAGCACGTGTTGAGTTCTGAAGTCAGGTTCATTTACGAACTGGAGTTCATCCGCAAAAAGTTCGACAAAAGAAAGGTTTCTAGGATGTTCCCAAATTGATTCTGACTCAAACTCACCAAGAATATCAAGTTCATCGGCAAAAATTTCCTCAAAAGTCGACATAAAAGAATATTTTTCAATACTGTCTTCCTCCCTAATATTTTCCACAATCTTACTCTCATTATTTACAAACTCTCCCAAAATGATTTCTCCCTCATCACATTCATAAATAGGTAGGTATATGTCATCTAAAAAAGTAGGTTCTCACCCTAATGTTTCTTCTGAAACAATATCACTAGGTGATACAAAAATTGTGGGTTCCTGATCATTGATTTTTTCTAACAATTTATCCCAACCAT
Organism: Agapanthus africanus; assembly: GCA_030015575.1. Classification (NCBI taxonomy): domain Eukaryota; kingdom Viridiplantae; phylum Streptophyta; class Magnoliopsida; order Asparagales; family Amaryllidaceae; genus Agapanthus; species Agapanthus africanus. The sequence continues at coordinate 365,014,316 of JASDDO010000018.1, forward strand.
ACCCGTCAAATTCACAAGCTTCCTCCTCTAAAATTGGAAAGCAAAAATCAGCCGGAGGTTTTTCTTGTGTGTCCTGACAACACTCAGTCAATCTATTGTATCATCATCTATGAAATCATCAAAATTTGGTTGATCGTTTTTCTCACTTAGGTGACTTCCTAAATGACAGATATTGCCATTATTGGGTTCCGATTGACTGTGTTCACTCCCTAGAATCCTCACAGCTAATTGTTTATCTTGTTCCTCGATTCTAGCCAATGATTGAGCTTGAGCAACAAATAGTTGCTCAAATTGCTGTATAAACAGGGCTAGCGTCGCAGCTGATTGATTCTCGACCGCAGTCATTACTTCAATACCTTTTTCTAGAGCAGTCAACCTAGCATCCATCTCACTATCAAACTCTAATGATGGTTCAATTATTTTGGGTTGAAGGGGTTGTGATGGTGGTGATGCTAAAGCAGTCAGTCTGTCAACCTCTTTCTCTAAATTTTCAATCAGTTGGTCTATGGTTGAAGTGGGACTGGATTCAGGAGTGTTAGGTGGGTGACCGTTATCAAAAATTTAGGACAGTTGGTCACCACCTAGAAAAGGACAATTATCATGAATATGGATAGAATTTTGGCAATTTGTACAAATTAATTGGGACTGAGTATAAACAAAAAAATAAGAATCGTGAAAAATAGAATTGAATTGTGTGTCACCCATATTAACAAGACTTCACAAATGTCACAGAAACAAAAAATATCACACCCCTAGCAGTCTATATTATTCTAAGTCAACTAGACTTGCTCAAGAACCTGATTGACGAAGTAAAACCATGTCGAGAAATAGGCTCAAGGTATACTGATCACGAAGCCAGGTAAGTGCAAGAGATACCAACGCTTTCGCGAAGTTTCTTAATTAGAAAACCCTTTCTCTTTTGGCGGTTGCGCCGTGAACACTTGCCTAGACACCCCGTGAACGATATACCGTTAAGCAAAGTTCTAAACACAGTTAACTTCTCCTAATGAGCGCGATGTCCTTAAAGTCAGATTTCTAATTGATTTTAAATTACTGGGGGTATGCAAGAATGCAGTTTTGTGATTTGTGGGCTACGGAGAAAAGGGATGAAATCTTTTACCGTATCTTGTTTGGTCATTTTTGCCCTTAATTCCGTATTAAAATGCAATGCGCAATCAAATAAAAGAATTCAAGAAATCAAGCAATTCAAGCAATTCTTTTTCGTTTAAGTTTAAGCGCTGCATAAAAAATACGGTTAGTTCTATGTGCAATTGGCGACAAAATTGTGCGAAGAATCCTGCAAAAGATAGAATATTGGAATGCGTCGGATTCGAGAGGAATATATTAGAAAATACATACTGATTATGATTTGGTTTAAGAAAACCACTTTGAAAGTGATCCGAGTTCTTGATTGTTCGCTTGCGCGGGTCAAACTATCCGGATCTTTGGCACTATACTTCACTAACGTTTTGCAATTGAATTTGATCCTCGCTCCGCAAGATCGCTGGTCGTAATTTCCTAAAAACTGAAATGTCGGAAAAATACGATATTTAGTGTCAAAAAGCGATATATGTGCCCCAATTCCTATACACTCAAAATTACAAAAATCAAGCAATACCAATAAAGTACCAATACTACACTGGAGATCACACAACAAGAAAATCCAAATACCCCACACTAGACCTGGCGAGCTCGGATTTCAATGGGATGTCGCTTGCCTAATGAAGCCCAATGGTGCTCGAACTTTGTGTGTAATCTCTAGGCTATATTAGTGTTCTAATAGTCTAACTTGATTTTTAAGTTGAATTTCTGGGTGATTGTAGGTTTTCAGAACAGAGAAAAAAAGTGAAAAGAATGTCGTATTATTAGTTTTTTTTAAAAATGTGTTAAAAGTTAGTTTTGTTAGTAAGAACCAAAAATAACAATACCTAATGACTACAACTCCCCAGCAATGGCGCCAAAAACTTGTTGGGAAACCACCCACGCACGCAAACGCGAATGTTATGGAAACGGCTATGAAATGAAAGAAACGAAATGCACACGCGAGATCGTTCTCGTTTTAAAATTTATAACCGCAAGTGCACGATGCGTTGTAGAGAGCCGGCAAGCACGGGTCGATTCGCAGGGAATTGTGTATTGGGTATCGTGATTTAAGGTTCAACAAATTAACGAATTGGGGGTTTGTCACAAAAAATACAAAAAGAATACGAAAACAAGAAACAAGGAAAACAAGTTTAAGGAAAGAATGGTTGTGGCTTGTCTTGGAAGATCGAATCACGACGTTTACCTCTATACTCCCTTGATCATGAGTTGTCCGGCCTTACCTTGATACCGGTATGAAGCACGACTTGTCAACGCGGTTGCGGAACACAAACCGTCAAATTCCGATATTTGCCACAAAGCACGAAATGAGTCCTTTTGATCACTTATCGTTTGTATGTCCGCGCTTGGGGTATCAACACTAAACACAAGGGTTAGCAAGCATACCACAACAACAAAAACACAAAGTGGTTAGTAAGAGCAAATGATTTTGGTGTTAAGTGTTCTAAGTGTTTATGATGGTATATGATATATGAAATTAAGAGATTTATCAAGTCCTTAATCACAACATACCATATCTAAACTTAGCAAACTTAACTCCAAATAGATTGTAACTTAAACATTGAAATGGGGAAAGGGATTGAATATGGTATATAAGGAGGTTGCAAGTAACCATGTGTCAAAATACCATATCATATCAATACATAACAATATTTAAATTAGAATCATAAGATTATGCACATGAAATCTAAACAAGAGGTGGAGGAGGCAAAGCCTTTCATCTCAATTCCTCACCCACACCACAACCAAATAAAAGATTAGTTAAGCATAATGAAAAGAAAGCAAGTAAAGAGAAGAATAAAGTATACTTGAAATGTGATACATGATTATGGTTACTTATTCAACCTCCTTAATGAAGCTCTCCAAAGAGAGCTTCAAGAAGGAAGAAGAAGAAGAAACCAATTGAAGCTCACTGCCCTCAAGCCTAAACAAAAACAAAGAAACTAACAAATATACATGAATGTGTAAGATATGAGAGAGGCCATCCCTTGATCACCGATCTGCTATTTATAGGCTCAAAAGAAAATTAAACAAACAATAAAAATAGGCCTACGTGGTAGCAAGGGAGGCACAGAGAAAAGATGGGGCCTATTGGGCACTGTGGGGCCGAGCTCGCCGGTTTCTTGAGCATGTGGCCGGGTCAAATCCGAGGAGTGGGGCTCGTATTCATTGTGTGGTCTTGTATGCTTTCCACAATCACTCTGGTGATGTTTGCTTTATCTGTTATGACCTGGTTTTCCTTAAGAGTTTTGGAGGGAAACTTGGTGTAATATCTCACATCAACACTTTAAGCATTTATTGCACCATCAATGCACATCACACCATATATGCCCACTTGCTATAGCCATCATGCCATGGGCAGCCCCACTATGGTCCATGCCCAAGAGTTGTGTGCAACTTGTATTGTGTTGGACCAAAATTATGTGTACACACTTATTTTACAAAAGCTCTTAGGATATCGGTCGTTTTCCTGTTCTGTTTGCAGTGTCGGCTTCCAAATGCTATATCCGTGATATTGAGTATGTTTTCAGTGTTGTATCACGAATACCTGTAAATTGGAATTACTGAGCAGACACTGGTTAATAGTATCGATATATAACAAAATAGATAATGAATGAGAGGTATTAAAATGCAGTTTTATGAGATGAACAAAGGCATGCATCGGGAAAATCGTCCTTTAAGCGACGGGGCTAAATATGCCGCCGACTCGCTTACGAAGCCCTTCACCGAAAAGCTGCTCGCTGTCTACGTCTCCTCCAGGAATAGGCCCCTGAAGGTATCCTTCTTCGACAGAAAGTCCGATCCGAAAGACCACTTAGACACGTTCACAGCAGGGATGAGCGTCCAAGACAACTCCGACGCCGCACAATGCCGGGCATTCCCCGCCACTCTAATCCGCTCTGTATGAGACTAGTTCTGAGGACTCACACCACGCTTCATCTCTACCTTCGATGAGCTGGCCGCCCAATTTCTCGGCCATTTCGTCGAGAACAGAAGGCAGAAGCGGACCGTTGACCACCTCTTCACTATAAAGAGCGGGGACAAGGAATCTTTCAAAGGATACGTCACCCGCTTCTACAACGCTCTTCTTGAGGTCCCAGAGCACCGGGACGAGACGGTCATCATGGCTTTTAGGTCGGGTCTTAGGCACAAGGAGTGGCTCCGCTCTTTTGCATTAGCGCAAACTAAGACCATAGCCGAGGTAAAAGCCTGGACCGAGCGAGAGATCCAGCTCGAGTCCGAGGTGAACGTGAACCTACCCCCGACCGACCAGGCCGATCAAAAGCAGAGGGCCAAAGAAGAGAAAAAGAAGATTGACCGGACAAAACCGTACTCCCCGAAATTCCATGAGTATACCCTACTCAACGTCTCCCAGACAGAGCTGTTGGAGGAGGTGAAGGGCGAGAGATTCTTCAAACTCCCGCCGGTTGACAATAGGGCGGCCAAATGGACACGAGGCCCTTACGACGCCTTCCATAGGACGCAAGGGCATCCGACAGAGAACTGCAAACACCTCTGTGACTACATCAAGGAGTTGATCCACTCGGGTCACCCAGCAGACTACCTACGGGTCAAACATCAAATAGATCGGAGGCAAGCCGATCAAATTAATGACGCAGAGCTAACAATCGGACAGATTATAGCATCACCGACTGACCCGAGTCCGAGCAATAAGGACACCTGCCGATCCCGGACCGACAAATGTCTTCTGCTCATCCACAGTGGGTAGATTCCTGCCCGACAAACGCTGTGGATCAAAGCCCTCATCAAGAAGCAACCGAGCAGCTGCCCTGCTCGGTCTATCCTTAGCGGGTAACTTCTTACCCATGTACGCTAAGGATCAAATCCCTCACCAATAGGCAACCGAGCAGCTACCCTACTCGGTTCATCCTGGCTGGCAGCTTCCTGCCCATCGACGCCAAGGATCGAAAGCCCTCATTACGAGGCGACCGGACACCCTCATGCTCTGTTCATCCTGGCGCGCAACTTCCTGCCCCTCGACGCCAAGGATCCAAGACCCCATCAAGAGGCCACCGAGCAGCTACCCTGCTCGGTCCATCCTTAGCTGGTAATCTCTTACCTAATGATGCCAAGGATCGAAGCCCTCATCAAGAGGCCACCAGGCAGCTACCTTGCTTGGTCCATCCATGACTGGTAGTTCACTACCCACCGACGCCAAGGATCAAAGCCCTCACCAAGAGGCCACCGGGCAGCTACCCTGCTCGGTCCATCCATGGCTGGCAGTCCACTACCAATCGATGCCAAGGATCAAGCCCTCACCAAGAGGCCACCGAGCAGCTACCCTGCCCGGTCCATCCTAAGCAGGCAACTCCTTGCCCAATGATGCCAAGGATCAAAGCCCTCATCGAGAGGCCAGCGAGCAGCTACCCTGCTAGGTCCATCCTTGGCTGGTAACCTCTTACCCAACGATGCCAAGGATCAAAGCCCTCATCAAAAGGCCACCGAGCAGCTACCCTGCTCGGTCCATCCTTGGCTGGTAATCTATTATCCAACGACGGCAAGGATCAAAGCCCTCATCAAGAGGCCACCTAGCAGCTATCCTGCTCGGTCCATCCTTGGTTGGTAATCTCTTACCCAACGACGCCAAGGATCAAAACCCTCATCAAGAGGCCACCGAGCAGCTACCCTGCTCGGTCCATCCTTGGCTAGTAATCTCTTACCAAACGATGCCAAGGATCAAAGCCCTTATCAAGAGACCACCGAGCAGCTACCCTGCTCGGTCCATCCTTGGCTGGTAATCTCTTCCAATAACGCCAAGGATCAAAGCCCTCATCAAGAAGCCACCGAGCAGCTACCCTGCTCGGTCCATCCTTAGCTGGTAATATCTTGCCCAACGATGCCAAGGATCAAAGCCCTCCTCAAGAGGCCACCGAGCAGCTACCCTACTCGGTCCATCCTTGGCTGGTAATCTCTTACCCAATGACGCCAAGGATCAAAGCCATCATCAAGAGGCCACCGAGCAGCTACCCTGCTCGGTCCATCTTTGGCTGGTAATCTCTTACCCAACGACGCCAAGGATCAAATCCCTTATCAAGAGGCCACCGAGCAGCTACCCTACTCGGTCCATCCTTGGCTGGTAATCTCTTACCCAACGACGCCAAGGATCAAAGCCATCATCAAGAGGCCACCGAGCAGCTACCCTGCTCGGTCCATCCTTGGCTGATAATCTCTTACCTAACGACGCCAAGGATCAAAGCCCTCATCAAGAGGCCACCAAGCAGCTACCCTGCTCGGTCTATCCTTAGCTGGTAATCTCTTACCCAACGACGCCAAGGATCAAAGCCCTCATCAAGAGGCCACCGAGCAGCTACCCTGCTCGGTCCATCCTTGGCTGGTAATCTCTTACCCAACGACGCCAAGGATCAAAGCCCTCATCAAGAGGCCACCGAGCAGCTACCCTGCTCGGTCCATCCTTGGCTGGTAATCTCTTACCCAACGATGCCAAGGATCAAAGCCATCATCAAGAGGCCACCGAGCAGCTACCCTGCTCGGTCCATCCTTGGCTGGTAATCTCTTACCCAATGACGCCAAGGATCAAAGCTGTAACATTTCAGAAAATATAAAATATTATTTTTGGAATTTAATATTAATATAATATATTTCGTGAAATTTACCCGATTTGCGAAATTGAGGTTTTCGTAAAAAGGTATAAATATATACCAATAATTGTGAAATAATTGAAGATTAAAATGATTTATTCATTTAAAAATATATTTATCAGATTTGGCATTTTTATATTTAATTATATGCAGTTTAAATAAAAACCCGATTAGTGCACTGCTAATCGCGATTAAGCCAAATCCGTGTTTTTACAGTTTTCCATGACCAGTGCACCATGTCATGTTGCATTTTGGTTACATGTTGTTTCCTTGTGTTGTTGTTGGGGTATTATGTGATTTGGTTTAAAAATAAAGAAAGGGTTAAAAAATGGAATGATTGGAGAGAGTGAGGCATGAGTGTGAGGGTGAGAATAAGAAAGAGAGAGAGGGGGGGTAGCCACTCATTCCCCTCCCTATTATTTACTTTCATCATGTTCTTCCTCATCTCCCTCCACTTTCAACACCAAGATCCATCTCCAAACCTTCATCAAAACCCTAAACCCCTTTCATTAAAAATGATCCCCACCTCACCCTCATCACTTTGGACCTATCAAAATTGTATTTTGGAGACTTTGGACTTCAAGGGTTTTGCTTGGTTGCATCCACGAGGTATAATCCCTTTCATTTAGTTAGTTTAAGTTTCTTAGCATTCTAGTTAGTTTAGAAGTTGATTTGGTTTGGTTATTGTGAAGTTAGAAATCCCTAGAGAGGGTTTGGGTGCAAGTGTGAATTTGGTGAACTCTAGTGACTGTTACAAGACCTAGGATATTAACCGTGTTGGTTTTATGAAGTTTTGTGTGTCTACAGGGAATCTGGGATGACCTGGAACGTTTATGAGAGAAACAAACAATACCAGAGACATAGTGGGACCAATAGGAAGCCACCCTGCAAGTACGAGCGTGTTCCCTCACCACTTGGCCGAGGTAGCCGGATTTTATAGCATTGTGGCCGGCCACTTGGTGGTTTTTGGGGCTGGAATTGGTACAGTAGCTCGCTCACTCCATATACAACACCCTATACTTTCTAGTTTTGCTCCAGTTGACCTGAGTCAAAATCTGGGAGCACATTGGTGTGAGTTTTGGATATGTTTTCCGTATTTTGAATGCTTGGTTTTGATGTTTGGATTTGTATTTGTTTGTTGGGCGTTTGTACGTCAACAACAAGGGTTGTTTGGTTATTTTTGCATGCGTAGGCTATAGGTTTTAACCTATGAGCGCATCGTGTGCCGTATTGGTTTCCGGATTCGATTCTAATAGCATTGCGACTTTGTATTTATTGAAGGTACCTTCGCATGGATCCCGATGCGATGGAGCATGGCGTCAACGACTTTGGCAAGCAAGGATCAAGGTGAGTAGATCTATATCTATAGGAGAAGTCGAGTGGATGGCGTATAGCACCCACATAACCTTTTTGATGGAAACCGATTTATAGGATACGGTCGTAGAAACCAAGATTTGAAACTAGGGATATGATTAAGAAAGATAGTTAGAGATGATATGAGTGATTGAATATATATTGGGATATGAGATGAAAGCTTTAGAGATATGAAAAGTGAATGTGAATCACGACTTATAGATATGTAGTTGCACTAGAATTGGTATGAGTTTTAGAGTAGCTTGACATTTGATGTATAAGGTAGAATTTATATATATATATAATTAACTTAATGTGATGAAAAGGATATACGATGTGATATGATGACTTAATTGATATGTTGGTATACGGAAGCGAGTCAATATGAGATGATTGATATCTTTGCCGGTCCCCTGATATGAGATTGTTATGGATGTGACCTGGGACATAGGTATACATACATACATACATACATACATACATATATATATATATATATATATAATGTTGTGAATCATGAGTGATATGCTGTACGAGACGTTAGGTCCGTACCCTCAGTGTCATATAGGTTGATAGGATCCCTGATGGTTTAATGCCGCCGTACGATGATTTACCGTACGTGATGAGTTTTATGATGATTAATCCATACCCATGACTAGAGGATGTCGTACGATGGATTATACCATACGTGATGTTGTGAGGCTGGATGCCGATTATTAGATTCACCGACTCGGTCATGTCAGATAAGTATACCTTATAGCTTTTAGCTGACGATTTACTTATGCTACATTCATGTTATTCTCATTGCATTGCATATATCTGTGCTAGTACACCTACACCATTATCGATGATGCGTATGTTACACTTACACAGATTGGCCGGCTCACACACTTCATCATCGATAATTGCTATATCACTTACACAGTAGAATTGCTGCATCATGATATGACTCCTTGCATGATTTACTTGCTATGTTCACATCACTGTTCCATGTTGCATGATACGGATATGCTTACATTCTGTTATATATCGCATACATCATGCTTTACGATTACGCATTGAGATATGTTGTTTTCATGAGATTTCTAGATTTGAGAACCGTGGTTATTTCAAAAGAAAGTATGTATTGTATTAAAAACCCGGTTTCTCTTGATATGATATTTCAGTCTGTCCACCATGCGTTTTCTCGGTTCTGAGACGTGTGATATGTGAAACCCGATTCGAGGAGGTGGATGATCCGTTTGCAGGTTCATGGTAGACCCAGTATGGTACCCCCGGGCGAGAGAGAGATTTCGTGGGGATGACGATGATCCTGGCAGGGAGAGCACTACCTACCGGTGATTGGTTAGACCTGGCGGTTATTCGGAGGATACCGACCGAAGTCGAGAGATAGATATGGGCCGACCCGTTCTGCCGGAGCCCGAGGGCCGATCCCGCAGACGGAGCCCGTGGGCCGATCCGGACTGACGGAGCCCGAGATATATGAGTATTTACGTGTCGATGTTGGACACGGGTTTCATGATGTTTCGAGTGTCGATGCTGGACACTCAAGTTCCATGATTTTGATGTGTCGCGAGGGACACACGTTGATTTATATCCTCATATTTTCATGCATATGCTTTTATGATATTTACATGCATGATATTGTTGTGTCATTGGTTGACATGTGGACGAGATCCACATGCATATAGACATTGATTATATGGTTGGATGATATCCATATGCTGATAGGCGTTGATTATATTGTTGGCATATACGTAAATACGGTCACCCTAGATATCATAGTATTATCTTTATGATATATTTGACCTAGAAATCGTTGTTTATTCGATTTCTACCTGTTGATGTTTTCTACTCACGAGTTGGTAACTCACCCCCGTTGTGCCACAGTTCTTGCTGGTTGACCGCATGGATCAGTAGCGGCATTGCTGGCGCATGTTGGGGTAAAAATTTACACCCCGGTTGACCAAGTCAAAATCAAAGTCAACCCCAAGCCAGGTGGGCCCAAGCCCAGGTCAAGCGGGCCCATGCCCAAGTCGAGCCCGCAGCCAGCCTCCCTATGCCAACAACAAAATCATGTAATAAATAATTTTTATGTAATTGTTTATGCATGAATGTAAACAAAATGGGCATAAAGACAATATTTTGTAAGCCCATGGCTTATGTGCAAAAATGAAATGGCACATGAGCCATGGGATGGCAAAAATGCCATTTTTTGTAAAGCCCAAGGGACTATATGTAAATATGTAAGCCTATATAAGGCAACATGATGATGAATAAAGAAAAAAGAACACTTTTCATTCTCTCCAAAAAAAATTAGATCTGAGATCTTTTCTCCTTCCTCAAGGTTCCAAAACCTTCTTCTTTCTCTTGAATTAAATCAAGAGTTTTACTCTTCCTTTTCAAAAACAAAATAGTTTTTCACCACCAAACCCACAAAGGGGAACTTGGATCTGTCTTTAGATCCCAAAAAGGAGAGATTTTGAGATCTCACATCCCTTGATCTTCAAGATCTAGCTAACAGAGGAGGAGGAAGAAGAACCCCTTCCATTAACCCCAAAAACACACTTAGGAGTCCAACTCCACTCTGATTTCTCTTCCGAGAATCTTTTTAGGCTAAAAGCCTCTTCTCCTCGCCGGCGCTCAAGCGCAGAGTGCCCACGTGCCGACACGTGGCGCGCTTGCGCTCAGAGCGCAAGCGCTCGAGCGCAAGTCGCCCTAGTGCCGACACGTGGCGCGCTTGCGCAACAGCGCCCTGCGCTCGAGCGCAAAGCACCCACGTGCCAACACGTGGCGCGCTTGCGCTCAAGCGCAAGCGCTCGAGCGTAAGTCTCCCTGGTGCCGACACGTGGCGCGCTTGCGCTCAAAGCGCAAGCGCTTGAGCGCAAGTCGCCCCCGTGCCGACACGTGGCACGCTTGCGCTCAAGCGCACAGCGCTCTGGCGCAAGTCGCCCCCGTGCCGACACGTGGCACACTTGCGCTCAAGCGCCCAACGCTCAAGCGCAAGTCGCCCCCATGCCGACACGTGGCGCACTTGCGCTCGAGCGTCAGGCGCTGAAGCGCAAAGCGCCCACGTGCCGACACGTGGAGCGCTTGCGCTACAGCGCCCTGCGCTCAAGCGCAGAGCGCCCACGTGCCAACACGTGGCACGCTAGCGCCTGAGCGCACAGCACTTGGGCGCACAGCGCCCAAGGCGCTGGCCCCACGCATCCTTTGGATGCCCTTTCCCCCTCTTTCTTTTATATATATACATATATACATATATATATATACACACACATATGAATACATATCTGCATACACACATACACCACAACATACGCACACCGCACATTGAGTTCGCATGACCAGTTTGACCCGTCAATCGGAGGTTCCCTCGCTCCAAAGGCGAGGGGTAATTAACGACAGCTTAGTTCGCGGCTGCCGGAGATTCGGATCCCCACGATCATTAAACCCCGGTCTACCCTAGGCAGGGGGAATCTGTAGTACGCCTGACAAGCGCACGCATATTCCCATCTCAATGGGGTGACGAAAAACACCCTACAGATTCTGGCACGCCCGGTGGGACCAATCTCTCCTCCCATATGTGGGGTTAAACGTTCATGCGAACTCAATCAATATACATACCTATATTTAAACTAAAATAATGCTTTTTCATGCAGGTTTTCAAGCAATCACTCTCCAACAATGTCTCCAAGGACGATCACAGCTCTCAGCACGACTCCCGTCTCCTACTCGATGAAGATGGACTCCAGGACGGTCCTTCCGGCCAGTCTCGGGCGACAATGGGAAGAGGAGCCACTACCATTCGGCTCTATCCTGTTCGTGTCAGCTAACGCCATTTCCGCTCCTCAAGCTCCAGCAACAGACAGACCGGTCTCGAAAGGAAAGAGACCAAATGTGGTGATCTCGAGGGCGCCCCAACCCAAACGCAAGTCGGTGTCTGAACGACTTTCCTTGGCCCCAGCTGGGGGCAAGGCCATCAACACCAACAAAGCTACAACGCGTCCCGAGCAAGCTCCAGCGGTGCCCTTGACCACTGCTCGATCGGGTGTCTTCTCTCAAACACCCGCCTTTCTCTGGGAACAATCAACCGCCACGTCATTAAACTGGTAACAATCGACCGCCACGTCATTAAACTGGGAACAGTCGACCTCTAAGTCGTTAAACTGGAAACAAATGACCTCTAAGTCATTAAACTGGAAACAGATGACCTCTAAGTCGTTAAACTGGAGACAGTCGACCTCTAAGTCGTTAAACTGGAAATAATAGACCTCTAAGTCTTTAAATTGGAAACAGATGACCACTAATTCGTTAAAATGGAAACAATAGACCTCTAAGTCTTTAAACTGGAAACAAATGACCACTAAGTCGTTAAACTGGAAAACAATGACCTCTAAGTCGTTAAACTAGAAACAGTCGACCTCTAAGTCGTTAAACTGGAAACAGATGACCACTAAGTCGTTAAACTGGAAACAGATGACCACTAAGTCATTAAACTGGAAACGAATGACCGCTAAGTCGTTAAACTGGGCACCACAGACCCCTAAGTCTTTAAACTGGAAAAAGATGACCTTTAAGTCGTTAAACTGGAAACAGTCGACCTCTAAGTCATTAAACTGGGAACGAGGGAAATCCACTCATGTGTCCTCACGATACATGAGGAGAACAAACCTTTGTGGGATCCTTACGACTCACAAGGGAAAAGCACACTTAGGAGTCTTCACGACTCCTAAGGAGAACATACACCTGCGGGATCCTTACGACTCGCAGGGAGAAAATACCTTTATGGGACCCTCACGGCCCATAAAATTAAAAAGCCTTAGGTGATAGGGATCTAAACCTGTCTCCTAAGCCATCGCTCCTATACCCTAACGGTGAATGATGAGTCGCTCCTGGTACTACATTCCAGTGCAGCGATGCAGACGCCAACCAAAATCCAATTCCTCAAAATTCTCCTGGCCCTGGATCATACATCCTGCAAAACCGTATACAATCCACGGGCGTAAAACCAATTCCTAAATCCTCCCGGGCCAAATGATGAGTTGCTCCTGGCATTATTCTAGTGCAGCAATGCAGATGCCAAACAAAAACAATTCCCAAATCCTCTCAGGGTAAATGATGAGTTGCTCCTGGCATTATTCCAGTGCAGCAATGCAGATGTTGACAAAAATACCAATCCCAAAATTCCCTCAATGACAAATGATGATTCGCTCCTGGTACTATATTCCAGTGTAGCGATGCTGATGTCGACTCAAATCAAACAAATCTAACCAACTAATTCCAACATCGACCTCTGCGTCGGACAACAGACACTCCATCTCGGGGAAACGTCAAGCTGACACTCCGTCTCAGGGATACGTCGACCAGCCGATACTCCGCCTCGAGGAAACGTCAAGCAGACACTCCATGCCGGAGGCACATCGACAACAGGCACTCCGTCTCGGGGAAACGTCCTACCACAGGCACTCCGTATCGGGGATACGCCCTACAACAGGCACTCCATCTCGGGGAAACACCCTACCACATGCACTCCGTCTCGGGGAAACGCCCTACCACAGGCACTCCGTCTCGGGGATACGCCCAACAACAGGCACTCCGTCTCGGGGAAACGCCCTACCAGAGGCACTCCGTCTCGGGGATACGCCCAGCAACAGGCACTTCGTATCGGGGATACGCCCTACAACAGGCACTCCATCTCGGGGAAACGCCCTACCACAGGCACTCCGTATCGGGGATACGCCCAACAACAGGCACTCTGTCTCGGGGAAACGCCCTACCACAGGCACTCCGTCTCGGGGATACACCCAACAACAGGCACTCCGTATCGGGGATACGCCCTACAACAGGCACTCCGTATCGGGGAAACGCCCTACCACAGGCACTCCGTCTCGGGGATACGCCTAACAACAGGCACTCCGTCTCGGGGAAACGCCCTACCACAGGCACTCCGTCTCGGGGATACGCCCAACAACAGGCACTCCGTATCGGGGATACGCCCTACAACAGGCACTCCGTATGGGGGAAACGTCCTACCACAAGCACTCCGTCTCGGGGAAACGTCCTACCACAGACACTCCGCGCCGGGGAAAAGTCCATCAGCGACACTCCGTGTCGGGGACACGTCAACCAGCGACACTCTGCATCGGGGAAACATCTAACACAGACACTCCGCATCAGGGAAACGTCCAACAACGACACTCCGTGCCGGGGAAAACTCCGTGCCGGGGACACGTCAACCAGCGACACTCTGCATCGGGGAAACGTCCAACACAGACACTCCGCATCAGGGAAACGTCCAACAACGACACTCCGTGCCGGGGAAAAGTCGATCAGCAACACTCCGTGCCGGGGACACGTCAGCAAGCGACACTCTGCATCGAGGAAACGTCCAACATAGACACTCCGCATCAGGGAAACGTCCAACAACGACACTCCGCATCGGGGAAACGTCGGCCAGCGACACTCCGTGCCGGGGACACGTCTACCAGATCGATCCGCATCAAGCGTCGACCATCCATGTCGCAAAAAGGGCAGTGCAGGCTTCCTACAAAGCAGGAACCAGATCACTCCGGGCTAGGGAAACATCTACCACGGACACTCTATCTCGGAGACGCGTCAAGCGCCGACCGTCCATGTCGTAAAAAGGGCTGTGCATCCCAAAAAGTGGGAACCAAAGCAAGTCGCCTCCATGCAAAAGAAGATCCATCAATTTCATGCACACAACCCACATATGCTGTGTGCATTTATTGATGGAGGGCAATTTGTTGGGGTAAAAATTTACACCCCGGTTAACCAAGTCAAAATCAAAGTCAACCCCAAACCAGGTGGGCCCAAGCCCAGGTCAAGCGGGCCCATGCCCAAGTCGAGCCCGCAGCCAGCCTCCCCATGCCAACAACAAAATCATGTAATAAATAATTTTTATGTAATTGTTTATGCATGAATGTAAACAAAATGGGCATAAAGCCAATATTTTGTCAGCCCATGGCTTATGTGCAAAAATGAAATGGCACATGAGCCATGGGATGGCTAAAATGCCATTTTTTGTAAAGCCCAAGGGGCTATATGTAAATATGTAAGCCTATATAAGGCAACATGATGATGAATAAAGAAAAAAGAACACTTTTCATTCTCTCCAAAAAAAATTAGATCTGAGATCTTTTCTCCTTCCTCAAGGTTCCAAAACCTTCTTCATTCTCTTGAATTAAATCAAGAGTTTTACTCTTCCTTTTCAAAAACAAAATAGTTTTTCACCACCAAACCCACAAAGGGGAACTTGGATCTGTCTTTAGATCCCAAAAAGGAGAGATTTTGAGATCTCACATCTCTTGATCTTCAAGATCCAGCTAACAGAGGAGGTAGAAAAAGAACCCCTTCCATTAACCCCAAAAACACACTTAGGAGTCCAACTCCACTCTGATTTCTCTTCCGAGAATCTTTTTAGGCTAAAAGCCTCTTCTCCTCGCCGGCGCTCAAGCGCAGAGCGCCCACGTGCCGACACGTGGCGCGCTTGCGCTCAAAGCGCAAGCGCTCGAGCGCAAGTCGCCCCAGTGCCGACATGGCGCGCTTGCGCAACAGCGTCCTGCGCTCGAGCGCAAAGCGCCCACGTGCCGACACGTGGCGCGCTTGCGCTCAAGCGCAGCGCTCAAACGCAACTCGCCTCAGTGCCGACATGTGGCGCGCTTGCGCTCAAAGCGCAAGCGCTCGAGCGCAAGTCGCCCCAGTGCCGACACATGGCGCGCTTGCGCTCAAGCGCACAGCGCTCTGGCGTAAGTCGCCCCCGTGCCGACACGTGGCACACTTGCGCTCAAGCGCCCAGCGCTCAAGCGCAAGTCACCCCCGTGTCGACACGTGGCGCACTTGCGCTCGAGCGTCAGGCGCTGAAGCGTAAAGCGCCCACGTGCCGACACGTGGCGCGCTTGCCCTTCAGCGCCCTGCGCTCAAGCGCAGAGCGCCCACGTGCTGACACGTGGCACGCTAGGGCCTGAGCGCACAGCACTTGGGCGCACAGCGCCCAAGGCGCTGGCCCCACGCATCCTTTGGATGCCCTTTCCCCCTCTTTCTTTTATATATATACATATATATATATACACACACACATATGAATACATATGTGCATACACACATACACCACAACACACGCACACCGCACATTGAGTTCGCATGACCAGTTTAACCCGTCAATCGGAGGTTCCCTCGCTCCAAAGGCGAGGGGTAATTAACGGCAGCTTAGTTCGCGGCTGCCGGAGATTCGGATCCCTACGATCATTAAACCCCGGCCTACCCTAGGCAGGGGGAATCTGTACTACGCCTGACAAGCGCGCACGTATTCCCATCTCAATGGGGTGACGAAAAACACCCTACAGCGCACAGTTGCATTCGGGTGGTTGCATTGGTAAGTGGTACATATTGGATCGTACCCATCTTGTATTTATTATTCCTGTTGTATCTAGTTAATTCCATCAAATTAGAAACTAGTATTTGTATAATTAGTAAGACTTAGTGAGATTTGTGGTTGCGAGACTTAGAGCGAGGGTTTATGTTCGTTTGGTGGGTTTAATGTCTTGCTTATTTCATTCTCTTTTGGTGTTGATCTTCGCCGTTGGGTTTCGTATACTTATATTGTGACTTGCGTGGTTGTGAATCTGTTGATTGGCGAAGTGCTAGCTCCTGCTTAGGGATGCCTTTTATATTATCATGTATTTGTGGTTTTGGATCAAAATATACAAAGGAGGTGTTGCCTAAATTTTTAAAAGATGAAAAATGTTTTTCAACTAATAAAATTAACTTGCATTTTTCATGTTCCATTATCTATGCAGTTAAGAAAACCTTTGATTTCATTATACCTTTATTTTAAAACTTCACCTCTTTTATTTTCTTAAAAAGGTTTAGATTTCTGGGCTTCGGCTTACTTGAATTACGTTACGCTTTTAGACGTTGCGTGATTTAAGTGCCGGTCAAGGGCTAATATTTCGGGTCATGACAAAGTTGGTATCAGAGCGCTAGGTTTAAGCTTGGTTCGAGTCTATATTTGACTATGTGGAGTTTAGGGCGTATATATATTTCGGAATCTAGGCTTGACCTTATGGAACTTAGACTTGAACAGGGGGGTATTAGACCCGAACCTTTGTATCATAGGTTGACCCTGATTGATGGAGTAGGTTGCTTGAGTAGAGTGACGTACCGTACGTATGTTCCGCGGCATATTTACGATATGATACTCCACTTAAGAAACCTTAGGATGTACATATTTTGGGATCTGTCATTTTATTCGTACCCATGATTGTACGTCCATTTGAGATCCTTGATTCTATTCGTTTCCATGATCATACTCTCACTGATTCTGTTCCTCCTTATGATCATATATCCATTCCGGATCTGTTGATTCCTTTCATTCCGTTGATCTGTTTCCATCGATACATGTTGAGGTTCCTGTCACCATGGATTGAGCGCAGATTGAGCTGCTGCGGGTGATGCGGTCAAGGTGAGCTCGTTGTGGACGAGGACTGACCATCGCGTTTTCTGGTGACATAGGAACGTCTCGAGTTAGTGGTTGTGTTGTGACCTCTTTTTGAGGTGAGTGTTCGGTTTTGCACCGTATGACCGGGCCATTGATAGAGGCTGCCAGATTGAAAGGATTGTTGGTGTACAGCCTACCTCAGAGACCGTGATGTCGTCTACCTTGCAGACAGATGACCCAGCTGTTGCTGAGATTGATGAGATGTCGCTTCCAGAGCTTACGAGCTGAGATCGCTGGAGCTTCCAGGCAGAGATGCGACAGATGATAGCTAGCCTATCTTGAGTTGAGAGACGAAGGTAATTCATCCGATTTGATGCACCGACGCAGGCCCAGTTGAGTTGACGATTTCCAGTATGGAGAATCTTATTCAGATCCAGAGTAGATCGATCCAAAGATGACGTCGTTCATGGAATGATCCGATAGAAGATCAGTAAGTGGACCAGCTTCAGATAGAGGACCTCACCCAGATGCATTGTGAGTTGATCGAGAACGGACGAATATAGAGTATTCCTCCGATGATTGGGACGAGTTCCTAAGGACGTGTTCGGCTAGATATCTTCTACAGAGTGATGAAGATACCGAGTTCGCAATTTCGAGTCCGTGTGAGAGACTCCGGATTGACTATAGCCGAGAACAATTACAGTACGCAGATAGCATGATGTGACGTCAAAGTGGACGATGATAAAGACGAGTGGAACAGGAGGTTCGTGCGAGATGTTGACGAGCTGTTATTATTCCCCGTTGAGATTAGAGATCGGAGATGTCTACAGAGGCATTGGGATGCGACCAGTTCCCGAGGAAATACTGTGCTGAGAATGCAGATGTCCAGAAAATGAGAAAAGATTAGGTAAGAGTACAAGCCTCCGTATAGTTCGACATAGGCAAGATCGGAAAAGACCCTGAGTAGGTTTCTTCCAGGACACTGCTGCAAAAAGATTTGCACCAAGGATCAGTTGTGTCACGTGTATTCAGAGGACGCCAGACCGTGAGCAGGAGGCAGGCGGATGTTCTTGCTCTGCCAGTTTTGGGCGCACAGACATTTTTCGACATTGTAGGAGGCGTACCTCAATGTCATTTGTTGTGATTTGCGTTACGATCCGAGTATCACGCTTATATCGGTTGGATTTGAGTTTTGATGATTGAGTTTCATGATACTGTTTTCATGCACCATGGCTGCACCTGCTGGGTATTTACATTTTTGTGCATATCCATTGCACTTGATGTCGATTTTGTACGTTCGTAGCACGTGTTTATGATTTCGCGGATTTCATACAGTTCATTGGATTTTGTGCACACATGTGCTTGCAGTGCATTGATATGGATTTTGTGCACATAGTTGCACACGTTTTTTATTTTAAACACCTTGGTACACTCGGTGTTGCTTTTCATACGCATTTGAGTTATTGATGAGATTTCGTGCATTCGATGCACCGGGATTGTATTCCGTGCACTAGATGCACCCGATTTGTATTTTGTGCATTTGTTGCACCAGATTCGTATTTCGTGCATTAGTTGCACTAGACTTATACTCCGTGCATTGGTTGCACCCAATTTATGTCATTGAGCATTCGTTTTACCAGATTTGTGTTTTTGTGCGCATTGGATGAACTTGATTTAGATTTCATTTATGCATGAAAGATGCACTTGATTTGGATTTTCGCGCACATTGGGCGCATGATATGAGATATGATTTTGTGCATACCGGATGCACTGGATTGAGATTTTTGAGCACTATAGATGCACTAGATGTTGTTGTCGTACACACCCGTTGCACTGGATAGATGCTTTCATGCACACTCGTTGCACTTAGTTTTGCTTTTGTGTATATTGTGGCACTTGTATTTGGATTTGATTTTCGTGTGCACCAAACGCACGTGATTGTTGGATACGCCTTTGGAGGCTGATTTTGCTCTTGAGCACTTTGTTTGCATGATAGGCACTATATTATGTAGTAGCAGAAAAGGACTGATCTGAGGACAGTACCTGAGTACTTTACATGCATTAAAAGTTTAACAAGAGATTTTCAAAAAGGAGCTATAGTCTCGCTATTTCTTACATGTCCGTGAGCAACACGAATGTTTACAAAGGAAAAACTTTTGGGATATTTCAAAAGGGAGGAACGTATATCTTAGCAAAACCTACATGAACGTATATTATTACTTTAAAAATGAGCATCCGTCACTTATGCCGTGAGTTATGCATCACACGGCGATTCATAAAAGATTTTGCATGAGTTTTATTCAGTTTTTGAAAGTTTTTCCAAAGATGCGTACTATACACGTATTATAGTATTTGACTAGTGTATATTGGATTTAAATAGTGGATTTCGAGATCTGTATCTCCATTGTAATTCCGATGATATACTTGCGAATCCGATGATTTGCATGACGCTTGACGGAGTTCGATTTCAATTTTCATACTCGTTTTCAGGCGCACATGATGCGTTGTGGTATTTCTATATCTTCCGTGATTTCGGAGCCCCGTTGATTTGAGTTGATTATTGAAATGTTTTAGCATTTGGGGGTTTAAATTTAAATTCGGGGACCGAATTTATTTAAGGGCATAAGATTGTAACATTTCAGAAAATAAAAAATATTATTTTTAGAATTTAATATTAAAATAATATATTTCGTGAAATTTACCCGATTGGCGAAATTGGGGTTTTCATAAAAAGGTATAAATATATACCAATAATTGTGAAATAATTTGAGATTAAATGATTTATTCATTTAAAAATATATTTATCGGATTTGGCATTTTTATAATTAATTATATGTACTTTAAATAAAAACCCGATTAGTGCACTGCTAATCGCGAGTAAGCCAAATCCGTGTTTCTACAGTTTTCCATGGTTAGTGCACCATGTCATGTTGCATTTTGGTTACATGTTGTTTCCTTGTGTTGTTGTTGGGGTATTATGTGATTTGGTTTAAAAATAAAGAAAGGGTTAAAAAAGGGATGATTGGGGAGAGAGGGAGAGAGTGAGGAATGAGTGTGAGGGTGAGAATAAGAAAGAGGGGGGCAGCCACTCATTCCCCTCTCCATTATTTACTTTCATCATCTTCTTCCTCATCTCTCTCCACCTTCAACCCCAAGATCCATCTCCAAACCTTCATCAAAACTCTAAACCCCTTTCATTAAAAATGATCCCCACCTCGCTCTCATCACTTTGGACCCATCAAAGTTGGATTTTGGAGACTTTGGACTTCTAGGGTTTTGATTGGTTGCATCTATGAGGTATAATCCCTTTCATTTAGTTAGTTTAAGTTTCCTAGTATTCTAGTTAGTTTAGAAGTTGATTTGGTTTGGTTATTGTGAAGTTAGAAATGCCTAGAGAGGGTTTGGGTGCAAGTGTGGATTTGGTGAACTCTAGTGGCTGTTACAAGACCTAGAATTGAGTATTGAAACCAAAACACGGACTTAGGATATTAACCGTGTCGGTTTTGTGAAATTTGGTGTGCCTACAGGGAATCTAGGATGACCTGGAACGTTTACGAGAGAAATAAACAATACCAGAGACCTAGTGGGACCAATAGGAAGCCACCCTGCAAGTACGAGCCCGTTCCCTCACCACTTGGCCGAGGTTGCCGGATTTTATAGTATTATGGCCGGCCACTTGGTGGTTTTTGGGGCTGGAATTGGTACAGTAGCTCACTCACTCCATATACAACACCCTATACTTGCTAGTTTTGCTCCAATTGACCTGAGTCAAAATCTGGGAGCACATTTGTGTGAGTTTTGGATATGTTTTCCGTATTTTGAATGCTTGGTTTTGATGTTTGGATTTGTATTTGGTTGTTAGGCATTTGTACGTCAACAACAAAGGTTGTTTGGTTGTTTTTGCATGCATAGGCTATAGGTGTTAACCTATGAGCGCACCGTGTGCCGTATTGGTTTCCGGACCCGATTCTAATAGCATTGCGACTATGTATTTATTCTAGGTACCTTGGCGTAGATCCCGAGGTGACGGAGCAAGGCGTCATCGACTTCGGTAAGTAAGGATCAAGGTGAGTAGACCTATATCTACGGGGAAAGTCAGGTGGATGGCGTATAGCACCCCTACAACCTTTTTTATGGAAACTGATTTATAAGATACGGTCGTAGAAACCTAGATTTGAAACTACGGATATGGTTAAGAAAGATAGTTAGAGATGATATGAGTGATTGAATATATATTGGGATATGAGATAAAAGCTTTAGGGATATGAAAAGTGAATGTGAACCACGACTTATAGATATGTAGTTACACTAGAATAGGTATGAGTTTTAGAGTAGCTTGACATTTGATGTATAAGGAAGAATGTATATATATAAAATTGATTTAATGCGATGAAAAGGATATACGATGTGATATGATAACTTGATTGATATGTTGGTATACAGATGCGAGTCGATATGAGATGATTGATATCTTTGCCGGTCCTCTGATATAAGATAGTTATGGATGTGACCTGGGACAAAGGGGTGTGTGTGTGTGTATAATGTTGTGAATCATGAGTGATATGCCGTACGAGACGTTAGGTCCGTACCCTTGGTGACATATAGGTTGATAGGATACCTGATGGTTTAATGCCGCCGTAAGATGATTTACCGTACGTTATAAGTTTTATGATGATTGATCCATACACTTAACTAGAGGATGTCGTACGATGGATTATACCGTACGTGATGTTGTGAGGCTGGATGCCGATTTTTAGATTCACCGACTCGGTCATGTCAGATACGTATACCTTATAGCTTTTGGCTGACGATTTGCTTATGCTACATTCATGCTATTCTCATTGCATTGCATATACCTGTTCTAGTACACCTACACCATTATTGATGATGCGTATATTACACTTACACAGATTGGCCGGCTCACACACTTCATCATCGATAATTGCTATGTCACTTACACAGTAGAATTGGTGCATCATGATATGACTCCTTGCATGATTTACTTGCTATGTTCACATCACTGTTCCATGTTGCATGATACGGATATGCTTACATTCTGTTATATATCGCATACATCATGCTTTACGATTACGCATTGAGATATGTTGTTTTCATGAGATTTCTAGATTTGAGAACCGTGGTTATTTCAAAAGAAAGTATGTATTGTATTAAAAACCCGGTTTCTCTTGATATGATATTTCAGTCTGTCCACCATGCGTTTTCTCGGTTCTGAGACGTGTGATATGTGAAACCCGATTCGAGGAGGTGGATGATCCGTTTGCAGGTTCATGGTAGACCCAGTATGGTACCCCGGGGCGAGAGAGAGATTTTGTGGGGATGACGATGATCCTGGAAGGGAGAGCACTACCTACCGGTGATTGGTTAGACCTGGCGGTTATTCGGAGGATACCGACCGAAGTCGAGAGATAGATATGGGCCGACCCGTTCTGCCGGAGCCCGAGGGCCGATCCTGCAGACGGAGCCCGTGGGCCGATCCGGACTGATGGAGCCCGAGATATATGAGTATTTACGTGTCGATGTTGGACACGGGTTTCATGATGTTTCGAGTGTCGATGCTGGACACTCAAGTTCTATGATTTTGATGTGTCGCGAGGGACACACGTTGATTTATATTCTCATACTTTCATACATATGCTTTTATGATATTTACATGCATGATGTTGTTGTGTCATTGGTTGACATGTGGACGAGATCCACATGCATATAGACATTGATTATATGGTTGGATGATATCCACATGCTGATAGGCGTTGATTATATTGTTGGCATATATGTAAATACGGTCACCCTAGATATCATAGTATTACCTTTATGATATATTTGACCTATAAATCGTTGTTTATTCGATTTCTACCTGTTGATGTTTTCTACTCACGGGTTGGCAACTCACCCCCGTTGTGCTACAGTTCTTGTTGGTTGACCGCATGGATCAGTAGCGGCATTACTGGCGCACAGTTGCATTCGGGTGATTGCATTGGTAGTGGTACAAGTTGGATCGTACCCATCTTGTATTTATTATTCCTGTTGTATCTAATTAACTCCATCAAATTAGAAACTAGTATTTGTATAATTAGTAAGACTTAGTGAGAATTGTGGTTGCGAGACTTAGAGCGAGGGTTTATGTTCGCTTGGTGGGTTTAATGTCTTGCTTATTTCATATTCTTTTAGTGTTGATCTTCGTCATTGGGCTTCGTATACTTATATTATGACTTGCATGGTTGTGAATCCGCCGATTGGCGTAGAGCTACCTCCCGCTTGGGGAACTCTTTTATATTATCATATATTTGTAGTTTTGGATCAAAATATACAAAGGAGGTGTTGCCCAAATTTTTAAAAGACGAAAAATGTTTTTCAACTAATAAAACTCACTTGCATTTTTCATGTTCCATTATCTATGCAGTTAAGAAAACCTTTGATTTCATTATACCTTTATTTTAAAACTTCACCTCTTTTATTTTCTTAAAAAGGTTTAGATTTCTGGGCTTCGGCTTACTTGAATTACGTTACGCCTTTAAACGTTGCGTGATTTAAGTGCCGGTCACGAGCTAATATTTCGGGTCGTGACAAAGTTGGTATCAGAGCGCTAGGTTTAACCTTGGTTCGAGTCTATATTTGACTATGCGGAGTCTAGGGCGTATATATATATTTCGGAATCTAGGCTTGACCTTACGGAACTTAGACTTGAACAGGGGGGTATTAGACCCGAACTTTCGTTTCATAGGTTGACCCTGATTGATGGAGTAGGTTTCTTGAGTAGAGTGACGTACCGTACGTATGTTCCGCGGCATATTTACAATATGATACTCCACTTAAGAAACTTTAGGATGTACATATTTTGAGATCTGTGATTTTCTTGATATGATATTCAGTGCGTCCACCATGCGTTTTCTCGGTTCTGAGACGTGTGATATGTGAAACCCGATTCGAGGAGGTGGATGATCCGTTTGCGGGTTCATGGTGGACCTGGTATGGTACCCCGGGGCGAAAGAAAGATTTTGTGGGGATGACGATGAGCCTGGCAGGGAGAGCACTACCTACCGGTGATTGGTTGGACCTGGCGGTTA
Organism: Agapanthus africanus; assembly: GCA_030015575.1. Classification (NCBI taxonomy): domain Eukaryota; kingdom Viridiplantae; phylum Streptophyta; class Magnoliopsida; order Asparagales; family Amaryllidaceae; genus Agapanthus; species Agapanthus africanus. The sequence goes on from JASDDO010000018.1 coordinate 365,038,936, forward strand.
TCCGGAGGATACTGACCGGAGTCGAGAGATGGATATGGTCCGACCCATTCTACCGGAGCCCGAGGGCCGATCCCGCAGACAGAGCCTGTTGGCCGATCTGGACTGACGGAGCCCGAGATATATAAGGATTTATGTGTCGATGTTGGACACGGGTTTCATGATGTTTCGAATGTCGATGCTGGACACTCTGATTCCATGATTTCGATGTGTCGTGAGGGACACACGTTGATTTATATCCTCATACTTTCATGCATATGCTTTTATGATATTTGCATGCATGATGTTGTTGTGTCATTGGTTGACACGTGGACGAGATCCACATGCATACAGACATTGAATATATGGTTGGATGTTATACACATGCTGATAGGCGTTGATTATATTGTTGGCATATACGTAGATACGGTCACCCTAGATATCATTGTATTACCTTTATGATATAGTTGACCTAGGAATCGTTGTTTATTCGATTTCTACCGGTTGATGTTTTCTACTCACGAGTTGGCAACTCACCCCGTTATGCCACAGTTCTTGCAGGTTGACCGCATGGATCAGTAGCGGCATTGCTGGCGCACAGTTGCATTCGGGTGATTGCTTTGGTGGGTGGTACATATTGGATCGTACCCCTATTGTATTTATTATTCCTGTTGTTTCTAATTAACTCCATCAAATCAGAAACTAGTATTTGTATAATTAGTAAGACTTAGTGAGACTTGTGGTTGCGAGACTTAGAGCGAGGGTTTATGTTCGCTTGGTGAGTTTAATGTCTTGCTTATTTCATTCTCTTTTGGTATTGATCTTCGCCGTTGGGTGTCGTATACTTATATTGTGACTTGTGTGGTTGTGAATCCGCCGATTGGCGAAGAGCTAGCTCCCGCTTAGGGATGCTTTTTATATTATCATGTATTTGTGGTTTTGGATCAAAATATACAAAGGAGGTGCTGCCCAAATTTTTAAAAGACGAAAAATGATTTTCAACTAATAAAACTCACTTGCATTTTTCATGTTCCATTATCTATGTAGTTAAGAAAACTTTTGATTTCATTATATCTTTATTTTAAAACTTCACCTCTTTTATTTTCTTAAAAAGGATTAGATTTCTGGGCTTCGGCTTACTTGAATTACGTTACGCCTTTAGACGTTGCGTGATTTAAGTGCCGGTCACGAGCTAATATTTCGGGTCGTGACAAAAGCCATCATCAAGAGGCCACCGGGCAGCTACCCTGCTCGGTCCATCCATGGCTGGTAGTTCACTACCCACCGACGCCAAGGATCAAAGCCCTCACCAAGAGGCCACCGGGCAGCTACCCTGCTCGGTCCATCCATGGCCGGTAGTCCACTACCAATCGACGCTAAGGATCAAGCCCTCACCAAGAGGCCACCGAGCAGCTACCCTGCCCGGTCCATCCTTAGCAGGCAACTCCTTGCCCAACGACACCAAGGATCAAAGCCCTCATCAAGAGGCCATCGAGTAGCTTCCCTGCTCAAGTTCCTGCACATCTTTTAATAAGCGATCCCTACCTCGACTTCGGAGCCATGGAGACACAGACCTTACACCTGTCTTTGCACACTTGGTAAGTGGTTGAATTCAACTCAACGTGCAATCGCTAGACGAAAAAACGATCTCGGACCTAACGCTTCATGAAAGCAGTACCGCGCAAATAAAATTTTACGGGCGCAAAAAAAAGGAAAATATGCATGCAAAGATCACCGCAAAAAGATTTTATTCATAAGGCCGGAAATCTTTACAGAGGTATTATGGGCTCCCCAGTCTTACAAAAATGCCCGGAGGCTTACAAAATTTCAGCTCTAAAAGAAAGAAAAAAAATAAGGAGGCGAGGAGGTTCAGGCCTCGGTGCCGGGGAGAACCTCGATGAGCTGCGCCTCCACCGCGACAACCGGGGTAGCATCTGGAAGGTCAGAGCCAACCGCAGGAGCCTCGGCGCCAGTGGCCTGAACGGCTGAATTCTTCCCAACGCTCCCACCAGGGGCCTTTTCGCTCGCCGCACTTCCGGGGCATCCCCCTGCGCCTCATCCCTAAAGGGGTACTCACCCCAGAGCTCGCCGTCAGGGAACTCCGGCATCAGGGCCTTGATGGCATCAAGGGCGTCGTGGCAAAAAACGGTAGCAGATCCAGCAAGGTCGGTGTAGTACTGATCCAACTTCTTGTAGCTCTCTACCGCCTTCGATGCTCGGAGCTCGGCACGCCTCGTTCCCTCCTTCGCCGCCTCATTCTCCCTCCGGAGGGTGGTCGCCATGTTCTTAAGTGTGGTGACAAGCACCTAAGAATCTTCCAACTTAGCCTCGGCGGCATGGGCGGCCTCTCGGCACTTGGCAATCTCCCGATCCCTGACTGCCACCCGGTCTTCAAGGGCAGCGACCCTCTCCATCGCCGCTTGCATCTCCAGCCTTGAGCTCTCCTCCCATGAGGAGAACTCGCCCGTCGCTGCATCGCCGGAGCAATTTCTTCGTCATCCATGTTGACGACGAGGGAGACGTGCTGGAGGACCTGAAGAAGACAAAGGAGGGTTAAAAAGAAAAGGGGGCACCTAATCTTGCGAACAAAAATACTGAATGAAGACCCGAGTAGGGTACGAACACTAACCTGCACGGCCTCTTGGGCTATGGCCGCCATCTGGGCTCGGAGGGTCCCCGGAGGGATTCTGCACATGGCCGACCTCTCCATCTCCGAGAGCAGACTATCGGTGATGGAAAGCCCTAAGGGCACCTCGAAGCGAAGATCCCCTTCATCCACGAAGATCGGGGAAGCCGGGGAACGGGATACTTTCCTGTGGTACCTCTTGAGGAGAGACGCAGGAGACTGTCTCGCCTCCTACCTCCGGAGGCCGGAGCTCCTACTCCCGAACGCGTTTCCTGCTCGGTGCATGGCTGGACTCCGGGGCCCAAGGCACGCTTGAGCGCCTGGATAGAGCCGGAGCCAACGACGGGCGAGAAGGGCCGGCGCCTCCGGCCTTCTTCCCCTTCTTCTGTTCGTCTAAGGCTGCCCGAAATTTGCTTAGGTCCATGGGTTCTGCATAAGACAAAAGTACAAAGGAGTCAGTAATGCCAAAAAAGTGAAAAAATACATAAGTCTAAACAGGTCGCCTGAAAACTCCCAACTTACCCGCGAACTGGGCGAGGCTGAGCCCGGCCCAACTGAGGGCCTGTTCAGACAGCAACACATCAGCCCGGGGGAGGGGCTCCCACTCGACACCGCCACCGCATCGGGATCATTCGACTACCTCACCCGCGGGCAGTTGGCCCTGCGCCACCAGATGGGCACAGGCCAATCCTCACCCTCGGGCGGCCCAACAAACAAAAACTTCTTCTTCCATTCGTGAATGGAAGAAGGTGCTGCGATGACCCCTGACCCGGCAACTGTTGGGTTACTTGGCATGACCATAAGGTTTCATAAGGCATCTAACATGCCGTATTTTGAAATTTCTAGTGTGCCAAACAACATAACCTAGGATCTAACTAGAGTTTTAGGAGCTAAACTAAAATGTAAACAACTTTACATAGAAAGTGAATAAGGAATACAACCTTTGTAGACCGGTCCTTCACTTCTAATGCTCCATGTAGTAGTCCCTTCGCTGCAAGTCATGAACACCCAAACTCTAGAAAGGGTTCTCCCGGAGTAATGAACAAGCTTGTTCGAAGTCTTCGAAGCCGAAGATGATCTACGTCGAGGAGACTCAAGCTCATGCTACCTCTTCACTAATTGTGAAATTAGTGAAGCAAACACTCTATACTAAATGACAAGTAGTAAAGGATGATGAAGTAGGAAATAGGCTCACTTTAGTTTTATTTTTCTCACAATATTTTCTCACTTTTCCAAAAGCTAGAAAGTTTTTTCTTAAGGATGAAGAAGATGAAGAGAGGAGATGAGAATAAACAATTGAGGTGAGAATAACAACCATGGGTGAGTTAGTGTCATACACTAACTCATGTAGAGAATAAACTATGGGTTACAATAATTGTTAGGTTAATAAATATCTATAAGTAAAACAAAACTAGTGGACTAAGTCAAAAATGCTACAAGCATCTCCAAGCTTCCAAGCATGTGACTAATTACCATTAGTTTTGATTTACTTTAAATAAATAAAACCTTATCATTATTATAAGCATGGTGTAAGTCTCATACACCCATGTTGCATGTGGCATCAAGCATGACATAAAATAATGCACATTAATATATATCACATATATACTAATGCACACTTGTGAAAAAAGAAATGTTTAAGTGAGCTAATATTAGTTAATGTAATCTAGTATATCAAATATACAATTATACATTAAATTATTAAATCAACACTTGATTTAATAATCCGGCTATATCACATATAACCGACTAATATGAAATGCAATAACTTATCGAATCAACACTTGATCTGATAACCCGGCTATGTTAGATATAACCGACCGATATCACATATCGCGAGAATAGAATACAGTATCACATACGTGCATTAATCTCGGTCCCGCACATATCTCATATGTGCTCCTACTTCGTTTCGCATGAACCAGGAAACCTCTGTGCATGACTCTAAAGACTCATCAATACGCCGGCAGTTGGTGATGATCATATCAAACACCCACAAACCACAAGCGGTATGCTAAACGTAACGGCCATCCGGGTATTGAGTGATCAGAAGATCAACAAGCATGCCTGCTCATACTCCTGCAAATCTAATCAATAACACTACCGTACAGTCCGGTCTCTTCGTCTGATATGTTGCATATCTCGCCAGGGGTGGTAAACGTCAAACCCCAATAGCTTGATAAGTCATGCCGATGTGAGGCTCATAACGGGTCGAGAAACTACTGATAACAATTACCAGTAAATCTCAGAAACAACCCTGGCCAGGTACTTCTTATTATGGCCAATCGAGCACAGCGCAACATCAACCTCCAATACCGGGAGAGACGAAATCCCCTCCAATCGCTCATTGCCTCCATGTGACTCAGGACTGTACCCAAAAACCACCATTTTGCACATCCTCTTGAACATGGTAAAGTGGAAATCAAAGCACAGTAGGAATCACACAAGACTCTATGACGATCTCGGGTCGACAGACTAACCTGTACCAGTGTCACCAGAGAACTACCATCTGACATGGGGTATAATACCATCTAGGAGTTCTCGGCGAGTCCGTCTAGTGTACCCAGTCTCCACTGAGAACCCGTATATCATCTCTGATGTCAAAAACCAATGGATATGGGATCATCCATCGCCCATCTACATGGGTGGAGAAGCTATACGCTAGTCTACTCTGGTATATCGATGCCCTGTCTCGATACACCCACGACTAGGGACATTAAAGGATGTACTTACCGACTACCTTTGTCCCACTAGTATGATCTGCATCATAATCCTAGTAGTCAAGTACACATCCTAAGGGCTTTACCAACATGTAACAGATAGACAATTAATGTACATGTTAAGATAAACAGTAACTAGATAGCATACTATCATGTCGAGCAAGAAAGTCCTCCCTATATATGTCCAAGCATCCACTACAATATACATCTCGTAATGGCCTCTAGGGCATACATATAACTAACAATCTTCCGCTTGCACTAGGGCCATTATATAGCAGTGGTTGTAGTATCTCATACTCAACCATCCCATAAAAATCTCTCTCTAGGAAAAGGCCTTTGTGAGTGGATCCGCCATATTGTCCTCTGAGTCTACTCTCCCAACCTCGATCTCCCTGGAGATCAACCATCTCCATGATCAGGTGATACTGCCTTAGAATATGTCTGGGTCACTGATGGGACGGGGGTTCCTAGGCATAAGCCATAACTCCATTGTCACACAATGGTAGGAATAAAGTTCATCTCATGAACTAATATATACCCAGACTGCCTCTTTGGTAACATCTTTGGTAGCGATGTATCTAGCCTTTATCATCTAGTTTGCCACGGTATCTATCTTGGAACTCTTCCAATATATCGTCCCTCTATTAAGGGTAAAGACAATGCCTGTGACTGACTTTCAGTCGTCCTTACTACCTTGGAAGCTATCCAGTGATTCTCCCCAGGATCTATTGATACCATCTCACTACACCTAGTGAGAATCCTAACATCCACTTAGATCTATGTCATAGATCCAAAACCCAGGATTTAGGAGGTATCACCTTGATCCTATATGGAGAATCAATGTGATAAGAGGAGATTGACCGAGTGTAGCATAGGAAACTCCTTTCCTAACAAGAGTATGTCGTCCACGTACAATACGAGGAAGACCACTTTACTCTCTATTACCTTTTTGTATATACAAGGTGCATCTACCATTTTGATGAAGTCAAAATCTTTGACTACCCCATCAAAACAGATGTTCCAACTCCGCGATGCCTGCTTTAACCTGTAAAGCAACTTGCACACGTTTTCGCTGCTCCCACTGTCTATGAAGCCCTCTGGCTGTGTACTTATAGACACACTCTTCTAAATCACTATTTAGAAAAGCAGTCATGACACCCAACCGCCAGATATCGTAGTCATGGTATGTAGCAATGTCAAGTAGGATCCGGATGGACTTAAGCATGGCGACTGGAGAAAAGGTTCCATCATAATCCACACCTGGTCGATGACGAAAACCTTTTACAACAAGTCTAGCTTTGAAAGTCTTAACTTTTCCATCTACACCAAGTAATATTCTCAAGATATAGTTGCTCCTGATGGGGATTTAACCCTTCAGATAGAGCAACCAAAGTCCGTACTTTGTTGGTGTACATAGATTCCATCTCAGATCACTTAGCATCTAGCCATTCTTACAGAGTCCCCACTCTTGATGGCCTGTTCGAAACTAGTTGGGTCATCATCACATGATGCAATCCTCGCTCCCAGTGCCATAGAGAAAACCGAAGTATCTCTCAGGTGGATGAGGAACCCTACCAGATCGGCAGAGTGGCTGAGGTCCGTCGGGAACTATTGAATCCTCCGGTTCTACCAAATCGCCAGCTGTAGTTTGTATATTTGGAACTCCTTCCAGTTCTACCTCATGACCACAAATTTCTTCATAAGAAATTCCTTTTCTAAAAAGATGGCATGTCAAGAAACAAAACACCTTTTGTTCATCGGTGTAGTAGAAGATATTCCCTTGCGAATGCTTGGGATATCCAACAAACTTCCACAGAACTGACTTTGCCTCGAGCTTGTCAGGATTTTGCATTTAGACATAGGCCGGACAACACCAAATCTTAACTTACTTATGACATGGGCTCTTCCCATACCATATCTCATATGGAGTGGTAGGTACCTGATTTGGTTGGAACCCAATTCAATAGGTATGCAGCTTCTCAAGTGCATAACCCCAAAAGGAAATAGGAAACTCGGTAGTACTCATCATAGAGCACACCATATCAATAGGGTGCGATTGCTTCACCCCGATATACCGATGTGCTGTAGTGTATATGGAGGAAAAATGCTGAGAGAGAATCTCATTCTCCTTTAGAATAGTCCAGGAATTCCGTGCTCAAGCATTCTCCTCCCTGATCACATTAAAGGACATAATACTTATACCCGTTTTGGTTCTCTACTTCTGATTTATATTTTATGAATTTCTCAAAAGGTTCAGACTTGTGTTTCAACAGGAACATATGTCCGAATCTTGAGAGATCATCAGTGAATGTAATGAAGTAGAAAGAGCCAGTCCTGGCATGTGTAGACATGGGACCTACATACATCATCATGTATCAATCCCAAGAGTTCACTAACTCTTTCTCTGTTTCCAGTAAACGGAGCCATGGACATTTTATCTTTGTGACATGACTGGCAAGTTTCATAAGATGTAAATTCAAATTGATTTAAATATGCATCTTAATGTAACTTAGCTAGTCGGGTCGCATTGTTATGGCCTAGTCTACAATACCTTAAGAAGAATTCGTTCATTTCTGAATTCTTCCTCTTGTGTGTGTTCTGTACATTGAGAACTGTAGTTTGATTTAGAACGTCTATGTTTTTAGATAACGTGCCTGAACCATTCAACTCTTGATATAGAAAATGTTCAAAACATTATCCAACAATATAAAATTATATCCTTCTTTAGTAAATAAAGAGACTGATATAATATTTCATATCAGGTTCGGTATCTAATAACATTCGTTCAGAATCAATATATTTAGTAATACAGGATGATAACTGCCAACACTTTGGCTACAACAATTGCACCGTTTCCAACTCTTGAAACTTTATCACCCATTCTCAGTTCTTTACCTATCTGTAGCCCATATAACAGATTACATATATGGGATCCTGATCCGGTATCTCATACCCAGGACGTAGAGGATACTGAGAAATAGTTCTTGGTAATGATCATACCCGAAGAAGATGCATCATCATGCACTTTCTTCGTTTGGGCGGCACGGGAATCCTGGTAATCCTCTATTTCCTACTCGGTCTTATAACAATTATAAGTTGGAGCGGGACCAACGTTCTCCAGCACAGTATAACAAGCGGGTTCAGTCAATACATCTATATTATTATCTTGATTAAGGCATGACATGGTCGCTACCTTGAGAGAGAGAAGAAAACACTCAGCGTATGCTCTTGCAAGATCAGATTGGTTATTATTTTATCTAATCAGGATGGCTCCCATTGTTTTTATCAAATCTGCCTTCAAACCCTAAAAGGAAAGACTAGCCGGGATTAATTACACCCTACAAGTTCGCCAATCTTTCAGCCATGCCAGTGCCGGTACTTTGAGGGAGATTCCCCGTGCTTTCGCACGGACCTAATTAAAATAAACCTCATTTTCCCAGGGGCGTAACCCAATTGAAACCTTTCTAGACACCTACTTGATCGACTAGTTGTAAAGTGCAAAACTCTCACAGGAGTAACAATTACTCGCAGTGGGTATCGGGATCCAACTATCTCATAGAAGGTATGCAATCTTATTGCAAATTTCAACACTTGAAATTCCCGATAATTTTTCCCCTTGCGTCCTATGACCTTGACGAAAGCCAACAAATCATAGGCTGCTAGTTAAGTTCAACCCGTACATTTCATGATTGAATTAAACCCAACCGCACGACCCTCGATGAAAGCCGACAAAGTCACATGACTGTAGGGTCCCTAGGCACCCTAGTGAGGTCTCACAAGGCATCGAACAAGCCAATTTAAAATTTTAACGGTGCCGAGAGACCCGACTACGGATCGTTTGCTAGAAATCTAGACGAAAAAGCTAAATAGTTAACACTTAACTAAGAGATACGGAAATACAACCTTTGTAGATCCGGTCCTCCACCTCCACGGCTCCGAGATGAGGTCCTCTCCGCTGTCCAAATCAAATCCGGGCTCTAGCGTCGGCTTCGTCGGAGAATGGGCAAGCTAGGTCGTCGATGTCCATGCCGAAGATGATCTACGTCGAGGCATCGCTAGATCGAGCTCCACCTTCACCAAGTCTTGAAAACTTGTGAAGGAAACACACTCTACTACTTGGCAAGAGGTAGAGGATGAAGAAATAGGAAGTGGGTAGACTTTAGTTTTGGATTTCTCACTCATTTCATCAATCCACCATTGATGAAGTGAAGGTTTCTTCTTGAGTTCAAGGAAGAAGAAGAAGAATATTATGATAAGAATTATTTAAAATGAAAAGAATAATCCATTCTTATCATAAGTGAACCATGGTTAGTTGTAGAGAGTTAACCAAAGTTAGTGAGTGGTTAGGGTTTGGCATAAAACAAAAATGGTAGACTTTTCAAAAGTTCAAGAAACTTCAATAAAAGAAATAAATAAAGCCACCATTTTCCTTTTGCCAAAAATAAATAAAACAATAAATAAATCATTTAAAACCCTTAACCATTAACTAACTATGGTTTAAACATACATTTAACCAAGTATTGCATGTATCATCAAACATGATACAAGCAAGTGCACAAAATCATATCGCATATGCAATGTGCACACCCGAGTGAGAAAATCCATTTAAAGTGAACCGATACTAGTTAATGCAAAGTAATATATCAAATATATAATTATGCATTAAATCATTAAATCAACACTTGATTTAACGATCCGGTCATATCGCATATAACCGACTAATATCAACAGTAACAACTTATCGAATCAACACTTGATCCGATAACCCGGCTATATCGCATATAACCGATCAATGTCACAAATCGCGAGAATCGAATACAGTATCACATACTGGTATCATTCTCGGTCCCGCACATATCTCATATGCGCTCCTATTTCGTTTCGCTTGAGCCAGGAAACCTCTGTGTAGGACTCTAAAGACTCGTCAATACGCCGGCAGCGGATGATGATCATATCAAACACTCACAAGCCGCAAGCGGTCTGCTAAACGTAACGGCCACCCGGGTATTGAGCGATCTGAAGATCGACGAGCAAGCCCGCTCACACTCCAGTGAATCCGACCAGTAACACTACCGTACAGTCCGGTCTGATCGTCTGATATGTCGCATATCTCGCCTAGGGGTGGTAAACGTCAGACCCCAATAGCTCGATAAGTCGTGTCGATATGAGGTCTATAACAATTCGAGAAACTACTGGTAACACTTACCAGTAAATCTCAGCAACCCTGGCCAGGGATTTCCTGTTATAGCCAATCGAACACAGCGCAATATCAACTCCCTATACCGGGAGAGACGAATCCCCTCCTATCGCTCATTGCCTTCATGTGATTCGGGACTGTACCCAAAAACCACCGTTTTGCACGCCTTCTTGGACGTGGTAAGATGGAAATCAAAGCACAGTGGGAACCATACAAGACTCTATGACGATCTCGGGTCAACAGACTACTCTGTACCAGTGTCACCAGAGAACTGCCATCTGACGTGAGGTATAATACCATCTGGGAGTTCTCGGCGAGTCCGTCCAGTGTACCCAGTCTCTACTGAGCACCCGTATATCATCTCCGATGTCAAACACCAATGGATATGGGATCATCCATCGCCCATCTGTATGGGTCGAGAAGGTATACGCTAGTCTACTCTGGTATATCGATGCCCCGTCTTGATACACCCACGACTAGGGACTTTGAAGGATGTACTTATGGACTACCATGTCCCCACTAGTATGATCTGCATCATAGTCCAGGTAGTCAAGTACAGATCCTAAGGGCTTTACCAACATGTAACAGAGAGACAATCAGCATACACGTTAAGGTAAAGGGTAACCAGATAGCATACTATCATGTCGAGCAAGAAAGTCCTCCCTATATATGTCCCAGCATCCACTACAATATACATCCTATGTACAGTAATGGCCTCTAGGGCATACATATAACTAACAATGACTACCCTAACTCAATCGCATCATATGCTTTTGCAGATAAGCATAAATAGCTACCACACACTACGCTTTGACGAAAGCCAACAAACGTAGCACGAATACTATGAAGTACTTATCTGAAATGACGGAGGGCTACGACAGGTTTTTAAGAAAACCTTTTGCCTAATGAACTTGATATCGTTGTAGAATCGAGTGATTTTGAAAAGGAGTGTTTTTGAGACCTTTACTAGTTTTGCTAAAGAGGTCACTCCCGGTGAAGGGATCTCGGCTCTTTCCTTATCGAATAAGGTGCAGGATATTTCACAAATACCACCATGCAAAGAAAAACTATAAAAGCAATCAAAAGACAATCCGAGTTTGTAGCATCTTCCAGTTATTGCTAAAGAGGTCACTCCCGGTGAAGAGATCTCGGCTCTTTCCTTATCGAATAAGGTGATGGATATTCTATAAGGAATACCGCTATGCAAAGCAAGAACTAGAGCTACCTGTTTTTGAAAATTCGATTCCACAACATCTTTAGGTTTATTTTCTTTCATTAATCTCATTAATGAACTCCCATCATTTAAGTTATTTAAGCATCATAGATAAATACAACGTACGCTTATGCCATCCGCATTCGTCTCAATGTCCCGTCATGCACCGTTAGGTTAGGTAACCAACGGCAGAGCAGGGCAGGGCTAGTACGGGTGTAAAATATAAGCAACGTCTATATAATATATCACATATACTATATACAGTATCTATCTCATCATATCAAGTGATCACATCACAGAATATCGCAGCAGAAATCACATATGAAATATTGGATATACTAGGATTTCCGGGTTTTATATTAACCCTGTATAAATCACGGATTCCACGGTCGTGATGAATAGCCAAACCCACATTCCTAGACCCCTATGAGAGCGGCAAGCAACCCTACCAATTCTAGAGTTAGGAGACCCGGTCTCGACTCCTCGAGATGGTCTCCCACTGGACCCTAGAACCCGGTTACTTGTGCTCTCCTCCTTGGGTCTATCCTAATGCGGAAAAGTAAATAATATACATCAACGGTGACATCTTCCTCAACCCGGAAGTGCCCCAATAAAAGAATATTACAAACATGTTTTTACATGAATGAAAATGAAAAAACTCGCATCTCACATAAAAAACCCTGGCTATTCAAACACGACGATCCAATATAACATATCACAGTAACACATAACATCACATGTCATCAACGTAAGTAAATATGCGTATCCCAATTGTCGTTGACATATAGCAACGAAACCGGAGATATCCTACATATTACACTTACGGTCGCAGAAAAGAAAGTGAAAAACTATAACAATTGGAATCCGCAACCACCTTAGACATCATAAACCCAATGTATCACATAATTTTGATTTCATGCCTAACCAATTGAATTCTTTAGACATCACATGCCTAACAATTATAAACCCTGCATTTTAGTCTCGATATCGAAAACGCTTTTCAATATGAAGTCGGGTAATTCAACAAGATTCCCGACATCCTGATCGAATGCTCGTCGGAAACTTTAGTAGATGGCCGCACCCCCCGATACCGATGACGAAGTGCACTTAGGAGGAACACCATGGCCACGAGCATCCGAACGGATGCTTTTAGGCAACGGGGTTCTCCTACAGTCACTTGGTCTGGGCTATGGGGCATGGCTATCAAATAATATTACCCGGCGAGTATCCGCGTACGCTACGTGATTGCGACAGAATTTTGATCACATCAAAATTCCGTGGCAACCAATCAAATGAGACTAAATTGCTAGATTTATAAGATTCAAATTAGTGTGGATTCCAAGTATTGTATCTCAATCACAGAGGGCTAGACGATGGTAAACAATTCAATCGAATCAATGAATTTTCAAATTTTCCCAGAGAGCTCAACACTTGAGCAGTGTTAGAAATACCCAGAAACATAACCCAGTACACATGGACCGGCAGCTGAAGGCCCGTCCCAAGCATCCATAGTGGCGCCGCGGAACCGCCGCCAAAAGCATGTTTTGGCCGCGGTTCCGCGGTCACTAAAGCGAGTTAAGGACTCATTCTTCAGATGGGTCCATATAATTACCTACATGATTTTCTGAGAATTTTTAACATGGAAAAATCTAACTTTTTGGAAAATTTCCAAAGAGGGGTGCAAACTTGAGTTTTCAGGGTTCGATCGGACTTTTAATTTCGTCTAGACAACGCCTAATACTCTAGATTGGCTCTGATACCATTGTGGGGTTACTTGCCACGACCACAAGGTTTCACAAGGCATCTGACATGCCGTATTTTGAAATTTCTAGTGTGTCAAACCTAACCTAGGATTTAACTAGAGTTTTAGGAGCTAAACTAAAATGTAAATAACTTTACATAGAAACCTTTGTAGACCGGTCCTTCACCTCTAATGCTCCGTGTAGTAGTCCCTTCGCTGCATGTCATGAACATCCGAACTCTAGAAAGGGTTCTCCTGAAGAAATGAACAAGCTTGCTCGAAGTCTTCGAGGCCGAAGATGATCTAGGTCGAGGAGACTCAAGCCCATGCTACCTATTCACTAATTGTGAAATTAGTGAAGCAAACTCCCTATACTAAATGGCAAGTAGTAGAGGATGATGAAGTAGGAAATGGGCTCACTTTAGTTTTATTTTTCTCATAATATTTTCTCACTTTTCCAAAAGCTAGAAAGCTTTTTCTTAAGGATGAAGAAGATGAAGAGAGGAGATGAGAATGAACTAATGAGGTGAGAATAACAACATGGGTGAGTTAGTGTCATACACTAAATCATGTAGAGAATAAACCATAGGTTACAATAATAGTTAGCTTAATAAATATCTACAAGTAAAACAAAACTAGTGGACTAAGTCAAAGATGCTACAAGCTTCTCCAAGCTTCCAAGCATATGACTAATTACCATTAGTTTTGATTTACTTTAAATAAATAAAATCTTATCATTATTATAAGCATGGTGTAAGTCTCATACACCCAAGTTGCATGTGGAATTAAGCATGACACAAAATAATGCACATTAATATATATCACATATATTCTAATGCACACTTATGAGAAAAAAATGTTTAAGTGAGCTAATATAGTTAATGTAATCTAGTATATCAAATATACAATTATACATAAATTATTAAATCAACACTTGATTTAATAATCCGGCTATATCACATATAACCGACTAATATCAAATGCAACAACTTATCGAATCAACACTTATTCCGATAACCCGGCTATATTAGATATAACCGACCGATATCACATATCGCGAGAATAGAATGCGGTATCACATATGTGCATTAATATCGGTCCCACACACATCTCATATGTGCTCCTATTTCGTTTCGCATGAACCAGGAAACCTCTGTGCATGACTCTAAAAACTCATCAATACGCCGGCAGTAGGTGATGATCATATCAAACACCCACAAACCGCAAGTGGTTTGCTAAACGTAACGGCCACCCGGGTATTGAGCGATCAGAAGATCAACAAGCATGCCTGCTCATACTCCTACGAATCCAATCAGTAACACCAGCGTACGGTCCGGTCTCTTCGTCTGATATGTCGCATATCTCGCCTGGGGGTGGTAAACGTCAGACTCCAATAGCTTGATAAGTCTGTTCCCCTCCGAAACACGGAGACGCGACCGCGCAGGTCCGTCTTTCCTGAATTCGGGGCAGAGCTAATTGGTGCTATCTGTCCACCTCTCCAAAGATGCCAAGTTGATTTATGACACCGGTATCGAAGTTTTAAACGGATGCGGCCGATGTAGCAGATTTCGTCAGATTCCCCCTCATTTGAGGAGTTTTTTTTATTGTGGGGACGCTCTTCCCTACAGGCGCAAGTCCCTGCAGTTAATTACGCTACCGCATCGCGGTAACAACTTTCTCCTTCTCCAGATGGTCACTTCGCGTCGTGGGTGTTTGTTTTGTTTTTGGTTGCCCGTAGATTGTATACGGAGACTAATTTATGTTGTCGCCCGTAGGGCGTGGATTAGTCCAAATCCGTATCTTCTTAGATTTGGGTTTGGGGTTGGGTTTAAGGATACGTTAGTCTCATTTGAGACTAAGATCAACTTAAACGTTTGTTAAGGATACGTTAGTCTAATTTTAGACTAAGATCAACTTAACAGTTTGTTAAGGATACGTTAGTCTAATTTTAGACTAAGGTTAACTTAACCATTTTTTAAGGACACGTTAGTCTAATTTTAGACTAAGATTAACTTAACTTGTTAAAGATACGTTAGTCTAATTTTAGACTAAGATCTACTTAACAGGATCATTTAGATCCAACAAAAGAGTATTTGGACTCTATTGTTCTAGTTTAAGGACTTTACGGTCGATTACCAGTTTAAGGACATGGTGGTTCAAGGTTAAGGACATCATAGTCCATGGGTTTAAAGGACCCCACAGTCCGAGGTTAAGGACATCATAGTCCATGGGCTTAAGGACCCCACAGTCCGAGGTTAAGGACATCATAGTCCATGGGCTTAAGGACCCCACAGTCCGTAGTTTAAAGACGTCATAGTCTATAAAGTTTAAGGACGTCATAGTCTATGAGTTTAAGGACCCCACAGTCCATGGAATGATTGGTTATCGGGACCCGTCACCTCTCTGAAGACGTTGAAGGATTACAATGACAAATATCAAAGGAGCGAAGAGATGTACCCTTGAATCAAAGTTGATTGAGAAATCTGTAGTCCAATTTAGGACTAAGATCGATTAATTAGATTATGAGCACATTGGCTCGGTTAAATCTGAATTGAGGACTTATGGCCAACTTGGGCTAAGTCCAATTAAGTTTGAAATGTTGGCCCTTTGTTTGACTGTTGAACATTTGTCTGGGTTTAGCCTTCCTATTATTTAGCAATACTAAACAGGGGTTTGGGGGATCTGACAACATTTTGTTCTTGGCTGAGCACTAACCATTCATTATAGCTCTGGGGTTTTATTTTGAATGTCATATGAAATGATCAAGTTTGGAAGAATGTAGTTGGGGTTCAATCAAAGGGGAGATCTTGTCTCCGGAAAACTCAGCTGATTTGGGCTAAGGCTGGTTTGAAAATAGTGTTAAACACTAAAGTATACTTGGCGATCACGTGCTCCCACGTGATGTGCTGAAAATAGTGTTAAACACTAAAGACGAAGCGCTTAAAGTAGTGTTAAACACTAAAATTGAATGGGTCACGTGGGGTCACGTGAGGCATCTAAAGATGGGGTCAGACTTCCTTTATTTTCTTCCCAGAATATTCAAATAAGTGTTAAACACTTAAGTCATCACGGCCATCATATGTGGGCACGTGATGGGTACCCATGCACTGATTTATTAAAGTGTTTATTAGGGGTCACGTGGGGACACGTGAGGGCGTCCAAAATTGATTCTGCCTTTAGGTTTGTTCCCTTTTGTTTTGAGGGTCAGGTGTGAGCACGTGAGGCATTGCCTCCAGACTAATTCCTTCTTATTTTTAGGAATCTGTTTAAGGGTCAGGTGGGAGCACGTGACCTAGTCTTGTTCGTTCTTTTTTACTCATTGAAGATGAGGGTCACGTGTTACCACGTGACCAAGTTGGGTAATGATCTCTTTACGTGCATGGAGATTTTTAAATCCCTTTTTCTTTTAAGAATTAAATTCTGTTATAGGGTTAAACCTTAATTTCATTTTAGAGGAATTAAATTCCCATCTGTTTTGAAAGAATTAAATTCTTATGTAGGGTTAAACCCTAGTTTCATTTGGAGGAATTAAATTCCTATGAATTTGGAAGAATTAAATTCTTATGTAGGGTTAAACCCTAGTTTTATTTGGAGGAATTAAATTCCTATGAATTTGGAAGAATTAAATTCTTAGGTAGGGTTAAACCCTAGTTTCATTTGGAGGAATTAAATTCCTATAAATTTGGGGGAATTAAATTCCCTAAACTCAATTCTCCCTCTAAGTTTTGGATCTGCATGGCAGAATCTCCCCGATGAGAATTAAATTCTCAACTTGTGGGAAGATCTGCTTCTGCGGATCTTCAACCAAAGGAAGAACTGAGTTCTTATTCAGAAGAGTTAAACTCTTAATTTGAGAATTAAATTCTCTTTTTGTTTTATGGAGCATAGATCTCTTTCCCTTTCTCACCTAGGTTTTTTTTTTGAAGAGATCTTCTTTTTCTCTCTTAAGAATTAAATTCTCCTCTCTTTTTTCTCTCTGTTGTTGTATATTTCCCCAAAAAAAAGTAGATCCCCCTCTCTTCGCTTCTTGGCTCCTATTTATAGGAGAAAGAAAAGAATCGATTTATTTTGTCAATCTTTCATTGAAAGATTTTAAATGATTTTATAACCAACATGATCTTTTAGATCACTCAGTGAATTTTATTCACCATTGGATTTTTAATCCAAAAGATCTTTTATCTGTTATTCCTGGCAAATTTCAGGGAAATCTTTCCATGTATAAAATCATTACATAAATTGGTGATTTTTAATCACCATTGGATTTTTAATCCAACGGTGCTCCATTTTACAGAGCATCATCTTTTTTGTTTGGAAAGATTTAGAGAAATATTTTTCCAGTTATGATTTTTGATTCTCTCTTAATTAGAATTTAATTTTATTAATTCATAGATCTTTATGAACCCATCACGTGTTGGCACATGACCCCCTGATTAAGTATTTGACCAGAATTTAATTCTGTTGTTTTAAAAAATTCAGGAATTATCACGTGTCAGCACGTGACCCTTAGTCACGTGCTGGCACGTGATACCCCATTGGGGTTTTTCCTTGTTATTTTATTATATCTTTAATTCTTTTCAGTGGGTTTAAAGGCCCATCATGTGTTGGCACATGACCCCATTGATTAATTATTTCCAATTATTTATTTTATTTAGTGCCTACAGGCTTTGCCTGTAAATGGTCATGTGTCTGCACGTGATGCCCGGTCACGTATGAGCACGTGATGCCTCATAACTTTTGATCCCGAATGAATTATGAGGCGCATAATATATCAAATCGAAGGATTTTTCAAGGCACTTTCGATACCATGAGAATTTAGCTGTTTCTCATTCGGGAGTTTATCAAAATACAGCCCGGAAAATACCGGTTCGCATTTTCTTCCTTATATTAGATGTGCGTAGCACACATTTGCTCATAACTTTTGATCCCGGATGAATTATGATGCTCATAATATATCAAATCGAAGGATTTTTTGAGAATTTTTCAATACCATCAGAATTTAGCTGGTTCTCATTCGGGAGTTTGTCAAAATACTGTCCGGAAAATGCTGGTTTGCATTTTCTTAAGCGTATCGCTGCTATTTGACACCTTGAGCTCTTTTGCGCAGAAGTTTTTGGCGGGAACAAATGCCCCTTACTACTTTGCCCACGTAGATAGATACATGGGTTAAGTAGTGCAGAGTAATTCATAGCGTATGACCAATTTCGAGTTGGTATATAATTTTCATAATCTTGATCGGAGAAGATAACGAGCGGACACAAGCATCGTCATTTATCATTGACTGAAATCTTGACTCTTAAGGAATATAGTTCCAAACCCTCAGCTCCATGAGCCGCACCCTTCTATTTCTTTATGTTTTACTCTGGCATGAAGTAGTTTATATGCTCATAAGTAACTTCTTCATTTCAGTGGCATGCAGCTTTGGCAAGTGTGGCCCATAGATGGTAGATAACAGTTCATCTTGAACTCTTTATAAGGTAGCGATAGCTTAGGAAACAGGGTTAGGATCTGTTGTTTAAGACTTTCCAACTTTATGAACCGTGAGGGTCTCACAAAGGCTTTTCTCCCTGCGAGTCGTGAGGATCTCGTAGGTGTCTTTTCTCCTTAAGAGTCGTGAGGACTCCTAAGTGCGTTTTATCTTGAGAATCATAAGGATCCCACAAGAGAATTTTCTTTATGCGAAGGAACACTAATTTCCCCGCAAGTTGAGACGAATTGAGATATTCTCGCAAAGACACTGATTTTTTTGCGGGTCGAAACGAATGAGGGGTTCTCGTCAAGGACACCGATTTCCCTGAATCGAGATAAGAAGTGATGGCTTAGGAAACATGTTCAGATCTGCTGCCTAAGACTTTTCAACTTTATGAGCCGTGAGGGTCTCATAAAGATTTTTTCTCCCTACGAATTGAGAGGATCTCGTAGGTGTATTTTCTCCTCAGGAATCGTGGGGATTCCTAAGCGTGTTTTCTCTTGAGAGTCGTAAGGATCTCACAAAAGAATTTTCTTCCTTACAAGTCGAGAGGACTCGTAAGTGATTGATGAGTTGACCTACTCCCGAGTTAAACCATTGCTTCAACAGAGAGGTTGAAGGTTGACTTTGGGTTGTCTGTGCACCGCCGAGTCATGGAACTGGGAACTTTACCGTGGCTCCGCTTTGCCGACGTTGTATATTCCTGCAGAGACACTGATTTCTCTGCGGGTCGGCGCGAATCGAGATGTTAGGATGCTGATTTCCCTAAATCGAGGTATTTGCCAAGGACGCTGATTTCCCTAAATCGAGGTATTTGCCAAGGACGCTGATTTTCCTAGGGGTTGAAACGAATCGAGGTATTCCTGCAAAGACACTGATTTCCTTGCGGGTCGACGCGAATCAAGATGCTCTCGCCAAGGACGCTGATTTCCCTGAATCGAGGTATTTGCCAAGGACACTGATTTCCTCAGAGTTGAGACGAATCGAGGTATTCCTGCAAAGACACTGATTTCTCTGCGGGTCAACGCGAATCGAGATGCTCTCATCAAGGACGCCGATTTCCCTGAATCGAGGTTTTGCCAAGGACGCTGATTTCCTCGGAGTTGAAACGAATCAAGATATTCCTACAAAGACGCTGATTTCTCTGCGGGTCGACGCGAATCGAGATGCTCTCATCAAGGACGCTGATTTCCCTGAATCGAGGTATTTGCCAAGGACACTGATTTCCTGGGAGTTGAGACGAATCGAGATATTCCTGCAAAGATGCTGATTTCTCTGCGGGTCGACGCGAATCGAGATGCTCTCGTCAAGGACGCTGATATCCCTGAATCGAGAAGGTTGCCAAGTGTAAGTCCACGTTACCCACCCCGGTGCTTACGGGGAGGCGGAATAGGTAAAAAACGGATTTTTAACACAAGGTAACCTGGACTAAACTTAGAGGATCTTTGCTAAACAAAAACTAACAAAGTAACTACAAGTTTTAGCTACTCGGTTAGAAGGTTATACCTAGGTCTTGAACTCCTTCTCTTCTTGTTGTGGTCCTTCTTCTGGCTTGCTCCTTGGAGTGGTGTAGACGGCTCCTCCTCCTCGTCTTCTCTTTGCCGAAGAAAGATCCACCCGAAGGCCTCTACCTTGAGCTCTTACCTCAACCAAGAGGTAACTAGAGTGCTTGGCATGCTAAACTAAGAACCCTAGAAAGAGTAGAGAGAAGTTTTGATGGTTTTATCTCACAAGCTCATGGTTCTCAACACATGAGAGATGAGAGCTTTGAGAGAGGAAGAGGAAGAGCTAAGCATGAGAGAGAGAGAGAGAGAGCAAGAGAGAATGATAGAACAAATAACAACCATCTCTCATATGAGAGAAAATGATAATAATAATAATAATTAAAAGAAATTGTGATGGTTAGTTTTGAATGACCATTATCACTTCAACATTAAATGCATTTTGCAAGAAACAAGAAGCATCTTGCAAGTGAAATGATAATGGTCAAAAGGTCAACAAAAGTCAACCGGTCAACCAAAGTCAAAATGTCAACAAAAGTCAAATGGTCAACCTAACCATGGCACAATTATCCTTAATCAATATCATTAATCATATCTCTCATTCTCATTAGGGTTAAGAAAAAGTCAACGGTTAATAACCCTAATGAGGTTCCTCTGCCTCTGTCAACTGTGCATACACACCCGCATCCGTGTTCCGAGGAACACGAATACAATGAGACAAAACAAATCCCAAAACAAATACTAGGATCTGGCTTAAACCAAAGCCCGCTAGTAATAACTGCCCGGACACCAAACGTGCACAAGTGCGCGGATGTGAACGAACCCCGTCGCAAAATCATGCGACCTCTACTCGGTTTTGCCCAAAGGCGAATAACCCTCTGTGTGGGAATCTAAAGACTCGACACTACGCTGGCAGTGGGTTTAACCACAGGCCGCAAGTGGTACTAGCTGTAAGTAACGGTCCCCAGGTAGATGCCGATAAGAAGACTGATGAGGTGAACCCATCCGAACTCCTACTGAGCCTGAATGTGACAATCTCCGTACAGTCCGGTCTGTTCGTCTGAGAGTATCACATGTCGAGCCTAGGGGAGGTAAACGTCAGACCTCTAATAGCGGTACAAGTCGTGCCGGAGTGTAGCCCAGAACACCCTGAGAAACTACTGGAAACACTACCAGTAATTTTCGCTTGCCCTGGCCAGGGACTTTGTGTAATGGCTCTCCTAGACACAGCGCGATATCAACCCCCAATACCGGGAGAGACGAATCCTATCTAACCGCCACTGCCTCCAAGTGCTTAGGGACTGCACCTAACTACTACCTATTTGCATGACTCCTTTGAGCCGTGGTAGGGTAGTAATCAAAGTACAGTGGGAACACACTCGAGGCGAAGTAGCAGTGTCAAGTCGACGGACTAAGCTATACTCCTGTCACCTGGAAACTGTTATCTGACGATTGGTATAGTACCAACCAACAGTTCCCAACGAGTCATGTCCAGTGTACTCGTAACCTAACGAGCACCCGCATACTATCTCAAGTATGACGTACTAATGGCTGTGGGACAGACCATCCCCCCTGCTAGGATGAGAAGCGCATACGCTAGTCTACTCCGGAGTATCGATGCCCCGTCTCGATAATCCTACGACTAGGGACCTGTATAAGGATGTGCTTGTAGATTACTCAGCCCCCACTAGTGTGACTGCCATCACAACGCTGGTAATCAAGCAAAGATCTTAAGGGCTCCACTAATGTGTATAGGCGATATGCTAAAAGAAACACATGCACACATTAAAGTAGAAACAAACCAAGTAGCATACTACCATTTTGAGCAAGATTGTCTATACAACTGTAAATATCCCAAGCTTCCATTAAGTAATATACAAACTAGTATGATACAGTAATGGCCTCTAGGACATATACACTAACAATCTCCCACTTGCAGTAAGGCCATGTACTGGCGTATCGAAGACCTATCATCTCGATCAGCCGCTCGAACTGAGTCTGGGGTATGGCCTTCGTGAATGGATCTGCAGTGTTATTCTCCGAATCTACTCTCTTCACCTCGATCTCCCGACGATCTACGATCTCCCTGATCAGGTGATACCGCCTCAAAATGTGTCTGGACTTCTGATGGGACTTGGGTTCCTTTGCTAAACCTATAGCCCCGTTGTTATCACAATACAGAGGTATTGGATCAACAATGGACGGAACCACCTGAAATTCTATCAAGAACTTCCTCATCCAGACGGCTTCTTTTGCGGCATCAGATGCTGCGATATATTCCGCTTCCATCATCGAGTCAGCAACGGTTTCCTGTTTGGAACTCTTCCAACACACCGCCCCTCCATTGAGGGTAAAGACATAACCTGACATGGATTTGGAGTCATCCTTGTCACTCTAGAAGCTGGAGTCAGCAAAGGCCTCCATCTGGAGGTCTTTTTCGCCGTAAACCAAAAACATATCCTTAGTCCTTCTCGGGTACTTTAGAATGTTCTTTACCGCTATCCAGTGCTTCTCCCCAGGGTTTGACTGATACCGGCTTACCACACTCAGTGCATAAGCTACATCTGGTCTGGTACACAACATCATATACATAATAGAGCCTACCGCAGAGGCGTAGGGTATAATAGACATGCGATCCCTTTCCAAATCAGTCTTGGGAGACATCTCTTTGGAGAGGGTGATCCCGTGAAAAGCCGGTAAATTACCGCGCTTGGAATCTTCCATACTGAATTTTTTCAGTATGTTGTCTATGTACCTGGACTGTGAAAGTCCTAATATCCTCTTGGAACTATCACGATAGATCCAGATCCCCAGAATGTAAGAGGCATCACCCAGGTCTTTCATGGAGAACCTGTGTGACAAGAACCCTTTGACAGATTGTAGCATAGGAATGTCATTTCCTATCGAGAGAATGTCATCCACATATAAAATGAGGAATACGACAGTTCGTGCTACAATTTTACTGTAAATGCATGGTTCATCCGGATTTTTGATAAAGTCGAATCCTTTGACAGTATCATCAAAGCAGATGTTCCAACTCCGCGATGCCTACTTCAGTCCATAAATGGACTTAAGCAACTTGCACACTTTACCGCTGCTTCCACTCTGAATGAAACCCTCCGGTTGATCCATATAGACGCACTCTTCCAAATTTCCATTTAGAAAAGCCGTCTTTACGTCCATCTGCCAGATCTCATAATCGTGGAAGGCAGCAATGGCAAGAAGGATCCGAATGGATTTGAGCATAGCCACTGGAGAAAAGCTTTCGTCATAGTCCAAACCAGGTTTTTGACGAAAACCCTTTGCAACAAGTCTAGCTTTATAGGTTTCAACCTGCCCATCTACACCAATCTTCTTTCTGAAGATCCATTTGCAGCCTACGGGTTTTACCCCTTCTGGAGCAATATCCAAAGTCCAAACATTATTGGTGTATATGGACTCCATCTCGGTCCGCATTGCATCCAGCCATTTTACTGAGTCACCGCTCTAAATGGCTTGTTGTAAGCTAGTAGGCTCATCATTTTCAATGACGCAATCCTCTCGATCCCTGTCTATGAGAAAACCGTAATATCTCTCGGGCGGATGAAACTGTCTACTACTCCTGCGGAGTGGCGCTGGGATGTCCGGTTCTCCTGAAACTTCTGGTTCTACCAAACTTTCAGTAATAGCTTGTGGTTCTGGAATTTCTTCTAGTTCTATTGCGCTCCCACTTATCTAATTTTCTAAAAACTCGGTTTCCAAGAAGCAGGCATGATGAGAAACAATGACCTTTTGCTCCTCTGCATAATAGAAAACATACCCCTTGGAGTTCTTTGGGTATCCCACAAACTTACACTGTACTGAGCGTGCCTCGAGCTTGTCCGCATGCTGCTTTTTGACAAAAGCTGGACATCCCCATATCTTAAAGTGTTTAAGACAGGGTTTCTTCCCACTCCACATCTGATATGGTGTGGTAGGCACTGACTTAGTAGAAACTTGGTTCAAAATATATGCAGCTGTTTCTAATGCATAACCCCAGAAAGATCGCGGTAACTCAGCCTTACTCATCATGGAACAAACCATATCCAATAGAGTCCGATTCCGCCTTTCCGATACACCGTTGTTTTGTGGTGTGTATGGAGGAGTAAGCTGAGAGAGAATTCCATTCTCTTTTAAGTTAGCCCAGAAACTCGACACTCAAGTATTCACCACCTCGATCAGATCTCAGTGTCTTGATACCTTTGCCTGTTTGTTCTTCAACTTCATTCTTGTATTCCCGAAATTTCTCAAAGGCCTCGGATTTATGCTTCATCAGAAAGACATGTCCATACCTAGAGAAATCATCTGTAAAAGTAATGAAGTATGAATAACCACTTCGCGCATGTGTAGACATTGGACCACACACATCACTGTGTATGAGTTCCAAGAGCTCGCTCGCTCTTACTCCGTGTCCAGTGAATGGAGTCTTTGTCATCTTTCCCATGAGACAAGATTTACAAGTAGCATAAGACTGATACTCGAACGGATTCAAGTATCCCTCTTTATGTAACTTTGTTAACCGCGTCTCATTAATGTGATCCAGTCTACAATGCCATAAGAAAGCCTGATTTGTTTCCAGAGACTTTCTTTTAAGTGTGTTCTGGACACTGAAAACCTGAGCTTGATTCAGTACGTATATTCCGTTTTCTAATGTACCTGACCCAATCAGAACTTGATTTAGGTGGATGTGGACCACATGGCTTACAAAAGTAAAATCATATCCTTCCTTAGAAAGTAAGGATACAGATATGATATTACAAGCCATACTAGGTACATACAAACAGTTACGCAGAATCAATATCTGCCCACTTGTCAATCCAAGGTGATATTCCCCTACGGATTCAGCGTCCACGCTCATTCCGTTTGCAACCCTGAGAGTCATATCACTTATCCTGATAACTCTACGGTTTCTCAGAGCCTGTAATGAATTACAGATGTGAGATCCTGATCCGGTATCCAATACCCAGGAAGTAGGGTTAATTGACATACAGTTTTCTATTACAAACACACCCGAAACCGAAGCCACAACATGCTTTGAATCCTGGCTACTGGCTTTCAAAGCCCTACAATCCTTCTGCCAATGTCCTTTCCCGTGACAATAGGAACGTCCCTTCTTCACTATATCTAGTCCCGAAACTTTTGCCCTTCCCTTTCCTCCTTCTTCCCTGGTTTCCTTCAGGGTATAAGTAGAGGGTAGAGACTGTAGAATCAAGTCAGTATTTGACCCATTCTTCAACGTGGTCTTCAGGTCCGTGAGCTCATCAAAATAGCTAGTCTCTGTAAGGACGTTGTCCCCTACAGATGACCCGACAGCCAACCTCGCTTGAAGCAATTCGTTCGAGGTCTCATATCAAGAGATTGCTCTCCATATAAATCTTTGTTATGGAGGAAAATAGAAACTAAGTCCATATTCTCGTGCTGCCTCTGGTATGCACCATCAACTGAGGCCAACACGTGGCACTTGGCATTCGCACAGTCTTTTTCCGATGTCTTACGGATGTCAATATCCGTGACAGGGGAAACTGGTCCTGAGACGGCAGGGGTTTGATTAGTTAGGAGGTGTCCCAGCTTGTCATGGGTAATGGACATCTGGACAGACCTTTGCCAGTCATAATAGTCAGATTCAGTCATTTTATTATCTAGATGTAACCTATGTCTGGTCACAGGGTCGCTGCAATTAAGAGAGAGAGAAGAAAAACACTTTAGTATGATGCTCTTGCAAGTTTAAATTGGTTTTTAGTTTATCTAAACAGGATGGCTCCCACTGTTTCTCAAATCCTTCCTCAAACCATAAAAGAAGAATTAGTCGGGATTGGTCTCACCGTACAATACTTGCTTAACCGTTCAGCCAGGCTGGTGTCGGTACTTCGAGGGAGGTTTTACGACGCTTTCGCGAAGTTCCTTAATTAAATAACCTCTTTTCCCTGTGGGCGTAGCCCCGCTAACACCTTTCTAGACACCTACTTGGTTTATAGCATTGATCGTTAAAAGTTTCCCGAGGAGTAGCGGATACTCACAGAAGGATCGGAATCCAAATATCATTGTGAGATAATGCTGAAGGAATCCTACCAACAGTATCAAACTCCAAATGGTATGCAGCACTAGCAAGTTTCAGTTTCTTTAGAAACTCCCGATGTGGATTTTTGCCCCATGCTCTTATGACCTTGACTAAGGCCAACAAATCATACGTCACATGTCAAGTTCTACCAGTCATTATCCAGGTTGATTTGAACCCACCCGTATATACCCTTGACTATGGCCAACAAAGTAAAACGACTGTCCCAAACCAACGCATCTATCTATGCAACATATGAATACCCAGCAGCTACCAATCACTATGCCTTGACTAAGGCCAACAAACATAGCTTGAATACTATTGAATATTCATATGAAATGACAGAGGGCTACGAATGGTTTTGGCGAAACCGTGAACGTAGTGAACTTGATATAATCGAAGGAACCTTGATAGCTTTTAAAAGGAGTGGTTTAAGCTCCGCATTTTTAAAAGTTTTTCTGTTTTGAAAAAACCAAGTGGTTTTGAAATTGTTCCAACGATTCACCTTTGGTTTATTTTGTTTGCATTAATATAATGTGTCCCATCAATTAATCCTACCATTGCAGAAAACAACGAAAATACGACGTACGCTTATGCCATCCGCATTCGCCACTGGGCCCCGTCATCACTCGTTAGGTTACTTAACTAACGACAGAGCGGGGGCTGGACTAGCGCGGATGCAAAACATAAGCAACGCCTACTAGATATCATATATAGATATATACATTCGTTAGATGCAATGATAGCCATTCCAGACCACAAATGAACACATTGGATATGCTAGGAATCCGCGTTTCGTTCGAGCCTGCAACGAAAGACGGATTACACGGTCGCGATGAATAGCCAAAACCCCACCCTAGACCCCTACTGGTGCGGAAAACTACCCGCCAAGTACCCGAAGTGAAGCAACCTC
The DNA here is from genome assembly GCA_030015575.1 of Agapanthus africanus. Lineage (NCBI taxonomy): Eukaryota > Viridiplantae > Streptophyta > Magnoliopsida > Asparagales > Amaryllidaceae > Agapanthus > Agapanthus africanus. Next base: position 365,066,364 of record JASDDO010000018.1, read on the forward strand.
GCTCAACGACGTGAGTAGGCCACTCAGCACTTCAAGGTACCCGGTAGTTTGTGCACCCCACCTTGGGTCTATCCTAGGAGCAAAAACAGTAAAAGAAATAATATACAATGGCGGCTACAACCTCATCCCGGATGTGCGGCCATAAAAATAATATTACATCAATTTACAATTTACATCAAAGAAAGATAAAGAAACTCTCATCTCACTACCCCGGCTATTCATCCACGACAATCCAACAAGTTCATATACACAATCCAACATTACAGATCACAGATATGCACAACCCCCACTAATCGACGTATAGCGATTAGTCGACGTTCAGTGCATATATCACATTACAGATATAACCAATTAGCCAAAGTTTTTCGAACTTCGATCAAAATACCAATTTGTAACTACCCCAAACACAACATTGTTCTCAAGATAATCTTGGCAGAAACAAAGTATCCTAAAAATCCCAAAACATCATGCTGAACAAACTGCAGGAAAAACGAGTCGCGCCTGAGTCAACTCGGCCGCCGATCCGCGGCGAAACGCTTGGTTTCACCGCGCTTCCACGGCGGCTTGATCGACTCAGGGGCTCGTTTTTCTTAGTTGTTCCTAAAATACCCTGCACAGATTTTTAAAGTGTGTGGAAATATTTTTAGGGCTGTTTTAAAAATCGGCAGAAAGTATGAGATTTTGACGTGTTTTGCGTTATTTTCGGATCGAAGTTCTAAACACTTTGCTAACATGCTAGTTGTTGTTTAGCTAGGCTCTGATACCGCTGTAAGTCCACGTTACCCACCCCGGTGCTTACGGGGAGGCGGAATAGGTAAAAAACGGATTTTTAACACAAGGTAACCTGGACTAAACTTAGAGGATCTTTGCTAAACAAAAACTAACAAAGTAACTACAAGTTTTAGCTACTTGGTTAGAAGGTTATACCTAGGTCTTGAACTCCTTCTCTTTATGTTGTTGTCCTCCTTCTTGCTTGCTCCTTAGAGTGGTGTAGACGGATCCTCCTCGTCATCTTCTCTTTGTCGAAGAAAGATCCACCCGAAGGCCTCCAGCTTGAGCTTCTACCTCAACCAAGAGGTAACTAGAGTGCTTGATTTGCTAAACTAAGAACCCTAGAAAGAGTAGTGAGAAGTTTTGATGGTTTTATCTCACAAGCTCATGGTTCTCAACACATGAGAGATGAGAGCTTTGACAGAGGAAGAGGAAGAGCTAAGCATGAGAGAGAGAGAGAGAGAGAGCAAGAGAGAATGATAGAACAAATAACAACCATCTCTCATATGAAAGAAAATGATAATAATAATAATAATTAAAAGAAATTATGATGGTTAGTTTTGAATGACCATTATCACTTCAACATTAAATGCATTTTGCAAGAAACAAGAAGTATCTTGCAAGTGAAATGATGATGGTCAAAAGGTCAACAAAAGTCAACCGGTCAACCAAAGTCAAAAGGTCAACAAAAGTCAAATGGTCAACCTAACAATGGCACAATTATCCTTAATTAATATCATTAATCATATCTCTCATTCTCATTAGGGTTAAGAAAAAGTCAACGGTCAATAAACCTAATGAGGTTCCTCTGCCTCTGTCAACTGTGCATACACACCCGCATCCGTATTCCGAGGAACACGAATACAATGAGACAAAACCAATCCCAAAACAAATACTAGGATCTGGCTTAAACCAAAGCCCGCTAGTAATAACTGCCCGGACACCAAACGTGCACAAGTGCGCGGATGTGAACGAACCCCGTCGCAAAACCATGCGACCTCTACTCGGTTTTGCCCAAAGGAGAATAACCCTCTGTGTGGGACTCTAAAGACTCGACACTACGCTGGCAGTGGGTTTAACCACAGGCCGCAAGCGGTACTAGCTGTACGTAACAGTCCCCAGGTAGATGCCGATAAGAAGACTGATAAGGTGAACCCATCCGAACTCCTACTGAGCCTGAATGTGACAATCTCCTTACAGTCCGGTCTGTTCGTCTGAGAGTATCGCATGTCGGGCCTAGGGGGCGGTAAATGTCAGACCCCTAATAGCGGTACAAGTCGTGCCGGAGTGTAGCCCAGAACACCTTGAGAAACTACTGGAAACACTACCAGTAATTTTCGCTTGCCCTGGCCAGGGACTTTGTGTAATGGCTCTCCTAGACACAGCGCGATATCAACCCCTAATACCGGGAGAGACGAATCCTATCTAACCGTCACTGCCTCCAAGTGCTTCGGGACTGCACCCAACTACTACCTGTTTGCACGACTCCTTTGAGCCGTGGTAGGGTGTAATCAAAGTACAGTGGGAACACACTCGAGGCAAAGTAGCAGTGTCAAGTCGACGGACTAAGCTGTACTCCTGTCATTTGGGAACTGTTATCTGACGATAGGTATAGTACCAACCAACAGTTCCCAACGAGTCATGTCCAGTGTACTCGTAACCTAACGAGCACCCGCATACTATCTCAAGTACGACATACTAATAGCTTTGGGACAGACCATCTCCCCTGCTGGGATGAGAAGCGCATACGCTAGTCTACTCCGGAGTATCGATGCCCCATCTCGATAATCCTATAACTAGGGACCTGTATAAGGATGTGCTTGTAGATTACCCAGCCCCCACTAGTGTGACTGCCATCACAACGCTGGTAATCAAGCAAAGATCCTAAGGGCTCCACTAATGTGTATAGGCAATATGCTAAAAGAAACACATGCACACATTAAAATAGAAACAAACCAAGTTGCATACTACCATTTTGAGCAAGATTGTCTATACAACTGTGAATATCCCAAGCTTCCTTTAAGTAATATACAAACTAGTATGATACAGTAATGGCCTCTAGAGCATATACACTACACCAAGGACACTGATTTCTCTAGGGTTGAGACGAATCGAGATATTCTTGCAAAGATGCTGATTTCTCTGCGGGCCGACGCGAATCGAGTTGCTCTCGTCAAGGACGCTGATTTCCCTGAATCGAGGTTTTTGCCAAGGACACTGATTTCCTCGAAGTTGAAACGAATCGAGGTATTCCTACAAAGACACTGATTTCTTTGCGGGTCGATGCGAATCGAGGTGCTCTCATCAAGGACGCTGATTTCCCTGAATTGAGGAGGTTGCCAAGGACACTGATTTCCCTGGGGTTGAGACGAATCGAGGAATTCTTGCAAAGACGCTGATTTCTCTGCGGGTCGACGCGAATCGAGAAGTTCTCACAAGAATGTCCTAAAGTCGCAGTTAACCTCTGCTCTTTACGACAGAGGTCCGTTAGGATCTGTGGTACTAGGGTTTTGCCTGTCGTACCGTCGCGTTGGCTGATGTATCCCTTGATAGGAAATCTTGCTGTTCGAGTAGCCTTGCGACTGTCGTGCCTCTGATCCTTTCGAGGGCTGGACAAGACGTCTTCAAGCAATCTTCCTAGGCAGTTTGACCGTCGGAAGAGTAAGCGTTAGGAATTTTGCCATGCTGCTTTTTACTTGAGGTTAGGCTCAGTTTGGGGAGCCCCGATGAGTCATAACCACTCCGCGCTGGTATGGGATGATCTCCGATAGTCTTTCAGGTTTTATATGAGTTGCCGTTAAGACCCTGAAGCTAAGAATTTAGTCTTTGCTTCGTTTGTTGGCATTGCGTCTGCTGTATCAAGATGAGTGTCGCGGTTGTCTCTAGGTTGTTGGTGAACCGTCGAGGTTTGGAACTAGGGATTTTGCCGTGGCTCCGTTGTTTGATTATTGCGTCTGAATCCTGCTGGAGGAAGAACGCTATGGTGACATCTCGTCTGCTGTATCGAGACGAACGTCGAGGTGGTGACCACTCCATGTGGGATGATCTCCGGTAGTCTTTCAGGTTTTATATGAGTTACCGTCAAGACCCTGAAGCTAAGAATTTGGCCTTCGCTTCGTTTGCTTTGGCGTGTCCGAATCCTGTTGGAGGAAGGACGCTGTAGTGACATCTCGTCTGCTGTATCGAGACGAACGTCAAGGTGGTGACCACTCTGCGCCGGTGTGGGATGATCTCCGATAGTCTTTCAGGTTTTATATGAGTTACCGTCAAGACCCTGAAGCTAGGAATTTGGCCTTTGCTTCATTTCCTTTGGCGTTGCGTCTGCTGTAACAAGAAGAATGCTAAGGTGGAGCTGGGATTTTGCCGTCACTCTGCTTTGTTTCGACCATGGGGTCTTTTGTTGACGTCGTATCTGCATCCTGCTGGACTGCGAAGGAACGCCGTTGTTGACATTGCGTCTGCTGTAACGAGACGAATGCCGAAGTGGAGCTGGGATTTTGCCGTCACTCCGCTTTGTTTTAACCATGGGGTATTTTGTTGACGCTGCGTCTGCATCCTGCTGGACTGCAAAGGAATGCCGTTGTTGACATTACGTCTGGTGTAACGAGACGAATGCTGAGATGGTCTCTAGGTTGTCTGTGAATCATCGAGATTTGGAACTGGGGACTATGCCGTGGCTCTGTTTGATGGTGTAACATCTGTGTCCTGCTGGAATGAGGAGGCACACCGTTGTTGGTCTCCAGGCTGTAGATATAGCCATTGAGATTTGGAACTAGGGACTTTGTCATGGCTCCGTTTCCTTGCGACTCTGAGGTCGGTTGTTGACGTCACGTCTACATCTGGTTCGAGTGAGGAGAAATGCCATTGGTGATCTCTAAGTTGTCGTTGTTGACGTCGAGACCCTGAAGGTAGGGATCTTCCTTTGCTTCGTTTGTTGACATTGTGTCTGCAATATTGCGACAAATGTCGAGATTGTCTCTAGGTTGTCTATGAACCATCGAGATTTGGCTTCACTTTCTAATGGAGCCTGTTGGGAAGATATGGTTCCCTCTTTGTTTGTGCCCCTGGATTATATACAGGGATCGATGTGATCTCATCTGTAGGGAAAAAGTTTCATTCTTTCAATTTTTTTATTTCTGCGATGCTCTATCATTTCATCTTTTATATCGCGAAAATCGCGATTGCCTAATCATTTCGGCTATTTTTCGCGGTGCCTAATCATTTCGGCTATTTTTTTTATTCGCTGCTTTTTATTGCGAGTTGCCCAATCATTTCGGCTATTTTGTATGCATATATTTTACTTGCTGCTTTTGTTGCAAGTTGCCCCATCATCTCGGCTATTTCATATGCATTTTTGGCTCGCTGATTTTTCTCGCGGGTGTGGAGTCTGGAATCTGGTGCCAATCTTAGCATCAGCATCGCTACGACTGGAATATTTCCAGGAGCAAATCATCATTTTCCATGAAAAGACTTGTAATTTGATACCGATTTAGGCATCAGCATCGCTACAACTGGGATATTGCCAGAAGCGAATCATCATCTGCCTTTGTCGATGTCGAACAAAGGTGGCTTAGTAAACAGGGTTAGGATCCTGTCGACTAAGGCTTTTGACTTCATGAGCCGTAAGGGTCTCATAAAGGTATTTCTCCCTACGAGTCGTGAGGATCTCGTAGGTGCGTTTTCTTCTTAGGAATCGTGAGGATTCCTAAGTGTGTGTTCTCTTATAAGTCGTAAGGATCTCACAAGAGTGTTTTCTCCTTGCAAGTTGAGAGGACCTACAAGTGTTTGTTCACCGTGTGAGCATATCCCTAGACGCTGGTGGGACTCTGTTAGGGAAATGTTCATTCGTGTCCATGGATTGTATACAAGGGTCAGCATTGAACCGCTTGTAGGGTAAAATCCGGTGGTATAGCTGCTTAAGAACAAGTTCAGATCCCTGTAGTTTAAGGCTTTTGAATCTTATGAGCCGTGAGGGTCTCATAAGAGGGTTCTCCTTTTGAGTCGTGAGGATCTCGCAAGTGTAATTTCTCCTTAGGAATCATGTAGATCCCTAAGTGTATTTCTCCTTTGTGAGTCGTAAGGATCTCACGCAGGTGGTTTCTCCTTACAGGGTCGAGAGGACCATGCAAGTGTCTTTTGACGAGATTGCGCCCTTTCGGGTTTTCACAAAACTCGCCGGTAGTCCCGCTGTTTTTACTCACGGAGCCCTTTCGGGTTTTCATCCGTGCCCATTTCGCTTATGGACGTACCCTTTTTTTTACCACGTCAGCCTGGGGATGCCGCGGATTTGTATTAGTTTAAAGACGTTTTGGTCATAGGTCAACGCACGATTACACAGCTAGATTTTGTCGCAAATCTTCGCATGTTTTGTGTCGGAGGTGGATTCCTTAAAGAGAGGGCTGAGGGCGATTTCTTTGTCAGAGTCGCTTCCAAAGGTGATAACTTGCGATCCCTTGGTGTCGACTAAATGACAGTTGTCAGCGGCTCTTTTGCGCTCATCTATCGTGCTTTTCTGTCCGCGACGAGCCTTGCGCTTCACTCGTTGAACGTGTTGTCGGTGGGCAATATATCCTTGCCACCAGTTTTTAAAGGCTATGCACTCCTCGGTAGGGTGTGCAATCTTCTGATGGTATAAGCAGAAGTTAGGATGTATGTCTGCTTCATCAAGATGTATACTGCCAGGAGAATTTTCTCTGAAAGAGGGCAACTTCATTCCTATTGACAGGGCCCTAGCGAATTGTTTCCTTACTTTAAGCTTGCTTTTGCTGGCGATAGGGATGCTTCGATCCGGTTGGCGTGCCTCGACCTTTTCATTCAGTTGTCGGCGTTTAGCTTTTCAAATATAGCCAGTTCGCGTTCTCGATTGGCTTTGCTTTTCTGACAGGCTTCGTTCAGTAGTAAGTCGATCATCTCGTCAGACGGTTCCAAGGGTTTTGGCTTCGATCCTGCCCCCAGCTCTTTTATGTTGTCTTCTATCACCGAGTGAGCTTCTTCGTTAGTTAACGCCGAATGAGAGATCATGTGGCAACTTGCCACATAGTCCTCAGATTCTTCTGATGAGTCATCCCCGTCGTTATTGTCGTTATCTCTGCTCTCAAGGATATTATTGAGAAATTCTTGGAGTGTGATCGGGGTCCGCGCCTTCTGGTTATATTTCTCTAGCACGTCAATATGCTTTTGCAGATCCGTGCGCTTGTCATCAGGCTTCACGGGCTTTTTGGTCATCTTCTTTTTCTTCGAAGACTTTGACGGCTGGGCCTGAATTTTTTGTCCACCATCACTATTAACTCCCAATGTTTGGCGTGGTTTCAGCATCCCCTCGATAATTTCCGGTTCTTGCGGGCTTTTCCACCTGATCGCCGGACATGTTTGAAGATCTTTCAGCATTCTTTTAGTTTTTGCCGAAAGAACAACTTCCCATGGAGCTTCCTTTATGAATGAGCACGATGCCCCCGGCATGTCCATCTTTTTTAGAGCATGTAGTTGTGACGGATTTACCTTCCAGTTTTCGGACAGCACGAACTTGCTCTGTTGATACTGGTCTTCAACCCAATTTTTGAAGACGTAGCAGTCTTCGATCGGATGACCCAATACTCGGTGGTAGGGGCAGTAATTAGGATCATTGATGTCGTTCGGTTGCGTTGGGTGTCTCGACTCCGGTAGAGTGATGAGCCCATTGTGCACTGCCAGTTCAAACGATTTCCTTGTTTTATCCCGGGGAAACGAGTAAGGACGTTTCAACTTCTCATCGAGGGATTGCCGCTTGTTGCTTTGGCGAACAACCGGTCTCGGGCCACTCGGTTGTTGTTGAGCGTTGGCGACGAAGGTTGTTTTCCCTTTCCCCTTCTCATTCCAAGGATCTGTCTTTGAGGAGGACGGTCTATGGCACATCTGGTCCATTTGGGCCAGCTTGTCAATCAAGGCCTGGAAAGTGGTCGGCTTGAAAAACATCATGAATTGGGAGATGGTTGCCTGAGGGTCAAGGGTCCCCATGAACATGCCCACAGCAGGAACCTCCTCTATGCACTGTTCGCACTTTGACCATAGGTACCGCCACCGAATGGCGTATTGAACCCAGGTTTCTCCCGGCTTCACTCTGGTGTTGATGAGTGCCATGATCGGGGTGCGTTCGCTAGCGCTTGCGAAACGTTGGGTGAATAGCAGCTCCATCTCTGTAAAGGTTTTGACGGAGTCATTGGGCAGTTCAGAGTACCATTCGAACGCTGTCTCTGACAAGCTACCGACGAACTGGCGAAGTAGCAGTTTATTGTCACCTCCAGTGTTGCCACATAGAGCCCTGAACTGGGCGACATGCTGGTGGGGATTGCCCGTCCCTTTATATACATGGAATTTAGGGATCGTATATCCTGGCGGGTACTTTATTTAATCATACCAACCCGGATAGGGCCGTCCAGTTTTGACGTCTTGGCCAGCCGCTTCATTCTCTTGATGAGCTCGTATTTGTTAAGCTATATAATCATCGAGCATGGCTTTAGAGATGGTCTCCTCCTTGGCTGCTGACAGAGCCGGCAGAGGATTTGATGTCTCTCCTCTATCATCTTCAATTATTACTGGAGGATTTTCGGCTGGAGGGTCCGGCCGGATCATCATGCCCACCATATCTTAGAATAGAAGGGCCATTTGCTTTATATTGGTATCTTATTCCGCGGCCTCTTTGTCTTTCTTCTCAAGCATTCTCCGAAGGAATTCAGCATCAGTTTCCTGCTCACGGCGTTGCTCCGAGGATGTTTCCGGGCTTGTTTTTGGTCCCGTAAGTGCGGCCATAGCTGTTAGCATTTCTTGAAGCTTTTGTTACTGCTATTGGGCTTTTGTCACGGATCGCGTAAGCGGTCGATGACATCTGGAGATACGGCTATCCTCTTTTCCGGATGCCATATAGACGGTATGTACCACCATGCCCCCAGACTTAAGGCGTTTAGGCTCAGTGCCCTTGACATTTGTCCCAGACATGGGGATTTTCTCCGGCCTTCTTCTCTTATGGGCGATCGAAGTTGAGGGGGCCGTTGTAGTGGGCACCCAAGTAGCTGTCGCCTTCTGTGGTTTAACAGGGCATTTCTTTTCCTGCCGAACCTTCATCTTTTCTTGTCAGCGGGGGTAGTCTTGATCAACAACCGAGTCTTGAACTTTACACCAGACTTTGTAAATCTTAGAGGACAGCCGCTGAGAGGGATGCTCCAGCTTTGCCTTTAGGGCTTTCTCCATAGGTGGAGGAGATCTTTTCAGCACAGCAGTTGGCGAATTCCTGCGCACCTTGTTAAGTAGTTCAAAGCTGTTCCCCGTTGGAACAACAGCATCAACTTCCACCATTGGAGCCGGCGGCGTCATTCCAGAAGGGAAATTGCCCTCAGCTTTCCTCACTCGGCGCCAATGGCGACGTCGAGCATGTCATGCGGCCGGGATCACCTCCACTGTTGGATCAACTTTTCTGTGCCTCCTGTTCTGATGAGAGTCTGCTGTTGGCGCCAGCCTGTCAAAGACAGATGCTCGCTGAGAAGGGGTAGTCAGTCTTGCGAAGGCCGACTTTCGAACAGAGGAAACAACCCTCATGACTTCATGTGGAGTCGGAGCTGAAACAGCCAGTCTTGTGAAGACCGACCCCTTAGCAGGAGAAGCCGCCTTAGGGACTTCAGGAGTAGGAATGGCTATCCGTTTTGGGATGACCTCTTCAGGAATTGCGTACTTCTTCATGGGCCCATCTGAGCTTCGGCCCAATCTGTTAAAAACTGAGGCAGTAGACTTAGGCGACCCGCTGAGAGGGACCGCAGTAGTTGCAAGCCGATCAAAGACCGACTTCTTGGGAGCTTCTTATGATGGTACAAGGACGCTGAAGCTCGTTGGTAGGTGCATGGTCCCGAAGAACAATCCAGTGGTGGCCTGAGTCACCTGTTCCACCGGCATAGCGAAGATGGAGGCCGCTTGGGGTCCGTAAGTCACTCCTCCGGACGGGATGGAGCGAGAGTTGTAGTTGCAGTTAGTGCAGTTTGAAGCCATTGATTTTCTGTTTTCTGCACGGAGCAAGACACCAAATCTTAGTGCCTCGAATCCAGAGGCAATCATAGCAAACTGCGACTCATTCGCGAACACGACACACGAAGTGTGGAGTGGAAAGAGGAAAAGGTCCCACCGGGCTTGCCAGAATCTGTTCCTCTCCGAAACACGGAGACGCGACCGCGCAGGTCCGTCTTGCCTGAATTTGGGGTAGATGCTAATTGGTGCTATCCGTCCACCTCTCCGAAGATGCCAAGTTGATTTATGACACCATGTATCGAAGGTTTAAATGGATGCGGCCGATGTAGCAGACTTCGTCAGATTCCCTCTCATTTGAGGGGTTTTTTTATTATGGGGACGCTCTTCCCTGCAGGCGCAAGCCCCTGCAGTTAATTACGCTACCGCATCACGGTAACAACTTTCTCCTTCTCCGGATGGTCACTTCGCGTCGTGGGTGTTTGTTTTATTTTTGGTTGCCCGTAGATTGTATACGGAGACTAATTTATGATGTCGCCCGTAGGGCATGGATTAGTCCAAATCCGTATCTTCTTCGATTTGGATTTGGGGTTGGGTTTAAGGACACGTTAGTCTAATTTTAGACTAAGGTCAACTTAACCATTTGTTAAAGACACGTTAGTCTAATTTTAGACTAAGATCAACTTAACAGTTTGTTAAGGACACGTTAGTCTAATTTTAGACTAAGGTCAACTTAACCATTTGTTAAGAACAGGTTAGTCTAAATTTAGACTAAGATCTACTTAACAGGATCATTTAGATCCAACAAAAGAGTATTTGGACTCTATTGTTCTAGTTTAAAGACTTTGCGGTCGATTACCAGTTTAAGGACATGGTGGTCTAAGGTTAAGGACATCATAGTCCATGGGTTTAAAGGACCCCACAGTCCGAGATTAAGGACATCATAGTCCATGGGCTTAAGGACCCCACAGTCCAAGATTAAGGACATCATAGTCCATGGGCTTAAGGACCCCACAGTCCGTAGTTTAAAGACGTAAGAGTCTATAAAGTTTAAGGACATCATAGTCCATGAGTTTAAGGACCCCACAGTTCATGGAATGATTGGTTATCGGGACCCGTCACCTCTCTGAAGACGTTGAAGAATTACAACGACAAATATCAAAGGAGTGAAGAGATGTACCCTTGAACCAAAGTAGATTGAGAAATCTGTAGTCCAATTTAGGACTAAGATCGATTAATTAGATTATGAGCACATTGGCTCAGTTAAATCTGAATTGAGGACTTATGGCCAACTTGGGCTAAGTCCAATTAAGTTGGAAATGTTGGCCCTTTGTTTGACTGTTGAACATTTGTCTGGGTTTAGCCTTCATATTATTTAGCAATGCTAAACAGGGGTTTGGGGGATCTGACAACATTTTGTCCTTGGCTGTCACGCTCCGCTTCCCAAAATACGGAATACAAGGGTGACAAGGCCAGCCATGCTCCTACGATCAAGGAAAAATCCTGTCGTAGTCACATTTCGGCTTCTACCATTATATGGTACTCAGTAAAATACAACACGGGTAAAGAGAATGCAGTCATTAAAACTATAAGATATAAAGAGATCTGAGCTCGGAGGAAGTAAACAAGAGGGCAACTAACCAGGAATATCAGTGGAGAAAGGTAACTGGTCTACTGGTATGGATCTTCACGGTCTCCTCGAGATCAGACAAATCCACCTCTATCACTGAGCATGCATACTCAGGTCGTCAGAGCGACACAATAGCAATAATGTAATAGTGACGAGAAACAAGTAAAGAAGGTAATAACAGTGGAAGTAAAATGCAGGTAATCAATGTGTCACTAACTGATGCAAAGTATGATCTGTGTCCCTATCAGTCTCTAAGTCATCTTTGAAATCGGCCTGTGGAAAGGAGGATCATGTTTAACGAGGGTCTCGTACATACCTGAGACTACGGCCCGCTATCGCCCGGGATATAACCCTGTCAGCTGGACCGCTAGGCCTAACCTAATATATATAAGAGTCGATATTCGAATGATCATCCTCTAAATCACTGTCCTCGCTAAATACGATACTCTTTCCACTTCGATTTCCCCTTTTTCCCTAGATTTACACTATTTATGAGTATAGTCTAGTCATATACAAGTATGCACCAATAACACGATTTTGTCACTGTTCACTGTATTATTCACTTTTTCATTGGCATACTTAACACTCCTAAACCAATACCATTCACGCACGACAATGCATTGTACACTAAACAATAACACGCACTATCACTATGTATATGGCAATCGGGTAAGAAATGTGCATTTATGCAGTTAACAAGTCATGTGTAATATGAGCCATTATGCACCTTATGAACTTATAAAAATTGCAGTAAATCATACGTTCAAAATTAAGTGAAACAATACAAAGGAGGTAGCATGTAAACTCGGTCGGAAGCTCAGCAAAATTTATTTCAGTGCAATCGGATTTCGCGTTTGCAAGTTACAGCCGTTTCATTTTAAGTGTTCGCTGCAGGAAATTCAGTTTCTGAACTCAACGTCCATTTCGCGACACAATTTTCACCCTGTTGGGATCAGAATTTAGCGACTCTATAGTTGAACGAAATTTAGGTATTTTAATAGGGTTTCTAACTCACTAGACAGATTCTCAATCGCGTCTCTACATCAGAAGTTATCTACTGTTCAACAATAGGGTATCAGTTCTGTTTCTGTTTGGGACTGCTATACGTCCTGTTCGTTTAAATTACAGTTTAAATAGTAAACGATGGTAAAAAGGGGTGATATCACTTTAATTATTTATCTAACTGTTTCCTCTTCACTATGGTGTGGGGTTCCGCAATACAACAAGTTCAAACAGCAAGGGGTAAGCATTACGAGATAGAAATCAACAGACAGAGCTGTTCTGGACTGCAGTCCAGAGCCGCTCTCCGAACCAGTTTCCGTCATATTTTCAGTATAGAAACAATTGAAAACTTTTATGGAGTTCTAGGTCGTCGAGTCATCTTCGATTTAAGCCCTCGAACGTATCATTCCAATTTGTAAAAAATTAATTATGATTTTTACAAGTTTCAGACACGGGAAATTTTCTGTTTTAACGGGTGTAATTGAGGATGATCGTTCAAGTCAGTAACGATTATATTTTTCAGTAAAATTTTAACAAAATGTTCTTTACCACATGGGCCAGCTTATATGATCAATTTCCCTCAGTTTAATGGAAGGTTTTCGTTCGGGTTTCACATCAAACACTTGCGTCATAAAATTTTACACAAATCATACACACGAAATTAATAGGATTTTGAATTGTAACAGAATAATCTAGCATGTAGCAAGTAGGGTACTTGCCTGGAGAAGCGTTGACGACCCATGTCAATGGCAACGGCACGAACATGCAACGAACGGCACGGTTTGGGTTCACGGCCTCGGCTCGGGTTTGGTTCTTGGCAGCGCGGCTTAGGTTTCTGGGCAAGGCGGCTGCGAGTGATGGTGAGGCGTCGGAGACATTCGGGCGCTGGAAGGGGGCAGTGCTGGGTCGGCGGAGGTAGCTCCGGCGATGGGTGCAGCGAGGGAGTGAGGTACTGGAGGGGCTCAGGTTTTGAAGGAGGTGATGCTGATGATGTAGAGGGGTCGACGAGGTGGCCGGCGGCGCGATGGGAGCGGGTGATCGTCGGCGAGATGGTGTGTAGGGGGCTCTACGGTGGGTTGAAGATGGTGAGGAGGGGTTCGGTCGTGTAGGCGAGGGGAGGTGAAGTGGGGCTCAAGTTTTGGAGAGAGAAACGAGGGAGGAATGACGAGGTGACTGAGGTGGTCGTTGTCGTCGTCGTCGTCGTGGTTCAGCGGGGGCAGGGGATGAAGCTGGGAATTTTTTGGAGAGAGGAGAGGAGGAGGGAGAACGAGAGTGATGAGGAGAGAGAATTAGAGAGGGGCACGCAAGTTCTTGGTCGGGGTCGTGGGTTCGTGGTCACGAAGATGGGGCGTCGGCGAGGCGACATGGGCACGTAAGGAAGCGGGGACGTAGGCTCGCGGTGAAAGAAAGGAGCGGGAAAAGGTTGAGTGGGGAAGAAGAGATGGAGCGGGTTGGGTCGGACGTAGGTAGGGAAACGGGCTGGGCCGGCTGTGATTTATTATTTAGTTTTTATTATTTCTGTTCTGTTGGGCTGGGCTGGTGTTTAGGGGGGAAACGGGCTGGGGTTTATATATATGTATTTAGTTTTTGTTTTTTTTATTTGTTTGGGCTTTGATTTTTAACTGTTTAGGAAAATCAATTATTAAAACCTAAGCAACCAATTACCTACAAAATTACGAGGAAAAAATAAGAAAACATTCGGGGACTTGGGAAATATAGAAAAAAAATTCATTGATGGAAACGGGGATTTACATCATACCCCCCCTACAAAAATTTCTTTCTCGAAATTTAAAAGAGACAACGAAACAACAGTACTAAACAAAGAGATGTGGAAAACGTGCAAAGATATCTTCCTCCCGCTCCCAGGTAGATTCTCCTGGAGAACGACCGCCCCAAGACACTCGGACTAACGGAATGATCTTATTCTTCAGCACTTTTTCTCTGCGGTCGAGGATAGTGGTGGGCTTCTCCTCGTAAGATAGGTCGGTACCCAAAGTTAACTCCGAATAGTCCAGAACATGGCTCTCATCCCGAACATAACGCGGCAACTGAGACATGTGGAAGGTGTTGTGCACACTAGCTAGCGATGGAGGCAAGGCAAGTCGATAGGCCACCTCTCCTACTCGCTCTAGCACCTCAAAAGGTCCGATGAAACGGGGACTGAGTTTCCCACGAACTCCAAACCTGATAACTCCGCGGGTAGGGAAAATCTTCAGGAATACGTGATCTCCGACTTCAAATTCCAGTGCTCTCCTGCTGGTATCCGCCCAACTCTTCTGTCGATCCTGAGCCGTCTTAATCCGCTGCCTGATCATTTGGACCTTGTTGACTGTCTGAACAATAAGCTCGGGATCCAGTAATCTTCATTCGCCCACATCATCCCAACAAATTGGGGATCGACACTTCCACCCATAAAGTGCTTCGAAAGGAGCCGTCTGGATGCTAGCCTGGTAACTGTTGTTATAAGAAAACTCAACTAGATGCAGATGATCTTCCCAGGAACCCTGGAAATCCAACATGCAGGCTCTTAACATATCCTCGAGTGTCTGAATCGTACGCTCGGATTATCCGTCCGTCTACGTGTGATAAGCTGTACTGAACTTGAGGCGGGTACCCAAACTCTCCTGTAAGCTCCTCCAGAAGTGTGAAACAAATCTGGTGTCTCGATCTGACACAATGCTGACCGGAACCCCGTGAAGTCGTACTATCTCCTGCATGTATCTCTCTGCCAGTGACCATGTCGACTGTCCCACTCGGAATGGTAAGAAGTATGCAGCTTTCGTGAGGCAGTCGACGATAACCCAAATGGCATTGTTGCCCCTAGGGCTCCATGGTAAGGCCGTCACGAAATCCATAGTAATGTGCTCCCACTTCCATTCTGGTATCGGAAGCGGTTGTAACAGTCATGCTGTCCTCTGATGTTCCGCCTTCACCTGCTGGCATACCAAGCACTTGGATACAAACCACGCAATTTCTCGCTTCATCCCGTTCCACTAAAAATGCTGCTTTAGATCTCGATACATCTTCGTACCTCCCGGATGCACAGAATAAGCTGAACTATGCGCCTCAGCCAGTACCTCTTCTCGAACATCCCCCTTGGGTACGCAGAGTCTTCTACCGAATCATAGATAACCGTCTTCATGTATGAGTAAGTCCGTTCTCAGACCGGCTTCTACTTGCGCTCTGAACTTTTGCAATCGAGGATCATCCGCTTGTGCAGCCTTGATGCGATCCGTAAGAGAAGACTGCACCCGTAGTTGCCAAAATTGACTGATTGCGCTCGGTGTAACGACTTCAAGCTCGAGTCTCTGAAAATCCTCAATGATGCTCCTCTTACTGGTCAACATCATGACCGCTGGCTTGCGACTGAGAGCATCTGGTATAACATTTACTCTTCCCGGATGGTACTGAAATCCTGAGTCGTAATCCGCGCCATTGGCGTTGTCTCATATTCAATCCTCCATGAGTGAACATGTATTTCAGACTCTTGTGATCCATATACACTTCCATCCCCCCTTTTTTGCCCAGTAAGTAATGTCCCCATATTTGTACATGCGAAAACTACTGCGGCTGACTCCAATCCGCGTGTTGGGTAACTCCCCTCATGATTCTTTAGCTGTCGTGAGGCATAAGCAACTACCCGACCGTGTTGCATCAGAACGCGACTTAAACCCTTCCATAAATCATCGTCGTGTATCACCACACCATCTGAATCGTCTGGCCTTAGAAGAATAGGTGTCGTGGTCAACATTAGTTTCAGTATCCCAAAAGCCTGAGTACATTCCTTTGTCCATACATGAGTCACCTCCTTCCACGTCGGCCTGGGGGGTCAGGTGATTATAAGGTTCAAGGATGGGATAAAGGTAATGTCTTTGCAAGAAGGAAAGGAATTTGTAAGAAGGATTAATTAATGCATCAAATGGATTTTAAAGATACAATACTCTAGGAAAATTTGATCGAACAGAAACTTTATTAATCAAAACTTGACAGAGTACAACTGAGAGATAAACTTGGCCCTAAACTATACATCATTATTGGCTGGCCCTAAGAAAAGAAAATAAGCTGCGTCAGTCACGATTGTGGAAGTTCAACAAGTTGCGATATGCTCTCGCATTGAGATGGGGTCGTCCATTCCCAAAGCGTCCTGCCTGAAAGTATGCTTGAGCTTCTTCAGCCTCGAGTTCCTCTTCACTCGAGCTTTCATCTTCCGATTCCTCCTCGGCTGGAGCTTCGTCTTCCGATTCCTCCCCTGTAGGGTTTTCTTCCCCCGGCTCTTCCACTTCGGCGAAAGCTTCCTCATCGGAATCCTCCTCCATATGTTCTGCCTCTTCCGGGTCCTCTCCTAGATCTTCTGCCATAGGGTCTTCCTCAGGATTTCCCTCTTCAGGACCCTCATCTAGATCCTCCTCTATTGCGTTTTCATGTGGGTCCTCTTCTATTGGATCTTCTTCTGGATCCTCCTCCTCGGGATCTTCTTCTGGGTTCCCTTCCGCTGCATGTTCCTGTGGATCCTCTTCTATTGGGTCTTCTTCGGGATCCTCTTCTGGGTTCCCTTCCACTGCATGTTCTAGTGGATCCTCTTCTATTGGGTCTTCTTCGGGATCCTCCTCCGGGTCTTCCTCTTCATCGTCCGAATCATTAATCATATTGATCCCCAGAATTGCTACATCGACTCCCTCGTTCTCGGATTCGCTGTCGTTGAAAATGACCTGTGGGCCATCGACCTCGTCATCTGAACTGACTAATACACAGTCGAACAAAACGCAGGACTGGGTGTCCTCGTCGAGAAGCGGTGCGGCCCCAGGGTTGGCCATGGTCTGAAACGCAAAGGTTATGATCAGATAGTGGAACACGAATGAAAATAATGATTAATGATGTGGAACACGAGGAAAAGATAAACTAGATAAGATTCAAAACATGAACTTGAGTGGTGATGCACAAGTAGTATATGAAAGTGAAAGCAAGGAAATAGAGTATGATTCAAGGGATCCCTAAATTGGACTGTAATCTTATTTTAAACCCGGCGCCCTGATACCAACAAAATCATGTCACGCCCCGCTTCCCAAAATACGGAATACAAGGGTGACAAGGCCAGCCATGCTCCTACGATCAAGGAAAAATCCTGTCGTAGTTACATTTCGGCTTCTAGCATTATATGGTACTCAGTAAAATACAACACGGGTAAAGAGAATACAGTCATTAAAACTATAAGATATAAAGAGATCTGAGCTCGAAGGAAGTAAACAAGAGGGCAACTAACCAGGAATATCAGTGGTGAAAGGTAACTGGTCTACTGGTCTGGATCTTCACGGTCTCCTCGAGATCAGACAAATCCACCTCTATCACTGAGCATGCATACTTAGGTCGTCAGAGCGACACAATAGCAATAATGTAATAGTGACGAGAAACAAGCAAAGAAGGTAATAACAGTGGAAGTAAAATGCAGGTAATCAATGTGTCACTAACTGATGCAAAGTATGATCTGTGTCCCTATCAGTCTCTAAGTCATCTTTGAAATCGGGTTGTGGAAAGGAAGATCATGTTTAACGAGGGTCTCGTACATACCCGAGACTACGGCCCGCTATTGCCCGGGATATAACCCTGTCAGCCGGACCGCTAGGCCCAACCTAATATATATAAGAGTCGTTGTTCGAATGATCATCCTCTAAATCACTGTCCTCGCTAAATACGTTGCTCTTTCCACTTCGATTTCCCCCTTTTTCCCAGGTTTACACTATTTATGAGTATGGTCTAGTCGTATACAAGTATGCACCAATAACACGATTTTGTCACTGTTCACTGTATTATTCACTGTCACGAATCATTCACTTTTTCATTGGTATACTTGACACACCTAAACCAATACCATTCGCGCACGACAATGCATTGTACACTGAACAATAACTCGCACTATCACTATGTATAAGGCAATCGGGTAAGATATGTGCATTTATGCAGTTAACAAGTCATGTGTAATATGAACCATTATGCACCTTATGAGCTTATAAAAATTGCAGTAAATCATACGTTCAAAATTCAGTAAAATGATACAAAGGAGGTAGCATGTAAACTCGGTCGGAAGTTCAGCAAAATTTATTTCAGTGCAATCAGATTTCGGGTTTGCAAGTTACAGCCGTTTCATTTTAAGTGTTCGCTGCAGGAAATTCAGTTTCTGAACTGAAGGTCCATTTCGCGACACAATTTTCACCCTGTTGAGATCAGAATTTAGTGACGCTATAGTTGAAAGAAATTTAGGTTTTTCAGTAGGGTTTCCAACGCACAAGACGGATTCTTAATCGCATCTCTACATCAGAAGTTATGTAATGTTAAAAAATAGGGTATCAGTTCTGTTTTTGTTTGGGACTGCTATACGTCCTGTTCGTTTAAATTACAGTTTAAATAGTAAACGATGGTAAAAAGGGGTGAAATCACTTTCATTATTTAGATAACTATTTCCTATTCACTATGGTGTGGGGTTCCTCAATACCACAAGTTCAAACAGCAAGGGGTAAGCATTACGAGATAGAAATCAACAGCCAGAGCTGCTCTGGACTGCAGTCCAGAGCCGCTCTCCGAACCAGTTTCCGTCGTATTTTCAGTATAGAAACAATTCAAAACTTTTATGGGGTTCCTGGTCATCGAGTCGGATTCGATTTGAGCCCTCGAACGCATAATTCGAATTTTTAAACAATTCATTATGATTTTTATAAGTTTCAGACACGGGAAATTTTCAGTTTTAACGGGTGTAATTGGGGATGATCGTTCAAGTCAGTAACGATTATATTTTTCAATAAAATTTTAACACAATGTTCTTTACCACACGGGCCAGCTTATATGATCAATTTCCCTCAGTTTAATGGAAGGTTTTCGTTCGGGTTTCACATCAAACATTTGCGTCATAAAATTTTACACGAATCATATACACGGAATTAATAGGATTTTGAATTGTAACAGAATAATCTAGCATGTAGCAAGTAAGATACTTGCCAGGAGACGCGTTGATGATGCACGTCAGCGGCAATGGCACGAACGCGCAACGAACGGCACGGTTTGGGTTCACGGCCTCGGCTCGAGTTTGGTTCTTGGCAGCACGGCTTAGGTTTCTGGGCAAGGCGGCTGCGAGTGATGGTGAGGCGTCGGAGACATTCGGGCGCTGGAAGAGGGCAGTGCTGGGTCGGCGGAGGTAGCTCCGGCGATGGGTGCAGCGAAGGAGTGAGGTAGTAGAGGGGCTCGGGTTTTGGAGGAGGTGATGCTGATGATGCAGAGGGGTCGACGAGGTGGTCGGCGGCGCGATGGGAGCGGGTGATCGTCGGCGAGATGGTGTGTAGGGGGCTCTACGGTGGGTTGAAGATGGTGAGGAGGGGTTCGGTCGTGTAGGCGAGGGGAGGTGAAGTGGGGCTCGAGTTTTGGAGAGAGAAACGAGGGAGGAATGACGAGGTGACTGAGGTGGTCATCGTCGTCGTCGTCATGGTTCAGCGAGGGCAGGGGATGAAGCTGGGAGTTTTTTTGGAGAGAGGAGAGGAGGAGAGAGAACGAGAGTGAGGAGGAGAGAGAGTTAGAGAGGGACACGCAAGTTCTTGGTTAGGTTCGTGGTCGCGAAGACGAGACGTCGGCGAGGCGACGTAGGCACGTAAGGAAGCGGGGACGTGGGCTCACAGTGAAAGAAAGGAGCGGGAAAAGGTTAAGTGGGGAAGAAGAGATGGAGCGGGTCGGGTCGGGCGCGGGTAGGGAAACGGGCCGGGCCGGCTGTGATTTATTATTTGGTTTTTATTATTTCTGTTCTGTTGGGCTGGGCTGGTGTTTGGGGGGAAACGGGCTGGGGTTTATATATATGTATTTAGTTTTTGTTTTTTTTATTTGTTTGGGCTTTGATTTTTAACTGTTTAGGAAAATCAATTATTAAAACCTAAGCAACCAATTACCTACAAAATTACGAGGAAAAAATAAGAAAACATTCGGGGACTTTGGAAATATAGAAAAAAAATCCATTGATGGAAACGGGGATTTACATCGGCTGAGCACTAACCATTCATTATAGCTCTGGGGTTTTATTTTGAATGTCATATGAAATGATCAAGTTTGGAAGAATGTAGTTGGGGTTCAATCAAAGGTGAGATCTTGTCTCCGGAAAACTTAGCTGATTTGGGCTAAGACTGGTTTGAAAATTGTGTTAAACACTAAAGCATACTTGGCGATCACGTTCTCCTACGTGATGTGCTGAAAATAGTGTTAAACACTAAAGACGAAGCCCTTAAAGTAGTGTTAAACACTAAAATTGAATTGGTCACATGAGGCATCTCAAGATGGGGTCAGACTTCCTTCATTTTCTTCCCAGAATATTCAAATAAGTGTTAAACACTTAAGTCTTCACGGCCATCACGTGTGGGCACGTGATGGATACCCATGCACTGATTTATTAAAGTGTTTATTAAGGGTCATGTGGAACACGTGAGGGCGCCCAAAATTAATTCTGCCTTTGAGTTTGTTCCCTTTTGTTTTGAGGGTCACGTGTGTGCACGTGAGGCATTGCCTCCAGACTAATTCCTTCTTATTTTTAGGAATCTGTTTAAGGGTCACGTGGGAGCACGTGACCTAGTCTTGTTCATTATTTTTTACTCATTGAAGATGAGGGTCACGTGTTACCACGTGACCAAGTTGGGTAATGATCTCTTTACGTGCATGGAGATTTTTAAATCCCTTTTTTCTTTTAAGAATTAAATTCTTATGTAGGGTTAAACCCTAGTTTCATTTGGAGGAATTAAATTCCTATGAATTTGGAAGAATTAAATTCTTATGTAGGGTTAAACCCTAGTTTCATTTGGAGGAATTAAATTCCTATGAATTAAATTCTTATGTAGGGTTAAACCCTAGTTTCATTTGGGGGAATTAAATTTCTATGAATTTGGAAGAATTAAATTCTTATGTAGGGTTAAACCCTAGTTTCATTTGGAGGAATTAAATTCCTATGAATTTGGGGGAATTAAATTCCCTAAACTCAATTCTCCCTCTAAGTTTTGGATCTGCATGGCAGAATCTCCCCGATGAGAATTAAATTCTCAACTTGTGGGAAGATCTGCTTCTGCAGATTTTCAACCAAAGGAAGAACTAAGTTCTTATTCAGAAGAGTTAAACTCTAAATTTGAGAATTAAATTCTCTTTTTATTTTATGGAGCTTAGATCTCTTTCCCTTTCTCACCTAGGGTTTTTTTTGAAGAGATCTTCTTTTTCTCTCTTGAGAATTAAATTCCCCTCTCTTTTTTCTCTCTGTTGTTGTATATTTTCTAAAAAAAGTAGATCCCCCTCTCTTCTCTTCTTGGCTCCTATTTATAGGAGAAAGAAAAGAATCGATTTGTTTTGTCAATTTTTCATTGAAAGATTTTAATTGATTTTGTAACCAACATGATCTTTTAGATCACTCAGTGAATTTTTTCACCATTGGATTTTTAATCCAAAAGATCTTTTATCTGTTATTCCTGGCAAATTTCAGGGAAATCTTTCCTTGTATAAAATCTTTCCATAAATTGGTGATTTTTAATCACCATTGGATTTTTAATCCAACGGTGCTCCATTTTACAGAGCACCATCTTTTTTGTTTGGAATGATTTAGAGAAATATTTTTCCAGTTAGCATTTTTAATTCACTCTTAATTAGAATTTAATTTTATTAATTCATAGATTTTTAGGAACACATCACGTGTTGGCCCATGACCCCCTGATTAAGCATTTGACCAGAATTTAATTCTGTTGTTTTAAAGGACTCAGGAATTATCAGATGGCAGCACGTGACCCTTGCTCACGTGTTGGCACGTGATACCCTATTGGGGTTTTTCCTTGTTATTTTATTATACCTTTAATTCTTTTCAGTGGGCTTAAAGGCCCATCACGTGTTGGCACGTGACTCCATCGATTAATTATTTCCAATTATTTATTTTATTCAGTGCCTACAGGCTTTGCCTGTAAATGGTCATGTGTCTGCATGTGATGCCCGGTCACGTGTGAGCACGTGATACCTCATAACTTTTGATCCCGGATGAATTATGAGGCCCTAAATATATCAAATCGAAGGATTTTTCGAGACACTTTCGATACCATCAGAATTTAGTTATTTCTCATTCGGGAGTTTATCAAAATACAGCCCGGAAAATACTGGTTCGCATTTTCTTCCTTATATTAGACGTGTGTAGCATATTTGCTTATAACTTTTGATCCCGGATGAATTATGAGGCCCATAATATATCAAATCGAAGGATTTTTCGAGACGCTTTCAATACCATCAGAATTTATCTAGTTCTCGTTCTTGAGTTTGTCAAAATACTGTCCGGAAAATGCTGGTTTGCATTTTCTTAATCGTATCGCTGCCATTTAACACCTTGAGCTCTTTTGCGCAGAAATTTTTGGCGGGAACAAACTCATGCCGATATGAGGCTCATAACGGGTCAAGAAACTACTGATAACACTTACCAGTAAATCTCAAAAACAGCCCTGGCCAGGGACTTCCTGTTATGGCCAATCGAGCACAGCGCAACATCAACCCCTAATACCGGGAGAGAAGAAATCCCCTCCTATCGCTCATTGCCTCCATATGACTCGGGACTGTACCCAAAAACCACCGTTTTGCATGTCCTGTTGAACGTGGTAAGGTGGAAATCAAAGCTCAGTGGGAATCACACAAGACTCTATGATGATCTCGGGTCGACAGACTAACCTGTACCGGTGTCATCAGAGAACTGCCATCTGACGTGAAGTATAATACCATCTAGGAGTTATCGGCGAGTCCGTCCAGTGTACCCAGTCTCCACTGAGCACCCGTATATCATCTCTGATGTCAAACACCAATGGATATGGGATCATTCATCGCCTATCTACATGGGTCGAGAAGCTATACGCTAGTCTACTCTAGTATATCGATGCCGCGTCTCGATACACCCACGACTATGGACATTAAAGGATGTACTTACCGACTACCTTTGTCCCACTAGTATGATCTGCATCATAATCCAGGTAGTCAAGTACACATCCTAAGGGCTTTATCAACATGTAACAGAGAGACAATCAGTGTACATGTTAAGATAAAGAGTAACCAAATATCATACTATCATGTCGAGCAAAAAAGTACTCCCTATATATGTCCAAGCATACCCTACAATATACATCTCATGTACAGTAATGGTCTCTAGGGCATACATATAACTAACAGCAGCACATCCCCGGTGTTTTCTAAAAGAAATGTATACCCAGCGCGGCTCGCCCCTGCGAGTGCCGGGGTGGTTTTTGTAGCAGAGAGAAGAAACGAGAAGGCTCTGGCTGAAAGGAATCTGACGTAATTTCAACCGGAACAGGAACCCAAGGAGAATCCTCCAAGAGTTCGGCACTAACCGACCCAGGGCTAACTCAAAACAATTCTGTAAGTGCACGGCAGCGCCCCGGCCGTCTGAACGAGGCCAAAATGCGGAAACAAAAGTTTTTCTTTAACTAGAAACCGACGCTACCGCGGACTATAAACCCGAATCGGACCATTAACCCACTACTAGCTAACTAGAGAAAGGGTAGAGAGCTATACCGAGCGATCCGTGTCCTTCGGTCTTCGGCCACCATCCCGATCTCCTCGCGGCATCACTGATCTCCGGTCTCCTCGTCAGAAAGGCACCACATCGAGAAGTCTTTTTACGGGCTCCCATCTCTGGACCGAGGCAACTCGGACACGAAGTTGGCAAGCCGACGTGTCCAAGATTGCTGTAGACTGAGTGTAGAAAACTTTTGTCTCAAGGGGTTAGTGAGGTTGCCATTTGGAAGTGGAGAAGGAGATGCAAGCTTTTTGGATGAACTAAGGGATTTTGTGTAAGCCAAATGAGATCAATTCTCACCCCCAAAAATTTTAGACAGCCCCCATCAAGAATGGGCCGGCCAAGATAATGAGAAGAGAGGAATTGGGTCAATCATACAAAAAAGAGAAAAGGGTGATGATTAGGAACAATGATCACCACCAAGTCAAAACCAAAACCCATCAACTAAGCAATGATGCACAAAAAATCATCATATACAAGAACCATCTGTTGCGCCACGGCAGCGCCCCGGCCTCTTTCACGAGGCCAAAATGCGGAATCAAAATTTTTTTCTTACTCGGAAACCGGCGCTACCGCGGACAATTACCCGGATCGAAACCATTAACCTATACTAGCTAACTAAAGAGATAGGGTGAGAAGTTATACCAAGCGATCCGTGTCCTTCGGTCTTCGTCTCCACTCCGATCTCCCGCGGAATCTCCGTCACTTCCTCGCTCGTCGGAAAGGCACCACGTAGCCGGAATCTTTTACGGGCTCCCGCCTCTTGACCGAGGCAACTCGGGCGCGAAGTTGGCTAGCCGACGCGTCCAAGGCTTGCTATAGAATAGTGTAGTGAACTTGTCTCTTTAGGGTTCTTGAAGTTGCCATGGATGTGGAGGTGGAGGAAAGGAATCAAAGCTATGGAGGGATTTGTGTGTTTTTTCAAGCAAGCAAGCATGAGAATGAGATGACATTTTCCACCACTAGAAAAATGATCCTCTCATTTTCTCCCTCAAGAATGGCCGGCCCCTCTCAAGAAATGAAGAAGATTGGAGAGAGAAAAAGAATTCTCCAAGTATATCAAATAAAATGGAAAAACCAATAATGGAAATGGTCACTCTCAATTCTTTTCTTATCATATCAAACAACCATCACAATGAAAGCAAGTGAGAAGACCCAAAAAGGATCTCATGATGAAATAGCAATCATGATGCCACAAATATGCAAAGAAACCCCTCACAAATTGTTAATTGCAAACGTGCAATTAACACCCTCCACCAAGAAAGTCCGACCGAGAAGGAATGAAGGAAAACCGGCCGGAACGGAATGCAAAACTGGCAACTTCAGAAAACCGATCCCGTAATAAATTACAGGAAAACCCCACTGCTGCAAATACATGCCCGCATTTGTATTCCCACTGAACACAAATGCAAAGAGACAAAATCTACACTGTACTAGACTAGGACCGGCTTAAGCCAAAGCCGGCTAGTTAAATCCGTTCGATCCTGATCTGTGCAATACCGCACGTATCAGATCAAACCCTGCCATATTACTATACGGCCACTAGTACAAAACTGTCCGATCCTGATCCGTGCAATACCGCGCGTATCTGATCGGACCCTGCCATATCTCCATACGGCCTCTACAGCGTTTCGCCCGAAACTTGAGTAACTGAAACTGAGTGTGGTGGACTCTAAAGACTCGTCAATACCTTGGCTGTGGATTTAACCACTAGCACGTCAGAGGTATAAGCCAATACGTGACGGGCCACCAGGTATTGACCAAATGGGACGTCGATGAGGAAGCTCACCCCGACACCCAACTGAGCCTGTCAGTGACAATATCCGTACAGTCCGGTCCGTTCGTCTATGAGTATCGCATGGCGGGCCTAGGGGGTTGGTAAAAGTCAGACCCCCAAAAGCGGTACAAGTCGTGTCGGAGCGTAGCCCAGAACGCCCTGAGATACTACTGGAATACCTACCAGTAAATCTCCTGCCTCGGCCGAGGGCTTTGCGTAATGGCTCTCCTAGACACAGCGCGACCTCACCCCCAATACCGGGAGAGACGAACCCCTGCAGATCCGCTCACTGCCTCCATGTGGCTCGGGACTGTACCCAACTAAAACCTGTTTGCACGACTCCTTTGAGCCGTGGTAGGGTAGTAATCAAAGCACAGTGGGAACTCACACGAGACAAATGACGATCTCAGGTCGATGAACTAACCTGTACACATGTCACCAGGGAACTGCTATCTGACATCTGGTATAAGACCAACTAGCAGGTTCCCGGCGAGTCCTGTCCGGTGTACTCATAACCCAATGAGCACCTGTATACATCTTAGGTGAACCAACTGACACCAGTGGCCTGTGAGACCGGCCACCGCCCCTCGTTGGGGTCTCGACTGTATACACTAGTCTACTAACGGAGTATCGATGCCCTGTCTCGAAACCCCTACGACTAGGGACCTTTTAAGGATGTGCTTATAGAACACCAGCTCCCACGTATATGATCGCCATCATACTGCTGGCAGTCAAGCAAGAATCCTAGGGGCTCTATCAACGTGTAATAGCGACATGTCAGGTCACCTAAAGCAGTACACGATGATAAAGATAAACCAGATAGCATACTATCATCTCGAGTAAGACTGTCCTACCGGGATAGGTCCTCCCTCAATCATTGCAATCACGTGCCTGTGATCCAATAATTGACTCTGAGGGCACTAACTCCAACAATCTCCCACTTGCACTCAAGGCTAATTATTGCGATGTCGTATACTCACAGCCCGTGTGATACCGAACACCCAACTCCTCTACTAGTCAGTCTCACAAAGCTCGTTTGCGAAACTATTGCGTTCGAGGAATAGCCTCAGTGAGTGGATCCGCTCAGATGTTTCTTTCTATGTCTCTCTATATCTCATGTTCGCGGAGAAAGCCATCTCCCGAAACGAGCAATACCTGTCTTAGAATGTCTGGATGTTTGATGGGACCTAGCTCATAAATGAACTCCAAATCCAAACTTCTTAGACTGTATCAACAACTGAAACTAATCAGTATCCCGCGCCATGCCTCCCTCAGTATTACCTTGGACCACCTGTCCAAAATACTGCCCCTCGTCAGAGGGAGAGTCTATAACTCTGACAACCTGCATGTCGTCCATGTCACCTTGGAAGCCCGGAGTGATAACCGTCTCCTAAAGGAGGCAGCCGTTATCATATCCCTAGAACATTCACTTATGTTCTAAAACTGCTTCCGACTGGTTTTCCAGGATTGGATTAATATCAACTTATTGCATCTAGTGCAAGAACAACATCTGGTGTGGTACTTGACATCTCATGATTGACTCAAATGCCTAAGCAAGTGATCTGCCAATCATGCACATCCTCTCCCCTTTAGTCTGTAAGACACCTTTAGAGAGGGTGACTCCATTACCTGCAGGTACACTACCATGCCAGGAGTCGTCCATTCTAAATACTCATAGAATGCTGTCAAGGTACCCTGATTGGGAAACCACCCAAATCTAGATCTAAAACCATAGATCTAGTAACCAGTATGTCTGATATAATATCCAAGTCCCTTGTGGAGAAACCACTGTGTGACGACCAAAGTATAACCGATCGTAGTATAGGAATATCACTTCCCACTACCTTTTCAACAGATCCATCCCCTATTCTGATGACGTCAAACCCATGACTGTCACATCAGAAACAGATGATCTATCTCCGCTACATTTGCTTTAGTCTATAAATAGACATAAGCCTGATGTCCACCAATGCTTCCGCTGCTCCCACTGACTACGACAACCCTCTGGTGGAGTCATATAGACGCGCACTTCTAAAGCTAGTTTAGAACGACGTTATACTCATTCTCCTGCCGGGTCTCGCAGCCTGGAACAACAACAATGGCAAGTGTGGGTAAACAAGAACTTCCCTGTCACCATCCTTGAGGCTACCGGAGTACCTCTCGGGTGCCTGAAGTTACCCACCTTATCTGCGGAGTGGCCAATGGAATGTCAAATCAGATCGAATCTTTAGGTTCCTTATCAAATCTTCAGTAATCGTTTGCGGTTCTGGAATCACTTCCAGTTCTACCATACTCCCACTACTTTTTCTGAAAAATCCATTTTTATTAAAACTGTGGCGAGTCTAGAACAATATTTCTATTGATCTGCCAGATGGTAGAAAGTCAACCCTCGTCATAGCCTGGGTCAACCCACAAACAGCCATTACAGAAACGTGCCTTGAGTTGTCCAGTGTCTGGTTTTAAGCATAAGCCGGACAACTCCCCGTATCTTAACATCGTTAAGATATGAACTGTTCTATATCCAATATAGAAACAGAGGCACTGATTCAATTGAACCAGATTCAAATCATGCAGCTGTCTCCAGTGCATGTCAAGTAAATGGAAGGAGGCCGATCAGCGTTACTCAATTTAGGAATGCTTCCAATTATGAGTAACCTGAAAAAGAAGCAATTTCTCTTTATCATTACTATCAACTGAAATACCATACACAAGTATCTACATCTTCGATTACTTTGAAGAATCCCGATACTTGTAATACTTGGTTCTCTACTCTATTCAAATACCTATAACTCCTCAAAACTTAGACCCTGTGTTTCTACGAAACACATGTCTAAGAACTAGAGAAGTCATAAGTAAACCGAATATAGTACGAGGACCTACCCCTCCGTCCTAATGGACCTTGGACAACATACAATACTCTGTATAAGTCCACTGAGTCTAACAACTCTTTCACTGTGTGTCGTAGGTTGAAAACTGTACTTATGGATAAGAAGAATTACACCGCTGTTTAATGCTCCTTACCTAACCATCCACTGATATAGGTAAATGTCATCGACATAATATCAAAAGGTATATCTCACTCTATGAAAATAGACGTACAGATATATCAATTTGAAATTGGTGCATAACAGCGGATATTCAAAACCAAATATTTGCCGTCTGGCAAACAACCCAGGTGACTTCCTCAAAATATCACCGATTACAACGAATCCCGATATAATGAGGATGATCACCCAATTCCCAATAACTTACTCCCACTCAACATCTGTAAAACCATACAGGTGTGAGAATCATACCTGGTAAATACATACCCTGGAGTAAGTGTCTAATTGGGAAATCAGTTTTCTTTTAACAGTACACAGTGAAACTGAAACATTGAAATGTTTCGTCGGGGTATCCTGGTATTCCTAGTAATGCCTCTTCCATTATCCAGATTCACAACCATAACCGTATAATTCTTTGCCACCTCTCCAAATCCCTTTATATGTCTTTAGTCATTACCTTCTGTACACCCCTTTAAGCCAAATGGTTTTCTTCCTTCCCTACCGTTCGGCACCAGCCTATGGTTTGGAAGAAGACTATCCAAAAAGCATAAAGGGTGTACTGTCCTAATCCTAGGAGCACTCGCAACGCGAGAGAAGGTGAAGATAAAAGACACCTGAATGTACTTTATTCCTATTTCTCCTGAACTAGGATCCATCCCCGAACTGGAACAAGTTCCTTTCGAGTTCGTATATAACCATACGATGGATTATCCAATAAACTGGGATCTTCGTAGTAATACGGAGTGTCCTGGAGAAATACAAAGGTGATTTAGGATTGGCGAAGAAATACTTGGTTTGGTCGTGAATATCAGTCGCAATTTACTTTGCCCTTTTACTAATCCCTTTCTTTGTCTGAACTTAATACCTTCTGTACACCGTTTTAGGCTAACTGGTTTTCTTCATTCCCTACCGGTCGGCACCAGCCTATGGTTTGGAAGAAGACTATCCAATTTGCGTAATAGGTGTACTACTCCTAAACTAAGGAGTACTCGCAACCTGAGAGAAGGTGAAAAGAAAAGACAACTGAATAATCCTATCCGTTTTCTCCAGAACCAGAAACCATCCTCGAAGTCCTTCGAGTTCGTATATAACCATACGATGGTTTTGTCCAATGGAAGTGGACGTTCGTAGTAATACGGGGTGTCCTGGAGAAAAGGGTAAAAGTAGGAGTGGCAATGAGGTTTGCAACTCTGACAATCCAAAAGCCAGTGTTAAGAAGGTTCGGTCAACTTGGTCACTGAGTCATAGTCCAGGGTCGGGTCAATGGTCGCTGCCAGAGAGAAAGAAAAGAAACACTCAGCGTGCACTCTAACCTAGATCAGAATGGTTATCATTTTGTCTAATCTGGAATCCTCCCACTGTACCTCAAATTCTCCTCCAAACCTAAAAGAAGAATTAGTCGGGATCACCCGAGGAGTAAACCAACTCATCAGTGGAAATCGGGATCCAACTATCATCACATGATAACTTGACGGAATCCACTCAAGTCACCACACTCCAGAAGGTATGCGCATGCCTGGCAAGTTTCAGTTCTTTTGAAACTCCCGATGAAAGTTTTACCCCTAGGACTCAAGTGACCTTGACACAGTCAACAAATCAAAGAGTCCTAGTCAAGTTCAACCCGTCATTATCCTGGATTGCATTAAACCCACCCGTACGAGCCCTTGACACAGTCAACAAGGCCGCACGACTGTCCTAACCAATCCCATTTATATGCTGCAAACAAACACTACTTAGCTACCGCACACTACGCCTTGACACAGTCAACAGACGCAGCACGAATACTAAGTAATATTTGTAAGAAATGACGGAGGGCTACGTCTAGTTTTTGGCGAAAAACTTTTAACGTAATGAACTTGATATCGTTGAAGGAACTGCATAGCCTTTTATAAAATATAGTGACGAAAACCTTTACTAAAGAGGTCACTCCCGGTGAAGGGATCTCGGCTCTTTCCCCGTAGAATGAGGTGCAGGATATTCCAACTGAATACCACGATGCAAAGCAAAAGTAATCGGCTATAGTGAAGTTAATGCCCTGACGCAAACTTCTGTCCAAGGGGTCACTCCCGGTGAAGGGATCTCGGCCCTTGCCTCGTCGACTGAGGAGCAGGATATTCCAAATGAATACCACGATGCAAAACAAAAGTGAACGTCCTTGCAATAACAGCTTTTTGAAAAATGTTCCAACAACATCAGATTAGGTTTGTTTATCTTGCATTGATCCGAATCAATGCAGTCCCATCAATTGATCACACCACAAAGAACGAAAATATACTGACGTACGTATATGCCATCCGCATTCGCCACTGGGTCCCGTCATCACCCGTTAGGTTAGCTAACTAACGGCAGAGCGGGGACTGGACTAGCGCGGATGTAAAACATATACAACGTCTACTAATATATATACCAATATATAGTATTTCGCTCAAGGCGTGAATAGAATGCAACAACACAGAAATGTACAGCAACACAGAACAATACAGATATCTGGAAGCCCCGGGTTTCACAGAGCCGCTGCTGAAACCCGACGTTCCCCTGGTCGTGTGGATAGCCTGTGCAATAAAATCCTAGACCCCTACGGGCGCGGCAAGTCACCCGCCAAAACCTGAAGCGAGGCAGCCCCCTTCAGCTCCGTGAATGGACCACCCAGCACTCCACGGAATCCGGCAACTTGGGCACCCCTCCTGGGTCAACCTGTACCCCCTACGAGTGCGGCGAATAGCCCGCCAATCCCAGAGTGAAGCCCCCTCCGTCTCAATGCCATGAGATGCGGGCCCGTTGCCCCCTAGAACCCGGCTATCCGTGCACCCCTCCGCGGGGTAATCCTAGTACAGAATGTAAAATATACATACACCGGGTACATCGACCGCAACCAGGTCGTGCCCCAAAATAATAATACAAACAGGTAGTGACGGCAGTCCACATGTCGGACGCTCACCCCGCAAAATCAAATGTACATAATACAACAAAAACTGTACTAGCATTGCATCCAGGCTATCCCCCACGACCGATCCGCAACATCACAGCATAAACATAGAACATCAACGTGAAAGTCACGTTCGCAAATCCGTCTAACCGGGCTATAGCAGTTAGACCGGATTTACCGATCGAGTGACATTCACGGTCGCAGATATAATGTAAATACTGTGAAATAATGTGTTTCAAATATCCGATCGATCAAACAATTAACAAGCGGGCCCCAAACCAATACTGTAGCAGTCACAGAAAACCTGGGCCCTAAATTAATATTCCAAAACCCTCAAAATTAGCCCAAAAGCCCACTGTAAAATTTCCACAGTGTGAGCACAGTAGACTGCGGCGGAAGCGCGGCCCAAAGTGGGGTTTGGCCGCGCTTCCGCGGTCAACTGTACGACTGACACTGTCGACTTTTTACAGTGGTCTTATAATTTCGTGCACATTATTTTTCTGTAACCTGAAAAATTTTTAGACACCAAAAAATTCCAACAGAAAACTGATGTGAACAAAATACGGTTTTTTGAGATTTTGGTCGATCGGATAAGTAAAACGCATTAGAACAAGCTAGGTAAGGTTAATGGCGTGGCTCTGATACCATGTTGCGCCACGGCAGCGCCCCGGCCTCTTTCACGAGGCCAAAATGCGGAATCAAAATTTTTTTCTTACTCGGAAACCGGCGCTACCGCGGACAATTACCCGGATCGAAACCATTAACCTATACTAGCTAACTAAAGAGATAGGGTGAGAAGTTATACCAAGCGATCCGTGTCCTTCGGTCTTCGTCTCCACTCCGATCTCCCGCGGAATCTCCGTCACCTCCTCGCTCGTCGGAAAGGCACCACGTAGCCGGAATCTTTTACGGGCTCCCGCCTCTTGACCGAGGCAACTCGGGCGCGAAGTTGGCTAGCCGACGCGTCCAAGGCTTGCTATAGAATAGTGTAGTGAACTTGTCTCTTTAGGGTTCTTGAAGTTGCCATGGATGTGGAGGTGGAGGAAAGGAATCAAAGCTATGGAGGGATTTGTGTGTTTTTTCAAGCAAGCAAGCATGAGAATGAGATGACATTTTCCACCACTAGAAAAATGATCCTCTCATTTTCTCCCTCAAGAATGGCCGGCCCCTCTCAAGAAATGAAGAAGATTGGAGAGAGAAAAAGAATTCTCCAAGTATATCAAATAAAATGGAAAAACCAATAATGGAAATGGTCACTCTCAATTCTTTTCTTATCATATCAAACAACCATCACAATGAAAGCAAGTGAGAAGACCCAAAAAGGATCTCATGATGAAATAGCAATCATGATGCCACAAATATGCAAAGAAACCCCTCACAAATTGTTAATTGCAAACGTGCAATTAACACCCTCCACCAAGAAAGTCCGACCGAGAAGGAATGAAGGAAAACCGGCCGGAACGGAATGCAAAACTGGCAACTTCAGAAAACCGATCCCGTAATAAATTACAGGAAAACCCCACTGCTGCAAATACATGCCCGCATTTGTATTCCAACTGAACACAAATGCAAAGAGACAAAATCTACACTGTACTAGACTAGGACCGGCTTAAGCCAAAGCCGGCTAGTTAAATCCGTTCGATCCTGATCTGTGCAATACCGCACGTATCAGATCAAACCCTGCCATATTACTATACGGCCACTAGTACAAAACTGTCCGATCCTGATCCGTGCAATACCGCGCGTATCTGATCGGACCCTGCCATATCTCCATACGGCCTCTACAGCGTTTCGCCCGAAACTTGAGTAACTGAAACTGAGTGTGGTGGACTCTAAAGACTCGTCAATACCTTGGCTGTGGATTTAACCACTAGCACGTCAGAGGTATAAGCCAATACGTGACGGGCCACCAGGTATTGACCAAATGGGACGTCGATGAGGAAGCTCACCCCGACACCCAACTGAGCCTGTCAGTGACAATATCCGTACAGTCCGGTCCGTTCGTCTATGAGTATCGCATGGCGGGCCTAGGGGGTTGGTAAAAGTCAGACCCCCAAAAGCGGTACAAGTCGTGTCGGAGCGTAGCCCAGAACGCCCTGAGATACTACTGGAATACCTACCAGTAAATCTCCTGCCTCGGCCGAGGGCTTTGCGTAATGGCTCTCCTAGACACAGCGCGACCTCACCCCCAATACCGGGAGAGACGAACCCCTGCAGATCCGCTCACTGCCTCCATGTGGCTCGGGACTGTACCCAACTAAAACCTGTTTGCACGACTCCTTTGAGCCGTGGTAGGGTAGTAATCAAAGCACAGTGGGAACTCACACGAGACAAATGACGATCTCAGGTCGATGAACTAACCTGTACACATGTCACCAGGGAACTGCTATCTGACATCTGGTATAAGACCAACTAGCAGGTTCCCGGCGAGTCCTGTCCGGTGTACTCATAACCCAATGAGCACCTGTATACATCTTAGGTGAACCAACTGACACCAGTGGCCTGTGAGACCGGCCACCGCCCCTCGTCGGGGTCTCGACTGTATACACTAGTCTACTAACGGAGTATCGATGCCCTGTCTCGAAACCCCTACGACTAGGGACCTTTTAAGGATGTGCTTATAGAACACCAGCTCCCACGTATATGATCGCCATCATACTGCTGGCAGTCAAGCAAGAATCCTAGGGGCTCTATCAACGTGTAATAGCGACATGTCAGGTCACCTAAAGCAGTACACGATGATAAAGATAAACCAGATAGCATACTATCATCTCGAGTAAGACTGTCCTACCGGGATAGGTCCTCCCTCAATCATTGCAATCATGTGCCTGTGATCCAATAATTGACTCTGAGGGCACTAACTCCAACACCATCATGAGAACCATCATGAGCCACAAAAAGTCTTCTCCATTATTAATTGCACATTTGCAAATAATCCCCTCCCATCAATTTTCAGCCAAGGAAAGAAACTAAGGAAAAATGGCCGAAACGGAATGCAAACTGGCAACTTCAAAAAGCGATCCCATAATAAATTACAGGAAAAACCCCGCGACTGTATATACATACCCGCATTTGTATTTCAACCAAATACAAATGCAATGAGACAAAATCTACACTGTATAATATTAGGATCCGGCTTAAACCAAAGCCCGCTAGTATTATCCGTCCAATCATGATCCGTGCAATACCGCACGTACATGATCAAACCCCGCCATATATCCATACGGCCTCTACAGTGTTTCGCCCGAAACTTGAGAAACTGTCTGTGGGGGACTCTAAAGACTCGTCAATACTTTGGCTGTAGATTTAACCACTAGCATGTCAGAGGTATTAGCCGTACGTAACGAGCTACCAGGTATTGACCAAAAGGGAGTTCAATGAGCGAACTCATCCTGACACCCTACTGAGCCTGTCAGCGACAATATCCGTACAGTCCGGTCCGTTCGCCTATGAGCATCGCATGGCGGGCCTAGGGGGTTGGTAAAAGTCAGACCCCCAAAAGCGGTACAAGTCGTGTCGGAGTGTAGCCCAGAACACCTTGAGATACTACTGGAATACCTACCAGTAAATTTCTTGCCTTGGCCAAGGACTTCGTGTAATGGCTCTCCTAGACACAGCGCGACCTCACCCCCAATACCGGGAGAGACGAACCCCTGCAGATCCGCTCACTGCCTCCATGTGGCTCGGGACTGTACCCAATTAAAACCTGTTTGCACGACTCCTTTGAGCCGTGGTAGGGTAGTAATCAAAGTACAGTGGGAACTCACACGAGACAAATGACGATCTCAGGTCGATGAACTAACCTGTACACATGTCACCATGGAACTGCTATCTGACGTCAGGTATAAGACCAACTAGCATGTTCCCGGCAAGTCCTGTCCGGTGTACTCATAACCCAATGAGCACCTGTATACATCTTAGGTGAACCAACTGACACCAGTGGCTTGTGAGACCGACCACCGCCCCTCGTCGGGGTCTCGACTGTATACACTAGTCTACTCTGGAGTATCGATGCCCTGTCTCGAAAACTCCCACGACTAGGGACCTTTTAAGGATATGCTTATAGATCCCAGCTCCCACGTATATGATCGCCATCATACTGCTGGCCGTCAAGCAAGAATCCTAAGGGCTCTATCAACGCGCAATAGTGACCTGTAAGGTCACTTAAAGCAGTACACGATGATAAAGATAAACCAGATAGCATACTATCATCTTGAGTAAGACTGTCCTACCGGTATATGTCCTCCCTCAATCATTGCAATCACGCGCCTGCAATCTAATAATTGACTCTGAGGGCACTATATCCAACAATCTCCCACTTGTACTCAAGGCTAATTATTGCGATGTCGCATACTCACAGCCCGTGTGATACCGAACACCCAACTCCTCTACTAATCAGTCTCACAAAACCCGTTTGCGAAACTATTGCGTTCGAGGAATAGCCTCAGGGAGTGGATCCGCTTTGATGTTTCTTTCTATGTATCTCTTAATCTCAAGTTCGCGGAGAAACCCATCTCCCGAAATGAGCAATACCTGTCTCAGAATATGTCTGGATAACTGATGGGACCTAGTTCACAAATGAACTCCAAATCCAAACTTCTTAGAGTGTATCGTCAACTGAACTTAATCAGTATCCTGCGTAATGCCTCCCTCAGTGTCCGCTTGGATCACCTGTCTAAAACACTGCCCCTCGTCAGAGAGAAAACTACAACTCTGACAGTCACTCTGTCATTCAGGTCACCTTGGAAGCCTGGAATGATAACTGTCTCCTAAAAGAGGCTGTTGTTATCATATCCCCAGAACATCCACTTATGTTCTAAAACTGCTTCTGAATGTTTCTCCAGGATTGGATCAATATCTTATTGCATCTACTGCAAAAACAACATCTGGTGTAGTACTTGATATCTCATGATTGACTCAATTACCTAAGCAAGTGATCTGCCAATCCTGCACATCCCTCTCCCCTTTAGTCTATAAGACACCTTCAGAGAGGGTGACTCCATCACCTGCAGGTACACTACCGTGCCAGGAGTCGTCAATTCTAAAACACCTTTAGAATGCTGATTAAGTACCCAGATTGGGAAACTACCCAAATCTAGATCTAAAACCATAGATCTAGTAACCAGAATGTCTGATATAATATCCATATCCTTTGTGGAGAAACCACTGTATGACAACCAAAGTATAACCGACCGTAGTCTATGAATTTCACTTCCTACTCTGTGTATGTTATCCAAATACCAGGACATCACACCCTACTACCTTCTTAACAGATCCATCCCCTATTCTGATGAAGTCAAACCTATGACTGTTACATCAGAAATAGATGATCTATCTCCGCTACATCTGCTTTAGTCTCTTAATAGACATAAGCCACTTGTCCACCAATGCTTCCGCTGCTCCTACTGACTACGACAACCCTCTGGCAGAATCATATACACGTGCACTTCTAAAGCTTGTTTAGAACGACGCTATACTCATCCTCCTGCCGTATCTCATAGTCTAGAACAACAGCAATGGCAAGTCTGGGTAAACAAGAACCTCTCTGTCACCGTCTTTGAGCATACCGGAGTACCTCTCGGGTGCCTGAGGTTACCTACCATATCTGCGGAGTGACCAATGGAATGTCAAACTAGATTGAATTTTTAGGTTCTTATCAAATTTTCAGTAATCGTTTGCGGTTCTGGAATCACTTCCAGTTCTACCATACTCCCACTACTATTTTCTGAAAAAATCCATTTTTATTAAAACTGTGACAAGTCAAGAACAATATCACTATTGATCTTCCAGATGGTAGAAAGTCAACCCTCGTCATAGCCTGGGTCAACCCACAAACAGCCATTACAGAAACGTGCCTTGAGTTATCCAGAGTCTGGTTTTAAGCATAAGCTGGACAACTCCCCGTACCTTAACAATGTTAAGATATGAACTATTCTATATCCAGTACAGAAACAGAGGCACTGATTTAATTGAACCAGATTCAAATCATACAGCTGTCTCCAGTGCATGTCAACTAAATGGAGAGAGGTCGATCAGTATTACTCAACTTAGAAGTGCTTCCAATTATGAGTAATCTGAAAGAGAAGCAAGTTCTCTTAATCATTACTATTAACTGAATACCATACACAAGTATCTACATCTTCGATCATCTTGAAGAATCCCGATACTTGTAACACCTGGTTCTCTACTTTATTCATATACCTATAACTTCTCAAAACTTGGACCTTGTGTTTCTACGAAACACTTGTCAAAAACCTAGAGAAATCATAAGTAACCGAATATAGTACGAGGACCAACCCCTCTGTCCTAATGGACACTGGACAACATACAATACTCTGTATAAGTCCCCTGAGTCTAATAACTCATTCCCCATGTGTCGTAGGTTGAAAACTATACTTATGGTTAAGAAGAATTACACCGTTGTTTAATACTCCTTACCTAACCATCAACTGATACAGGTAAATGTCATAGACATAATTTCAAAAAGGTATATCTCACTCTATAAAAATAGACGTACAGATATATCAATTTGAAATTGGTGCGTAACAGCGGATATTCAAAACCAAATATTTGTCGTCCAGCAAACAACCTAGGTGTATTCCTCAAATATCACCAATTACAGCGAATCTCGATATAATGAGGATGATCACCCAATTCCCAATAACTTACTCCCACTCAACATCTGTAAAACCATACAGATGTGAGAATCATACTTGGCAAATACATACCCTGGAGCAAGTGTCTAATTGGGAAATCAGTTTTCTATTAACAATACACAGTGAAACTGAAACATGGATATGTTTCGAAAGGGTATCCGGGTATTCCTAGTAATGCCTCTTCCATTATCCAGATTCACAACTGTAACCGTATATTTCTTTGCCATCTCTCCAAATCCCTATATATGTCTTTAGTCATTACCTTCTGTACACCCTCTTAGGCTAAATGGTTTTCTTGCTTCCCTACCGTTCGGCACCAGCCTATGGTTTGGAAGAAGACTATCCAATAAGCATAATGGGTGTACTGTCCTAATCTTAGGAGCACTCGCAACCCGAGAGAAGGTAAAGATAAAAGACACCTGAATAAACCTTATTCGTATTTCTCCAGAACCAGAATCCATCCCCGAACTGGAAAAAGTTCCTTTCGAGTTCGTATATAACCATACGATGGAGTATCCAAATAACTATGGATCTTCGTAGTGATACGGAGTGTCCTGGAGAAATACAAAGGTGAAGCAGGAGTGGCGATGAAATACTTGGTTCGGTCGTGAATAGCAGTCGCAATTTACTTTGCCCTCTTTCTGATCCCTTTATTTGTCTTAATTTAATACGTTCTGTACACCACACTTAGGCTAATCGGCTTTCTTCATTCCATACCGTTCGGCACCAGCCTAAGATTTGGAAGAAGACTATCCAATAGGTGTAACCGGTGTACTATCCCCTAATCCAAGGAGCACTCGCAACCTGAGAGAAGGTAAACGGAAAAGACAACTGAATAGTCCTATTCGTTTTCTCCATAACCGGAAACCGTCCTCGAATCTGGAACAATTTCCTTCGAGTTCGTATATAACCATACGATGGTTTTATCCAATGGAAGTGGACGTTCGTAGTAATACGGGGTGTTCTGGAGAAAAGGGTAAAAGTAGGAGTGGCAATGAGGTTTGCAATTCAGACAATCCAAAAACCAGTGTTTTAAGAAGGTTCGGTTAATTTTGGTCACTTGAGTCATAGTCAAGGGTCGGGCAATGGTCACTGCCAAAAAGAGAGAGAAAAGAAACACTCAGCGTGCACTCTAATCTAGATCAGAATGGTTATCAATTTATCTAATCAGGAAACCTCCCACTGTATTGTCAAATTCTTCTCCAAACCTGAAAGAAGAATTAGTCGGGATCACCCGAGGAGTAAACCAACTCATCAGTGGGAATCGGGATCCAACTATCATCGCATGATAACGTGACGGAATCCACTCACGTTATCACACTCCAGAAGACATGCGCATGCCTGGCAAGTTTCAGTTTCTTTAGAAACTCCCGATGTGATTTTTACCCCATGCTCTTATGACCTTGACTTTGGCCAACAAATCATAAGTCACATGTCAAGTTCTACCCGTCATTATCCAGGTTAATTTGAACCCATCCATACCTACCCTTGACTTTGGCCAACAAGGCAGTACGACTGTCCCAAACCAACGCATCTATCTATGCAACAGAAAAGTAACAAATAGCTACCATACACTATGCCTTGACTTTGGCCAACAAACATAGCATGAATACTAAGTGCTACCCGTTTGAAATGACGGAGGGCTACGAATGATTTTTGGCGAAAAACCTTTAACGTAATGAACTTGATATCGTTGAAGGAACCGGATAGCTTTTTATAAAAATATAGTGACGAAAACCATTGCTAAAGAGGTCACTTCCGGTGAAGGGATCTCGGCTCTTTCCCCGTAGAATGAGGTGCAGGATATTCCAACTGAATACCACGATGCAAAGCAAAAGTAATCGACTATAGTGAAGTTATTGCCCTGACGCAAACTTATGTCCAAGGGGTCACTTCCGGTGAAAGGATCTCGGCCCTTGCCTCGTCGACTGAGGTGCTGGATATTCATAACCGAATACCACTGTGCAAAACAAAAGAGAATGTCCTTGCAATAACAGCTTTTTGAAAAATTGTTCCAACAACATCAGAATAGGTTTGTTTAGCTTGCATTGATCCGAATCAATGCAGTCCCATCAATTGATCACACCAATAAAGAACGAAAATACGATGTACGTATATGCCACCCGCATTCGCTACTCGGTCCCGTCATCACCCGTTAGGTTACTTAACTAACGACAGAGCGGGGACTGGACTAGCATGGATGCAAAACATATACAACATCTACTAGTATATATATATCAATATATAATATTCGCTCAAGGCATGATTCAATGCAACATCACAGAAATGTAATAAGCATCACAGAACAATACAGATATCTGGGATCCCCGAGTTTCATAGAGCCGCTACTGAAACCCGACATTCCCCTGGTCGTGTGGATAGCCTGTGCAATGAAATCCTAGACCCCTACGGGTGCGGCAAGTTACCCTCCAAAACCTGAAACGAGGCAGCCCCCTTCTGCAACGTGAATGGACCACCCAGCACTTTACGGAATCCGGTAACTTGGGCACCCCTCCTTGGGTCAACCTGTACCCCCTACGAGTGTGGCGAATAGCCCGCCAATTCTAGAGTGAAGCCCCCTCTGTCTCAATGCCATGAGATGCGGGCCCGTTGCCCTCTAGAACCCGGCTATCCGTGCACCCCTCCGCGGGGTAATCCTCGTACAGAAAGTAAAATATACATACAACGGGTACATCGACCTTAGCCCGGTCGTACCCTAAAAGAATAATATACAAACAGGCAGTGACGGCAGTCCACATGTCGGACGCTCGCCCCGCAATATCAAATTGTACATAAACAACCAAACTGTACTACCATTGCATCCAGGCTATCCACCACGACAAATCCCCAACATCACAGCACAACACAGAACATCAATGTGAATGTCACGTTCGCAAATCCGTCTAAAAGGGCTATAGCAGTTAGACAGGATTTACCGATCAAATGACATTCACGGTCGTAGATATAATGTAAATACTGTGAACTAACATATTTAAAATTTTCGATCGACTAAATTTCCCAAAGTGGGCCCCAAGCACAACTGTAGCACTCAAAATAAATCTGGGCCCAAACAGAATATACCAAAAACCCCAATTCCAACACAGAGACCTACTGAAGAAATTTGGTGCACTGTAGCTACAGTACGGCCGCGGATCCGCCGCCAAAACGTGGTTTTGGCCGCGGATCCGTCGCGCTACAGTAAAATCAGCGAACCAAATTTTTCCAAAATTCTCAAAAAGCCCTGCACGATTATCAGAGATGCTCAAAAATATTTTTAGGACAGTTTAAAAAATCGACAGAAACACAGAGCTTGGAAATGCGGTTTTCGGAATTTTCGTTCGATCGAAGTTCTAAACACGTTAGAGCAAGATAGTAAAGGTTAATGACGTGGCTCTAATACCATGTAAGTGCAAGGCAGTGCCCCGGTCGTCTGAACGAGGCCAAAATGCAGAAACAAAAACTTTTCTTTAACTAGAAACCGGCGCTACTGCGGACTATAAACCCGGATCGGACCATTAAGCTACTACTAGCTAACTAGAGAAAGGGTAGAGAGCTATACCGAGCGATCCGTATCCTTCGGTCTTCGGCCACCATCCCGATCTCCTCGCGGCATCACTGATCTCCGGTCTCCTCGTCAGAAAAGCACCACATCGAAAAGTCTTTTTACGGGATCCCACCTCTGGACCGAGGCAACTCGGACACGAAGTTGGCAAGCCGACGTGTCCAAGATTGCTATAGACTGAGTGTAGAAAACTTTTGTCTCAAGGGGTTAGTGAGGTTGCCATTTGGAAGTGGAGAAGGAGATGCAAGCTTTTTGGATGAACTAAGGGATTTTGTGTAAGCCAAATGAGATCAATTCTCACCCCCAAAAATTTTGGACAGCCCCCATCAAGAATGGGCCGGCCAAGATAATGAGAAGAGAGGGAGTGGGTCAATCATACAAAAAAGAGAAAAGGGTGATGATTAGGAACAATATCGCCACCAAGTCAAAACCAAAACCCATCAACTAAGTAATGATGCAAAAAAAATCATCATATACAAGAACCATCATGAGAACCATCATGAGCCACAAAAAGTCTTCTCCATTATTATTTGCACATTTGCAAATAACCCCCTCCCATCAATTTTCAGCCAAGGAAAGAAACTAAGGAAAAATGGCCGAAACGGAATGCAAACTGGCAACTTCAAAAAGCGATCCCGTAATAAATTACAGGAAAAACCCCGCGACTGTATATACATACCCGCATTTGTATTTCAACCGAATACAAATGCAATGAGACAAAATCTACACCGTACAATACTACGATCCGGCTTAAACCAAAGCCCGCTAGTATTATCCGCCCGATCATGATCCGTGCAATACCGCATGTACATGATCGAATCCTGCCATATATCCATACGGCCTCTACAGCGTTTCACCCGAAACTTGAGAAACTGTCTGTGGAGGACTCTAAAGACTCGTCAATACTTTGACTGTGGATTTAACCAATAGCATGTCAGAGGTATTAACCGTACGTAACGAGCTACCAGGTATTGACCAAAAGTGAGATCGATGAGCGAACTCATCCTGACACCATACTGAGCCTGTCAGTGACAATATCCGTACAGTCCGGTCCGTTCTTCTATGAGCATCGCATGGCGGGTCTAGGGGGTTGGTAAAAGTCAGACCCCCAAAAGCGGTACAAGTCGTGTCGGAGTGTAGCCCAGAACACCCTGAGATACTACTGGAATACCTATCAGTAAATCTCTTGCTTTGGCCAAGGACTTCATATAATGGCTCTCCTAGACACAGCGTGACCTCACCCCCAATACCGGGAGAGACGAACCCCTGCAGATCCGCTCATTGCCTCTATGTTGCTCGAGACTGTACCCAACTAAAACCTGTTTACACGACTCCTTTGAGCCGTGGTAGGGTAGTAATCAAAGTACAGTAGGAACTCACACGAGACAAATGACGATCTCAGGTCGATGAACTAACCTGTACACATGTCACCATGGAACTGCTATCTGACGTCAGGTATAAGACCAACTAGCATGTTCCCGGCGAGTCCTGTCCGGTGTACTCATAACCTAATGAGCACCTGTATACATCTTAGATGAACCAACTGACACCAGTGGCTTGTGAGACTGGCCACCGCCCCTCGTCGGGATCTCGACTGTATACACTAGTCTACTCTGGAGTATCGATGCCCTGTCTCGAAAACTCCCATGACTAGGGACCTTTTAAGGATGTTCTTATAGACCCCAGCTCCCACGTATATGATCGCCATCATACTGCTGGCCGTCAAGCAAGAATCCTAAGGGCTCTATCAACGCGCAATAGCGACCTGTAAGGTCACCTAAAGCAGTATACGATGATAAAGATAAACCAGTTAGCATACTATCATCTTGAGTAAGACTGTCCTACCGGTATATGTCCTCCCTCATTGCAATCACGCGCGTGCGATCCAATAATTGACTCTAAGGGCACTATATCCAACAAATTCAACGCCGCACTCACCTCGGGGGAGAAGGGCAGGCGCATCCCGGCCCAAAAGGCTTCCAGGTACAAGGCAATCTCCTTACCCCGTACCTGGTCTGCCCTCTCCCCCTCCTCGGCCAGACGAAGCGAGTAGCCGGGAGGTATGTGGAAACGATCCGGATGGTGGCGAGCTCATCTGCATGCCTCAGTATGGATGACGCGCCAAAAGCATCCATAACCTACGCTCTGGGGACCGCCCCCGTCGCACGACCCCGGGAAGCATGACTAACCCTAACTTCCCCGGGGGACTCCGACTCAGACAAGGAAGTGGAAGAAGCAGAAGAGGAAGAAGAAGAAGTG
This sequence comes from Agapanthus africanus, assembly GCA_030015575.1. NCBI lineage: Eukaryota > Viridiplantae > Streptophyta > Magnoliopsida > Asparagales > Amaryllidaceae > Agapanthus > Agapanthus africanus. The sequence goes on from JASDDO010000018.1 coordinate 365,110,539, forward strand.
GAAGCTACAGAGGACTCGCTAGACTCTTCCCAGACTATTTCTACAGACTCATCGGTAGAAGACATCTAACCTGATCAAAGGGATGAGTCCTCAGAAAAGAAACCGTAAGGAATCCGACCTGAGGAGAAGAGTGACGAGCTAACAAGACTAGGGACGAGGAAATTATGGTGAGGTATGGGCCCTAATGGGGATCCCACCTCTATTTATAGCTGCCGGCGTACTTGTCCTACGGCTCCGATCGCCTCCCGCATAAACAGCGCTTCGCAACCAACGGCCGACAACATTCCACCTGTCGCACTCATATTGGGCGCGTCCCATCGGGCGCGGGAACACCTGCGGCTTGTCTCGTCAGCCAACCAGCACCAGAGACATGGGCTGACACTTCGACAAACGTGCACACAAATCGGCGCTTCCTCTTTAATGCGAGATCTCTCCCCTGATCCGCTGACGTCATCAAGAAAATACAACTAGTTGCCCGGGAATATGCACCGACGATACCTTCAAATAAGAGCTAACCCCAGATGACAGGTCAGACCACTCTCAACCCGACCTATGAATGGGTCGGGACGAGAGTGGAGAGCTAATGATGAGGATAGATACCGGTGTTACCCCAGATCATGAAACGTGGCAGACGACGTGTCCCAGGGCTTACGAGAAAGGATCAAGATCGGTATGTTGGAAGCATACCCCAAGCCTTCGGCCCGAGGATGTTCCCGACCTTTGGTGGCCTTCCAGATCACCCCTACAATCACCTTACAAACGACCATCGGCTTGCTTCGGAGCCTTCCTGCACGCTGAGTTCCCTCAGCCCTCCAGCTCGCTTACGAGCTATCGCATATCCAAGATGCCTCGTCCTCCTGCTCGTTCCTGAGCCTCCTACTTAGCTTAGCTTCCTCGGTCTCACCGACCGACCCACGGCACCGATCACAGGCACCTCTGCCACGGCTCCGCGAATCTCGCCAGACATGAGATATCCGTCGCCCACGATCCCGCGTTCCACTCCATCACGATCCCCCATTAACGAGCATATCTCGTCATTAATAGGGAATCCCGCCTATCACGTGGACGTAACGCCAAGGGCGTAACGGCCGGCGTGAATCTCGCGCCCGCCTGCCCATGGCTGCCACTATATAAACTTTTCTCTCAGACGACTCAGGTAAGCCAACTTGACCCCAATAGGCCGTTACTCCGCCAAAATAGCTCGACTAACTTGATCGTCGGAGGGTCCTCGGTGGCGCAACCACTCCGGGACTTCCTTGCAGGTAGCTCGGCCTCAACCATATCAAACCCATTGAGATCCACACGCATCGAGAGGCAATCCTCAAATCCAATCTCAGCCATCCATCCACGCTCGCTGCAGATCAACGGAATGTAACATTTGAAGGAGATCCAGAGATCCATCATAAGGTCATAAGAATTATGATAGAAAAAAGGAGGTGCAGAGAAATCAGGTAGAAAAAGGAGTAGGTGCTGGCATGGAGTGTATGGTATGGTGTGATGAATGTGAGGTTTCCTATAACTTAACATAAACCATACATTCTCTCATTTACAAATAAAAACCTTTTACAAATAAATACCTTCTACAATTAAATACTATAATCTTAATAAAACCTTTTTATCATTATTTAAAATTTTAAAATAATATTTAAAAATTTTCGAAATGTTACAAAAGAATAAAATATTTGACGTAAAATTGAGGCTCCAATTTCAATTTTAAGTCATGTAGACTTAGTTGATGTGTCAAAACTATCATAATTAATTATTAAAAGGAAGAAAACATACCCTATATCTAAATACTCCAAACTTACAAACAAAGTTGTATTTAAACCCAAAATGAAATGATTTTAATACCCTCTGTTATAATACTTACTGGGATTTGTAAAAAGCCATCTTTATTTTTTCTTACCCAATTTTACAACCCTATAATCTAAAATCAATGAGAAATGAGTTTGAAAACCGAAATTAAAGGGCACAATGGAATGTATTTGAAGATAAACACATCTTATGCTGCAATTTGAATGGGTTAAGCCATGATTTGAAATTTTATGTGAAGACTTAATCTAATGGTCATGAAAATCTTTGGTACATTGTTTCAGTTTTGGAAAAATTATATTTTAATTTTGCTGTATTTTTAGTGTTCTTTTTTCTTCCAAAAGAATGGTCCGGAAGAAATTGGATATTACTGTTTTTTCCCTTTTGAGTATATTTTACTCAAACCATGTAAAATATTTTCATCACTTCTTCGTTTATTCGAAAAAACACAGATTTCCCGAAGACCCATCTGAAGTTCATGATGAAAAAGCCACGAGAAAGGTTTAAAGCTTATGTGACACCCCATAATAATTACTATGATCACCAATCCGAAAATTGCAACTTTTGTTACAACCAAAATGATTGTAACAAATGTTGCAAGAATTTGCTATTTTTTTGTCACGACCTGAAAAGGCACATGACCGACACAAAGATCACGTAAAGTCCCGTGGATCCCACCGTAACCCAAATAAGCCAAAATCAGGAATCTAAACCATTTATAAGAAAAATAAATAATATAATATAATATATTTTAAAATAAAAGTGAAGTTTTAACGAAAAGTTTTAATAAAAGAAGTAAAGGTTGTTTAAAAACATGTTTGAAAAACGAACATCATCTCTTTTATAAATTTTGAACAAAAACCTGTACAATGATAGAATATAAATATTGTAATAACCGGTATCTCGAATTTGAATTTCTGTATTATTAATAATAATTTCTTCTAAAATATTTTTTTCTCAAACTCTTTCCTTTACTTTTCTCATTATTCCAACCTCTTAATTTTTCCTAAACTAAAACCGTAAATTTAAACCCTAACCGTAACCCAAACAGACACCCAAGCTCGGTCCAAACCCATTTCCCAAGCCTGGCCCGACACTTTCCCTCCCCCTCTTCTTCTTCTTCTTCTTCTTCTTCCCCTCTTCTTTTTCCCCACGTCCCTCCTTCTCCCTCGCCACTTCCTCCGTGCGATCCTTGCCTACCCATGATGCAACCCTCGCCAACGAAGCCATGAGATCCCCGGCGAATCCTCATCTCCCTCCAGCTCCTTTTCTCTAAATCTCTCTCTATCTTTTTCTAACTCTCTATCTCTCCCCTAGCACAAACCGAGAACTCCCTTGACCTTCTTGCCTCTGTCGTCAACCTCGCCTTAAATCCCACCGGAGCCACCCTCGTTGTAACCTCCTCCTCCTTTCTCTCCAATTTCATTCGCAAACCCGACCTCCTCTCCAAACACCCGCAACGAAACCATTCCTCCAAGAATCCAACGCCGGCGACCTTTGCACCACCGCCGACCGCTTCCTATTCGGCCCCTTCATCATCTTCGATGATCCTCCTCCTCTAGTGACTGAGCTTCCTCCATTGCCTCTTCCATCCTTACCACTGAGCCAAGCCTCCATTGATCTCAAACAGAGCTCTGAGCCTCCATCATCTTCGCCGCCGTCCAGGCTGCCGTGGCCAGCAACTGCAACCTCCGTCGACTGAGTTTCGCCGTCACTCCACCATCTCTACCACCATCATTGCCACTGCATAGAGCTACGTGCCGTCAAGCGTCAGCTAAGCCACCGCTTCATTACGTCGAACACATGCGTTTGACGCGATACCCGCAGTTCCAGTCGCCGTCTAAGTCGTGGCCTCGGTCTTCGTAGACGTCGCGGTCATCAACACAACCCCTGTCGCAACACCGCGCACGTTCGTCGCATCACGTATCGCTTATGAGCTTTGCATCGTGCCGTGCCCAATTCCTCAACGTCCGTAGCCGTCTTGTGTGTCGAGACAAACACTTACGCGTCCAAGTGGCTTATACTTCGGTGACCTAAGGCAAGTGAAAACTTTTCACTTGCTACTCATGCTAGATAACTAGAATAAAATGTTAATGAAACCGTATTTGCATATTTACACACACACACACACATATTTAAATCTATATCGTGAAATCATAATCGATTCGTTTCCTTATGATCCCTCGTTTGTAACTGTTTTGAAAGGAACCTGAATCGGGTCTGCTATCGTGTAACAATATTGTTAGAACATATATACGTGTATACGTGGATTAAATCTCATTTATATCAGTTTAATCAAAACCAACATTTCGTTGTTGTGCATGTACATGCTAATTGCTAATTGATATGTTAGTTCCAAAACCTTACTGAAAATACTCCAATCTCTCATCAATAGTTTCTTCTGCACGTTAACTAATACTATGTAGAATTTGAGCGAAAAATATCGATGTTTAGATTATGAAATGTCGCACCTACAAGGCTATGCTAAATTTAGAAATCACCGTACATGCCATGTTGTGAAATTGATAGTAAATTAAATACAAATCGAAAAGTGATGTTCTAGGTCTCATATCGAAGCCAACCTGATAACCTTTATCCTTTTGTAAATAGTTATTTAATAAGGCAAGGTTATGATATTGGAAACGTGAGAGAAATACGGCTCAGGACTGCAGTCCAGAGCAGTATTTTATGTTAATACCTGTTTTTAAACATCTGTACGTCCCTATATAAATCTGAAAATACGTGGAGTCCTATATCGTCGCGTAAATAATTAATCTAGATAACTTATGGTTCTATTCTCATTCAATTTTACTGTTGTTTGATATTTTAATTATATTTTACATTGTCGACGTGTCCTGCAGTTTTCTGCAGTTACAGTTTATACACTTTGACACTAAATTGAACATATCTCTTAGTAAACAGAGGATATTACTGATACACTTGATGTGATAGAAACCTAACATATAGAGCTAGGTTTTATTCAATTGGAGAAACACTTGAATTTAAACACAATCTGTAGTAAATTGCATGTGAAGTTGGACTTCCAGTTCTGAAACTGGAATTTTAGTAACTAATTGTTGATTTAAAATGATGATAAATCCTTAACCTGGATACCTATTGACATGAAACAAATTTTACCACTTAGACAATCAAGTATGTTTCATATGTCTTTTATATTGTTCTGCCCAATTTTGTACGTGTGATTTATGTTGGAGTTCCTAGTGCCCTTGCCACTACAAACGCGGCCAATGTGAAATCGAAAAACAAAAATTTTTACGGGAGCACTAGAAACTAATCCCTAGCGATGATCCAAACAATAAACTAAAATACAAGAATTCAAGATTAAGAGATTACAACCTTTGATGCGTATCCACCAAATCATGGATGACCCCTCCAAGCTCCTAGTAGGCCGTCGGAACAAGTTTGAGAGGCGACCGCGCTTGCCGAAGATGATCCATCCGAGAGAACCGATCCAAGCTCCAGCTTCACCTAGTGAAGCAACCGACGCTCCAAGTTTGCTAGAAATGGAGATTAGGAATGTAGGAATTTTCCACTCTCAAACTTATGCTCAAGAAAGCAAATGAAGAAGGAGGAGAATGAAGAGCAAGTCACTCATAACAAAAATGGATAAGCGTTGAGAATGAGGGAATGATCGAATTGTAGGGATCTTAGGCACTCTTACAAGGGTCTAAAAGAAATCAACCATGCCCGATTCAAACTTTAGACGTGCCGAACAACCTAAAGCCGGAATCTTTGCTAGATTATTAGGGTTTAAATGCAAGTAAACATCTTTACAACTAAGAGTGAGGGATTACAACCTTTGTAGTCCGCTCCTTCGCTTCAAAAGCTCCGAGTAGAAGTCCCTTCGCCGCGATCCACGATCTTCCGGACTCAAGAGAGGCTCTACAACCCGAATAATCCATGCTTGCTTGTAGTCTTCCTATTCTTCGATGATCTACCTCGAAGTTCCTTTAACTCAAGCTCTTTCTCACTAATGAGGTGAACACCCTAATCTAATTGGCTAGATTAGATGAGGATGATTAAGTAGAATTTATGCTCTCTTTTATTATCAAATTCTCACTCTAATTCATCACATAAAGAAAACCTAGAAAGCTTTCTCAAAGCTCAAGGAAGAAGAAGAAGAAGGAAATTCCTTTTGTGATGAATAATGAAAAATATCATCATAATTAAAAATGCAACCATGGTTGAATATGAAGAGGCTAACTCATGTAGAGACTTAACCTAGGATAAAGGGTTTGGGTTAGATTAGAAAATATCAAGCAAAATATCTAGCATAATATCTTTGCTAGAAACAAACTAAAAGCTTCTAGAAGCTACAAGAAAAAGCTAACCCAAATCAAACCCTAACCTTGTTTAATCTCTATTAAACATGTTGCATTAGTAATCATATCATGTTACGATATTATATATCACATATATAATATATATTTGTAACAAAAGAAAATAATACAATTAACATATATCGCATATATATCAATGTATTATCTGGTGAGAAAATGAAATAATAAAGCGAGCCAATTTTAGATAATGTAATGCAATATATCACATATATTATTATATATTAAATTATCGAATCAACACTTGATCCGACAATCCGGCTATATCGAATATAACCGACTAATATATCATGTACCGATTCATCGAATCAACACTTGATCCGATGACCCGGCTCATACCAAAATATCGCGAGAATATAATACGGTACCTCATATCGCATTATCCTCGGTCATGCACATACCACATATGTGCCCCTACTCCGTTTTGCCTGAGTCAAGAAACCTCTGTGTAGGACTCTAAAGAATCGTCAATACGCCGACGGTGGGTGATGATCATATCAAACACCCACAAGCTGCAAGCGGCCAACTAAACGTAACAGCCACCCAGATATTGAGCGATAAGAAGATCAACAAGCAAGCCTGTACATTCTCCGGTGAATCCAATCAGTAACACTCCCGTACAGTCCGGTCTCTTCGTCTGATATGTTGCATATCTAGTCTAGGGGTGGTATACGTCAGACCCTAGTAACCGATAAGTCGTGTCGATGTGAGGCTCATAACGGGTTGAGAAACTACTGATTACACTTACCAGTAAATCTCTATATCAGCCATGGCCAGGGACTTCCAGTTATAGCCAATCGAACACAGCACAACATCAACTCCCTATACCGGGAGAGACGAATCCCCTCCTATCGCTCATTGCGTCCATGTGATTCGGGACTGCACCCAAAAGCCACCGTTTTGCACGCACTCTTAGACGTGGTAAGGTGGAAATCAAAGCACGGTGGGAATCACACAAGACTCTATAACGATCTCGGGTCTACAGACTACCCTGTACCAGTGTCACCGGAGAACTGCCATCTGACGTGAGGTATAATACCATCTGGGAGTTCTCGGCGAGTCCGTCCAGTGTACCCAGTCTCTACTGAGCACCCGTACAGCATCCTTGATGTCAAACACCGATGGATATGGGATCATCCATCGCCCATCATATGGGTTAAGATGCGTATACACTAGTCTACTCTGGTGTATCGATGCCCTGTCTCGATACACCCTCGACTAGGAACAGTTATAGGATGTACTCATCGACTACTATGGCCCCACTAGTATGATCTCATCATAGTCCCAGTAGTCGAGTACATATCCTAAGGGCTTTATCAAGATGTGAGAGTAAGACAGTAAACTAATATAAGTCAACATGTTAAGATAAAGTGAAACCAAATAGCATACTATCATGACGAGCAACAAAATCCTCTCTATATATATCCAAGCATCGATTATAATATACATCATATGTACAACAATGGCTTCTAGGGTATATACATAACTAACAGTCTCCCACTTGCACTAAGGCCAACTGTTGTAGTATCTCATACCTAGCATCCCGAATAATCTCTCAAACTATATCTGGGAATGGCCTTCGTGAGTGGATCCGCAGTGTTGTCCTTCGTATCTACTCTCTTGACCTCGATCTCCCGGCGATCAACTATCTCCCTGATCAGGTGATACCGTCTCAGAATATGTCTGGACTTCTGATGGGACCTGGGTTCCTTGGCCAAAGCCACAGCTCTATTGTTATCACAATACAGAGGTATTGGAAGCTTAATGGATGGAACCACACCAAGTTCACCAATGAACTTCTTTATCCAAACAGCCTCTTTGGCAGTATCGTTGGCAGCGATGTATTCAGCCTCCATCGTCGAGTCTGCAACGGTATCCTGTTTGGAACTCTTCCAACACACCGCCCCTCCATTGAGGGTAAAGAAAAATCCCGAGTGAGGCTTAGAGTCGTCCTTATCACTTTGGAAGCTTGAATCGGTAAAGGACTCCACCTGGAGTTCTCCATTACCATACACCAAGAACATCTCCTTAGTTCTTCTTAAGTACTTGAGAATCTTCTTCACAGCTGTCCAGTGATTCTCTCCAGGATCTGCTTGATACCGACTCACTACACTTAGTGAGTATGTTACATCAGGTCTGGTACATAGTATCGCATACATGATAGAGCCTACTGCCGAAGCATAGGGTATCCCTTGCATGCGAGCTCTCTCCAAATCAGTCTTGGGAGACATCTCTTTGGAGAGAGTGAGTCCAGAGATCGTGGGTAGGTTCCCACGCTTGGATTCTTCCATACTAAACCTCTTAGTATGGTGTCAATGTACCTGGATTGGGGCAATCCCAGTATCCGTTTAGATCTATCTCTATAGATCATGATGTAAGTCTACGGTAGCGCCCCGGCCGTCTACAGACGCCAAATGCGGAACAAAAACTTTTTAACTGGCGCTATCGTATACTTTAACCCGGATCTGCCATTATTGCTAAACTAACAAACTGTAAAGAGTGTAGAAAGGTTATATCGAACGATCCGAGTCCTTCGTTCTTTAACCATCATCCCACGCTCCGTTGCGGCTGCTCCGATCTCGTCGATCTCCGATCTGCTCGTCCAGGTGGCACCATGTCAACTATTCTTTAAACGGGCTCCCGCCTCTGACTCGAGGCAACTCGGTCATCAAGTTTGCTAAAAGAGACGACTAAGATTGATGTAGAGAATGAGTAGAAGACTTTGTCTCGTTCCGTCCAAAGCTATGGACGAACGGTTAATGAAGTTGCCAATTGATTCGGGTGATGGAATGAAATGAGCAATGAAATTTCCATACACCCCAAAACTATCATAATCTATTCATCAAATGAATCAAGTGAGAGTGAGAGAGAGAGGAGGGGCCGGCCACTATATAAGAGGTGGGGGGTGAGTGTAGAAGGAGTGAGGTGACCATAAGAACAAATATCATGTATGAACACAAAGTGTGAACACAAAGAAAGCAACCAATGAAAACTCAACACCATTCAACCTAGTCACCTCTTCTAGAAACTTCTAGAACCATCCACACTCATCTCAAGAAAAAATAAATCCGTCTTTAACCAAATGTTAAAAGACGGCTGATAGAAAACTGGAAACTGGCAACTTCCAAAAGTGATCCCGAAACGAATTTCAGGATAACCCCGTAACTGTATAAATATACCCGCATTTGTATTACGACCGAATACAAATGCAACTGAGACAAAGATATTATATCTACTCAATATAATACTCGGATCCGGCTTAAACCAAAGCCGACCAGTATCATCTGTCCGAAATCTGACACGTGCGTAAACGCACGTGCATTTTCCGAACCCTGCCATAAAACCATGCGGCCTCTACAACGTTTCGCCCGAACTTGGGAAACTGTCTGTGGGGAACTCTAATGACTCGTCAGTACCCTGGCAGTGGGTTTAACCACAAACCGTCAGCGGCACTAGCTATGCGTAACGGCTGCCCATGGACTGACCTCAAGGGAGGCCGATGAGCGAACTCATCCGGAAACCCTACTGAGCCTAACAGTGACAATATATATAAAGTCCGGTCCGTTCGTCTATGAGTATCGCATATCTGCCTAGGGGACTAGTAACGTCAGACCCCCAATAGCAGTATAAGTCGTGTCGGAGTGTAGCCCAATAACACCCTGAGATACTACTGGAGTACCTACCAGTAAATCTCCTGCCACGGCTGTAGGCTTTGTGTAATGGCTCTCCTAGACACAGCACGACCTCGCCCCATACCGGGAGAGACGAATCCCCTGCCGATCCGCTCACGTGCCTCCATGTGGCTCGGGACTGTACCCAAAAACTACCTGTTTGCACGACTCCTTTGAGCCGTGGTAGGGTAGAAATCAAATCACAGTGGGAACTCACACGAGACAAATGACGACTTCAGGTCGATGAACTAACCTGTACACATGTCACCAGGGAACTGCTATCTGACGATATGTATAATACCAACTAGCAGATTCCCGGCGAGTCCTGTCCGGTGTACTCATAACCCAATAAGCACCTGTATACATTTTAGGTGATCCAACTGACACCAGTGGCTTGTGAGACCGGCCACCGCCCCTCGTCGGGGTCTCGACTGTATACACTAGTCTACTCCGGAGTATCGATTCCCTGTCTCGAAACTCCCACGACTAGGGACCACAATTAAGGATATGCATATAAACTACCCAACTCTCACGTATATGATCGCCATCATACTGTTGGTAGTAAAGCAAGATCCTAAGGGCTCTATCAAAGTGTAACATGCAATCAGTCACCTGAACATGTACACGACTGATAAAGGCAAACCAGATAGCATACTATCATCTCGAGTAAGACTGTCCTACCGGTATAGGTCCTCCGCAATCATTGCAATCATGTACCTGCGATCCAATAATTGACTCTGAGGGCACTATCTCCAACATATGATTCCCAATATGCAGGAGGCATCACCTAGATCTTTCATTGAGAATCTTTAAGATAAGAAGAGCTTGACTGATTGCAGCATAGGAACATCATTTCCTATCAAGAGTATGTCATCGACGTACAATACGAGGAAGACTACCTTACTCTCTGCAACCTTATTATAAATACAAGGTTCATCTACGTTTTTAATGAAGTCAAACTCTTTGACTACAACATCAAAGCAGATGTTCCAACTCCGCGATGCTTGCTTTAACCCATAGATGGATTTAAGCAGTTTGCACACCTTTCCGCTGCTCCCACTATTTACGAAGCCCTCTGGCTGAGTCATTTACACGCACTCTTCTAAATCACCATTTAGAAAGGCGGTCTTAACATTCATTTGCCAGATTTCGTAGTCATGGTATGCAGCAATGGTAAGTAAGATCCGAATGGACTTAAGCATAGCCACTGAAGAAAAGGTTTCGTCATAATCCACACCTGGTCGTTGACGAAAACCCTTTGCAACAAGTCTACCTTTGAAAGTCTCAACTTTTCCATCTACACCAATTTTCTTTTTAAAGATCCACTTGCTCCTAATGGGTTTTACCCCTTCAGGAGCATTTTCCAAAGTCCATACTTTGTTGGTGTGCATGGATTCCATCTTAGATCGCATTGCATCCAGCCATTTCACAGAGTCACCACTCGTGATGGCCTGCTCGAAACTAGTTGGGTCATCATCTTCTATGATGCAATCCTCGCTCCCACCATTAATGAGAAAACCGTAGTATCTCTCAGGTGGATGAGAAACTCTGCTAGATCGGCGGAGAGGCTGGGGTTCGTCGGGTATTACTGAATCCTCTGGTTCTAATAAATCATCAGTTGCAGTTTGTGTTCCTGGAACTTCTTCCAGTTCTACCTCAGAGCCACTAATCTCTTTTGCAAGAAATTCCTTTTCTAAAAAGGTGGCATGTTGAGTAACAAACACCTTTTGCTCCTCACTGTGGTAGAAAAAATATCCATAAGAATTCTTCGGATATCCTACAAACTTGCAAAGAACTGATCGTGTCTCGAGTTTGTCCGGATTTTGCCTTTTGACATAGGCCGGACAACCCCATATCTTAACTCGTTTAATATACGGTATCTTCCCACTCCATATCTCATATGGTGTGGTAGGTACAGATTTAGACGGAACTTGATTCAATAGGTATGCTGCTGTCTCCAGTGCATACTCCCAAAAGGAAATAGGTAACTCAGCATTACTCATCATAGAGCGCACCATATCTAATAGGGTGCGATTCCTTCGCTCCGATACACCATTGTGCTGTGGTGTATAAGGAGGAGTAAGCTGAGAGAGAATCCCATTCTCTTTTAGATAATCTAGGAACTCATTGCTCAAGTATTCTCCTCCTCGATCAGATCGAAGGATCTTAATACTTTTGCCCGTTTGGTTCTCTACTTCGTGATTATATTCTCTGAATTTCTCAAAAGCTTCAGACTTGTGTTTCATCAGGAACACATGTCCGAATCTTGAGAGATCGTCAGTGAATGTAATGAAGTAGGAAGAACCGTTCCTGGCGTGTGTAGACATGGGACCGCATACATCACTATGTACCAGTCCTAAGAGTTCCTTAACTCTTTCTCCGTGTCCACTAAATGGAATTTTGGTCATTTTATCTTTGAGACATGAATGGCAAGTATCATAAGATGATAATTCGAACGGATTCAAATATCCATCCTTATGTATCTTAGCTAGCCGTGTCGCATTGATATGACCAAGTCTATAATGCCATAAGAAGGATTCGTTCATTTCTGAACTCTTCCTCTTGTGTGTGTTTTGTATATTAAGGACTGTATTTTGATTGAGAATGAATATGCCATTATGTAACGAGCCTGATCCAATCAACTTTTGATTTAGGAAGATGTTCATAACATTATCCTGTATTACAAAATTATACCCTTCTTTACTTAATAAAGAAACTGATATAATGTTGCACATCATGTTCGGTATATAATAGCACTCATTCAAAATCAATGTATTACTACTTGGTAATACTAGGTGATATTCGCCAACTGCTTTGGCTGCAATATTTGTACCATTCCCTACTTGTACAGAATGATCACCTTTTCCCAGTTCTCTACCTTTACGTAGCCCACGTAACAATTTACATATGTGGGATCCCGATCCGGTATCCAATACCCAGGACGTAGGGTGAACTGAGAAACAGTTCTCAATAACTAACACACCCGAAGAAGATACATCAACATACTTGTTCTTCGTTTGGGCGGCGTGAGAATCCAGATATTGTCATATTCCCTGCTCAGTCTTATAATATTTATAAGAATGAACGGGACCAACGTTCCCCTGCTCAGTATAATAAGCGGCTTCAGTCAATACATCCATATTTTTACCTTGATTAAATCCTGAAATGGTCGCTACCTGGAGAGAGAGAGAAGGAAACATTTTAGCGTATGCTCTTACAAGATTAGATTGGTTATTATCTTTACTAATCAGGATGTCTCCCATTGTTTTTATCAAATCTTCCTTCAAACCCTAAAAGGTAAGATTAGCTGGGATTAATTACACCCTACAATTTTGTCAATCTTTCAGCCAGATCAGTGTCGGTACTTGAGGGAGATTCCCCGTGCTTTCGCACGGACCTAATTAAAATAAACCTCGTTTTCCCAGAGACAAAACCTCGTTAACACTTTTCTGAACACCTACTTGATCGGCTAATTGTCTTGTGTAAAATTCTCCCAGGATTAACTCTTACTCGCAGTGGGTATTGGGATCCAACTATCTCATAGGAGGTATGCAATCTCATTGCAAATTTCAACACTTGAAATTCCCGATAATATTTTACGCCTAGCGATCTATGACCTTGACAAGGTCAACAAACCATAAATCGCAAGTCAAGTTCAACCCGTCATTTCCCGATTGAATTAAACCCACCCGTATGACCCTTGAAAAGGTCAACAAGGCCGTACGAATACCCTAATCCAATCACATATCATGTTTTAGCAGATAAACACTAATTAGCTACCGTATACTGTGCCTTGACAAGGTCAACAAACGCAGCACGAATACTAAGTAAGATTTATCTGAAATGATGGAGGGCTACGCAGGTTTTTCAGAAAACCATGAGCGTAATGAACTTGATATCGTAGTAGAAACAAGTGATTTTGAAAAGGAGTGTTTTTTAGGCTTTTCTAGTTTCGCTAAAGAGGTCACTCCCAGTGAAGGGATCTCGGCTCTTTCCCTATCGAATAAGGTGCAGGGTATATCATATATACCACGGTGCAAAGAAAGAACTATTTAAGCTGTCAAAAACTAAACCGTGAGTTTGTAGCATCTTCCAGTTTCGCTAAAGAGGTCACTCCCGGTGAAGGGATCTCAGCTCTTTCCTCATCGAATAAGGTGCAGGATATATCATATATACCGCTATGCAAAGCAAAACTATAGCTACCCCTTTTTATAAAGTTTTGATTCTACAACATCTTTTAGGTTTCTTTTCTTTTTATTAATCTCATTAATATATCCCATCAGCTTATGCTTCCTAAGCATCACAGAAGAAACGAAAGCAGTAATATTTATATATCAGCATATATATATATATAGTATAAGCATTTGTCTCAGGCAGTAATATGATCTCATCACAGAACATTGCAGCAGAAGAACATATATGAAATATTGGATATACTAGGATGTCCGTGTTTTTAATAAGAGCCTGTATAAAACACGGATTCCATGGTCGCGATGAATAGCCAAACCCACATCCCTAGACCCCTACGAGAGCGGCAAGTAACACTGCCAATTCTAGGGTTAGGAGACCCGGTCTCGACTCCTCGAGATGGCCTCCCACTGGACCCTAGAACCCGGTTACTTGTGCTCCCCTCCTTAGGTCTACCTAATGCGGAAAAGTAAATAATATACACTGGTGACATCAACCTCATCCCGGAAGTGCCCCAATAAAAGAATATTACATACAAATGAATTTTACATGAATGAAAATAAAAACCCTCATCTCACATAAAACCCCCGACTATTCAGAACACGACGATCCAATATAACATATCACAGCAAGACATAATATCTCATATCATCAACGTAAGTAAGTATGCATACACCGATCGTCGTTGATGTATAGCAATGAAAACCGGCAATACAACTACATACTACACTTACGGTCACAGAAAAGAAAGTGTAAAACTACAATATTTGGAATCCACAATCTCTTTAGACATCGTAAATCCGAAATATCACATACTTTGCATTTCATGCCTAATTACGTGAATTCCACATATTGTATCACATTCCAGATAAATAGACAATATTAAACTTTCCGATCGAATAATCAAATACCCAAGATTTCCTAAATAGCTCAACACTTGAGCGGAGTTCAAACAATTCCAGAATATGTCACAGTACCAATAGTCCAGCCGTAGAAGGGTCAAGCCAACGCCTCATATGTGGCACGCCGTACTGCCCCAAACCCTAAGGTTTAGAGGTAGTTCAGACGGTCACATAATCGAGTTAAGGTTTGTGTTCTTCTAGAGGGTCCACCGCGTTACTTGCACGTTTTTCCGAAAGATTTAAACCTAAGAAAAATTCAACACTTGAAAGTTTTTCGTGTCGGGAAAAAGTGAGTTAATGATATCCGTTCGAACATTTTAATACTTTCTAAAATATCCAGAAAACAGAACGAAATTGAACTTTCCGATCGAATCTACGATTACAAAATAATCCCCAGAACACTCAATACTTGAGTCAGATTAAAAATACCCAGAAGCAGCTACAAATACCTACGGATGTACTATGCCAAAAAGCTAACCCTAACTCTACTGTGCTGCCGCGGAACTGCCGCAGAAGGCATGGTATGGCCACGGTTCCGCAGCGCTTTAGTGGAGTTTTGGTGTCGTTTTGCACAGTAACTCTTAGAATTCCCTGCTGATTTGTTTGAGTATTTTTAATGCAGAAAAAATCACATTTTTACAAAATTTCCAGAGAGGGGGTCAATTTCGACGTATCGGGGTTCGATCGGACTTTTAACTTCGTATACACGTCGCCTAATGCTCTAGCTAGGCTCTGATACCACTGTAGGGATCCTAGGCACTCTTACAAGGGTCTAAAAGGCATCAACCATACCCGATTCAAACTTTAGACGTGCCAAACAACCCAAAGCCGGGATCTTTGCTAGATTATTAGGGTTTAACATGCGAGTAACATCTTTACAACTAAGAGTGAGGGATTACAACCTTTGTAGTCCACTCCTTCGCTTCATAAGCTCCGAGTAGAAGTCCCTTCGCCGCGGTCCACGATCTCCCGGACTCAAGAGAGGCTCTACAACCCGAATGATCCATGCTTGCTTGTAGTCTTCATTTTCTCCGATGATCTACCTCGAAGTTCCTTTAACTCAAGCTCTTTCTCACTAATGAGGTGAACACCCTAATCTAATTGGCTAGATTAGATGAGGATGATTAAGTAGGATTTATACTCTCTTTTATTATCAAATTCTCACTCTAATTCATCACATAAAGAAAACCTAGAAAGCTTTCTCAAAGCTCAAGGAAGAAGATGAAGAAGGAAATTCCTTTTGTAATGAATAATGAAAAATATCATCATGATTAAAAATGCAACCATGGTTGAATATGAAGAGGCTAACTCATGTAGAGACTTAACCTAGGGTAAAGGGTTTGGGTTAGATTAGAAAATATCAAGCAAAATATCTAGCATAATATCTTTGCTAGAAACAAACTAAAAGCTTCTAGAAGCTACAAGAAAAAGCTAACCAAAATCAAACCCTAACCTTGTTTAATCTCCACTAAACATGTTGCATTAATAATCATATCATGTTACAATATTATATATCACATATATAATATATATTTGTAACAAAAGAAAATAATACAATTGACATATATCGCATATATATCAATGTATTATCCGGTGAGAAAATGAAATAATAAAGCGAGCCAATATTAGATAATGTAATGCAATATATCACATATATTATTATACATTAAATTATCGAATCAACACTTGATCCGACAATCCGGCTATATCGAATATAACCGACTAATATATCATGTACCGATTCATCGAATCAACACTTGATCCGATGACCCGGCTCATACCAAAATATCGCGAGAATATAATACGGTATCTCATATCGCATTATCCTTGGTCATGCACATATCACATATGTGCCCCTACTCCGTTTTGCCTGAGTCAAGAAACCTCTGTGTAGGACTCTAAAGAATCGTCAATACGCCGGTAGTAGGTGATGATCATATCAAACACCCACAAGCTGCAAGCGGCCAGCTAAACGTAACAGCTACCCAGGTATTGAGCGATCAGAAGATCAACAAGCAAGCCTGTACATTCTCCTGTGAATCCAATCAGTAACACTCCCGTACAGTCGTGTCGATGTGAGGCATATCTAGTCTAGGGGTGGTATACGTCAAACCACCAGTAACCGATAAGTCGTGTCGATGTGAGGATCATAACGGTCGAGAAACTACTGATAACACTTACCAGTAAATATTTATATCAGCCCTGACCAGGGACTTCCAGTTATAGCCAATCGAACACAGCACAACATCAACTCCCTATACCGGGAGAGACGAATCCCCTCCTATCGCTCATTGCCTCCATGTGATTCGGGACTGCACCCAAAAGCCACTGTTTTGCACGTTCTCTTGGACGTGGTAAGGTAGAAATCAAAGCACGGTGGGAATCACACAAGACTCTATGACGATCTCGGGTCTACAGACTACCCTGTACCAGTGTCACCGGAGAACTTCCATCTGACGTGAGGTATAATACCATCTGGGAGTTCTCGGCGAGTCCGTCCAGTGTACCCAGTCTCCACTGAGCACCCGTACAGCATCCTTGATGTCAAACACCGATGGATATGGGCTCATCTATCGCCTATCATATGGGTCAAGATGCGTATACGCTAGTTTACTCTGGTGTATCGATGCCCTGTCTCGATACACCCTCGACTAGGAACAGTTATAGGATGTACTCATCGACTACTATGGCCCCACTAGTATGATCTCATCATAGTCCCAGTAGTCGGGTACATATCCTAAGGGCTTTATCAACATGTGAGAGTAAGACAGTAAACTAATATAAGTCAACATGTTAAGATAAAGTGAAACCAAATAGCATACTATCATGACGAGCAAGAAAGTCCTCTCTATATATATCCAAGTATCCATTATAATATACATCATATGTACAACAATGGCCTCTAGGGTATATACATAACTAACACGAATGGCGTCATAATTTTTTCCAACCTTAAAAGAAAAATATCTCACACCCATTTTGTAATAAACAAATGAAACCATCCCTCTCTACATGTCTCAACCATACTCAAATGCCACCTCACTATCCACCTCATATTTGATTTTCCTAAAATGAAAATCAACAAATAAGGTTTCCTTCTTCTATAAGTATTTCCGTATAAATACGGAATATTTCCCGGTATACGTATCGAAATACATATACGCGTATCCGTAAAAAAATACGAATAGTCAAGAAAGAGAAAATGAACAGTGAACAATAATACTAGAATATATATATATATATATATATATATATATATATATAATAAATCAAAACTTGATTTAATAATCTGGCTTAATTCTAAGCCGGCTAGTATTATCAATCATCAGATTAAAGTCCGTGTAGCTTGTACACATATTTAGTCAGACACCTTGTATGTACCAACATACGTTATTTATATCATATCGCCTGAACCGGGAAAACCCACCGTGTGAGACTCTAAAGACTCGACAATACACTGACAGTGAGTTACAGGATAAATCCATAACCACAAATACGTCAGCGGCATTAGCTGTACGTAACGGCTACCCAGGTATATGCCGAAAGGGAGGTCGACAATCAAGTTCGTCTGTACCCTACTGAGATTGAATGTGACAATTTCCATACAGTTCGGTCTCTTCATCTAAGGGTATCGCATACCGCGTTTAGGGGTGGATAACGTCAGACCTCTAATAATCCGATAAGTCATGCCGGATTCAAGCTCATCACTAACCAAGAAATTACTGAACTCTTATCAGTAAATCTCATCCACCGTGGCCACAGATTTAGTGATGGATTCGCTTAGTACCCTTACTAGGTTTCGGCAAGCATCATGTATGCTATATAAAAATATTTAGGGTGCCGAGCGAGCCCGACCAAGGATCTAACTAGAGAATTAGGGTTTAACTAAGCAAGTAAACAACTTTACTCTAAGTGAATAAGGAATATAACCTTTGTAGACCGGTCCTTCACTTTTAAAGCTCCGTGTAGTAGTCCCTTAGCTCCAAGTAGTGGTCTCCTGGACTCTCGTTAGGCTCCACTGGGCGAAAAAAATGAGCTTGCTTAAAAATCTTCGAGGCCGAAAATGATCTACGTTGAGCAATCTCCAACTCAAGCTACCTCTTCACTAATTGAGAATTAGTGAATGAAACATCCAATACTAAATGGCTAGTTTGGTATAGATTGGTGAGGTAGGAATTTTGCTCACTTTAGAATTAATTTTCTCTTTTTCTTTTTCTTCTCACTTGAAAACTAGAGAGCAAGGAAGGAGATGAAGAAGAAACTCAGGTGATCAAGTGTAATCAACCATGGGTGAGAAAATATCTCATATAAACCCATGTAGAGACTTAACCAAGCTAAAGATAATGGTTAGCTTAATAAATATCTAGAGTAAAACAAAATTAGTGGACTAAGTCAATATTTCCACGAGCTTCTCCTAGCATCTTAAACCATGGTTTTTTCCACCTAATTTTGTTTTTCCCTTAATAATTAAATCCCCAAAATTATCTTAAGTATGGTACGAGTCTCATACGCCCATGTGCAATGTATCATCAAGCATGACACAATAAATAAATACTTTAACATATATCACATATATATTAAATGTATAAGTAAAAAAGAAATTCTTAAGTGAGCTAATATTAGTTAATATATATTAATATATTAAATATATAATTAGATATTAAATTATTAAATCAACACTTGATTTAATAATCCAGCTATATCACATACAACCGACTAATATCATATAACAAATTATTGAATCAACACTTGATTCAATAATCCGATTATATCACATATAACCTATATCGCGAGATTAGAATACTGTATCACATACAAGTATCAATCTCGGTCCCGCACATATCACATATGTACCCTATTTCATTTCGCTTGAGCCAGGAAACCTCTATGTAGGACTTTAAAGACTCGTCAATACGCTGACAGTAGGTAATGATTATATCAGTCACCCACAAGCCGTCAGCGGTACTAGCTGGACCTAACGGCTACCCGGGTATTGAGCGATCAGAAGATCAACAAGCAAGCTTTTCCATATTCCCGTGAATCCAATAAGTAACACTACCGTACAGTCCGGTCTCTTCGTCTGATATGTCGCATATTGAGTCTGGGGTTAGCAAACGTCAGACCCCAATAACTTGATAAGTCATACCGGTGTGAGGCTTACAACGGGTCGAGAAACTACTGATAACACTTACCAGTAAATCTCAGTATCAGCCCTGGCCAAAGACTTCCTGTTATGGCCAATCGAGCATAGCGCAACATCAACCCCCAATATCGGGAGAGACGAATCCCCTCCTATCGCTCATTGCCTCTATGTGACTCGGGACTGTACCCAAAAACTACCATTTTACACGCTCTCTTTAATGTGGTAAGGTAGAAATCAAAGCACAGTAGGAATTACATAAGACTCCATGACGATCTCGGGTCTACAGACTAACCTGTACCGGTGTCACCAGAGAACTGCTATCTGACGTTAGGTATAATACCATCTAGGTATTCTCGGCGAGTCCTGTTCAGTGTACCCATTCTCCAATGAGCACCTTTGCACATTCTATGATGTCAAACACCATTGGTTGTGGGATCAACCATTGCCCCATACAGGGTCAATAATCGTACACACTAATCTACTCTGGAATATCGATACCCCGTCTCGATACTGTCTCGACTAGGAACAATTATAAGATGTACTTGTGGACTACCCTGGCCCCACTAGTATGATCTGCATCATAGACCTGGTAGTCAAGTACACATTCTAAGGGTTTTATCAACATGTAACAGAGAGACAGTACAAGTATACATGTTAAGATAAAGAGTAACTAGATAGCATACTATCATGTCGAGTAAGAAAGTCCTCCCTATATATGTCCAAGCATCCACTATAATATACAATCATGTACAATAATGGCCTCTAGGGCATACATACAACTAATAATCTCCCACTTGCACTAAGACCAGTTGTTGTAGTATCTCATACCCAAAATCCCTTAAAGTCTCTCTAGGGAAAGGCCTTCGTGAGTGGATCCGCCGTGTTATTCTTCGTGTCAACTATCCTGACCTCGATCTTCTGGAGATCAACCATCTCCCTGATCAGGTGATACCGCCTAAGAATATGTCTGGATTACTGATGGGACCGGGGTTCCTAGGCCAAAGCCACAGTTTCGTTGTCATCACAATGGTAGGAACCTCACTAAGTTCATTTTATGAACATCTTCATCCAGACAGTCTCTTTGGTAGCATCGTTGGTAGCGATGTATTCACCCTTCATCGTCGAGTCTGTTACGGTATCTAGCTTGGAACTCTTCCAACATACCGTCCCTCCACCGAGGGTAAAGACAAAACCCGAGATTGACTTTCAGTCGACCTTATCACTCTGGAAGCTCAAATCTGTAAAAGACTCCATCTGGAGTTCACCGTAACCATACACTAAGAACATTTCTTTAGTTCTTCTCAAGTATTTAAGAATATTCTTCACAGCTATCCTATGTTTCTCCCTAGGATCTGATTGACACCTACTCACTACCCCTAGTGAGTATAATAAATCCTCTTAGATCTATCTCTATAGATCTTAATCACTGGATATAGGAGGCATCACCCAGATTTTTCATGGAGAAGCTTAGTGATAAGAAGAGCTTGACCGATTGTAGCATAGGAACAACATTTCTTATCAACAGTATGTCATCCACGTACAATATGAGGAAGACAAACTTACTCTCTACAACATTCTTGTATATACAAGGTTCATCTACCTTTTTGATGAAGTCAAACTCTTTGAATGCCACATCAAAATAGATGTTCCAACTCCGCGATTCCTGCTTTAATCCGTAATTAATATAAGTAGCTTGCACACTATTCTGCTGCTTCCACTGTCTACGAAGCCCTCTAGCAGTGTCATATACACGCTCTCTTCTAAATCACTATTTAGAAAAGCGGTCTTGACTTCCATCTGCCAGATTTCATAGTCATGGTATGCATCGATGGCAAGTAGGATCTGGATGGACTTTAGCATAGACACTGAAGAAAAGGTTTCATCAAAATCCACACCTGGTCATTGACGAAAATCTTTTGCTACAAGTCTAGCTTTGAAAGTCTTAACTTTTCCATCTACACCAAGAATTTTCTCAAGATCCACTTGCTCCTGATGGGTTTTACCCCTTCAGGAGCAACTTCCAAAATCCATACTTTGTTGGTGTACATGGATTCCATCTCAGATCGCATTGCATCCAGCCATTTCACAGAGTCCCCACTCGTGATGACCTGCTCGAAACTAGTTGGGTCATCATCTTCCATGATGTAATCCTCGTTCCCACAGTCCTTGAGAAAACCGTAGTATCTCTCAGGTGGATGATGAACCCTACTAGATCTGCGGAGTGGCTGAGGTTCGTTGGAGGCTATTGAATCCTCTGGTTCCACCAAATCATCAGCTAGCTGGAACTTCTTCCAGTTCTACCTCATGACCACTAATTTTTTTCAAGAAATTCCTTTTTTCTAAAAAGGTGGCATGCTGAGAAACAAAACACCTTTTTTTCCTCGGTGTGGTAGAAGATATACCCTCGTGAATGTTTGGGATATCCAACAAACTTACACAGAACTGACCTTGCCTCGAGCTTGTCCGGATTTTTTCTTTCAACATAGACCGGACAACCCCATATCTTAACTCGTTAAGACATGGTCTCTTCGCATACCATATCGCATATGGAGTGGTAGGCGCTGATTTGGTTGGAACTCTATTCAATAGGTATGCGGCTGTCTCAAGCGCATAACCCTAAAAGGAAATAAGCAACTCAGCAGTACTTATTATAGAGCGCACCATATCTAATAGGGTGCGATTCCTCCGCTTTGATACACCGTTGTGCTGTGGTGTATATGGAGGAGTAAGCTGGGAGAGAATCCTATTCTCTTTTAAATAGTCACGGAATTCTGTGCTCAAGTATCCTCCTTCCCGATCAGATCAAAGGATTTTAATAGTTTTACCCATTTGGTTCTCTACTTCGCACTTATATTCTTTGAATTTCTCAAAAGTTTCAGATTTGTGTTTCAACATGAACACATGTCCGAATCTTGAAAGATCATCAGTGAATGTAATGAAGTACGAGAAACCATTCCTGGCATTTGTAGACATGGGACCGCATACATCACTATGTATCAGTCCTAAAAGTTCAGTAGCTCTTTCTCCATATCCAGTAAACGGAGTTTTGGTCATTTTACCTTTGGGACATGACTGGAAAGTTTCATATGATGTAAATTCAAACTGATTCGAATATCCATCTCTATACAACTTAGCTAGCCGTGTTGCATTGATATGACCTAGTCTACAATGCCACAAGAAGGATTTGTTCATTTCTGAACTTTTCCTCTTTTGTGTGTTCTATACGTAAAGAACTGTACTTTGATTTACAATATATATGCCATTACATAACGTGCCTGATCCAAGCAACTTTTGATTCAGAAAAATGTTCATAACATTATCCTGCAATACAAGATTATATCCTTCTTTACTTAATAAAGAAACTGATATAATATTGCATAGCAGGTTCGATATGTAATAACATTCGTTCAGAATCAATGTATTACCAGTTGGTAATACAAGGTGATATTCGCCAACTGCTTTGATTGCAACATTTGCACCATCCCCTACTCTTATATCCTTATCACCCAATCCCAGTTCTCTACCTCTCTTAAGCCCATGTAACAGATTGCATATGTGGGATCCTGATCCAGTATCCAATACCCAGAACGTAGAGCATACTGAGAAACAATTCTCGGTAATGAACACACCCAAAAAAGATGCATCAACATGCTCATTTCTCGTTTGGTTCGCGTAGGAATCTGGATATTCCCCTATTTCCTGCTCAGACTCAATTATAAAGTATAGCGGAACCAACGTTCCCTAGCCCAGTATAACAAGCGGGTTCGGTCAATACATCAATATTATTATCTTGATTAAGGCGTTACATGGTCGCTACCTGGAGAGAGAGAGAAGAAAACACTACATGCGCTCTTGAAAGATTAGATTGGTTATTATTTTATCTAATCATGATGGCTCCCAATGTTTTTATCAAATCTTCCTTCAAACCCTAAAAGGTATGACTAGCCGGGATTAATTACACGCTACAAGTTCACCAATCTTTCAGTTAGGCCAGTGTCGGTACTTTGAGGGAGGTTCCCCGTGCTTTCGCACGGACCTAATTAAAATAAACCTTGTTTTCCCAGAGGCATAACCCGGTTGACACCTTTCTAGACACCTACTTGATAAGCTAATTGTAAAGTACAAAACTCTCCCAGAGGTAACTCTTACTCGCAGTGGATATCGGGATCCAATTATCTCATAGAAGGTATGCAATCTCATTGCAAATTTCAACACTTGAAATTCCCGATAATCTTTTGCCCCTAGCAACTTATGACCTTAACATAGTCAAAAAATCATAAGCGCTAGCCAAGTTCAACCCGTCATTTCCTGATTGAATTAAACTCACACATACAACCCTTAACATAGTCAACAAAGCCGTATGACTACCCAAATCTAATCGCATCATATGGTTGCAGATAAGCACCAATTAGCTACCGCACACTACGCCTTAACATAGTCAACAAACGTAGCACGAATACTAAGTAGCACTTATCTGAAATGACGGGGTTTTTAAGAAAACCTTTTGCGTAATGAACTTGATATCGTTGTAGAACCGGGTGATTTTGAAACGGAGTGTTTTTAAGACTTTTACTAGTTTTGCTAAAGAGGTCACTCCCGGTGAAGGCATGTCGGCTCTTTCCTCATCGAATGAGGTGCTGGATATTCATCAAGGAATACCACTATGCAAAGTAAGAGCTAGAGAAGCAATCAAAAGACAGAACCGAGTAGGTTGTAGCATTTGCTAGTTTCGCTAAAGAGCTCTCTCCCGGTGAAGGGACCTCGGCTCTTTCCTCATCGAATGAGGTGTTGGATAATCATCAAGAAATACCACTATGCAAAACAAAAACCAGAGCTACCCTTTTTGAAAATTTGATTCTACAACATTTTTAGGTTTCTTTCATTTTCATTAATCTCATTAATGAAGTCCCATCATTTATGCTTCCTAAGAATCACAGATAAAGAAACGAAAATACTTATATAACGTATGCTTATGCCATCTGCATTCGTCACGGGGTCTCGTCATACACCGTTAGATTAGTTAACTAACGGCGGAACGGGGGTAGGACTAGCGCGGATGCAAAACATAAGCAACGTTTATTATATATCATATATATAGTATAAAGCATTCGTCTCACGCAGTTATATGATCTCATCACAGAACATTGCAGCAGAAGTCAACATATGAAATATTGGATATAATAGGAGGTCCGTGTTTTAAATTAATCCAGTAAAAAACACGGATTCCACTGCCGCGATGAATAGCCAAACCCACATCCCCAGACCCCTATGAGAGCGGCAAGCAACCCTACCAATTCTAGAGTTAGAAGACCCGGTCTCGACTCCTCAAGATGGTCTCCCACTGGTCTCTAGAATTTGGTTACTTATGCTCCCCGCCTTAGGTCTATCCTAATGCGGAAAAGTAAATAATATATATCAATGGTGACATCATCCTCAACCCGGAAGTGTCCCAATAAAAGAATATTACATACAAGTTTTTACATGAATGAAAACGAAAAACACTCATCTCACGCAAAAACCCCGGCTATTCAAACACGACGATCCAATATAACATATCATAGCAACACATAACATCATATATCATCAACGTAAGTAAATATGTGTATCCCAATTGTCGTTGATGTATATCAACGAAACCGGCGATACACCACATATTACACTTACGGTCGCGGAAAAGAAAGTGAAAACTACAATAATTGGAATCTGCAACATCCTTGGACATCATAAACCTGAAATATCACATACTTCGGATTTCATGCCTAACCGTATAAATTCCTTAGACACCATAAACCCGGAATATCACATATTCCGAATTTCATGCTTAACGTTATAAACCCGGCATTTTAGTCTCAAATTGAAAACACTTTTCAATATCCAGTTGGGCAATTCAACAAAATTCCCAACCGAATGATCAAATGCTCGTTGGAAACATTAGTAGACGGCCACACCCCCGATGTCGTCGACGAAGTGCCCTTAGGTAGAACACCACGGCCGCGAGTACCCGAGCGGATGCTTTCGGCTACGGGGTTCTCCTACAGTCACTTGGTCAGGGTTATGGGGTGTGGCTATCCAGTAATGTTACCCGGCGAGTATTCGCGTACTATACGAGATTGCGACGGAGTTTTGATCCGAATCAAAACCCCGCGGCAACCGATCAAAAGAGACTAAATTGCTAGATTTACAAAGTTCTAATTAGTTTTCACAAAACTAATTATTGTGGATTCCAAATATTGTATCACAAATCACATATATCTAGATGGTATTAAACATTTCGATCGATTTATCAAACACCTAAACTTCCCAGAGACCTCAACACTTGAGTCACATTTAAAAATGCCCAGACAGTGCCCCAAGCACCTACGAACCTCCACAAGAAGGCACGCTCCCCGCCTCACCAACGGCGCCATGGAACCGCCGCCAAAGGCATGCTTTGGTCGCGCTTCCGCAGTCGTTTGGTCGAGTTCGGCCGTCGGTTTTCTTGTGGGTCCATAGAAAACCCTGCACAATTTTCTGAATATTTTTAATATGAAAAATTCTAACTTTTGAAAAATATCCAGAAAGCATGGTTTTTCGGGTTTTCAAAGTTCGATCGAACACTTTAACTTCGTCTAGACTACTCCTAATACTCTAGCATGGCTCTGATACCACTGCTGGGTTCGCTTAGCACCCTCACTAGGTTTCGGCAAGCATCAAGTATATGCTATTTTAAAAAAATTAGAGTGCCCGACCAAGGATCTAACTAGAGAATTAGGGTTTAACTAAACAAGTAAACAACTTTACTCTAAGTGAACAAGGAATACAACCTTTGTAGACCGGTCCTTCACTTCTAAAGCTCCGTGTAGCAGTCTCTTAGCTCCAAATAGTGGTCTCCCAGACTCTCGTTAGGCTCCACTAGGCGAAACGAACGAGCTTACTTAAAGATCTTCGAGGCCGAAAATGATCTACGTCGAGAAATCTCCAACTCAAGCTACCGCTTCACTAATTGAGAATTAGTGAAAGAAACAACCTATACTAAATGGCTAGTTTGGTATAGATCGGTGTAGGAATTTTGCTCACTTTAGAATTAACTTTCACTTTTTCTTTTTCTTCTCACTTAAAAGCTAGAGAGTAAGGAAGGAGATGAAGAAGAAACTCAAGTGATCAAGTGTAATCAACCATGGGTAAGAAAATATCTCATATAAACTCATGTAAATACTTAACCAAGGCTAAAGATAATGATTAGGTTAATAAATATCTAGAGTAAAACAAAATTAGTGGACTAAGTCAATGTTTCTACTAGCTTCTCCAAGCATCTTAAACCATGGATTTTTCCACCTAATTTTGTTTTTCCCTTAATAATTAAATCCCCAAAATTATCTTAAATATGGTATGAGTCTCATACATCCATGTACAATGTATCATCAAGCATGACACAATAAATAAATATATTAACATATATCACATATATATTAAATGTATAAGTAGAAAGAAATTCTTAAGTGAGCTAATATCAGTTAATATATATTAATATATCAAATATATAATTATATATTAAATTATTAAATCAACACTTGATTAAATAATCCGGCTATATCACATACAACCGACTAATATCATATAACAAATTATTGAATCAACGCTTGATTCAATAATCCGGTTATATCACATATAACCTATATCGCGAGATTAGAATACTGTATCACATACAAGTATCAATCTCGGTCTCGCACATATCATATATGTACCCTACTTCATTTCGCTTGAGCCAGGAAACCTCTGTGTGGGACTCTAAAGACTCGTCATTACGCCGGCAGTAGGTAATGATCATATCAGTCACCCACAAGCCGTCAGCAGTACTAGCTGGACGTAATAGCTATCCGGGTATTGAGCGATCAGAAGATCAACAAGCAAGCTTGTCAATACTCCCATGAATCCAATAAGTAACACTACCGTACAGTCCAATCTCTTCGTCTGATATGTCGCATATCAAGTCTGGGGGTGGTAAACGTCAGACCCCAATAACTTGATAAGTCTTGCCGATGTGAGGCTTATAACAGATCGAGAAACTACTGATAACACTTACCAGTAAATCTCAGTATCAGCCCTGGCCAGGGACTTCTTGTTATGGCCAATCGAGTATAGCGCAACATCAACCCCCAATACTGGGAGAGACGAATCCCTTCCTATCGCTCATTGCCTCCATGTGACTCGGGACTGTACCCAAAAACCACCGTTTTGCACGCTTTCTTGAACGTAATAAGGTGGAAATCAAAGCACAGTGGGAATCACACAAGACTCTATGATGATCTCAGATCTACAGACTAACCTGTACCAGTGTCACCAGAGAACTGCTATCTAACGTTAGGTATTATACCATCTAGGAGTTCTCAGCGAGTCCTGTTCAGTGTACCCATTCTCCAATGAGTACCTGTGCACATTCTATGATGTCAAACACCAATAGTTGTGGGATCAACCATCGCCCCATAGAGGGTCAAGAATCGTACACACTAGTCTACTTTAGAATATCGACGCCCCGTCTTGATACTTCCTCGACTAGGAACAATTAAAGGATGTATTTGTGGACTACCCTGGCCTTACTAGCATGATCTGCATCATAGTCTTGGTAGTCAAGTATACATCATAAGGGCTTTATCAACATGTAACAGAGAGACAATACAAGCATACATATTAAGATAAAGAGTAACCAGATAGCATACTATCATGTCGAGCAAGAAAGTCCCCCCTATATATGTCCAAGAATCCACTATAATATTCAATCATGTATAATAATGGCTTCTAGGGAATACATACAACTAACATTTAGGGTGATGGCCAACCGAACACAACGTGAAATTGACTCCTAATGAACAGGAGAGACGAATCACCAACAATCATTCACTGCCTCCATGTAGCTCGGGATTATACCTAACTAAAACATGTTTGCAAAACTCGTTTGAGTCATGGTAGGGTAGTAATCAAAGTACAGTAGGAACTCAGACGAGAAAAATCACGATCTCAGGTCAAAAGACTAACCTGTACTCATTCCACTAGAGAACTTCTATATGACGATAGATATAATACCATCTAGAAGTTCTCAGCGAGCCTGTCCGGTGTACTCACCTCTAGTAAGCACCTTTATACTATCTTAGGTGACACAACACTAATGGCTTGTGAGACTGGCTACCGCCCCTTATTGGGGTCTAAAAACGTATACACCAGTCTACTCCGGAATATCGATGCCCAGTCTTGATATTTCATCGACTAGGGACATTTAATGATATGCTTATGGACTACCTAGCTTTCACGTATATGATCACCATCTTAATGCTGGTAGTCAAGCAAGAATCCTACGGGATTCATCATTATGTATTAGCGACACGTAATAACAAGTAAAATGTATACACATCAACTATAAAGACAAACTAGATAGCATATTATCATTTCGAGTAAGATTTTTCTACCTGTATAGGTCCTCCTTCAATTATCATAATCGCCTACCTATAATTACAATAATTGTCTTGATAGCACTATATCTAACAATCTCCCACTTGCACTTAAGGCCAATTATTGCGGTATCACATACCCACATCCCATGTGCTACTGAATACCCAATTTCCCTACTAATCAGTTTCGCAAACCGTATTTGTGAAACATCTGTGTTCGAGAAATATCCTCAGTGAGTGGATCCGCTACAATGTTCCAACTTCCTCTCTCTATGTCTCAACTTCGCGGAGATCAACAATCTTCCAAACTGAGCGATACCCCGCCTCAAGAATTACATAAATGAATAACTTTATCCAACAAACTTCTTGGGTTGTATCCTCCATTGAGTCATAACCAGTATTCTGCACCATGCCTGCCTCAGTATCCCTATTGGAACCCCATCCAATATACTTCTCCTCAGAAGAGGGTAAACCCAAAACTCTGACAACATCTCTGTCATCTAGGTCACCTTGGAAGCCTGAATCGATAACTGCCTCCTGTAGGAGGCTGTCGTTACCATATACCAAGAACATCCTCTTATGTTCTTAATTGCTTCCTTTTGTTTCTCTAGAATTGGATTAATATCTGCTTACTACGGCAAGTATAGCAGTAACATCTGGTTTAGTACAAGACATTGCATGATTAACTCAATTGCCTAAGCACTTGATATGTCATTCATGCCAGTCCCTCTCCTCATCATTCTAAAAGACATCTGTTTTGAGAGGGTGGCTCCATCACTTGCGAGTACACTACTACGCAAGAAGTCGTCTATTCTAAAACACTTTTAGAATAGTGTCTAAGTACCTGAATTGGGAAACTTCCTTAAATCTATATCTAAAACCATAGATCTAGTTACCAGAATTCCTGATATCTTATCCATATCTTATATGGAAAAACACCTGTGACAACCAAAATTTGATCGATTGTAGTATAGGAACATCACTTCTTATCAGGAGTATGCCATCCAAATCCCAGGACATAGCTCCCTACATCCTTCTTACTAGGTTCATTTGTTGTTTTGATGAAGTCAATCATCTTAATTGTCACATCAAAACAAATGATCCTTCTCTGTTATGCATGCTTTAGTCTACAATTAGACATAAGCAACTTGCGCACCTTTCTCTGCTCCTACTGATTACGATAACCCTCTGACAGAGTCATATACACGTGCACTTCCAAATTCCCATTTAAAAAGACGTTATAGTCATCCACCTGCCAGATATCATAGTTTAGAGCAGCAGCGGTGCCATGTCATATCCGTATGGATTTCAGCGTAGACACTGAAGTAAAATTTTCATTACAATTCACGTCAGGTATTTGATGAAAATGTTTACTACAAGTCTAGTGTTCAGTTGATAAAACTGCACATTTAATATGACATTTTTCCTACTATTTCTATATAATAAAATGCGTTTATTATAAGTATGACGCATATGAAGGCTTATCTGCAAAAATACTATTTTCATATGTTTATATATTATAATTAACATTATGTAGGAAAAAGTAAGCATATAATATCCATGTAACATTTGACCCATTTAAATATGCTTACCTTATTAAATACCTTTGACCAATTCTTAAAACTAAAATATCATGGCAAATGGTTAAAGATAATATATCAATAAAAACAAATTCTACTAATATCATTTATTGAGATAATTGTGCAGGAATTATATCATGACTAAAATCAAGGAAATCCGAGTTGGTAAGATCAAATCTGCCGAAAATATTCAAGTAAATTGAAGAAATTAATTCTGGCAGAAATGTAGAAAAGATTTTCAAAGTCTAGATACTCAAAAGATTACCAAGTGTTACAAAAATGAAGCTACAAAAATTATCGGCCATGATATCACCAAAAGGGGGCGGATCCGCGGCCAAACCTATCCAATGGCCGCGGTTCCGCCACAGATTTGAGGAGTTGAGATATGGGATTTTGGTGGTTAGGATCCTAACAACTAGTTTCTATATTAGGAAACTAGGGTTCTGGCTCTGTGACTATAAATAAGGACCGAGAGCCTCTTGGAAAAATCATCAAGCTGAACAGATCACGAAGTCCGCGACAGGCTCACGCATCCAGGCTGATCATCAACGGTTCATCTACCTCCTTAGGAGAGACCGAGAAGCAAAACTGGCATTTTGTAATCATTTTCTAAGGGAACAAAGTGTAAATGAATTTTGTCGATTAATAAAGGTAGTTGTTTTCTTATTCTATCTCTTTGTAGTTTTTAATATGATTTCTCTCTCCATCTCTTCTTCTCCCAACATGCGCGAGTAATTCTTCGCTTGTTAGGGTTCATGGGATTAGGGTAGGTTAATGGATGATGAAGATCCTTAAACTCTTTTTAAGTCCTATAAAGTTTATAAATTTTATCAAAAGAATAGTTAACATCCTAATTGGGCACGCTATCAATTCATTGATAATCGCGACCACGATTAGAGATTAGATTAACTATTATTTTGGTAAAGGCTAGATATGAACAGAGTTCAATGTCGAGATAAGGGTTAAGAGTGGGAACCCTTTTCCCTCCAAAAACCCTAATCTACATGTATCACTGTCGTTCTAGTTTTAAATCTATTAAAGGATAAAAAGAGTAATTTTTAATTAATCATCCATAACTACTAAATCCCAATGAACCCTACAAGCCCCCTTTTAATATTAAACTTACATTCGTAGTTAATCTAGATCTATATTTTGCATCCGTGTTTAACGTGGATCTAGAAACTATTTCCTCTATTCTTTATTCCTCTATTCTTCCTCTTTCTCAACACGCCTAAAGTAAGAATAAAATATTCAACGTTTCCCAGAGGACGACCCGTACTCATCTTGGTCTAGCTATATGCGACACCGTTATTGATTGTGGTTATTACATAAATCTAGATCAATCAAATAGCGCCGTTGCCGGGGATACATGCGTAATTTTTTATTCTTACTATTTGTGTTGAATTCTTATTCGGTTTATATCATAAAAACAAAACAAACTGCATCTTGCATATTTAACGATAAGTGTGCGATTTTTGCGAGGGAATCTGGAGTCAAAGACTTGAGGAAATAGAGATCCATAGACATTCATCAAGATCCAGAGAAGGAAGGGAGGCCACGTAGCAAAAATCTTCTTTAGATCTTCCTAGTCGGCGGCGGAACCGCGGCACAAAGAGCATATTGGCGGCGGAACCGCGGCACGTTACAGGATTTAGGGTTTCCAAATTCTCTGGTATCTTTTATATATCTTTCTCTCTCATCTGAAATCCAATAAAATATCTTTTCTGCAGGATTCTTTGCAAAATATCGCCGCTCAAAAATCTTTTTGCAAAGTTTTGTACTTGGTTTGTTTATTCATATTTTAATACGGATTTTAAGGGGAAAGACCACAATTCAGATTAGGTGGGGATTTCATCACCCTTCCTAGGACCCACAAATCACAAAACGAGCATCCGCATAACCCTATATTAATTTAAAAAATATCTAGACAAGACTCTAAGGACTGTCGCGCTCAATAAGGACAGAGGAAAGTCGTGGGTAATCTATCGCTTATCTGCATTACTTTTGTGGTGCCTAGGCAAGTGTGTCTAAGGCAAGTGGTTACTTAATTAGGTCCGCTATATTCGGTGATTCGTATAGCGGATACCTCCCACTTACCTGGCATTTACTTGGCCACAAGAGTGATAAAGAGGTGGCAGAGGATTGATCCTGTGGCTTGTCCTTTGGAAGTTTAGGAGCGGTCTAGAGACTTGACCTAGGTAACATTAGTTCTAGGGTTGATTGTGCATTTTTGTGTGATTTGTCTCAAGTCCGACACACTTTTCAAAACAAACCAACACACACACGCTGCCACTTGCGCTAAACCCGCTTAGTGTATGCTTGACTGGACATGGGATTCTAGTGCCCGACTTGTCCGCGTTTCTTCTATCGACTCCGAAGTCGGTACTTCTTCGTTTTCCTTTTCCCCACCACCCACCACGACCGAGATGGATGGTTATCCGTCAAATTTTCATGATACCACGCTTTCGCCACCCGCGGGTGTGCAGAATATACCGCGTATATCTCTCCAAGAGAGATGCTACCCTTCACGTGGTCCCCTTCCTACTTGTCTTTCTATTCCACCAGCCAATGGGGATAATTTAGAAATCAAACCCCAATTTATCAAACTGTTGCCCAAATTTCACGGGCTTGAATCCGATGACGCATACGTTTTTATAAACAAATTCGAAAATATATGTGCAATGATTGGCACGTCACAACTTTCTGTGGATGCTGTGTATTTACGTCTTCTCCCTTTTTCTTTGTGCGATCTACCAGAGAAATGGCTTTATAACACTGCCGCACATTCTATTTCTAAATAGGACAAATTCGTTGTAGCATTCCTTAAGAAATTTTATCCCAATCATAAGACCGCCCGTGTTAGGAGAGAAATCAATCAGTTTACCCAGCTTCCCAATGAGCCATTTTGGAAATGCTTTGAACGGTTCAAGGATCTGCTTGTCCAATGTCCTCATCACGGAATCCACCGATGGGATCTGTGTCGAATTATATATGAGGGTATTGATCCCGCAATAAAACAGATGCTTGAAACCATGTGTCAATGTCAATTCCTGTCGAAAGATGATGGTGAAGCTTGGAAATTCCTAGAAAATTTCACTGAACACACTTTACAATGGAAAAGTGTTAGACCTATATCATCTAGGGAAGGTATTCATGAGCTCAAGGTTTCCATCGCAATGAAAGCCAAAATGGCCGTGATACAAAGGAAACTCGACACTATAGAAAACAGAATCTCTTCAGCCTCCCTAAACCAATACATGCTTTCCCAAACCGTGTGTGGTTGCTGTTCTGATCCATCACACTTGACGGAAGAATGTCCTATGAATGCACCGTTTCAAGGTCATGAGCAAACTAATGCTGCTTTTCAGCAGCGACCTAGAAATGATCCTTATTCTTCCACGTACAATCAGGGATGGAGGAATCATCCTAACTTTGCTTGAAACCAAAACCAAAACCAAAATCAAAACCAGTTCCAAGGCAATTATCAAAGATCTCCTCCACAGCAACAGCAACCACCACCACAAAGTCAGCACCCCTTTCAGTCGCAAAATTTTCAAAACCTGGCCAATAATTCTTTCCAAACGACCGGTACCGATAACTCCTCTTCACTCGCACAAACTTTGGATTTGTTTATGAAACATTCGATCCCAATGTTGGCTGATATGAGGTCCTCTATTGATTCCATAAAGAAAAACTCCGCTTTCCACGGTGAGAGTATTAAATCAATAGAAGCCCAAATTGCACAGTTAAATGCCACGATGAGTGCGAGAGAAAAAGGGAAACTTCCATCTCAACCCTTACCGAATCCTGGCCACTCACAAAGTCATAATGTGAGTGTCGTTACCACATTGAGATCAGGAAGAGTGTTGAACAATCAAATTGGTGAACAGATTGATGATGAGGAATCAATTGAAACCCCAGCTTCCACTTCTTACCCTATTTCGTCTAGTCTTCCACCTTCTTCCAAGCCTATTCTCCGTTTTCCCCAAAGCTCGAACCCTCAGCCCACTTCCACAAATCTATCTAAAGCGACCCCCACTCCAAATTTGTGATCCATTCCATCCCCACAATCTTCTCCAATATTGGACCCAACCCTTATTGATAAAGCACCTTATCCAAACAGGTTAAGGGGCAACAGACCAAGTTCACAAATGGAGAAGATTGTGGAAATTTTTAAGCAAGTTAACATAAACATTCCTCTCCTAGATGCTATTCAACAAGTTCCATCTTATGCGAAAATCCTAAAGGACTTGTGCACTAGGAAGAGAAAAGTTCAAGTACCTAAAAAAGTTTTCCTTACGAGTAATGTGAGCACTGCTTTTACACAACAACTACCCAAGAAACGAAAGGACCCCGGAAGTCCTAAAATTTCTATTTCTATTAGGGGTAAAAATATCAATCGTGCTCTACTCGATTTAGGTGCTAGTGTTAACTTGCTTCCGTATTCTGTTTATGAACAATTAGGGATTGGACAGTTAAAACCGGCGTATTGCACTCTTCAGATGGCCGATCGATCTATCACCCAACTTAAGGGTGAGCTAGAGGATGTGTTAATCAAAGTCGGGGAATTTATATTTCCTGTGGACTTTATCGTTATAGATACACAACCTGTAGCGAACCCACGAAACCAAATTCCGGTGATTTTAGGTCGACCTTTTCTTGCGACTTCCAACGCTGTAATCAATTGCCGTAACGGTTCTATGAACCTATCCTTCGGGAAGATGTCAATTGAGCTTAACATTTACAAGTTGGGAAGTGAAACCTTCGAACCCTATGCTCATGTGTGTTCTATCGAAACAATAGATTCCGACAGCAGCGAAATTGAAGAGCTTCACGATACTGATCTCGACTCCGCTATTACGTTGTTGTCCGGGTCAACATCTAACGCTAAATGTGAACCTTTTAAGGAGTCCGAGTATCATCCTATTCTTTCCGATGAGATTATTATTCGGGATATCAATGAAAGCTTTGAAGAAATTTTCGCTGAAGAACTCACATTCTTAGAAGACATGGGCGTTGTGATAAATCAACCCCAACCCAAAGAAGTTGAACCACCACATCTTCTTTTCAATACTGAGAATGCGAGTAATCGATCATCATTGCTTCGTCTCTACAAACCGAGACGTAAGCCTTTTCCATTACACCTCTTATCTCCTCCCCACTTCTTCACGCCAATAGGCGACATGTTCTTCCACCAACCTTGGTGCTTAATCGATAAAAATTTTGAATGGTTGGTGTTGACTTTTTGTCTTTGTAAGGCTTTACTTTGACCATTAATTTTAACCCCCTCATAATTTTAAATGTTTAATACGATTTTACTCAAGTTTTGGGGGGGGGGATATTTCGGCTCTTGAAAGAAAATTTTTACAAAATTACGAGCCAGAAATAATTTTGGGGGAGGATTTCACTGTCATTATTTTTGTTGCCCCGTTAATAACCTTTCCTGCCAAATCTACAGGTTTTTAAGATTTAAAAGATGACAATAGTGAGGACACTGTTGCAAACAGGTTTGGAGGAGATTTATGCTTATTTACGCGATACTTTGCATTATACTATATATAAGCACAAAATTTTTTTGATAATGAAAGTTTGAAAGTGAAAATTTACATATGAAAGATAGAAATAGTTTGAGAAAAACAAGAATGTCAGATGTTTTCTTAAACAAAACTAGTAATAAGTAGTTATGAGCTGTTGTCCCAAGGGTTAGTAAGATGAAGGAAATTACTAATCTGAAGATAAAAATAAGCTTGAAAAATAATTCCTATTCTGGAAGCCAAACATTTGAATGTTGATACCCTACTATACACACTTACACACATCTTGAAACTTGGGATAGTAGAGGATATCTTGAAATGCTCTTGTCTAAAAACCAAAGTATAAAGAAAATAAAAGTGGAGAATAAAAGATAAAATGGTGAAAAGAAAAATGAACACTGGTTTTGTTATCACCGAGGCAGCAATAAAAAAATATAGCGAGGGTGCTTTATCACCTAGTGCCTTAGACCAACTGGTTTGGGAGCCACTGCTAAGATTTAGGTGTTGCAAGACGAGGAGAAGCACCTAATTAGCAAGCACATGAGTAATCGGTCGGTTAGTACCTCAAAAAGTTTTAACGGTCGCATGAAAAATGTGTGAGCATATTCCATATAAATATCAATTAAAAAGTACTAAGGTAGATGGACAAGAGTATGATTGCTTGAATTGAATTCTCCGAGTGTAGGGATGTCCAGTCCACACACGTAGGGGTATATGATCAATGTTTAGAGGAAAGATAGGGAGGAAAACTAAAGGCGATATTTTATTGAGGGATGATGTGATTTCTAACATTTTTCATGACCATTAAGATAGGGCTCATAGCAACTGAAAAGCCGGTATAGTTGGAAACTCTTATTTCAAGTTCTTTCTTTTATAGTTCTTATCTTTATATGTAAGTTTCACCATCTTTCTTTTATTATAGGATTTCGTGGGTGTAATTCGATGAAAACCCTCAGGAGACAACACTCCTCCTACTAGGGACACCTAGAGATTTAACGGCTTGTTGCACGTGCTTAGTGCAATCGTGTTGCCTACGAAAGTGTGCTTAGCTTCTTCTTTTTCTCCTTCTTTTGAATAACTAGTTTGCTCAGGACGATCAAAGATAAGTTTGGGGGTATTTGTTCAGTTGATAAAACTGCACATTTAATATGACATTTTTCCTACTATTTCTATATAATAAAATGTGTTTATTATAAATATGACACATATGAAGGTTTATCTGCAACTATTTTCATAAGTTTATATGTTATAATTAACATATGTAGGAAAAAGTAAGCATATAATATCCATGTAACATTTGGCCCATTTAAATATGCTTACCTTATTAAATACCTTTGACCAATTCTTAAAACTAAAATATCATGGCAAATGGTTAAAGATAATATATCAATAAAAACAAATTCTACTAATATCATTTATTGAGATAATCGTGCAGGAATTATATCATGACTAAAATCAAGAAAATCCGAGTTGGCAAGATCAAATCTGCCGAAAATATTCAAGTAAATTGAAGAAACTAATTCTGACAGAAATGTAGAAAAGATTTTCAAAGTCTAGATACTCAAAACATTACCAAGTGTTACAAATATGAAGCTACAAAAATTAAAGGCCATGATCTCACCAAAAGGGGCGGATCCACCGCTAAACCTATCCAGTGGCCGCGGTTCCGCCGCGGATTTGAGGAGTTGAGATATGGGATTTTGGTGGTTAGGATCCTAACAACTAGTTTCCATATTAGGAAACTAGGGTTCTGGCTCTGTGACTATAAATAAGGACCAAGAGCCTATTGGAAAACTAATCAAGCTGAAGAGATCACGAAGTCCGCGACAGACTCACGCATCCAGGCTGATCATCGACGGTTCATCTACCTCCTTAGAAGAGATCGAGAAGCAAAACTGGAATTTTGTAATCATTTTCTAAGGGAACAAAGTGTAAATGAATTTTGTCGATTAATAAAGATAGTTGTTTTCTTATTCTATCTCTCTGTAGTTTTTAATATGATTTCTCTCTCCATCTCTTCTTCTCCCAACATGCGCGAGTAATTCTTCGCTTATTAGGGCTCATGGGATTAGGGTAGGTTAATGGATGATGAAGATCCTTAAACTCTTTTTAAGTCCTATAAAATTTATAAACTTTATCAAAAGAATAGTTAACATCCTAATTAGGTGCGCTAGCAATTCATTGATAATCGCGACCACGATTAGAGATTAGATTAAATATTGTTTTGGTAAAGGCTAGATATGAACAGAGTTCCATGTCGAGATAAGGGTTAAGAGTGGGAACCCTTTTCCCTCCAGAAACCCTAATCTACATGCATCACTGTCGTTCTAGTTTTAAATCTATTAAAGGATAAAAAGAGTAATCTTTAATTAATCATCCATAACTATTAAATCCCAATGAACCCTACAAGCCCCCTTTTAATATTAAACTTACATCCGTAGTTAATCTAGATCTATATTTTGCGTCCGTGTTTAACGTAGATCTAGAAACTATTTCCACTATTCTTTATTCCTCTATTCTTCCTCTTTCTCAACACGCCTAAAGTAAGAATAAAATATTCAACGTTTCCCAGAGGACGACCCGTACTCATCTCGGTCTAGCTACATGCGACTTCGTTATTGATTGCGGTTACTACATAAATCTATATCAATCATCTAGCCTCATTAGGTTAATACCTTTCTAGCGGCACATATCTCGAAAGATATACTTGCTTCTAATGGGTTTTACCCTTCAGGAGCACCCAGCAAAGTCCGAAATCCATAATTTGCTGAAGTGCGTGGAGTCCAACTTGGATATAAAGCATTCAGCCATCATCCGGAAGTCACCACTTTCTATGGCCTGCTGACAACTAGTAGGGACATCATCGCCATGATGATGACCTCCATGTCACCGTCTACGAGGAAACCGAAGTATATCTCAGGTGGCTGAAGTCACCTACTAAATCTGGGAGTGGTTAATGGTTTGTCAAATCCAATTGAATTCTTAGATTCTATTAAATTTTCAATAATCATTTATGGTTCTGGAATCACTTCCGGTTCTACCATACTTCCACTAGTTTCTTTTGCAAAAAGATTTTTTTTATAAAAAAGGTGGTGAGTCAAGAACAAACTGATTTCTGATCTTGAAAATGGTAGAAGCAAAGCCCTAGCAATTGCTTAAGATAATCCATAAACCGCCATTACCGAAGCGTGCCTTGAGTTTGTCCGGATTCTGCTTTTAAACAGAAACCGGATAACTCCATATCTTAACAACCTTAAGATATGTAACCAATCTATGTCCATATAGAATCAAATGCACTAATTTAGATGGAATCAGATTCAAATGCCATGCATCCGTTTTCAGTGCATATCACAAATGGAAAAAGGCCATACAACATTACTCATCATGGAGCGCACCCGCGGATGAGTAACCTGAGAGAGAATCAAGTTCTCAAGATTATTACGACGGAATACCTAGCATAAATATCTACATCTTCGATCAGTTCGAAAAATCCTGATACTTCTAACGTATGATTCTCTACTTTAGTCTTATTCCTATAAACTTCTCAAAAATCTTTGGACCTTGCATTTCATCGAATGCGTGTTTAAAACCAGAGAACTCATTGATGAACCTGAATGAAGTAAGAGTACCAATCCCTTGTCCTTAAGGACACTGGACAATATACATGATTATTCTAAACTATTGCATATTTGAATGAATATTTTCCCTAATATTGTTAAGTACTAAAACGTGTTTACAGTAATTATAGAACATATGAGGGTTTATTTGTAAAAAGTTTATTATCATATGTTTCTACATTATAATAACATAATGAGGGAAAATACTTGCATATAATATTTATATGAAATATTAGTAATTAAAATATACATATCATATCAAATATTTCTAATCAATATTCTTAAGATTTAATATCATATAAAATGGTTAGAATACTATCTCAAAAATACCAAATACTACTAACACTTTAATTTAAGATATTGTGCAGATATTAGCTCAGATCTGGAATCCAAGAGATCCGAGTTAAATCGGGATGTCGGAATCAAATCTGCCAAAAATATAGAAGCAAATTATGAGATCTAGCAACAGCAGAGACTCAGAGCATTATTCTCAGAATCCAGACATCGATAAGATCTCCAAATATCAATACAAAACACTATAAAAAATCCCAAAGCCTGATCCTACTAAACTGCGGCGGATCCGCGGCTAAAGTGTGGGATATGCGGCGGAACCGTGACACATTGATGGCCGTAGGATGTGATATTTTAGGGATTTGATTGTAACATCATATATTCACAGATAGCATTTAGGATTTCTAGTTTCTATGATTATATAAGGGACCGAGAGCTGCATATTAAAGATCACCATCGAAGAGATCAAGAGGTCCAAGCGACCCACGCATCTGAGTGATCAGCAGCTATTCATCTACTTCCAACAAGAAAGAGATCTAGAGCAACTAAGGTTATTGTATTCTACTTTCAAAAGATTTTTAAATGCTATAGTTGATTGATAAAGGTAGTTTTTTTATTATTCTTTTTGCAATTAGTTTCCGCACTTACTTTCTACACTTACTTTCTGCATCTTAATCATGATTTCACTCATCTTCATCCTTTCTTCTACTTTAAACATGAGCGAGTAATTCCTAGATTACTAGGATTCGTAGGATAGGATAGAACAATGGATGATAAAATCTCTTAACCTCTTTTTACATTTTAAAGTCTATAAATTTTAGCAAAATAAATGTTAACATCCTTATCGGGCGCGCTACCAATTTATTGCTAGTCACGACCACGATTTGAGATTGGTTTAACACTTATTTTGTTAGGGGCTAGAAATGAATAGAGATCAATTCAAGGACAAGAGTTAGTAGTGGGGAAACCCTAGTTTCTTCCAAAGAACCCTAATCGACATTCATCACTATCGATCTAATTTTAAACTATTAAAAGATGTAAGGAGTCATTTTTAATTATTCATCCATTGCTACTAAATCCTATGAACCCTACGATCCTTTTCTTCATAAATCTATATCCGTAACGACAAACAATCACCCTTCTTTAATCAAATCGTCTAAAACAAGAAAAGAGTTCACGTATCCCTGCGGACGACCTGTACTCATCGCGAGTAGCTACTAGCGACACCGTCTTGATTGCGATTACTTTACCGAACACACTTTTTAGCAGACCAATCAAATGGCACCGTTGCTGGGGAAGCAGTCGTAATTTTTTTCTTGCTATTCGGGTTGAATTCTTATTAAATCCATATCATAAAATAAACAAAACCGCATCTTGTGTATCTAACGATTATTGTGCGAGTTTTACAAGGGAATCTGGAGTAACTAGAGGAAGGAAACAGAGATTCAGAGACTTTCAACATAGCCCAGATGATCAGAGGGGAGCACTGAAGAAAATATGGCGGCCGATCCTACCTCCTTGCGACGGAACCGCGGCGAGAACAAGGAATCGAAAGAATTGCGGTGCCAAAATCTTTAGGTAATTTCCTAATCTCTTTCTCTCTCCTCTAAGATCCAATATTCTGATTTTTCCTGCAGGATTCTTTCCAAAAAGCGCCGCTCGAAAATCTTTTTGCGTGTTTTGATATTGGTTTGTTTGTGCATATCTAAACCGGACATTAAGGGGAAATAACCTAAATCCAGATTAGGTGGGGATTTCATCACCCTTTCTAGGCCCCACAAATCACAAAACGAGCATACTTTAACCTTACATTAATTAAAAAATATCGAGACCAAGG
Source organism: Agapanthus africanus (assembly GCA_030015575.1). Taxonomy (NCBI): domain Eukaryota; kingdom Viridiplantae; phylum Streptophyta; class Magnoliopsida; order Asparagales; family Amaryllidaceae; genus Agapanthus; species Agapanthus africanus. The sequence continues at coordinate 365,152,894 of JASDDO010000018.1, forward strand.
CTTTAAGGACCATCGCGTTCAATTAGGACAGAGGAAGGTCGTGGGTAATCTATCGCTTATCCGCATTTCTTTTATGGTGTCTAGGCAAGTGTGATTAAGAAAAGTGGTTACTTAATTAGGCTCACTATTTCGGTGATTCGTAAAGCAGATACCTCCCACTTATCTGGCACTTACCTGGCCACAAGAGTGATAAAGAGATGGTAGAGGATTGAGCCTGCGACTTGTTCTTTGGAAGTCAAAGAAAGATCTAGTGACTTGACCTAGGTGACTCTAGTTCTAGGGATTGATTATGCATTTTGTGATTTGTTGAGTCAAACTTCACGTCCGACACTTTTTCAAAACAAACCTTCTAAAAATCGTTCTCACACACGCTGTCACATGCGCTAAACCTGCTTAGTCCATGATCGGCTGGATACGGGATTCTAGTGCCCGTCTTGTCCGCGTTTTTTCTATCGACTCCGAAGTCGGTACTTCTTCATCTTCTATTTCCCCTCCACCCACCACATCCTCCGAGATGGACGGATCTCCATCAGATTTTAACAACACCACCCTACAACCACCCGTAAGTGTGCAGAATCCACCGTGCATCTCTCTCTAAGAAAGATACTATCCCATACGCGGACCCCTTCCTACTTGTCTGTCTCTTCCACCGGCCAATGGGGATAATTTCGAAATTAAACCCCACTTCATCAACTTGTTGCTCAAATTTCACAAGCTTGAATCCGAAGACGCATACGTTTTTACAACCAAATTTGAAAATGTAAGTGCAATGATGAGCACAACCCAACATTCAGGGGATGCTATGCGATTACGTCTTCTCCCTTTTACCTTGTGCGACCTAGCAGAAAAATGGTTTTATAGCACTGTCGCATATTCTATCGCTAAATGGGATGAATTCGTTATAGCATTCCTTAAGAAATTTTATCCTAATCACAAAACCGTCCGTGTTCAAAGCGAGATTAACCAGTTTACCCAACTTCCCAACGAACCATTGTGGAAATTCTTTGAATAGTTTAAGGATCTTCTTGTACAATGCTCTCATCACGGAATTGATAGATAGAAACTTTGCCGAATTATATACGAGGGTGTTAATCCTGCCATGAAATAAATGCTTGAAACCATTTGTCAATACCATTTCATGTCAAAAGACGATGGCAAAGCTTGGCAATTTCTGGAGGATCTCGCCGAAAAAACATCATAATAGGAGAGAACTAGACCAACATTGTCTTCATTTAGGGCAGGTATCCATCAGCTCGACGTTTCCAACGTAGTGAAAGCCGAAATGGCCGCAGTACAAAAGAAACTCGAAGCTATCGAAAACAAATTCTCGTCAACCTCCCTAAACCAAGTTACGCCTCCAAAACCGTGCGTGGTTGCTGTTTTGACCCATCACATTTAACGGAAGAATGTCTTTTGAATCCTCCGTCTCAAGGTCATGAACAAACCAATGCTACTTTTCAGCAACAACCTAGAAATGACTCTTATTCATCCACATATAATCAGGGATGGAGGAATCATCCTAATTTTGCTTGGAACCAAAACCAATCTCAAAATCAAAATCAGTTCCCAAGCCAAAATAATTATCGAAGGCTTCTTCCACAGCAACAGCCACTACACCAAATTCAGCAACCCTTTCAACCGCAATCTCTTCAAAATTCGGCCAATAACCTTGCTACTTATAATAATATTTTAGCGGCCGGTACCGATAAAACCTCTGCGCGCTCGAACGAAACTTAGAAACGTTCATTAAACAATCCAAGGAAACGACGGCTAATTTAACGTATTCTATCCATACGTTAGTGCAACACACTTCTTCCCACGGTGAAAGCATAAAATTAATAGAATCACAACTTGCACAGTTAAATGCCACTATTAGTGAGAGAGAGAAAGGGAGACTTCCATCTCAACCTCTACTAAATTCCGGTCACTCACAAAGCGCGAATCTCATCCTTCAAAATCATAATGTGAGTGTCATAACTACGTTGAGATCGGGAAAGTGCTGAATAACGATATTGGTGAATAAGTTGAAGTTGATGACATTGATGAAACCTCAGCTACTATTTCTACTCCTACTTCGTCTGATCCATCATCTTCTTCCGAGCCTATTCTCTGTTTTCCTCTAGGCTCGAACCCTCAGCCCATTTCCTTGAAAGAATTACCATCTACGACCATCCCAAATCCAATTTTGGGATCCATTCCATCCCCACAAACTTCTCCTCAAAAGTTGAACCCAACCATTATTGATAAAGCTCCTTTTCTACATAGGTTGAGGGCCAACAGACCAAGTCCTCAAATGGAGAAAATTGTGGAAATTTTTAAACAAGTTAACATAAATATTCCTCTCCTAGATACTATCAAACAAGTTCTTTCCTATGCGAAAAATTTAAAGGACTTGTGCACTAGGAAATGAAAAATTTAAGTGCCTAAAAAAGTTTTCTTAGCAAGTAATATGAGCAATTCTCTTACCCAATTGGTGCCCTCAAAACGTAAGGACCCCGGTTGTCCTACAATATCTATAACTATTGGGGGTAAAAATATCAATCGTGCTCTATTCGATTTAGGTGATAGTGTTAACTTGCTTCCGTATTCTATTTATGAGCAATTAGGCATAGGAGAGTTGAAACCTACGCGTTGCACTCTCCAGATGGCCGATCGATCTATCACCCAATCTTAGGATGAGCTAGAGGACGGGTTAATCAAATTCGGGGAATTTATATTCCCTGTGGACTTTATAGTTATATATACACAGCCTGTGGAAAACCCACGGAACCAATTCCGGTGATTCTAGGTCAACCTTTTCTAGCAACTTCAAACGCGATAATCAATTATTATAACGGTTCAATGAACCTGTCCTTTGGGAAGATGACAAATGAGCTTAACATCTACAAGCTAGGAAGTCAACCCTTCGAACCCTATGCTCATATAGTTGATGTATGTTCTGTCGAAAAGATAGCTTCCGACAGTTGTGAATTTGAGGAGCTTCAAGATACTGATCTCGATGCCACTTATGCGTTATTGTTTGATCCTACTATTTATTATACACGTGAAGACCCTTCTGTCGACAAGTCCATACCTAAGTCCGAACCCTTTGACATGTCGAATGATTTAGTCGAGCTATCCGAGTATCATAACTTCCTTTCTGATGAGATTATCATTTGGAATATCGATGAATGTTTTGAAGACATTTTTGCCGAAGAACTCACATTCCTAGAAGATATGAGAGTTGTAATGAATCAACCCCCACCCAAAGAAGTTGAACCGCCACCCCTTCTTCTTATCAAGAACGAGAATGCAAGTAGTACACCATCACTGTTTCATTTCTACCAACAGAGACGTAAACCGGATCGATTACGCCTTTTATCTCCCCACTTCTTCACATCTATAACCTTTTACTAACTATGTTGTTACCTCGATAAAATATTCGAATGGTTGGTTTTGACTTTTGGTCTTTCTAAAGCTTTGTATAGACCAATAACTTCCCCCCTCGTATAATTTTAAATGCTTAATATTATTTCACTCAAGTTTGGGGGGAGGGGAGAAAAATATTTTGGCTTTTGAAAGAAAAAAAAATTTAAAAATTGTGAGCCAAAAATAAGTTTAGGGGAGGATTTCACCGTCATTAATTCTTATTCCCTTTACTAACTTTTCCTCCAAAATTTACAGGTTTTAAGCTTAACAGATGGCATCAGTGAGGAAACTACTGCAAATAAGTTTGGGGGAGGTTTGTGCTTATTTACGCATCATTTTGTATTATACTAAATAATAGCACAAATTTTTTTTGATAATAAAAGTTAGGAAGTGAAGAATACATATGAAAGATAGGAGGAGATTCAAGAAAAGCAAGAAAATTATATGTTTTATAACGAAGCTAGTAATAGGTAGTCATGAGCTGTTGTACCAAGGGTTGGTAAGATGAAAGAAATCACTAATCTGAGAATAGAAATAATTCTAAAAAATAGTCCCTATTCTTGAGTCCAAACTTCTGAACATTGATACCCTACTATACGCACTTGTACACATCTTGAAACCTGGGATAGTAGAGAATACCTTGAAATGCTCTTTTTTAAAAGCTTTAGTATGAAGAAAAATGTATATATATAAACAAAAATAAAAATGACACAGAAAAAATAGTGAAGAAAAATGAACACTGGTTTTGTAATTACTTAAGACAGCATAAAAAAAATATAGCGAGGATGCCTTATCACCTAATGCCTTAGACCAACTGGTTTGGGAGTCACTGCTAAGCCTTAGGTATTGCAAGACTAGGATATTTCTAATTACGCCTTAACGAGTGAGCACATTTGGTAATCGGTTAGTTAGTACCTCAAGAAGTATTAACAGTCGCATGAAGAATGTGTGAGCAATTCCATCTGAAACATTCACCGACTAAAAAGTACTAAGGAAGATGGACAAGAGTATGATAGTTTGAATTGAATTCTCTAAGTGTAGGGATTTCTTTTACACGCACGTAGTGATATATGATCGATATTTGGAAGAAATGTAGGGAGGAAGACTAAAGACGATGTTTTATTGAGAGATGATGTGTTTTCTGACATCTTTTCATGACTATTAAGATATGGCTCATGGCTACTGAAAAGCTAGCGTAGTTTGAAACTCTTATTTTCAAATTCTTTCTTTTATTTGTTCTTTATCTTTGTATGTAACTTTCATCATCTTTCTTTTATTATGGGATTTTGTGGGTGTAATCTGCTGAAAACCTTTAGGAGACAACACTCCTCCTGCTAGGGCCCCCTAGAGGTTTAAAGGCATGTTGCACGTGCTCAGTGCAATCGTGTTGCCTACAAAAGTGTGCTAGGTTTTTCTTTTTCTTTTTCCTTTTTAATAACTATTTTGCTCGGGACGATCAAAGTTATGTTTGGGGGTATTTGATTAGTCTAAAATATTGCACATTTGAATGAATATTTTCTCCACTATTGTTAAGTACTAAAATGTGTTTATTGTAATTATAGAACATATGAGGGTTTATTTGTAAAAAGTTTATTATCATATGTTTCTACATTATAATAACATAATGAGGGATAATACATGCATATAATATTTATATGAAATATTAGTAATTAAAATATGCATATCATATCAAATATTTCTAATCAATATTCTTAAGATTTAATATCATATAAAATGGTTCGGATAATATCTCAAAAATACCAAATACTACTAAAACTTTGATTTGAGATATTGTGCAGATATTAGCTCAAGTCTGAAATCCAAGAGATCCGAGTTAAATCGGGATGTCGGAATCAAATCCGCCAAAAATATAGAAGAAAATCAAGAGATCTAGCAATGACATAGACTCGGAGCATCATTCTCAGAATCCAGATATCGATAGGATCTCCAAATATCAATACAAAACACTATAAAAAATCCCAAATCCTGATCCTACCAAACTGCGGCGGATTCGTGGCTAAAGTGTGGGATATGCAGCGGAACCACGGTGCATTGATAGCCGTAGGATGTGATATTTTAGGGATTTGATTGTAACAACATATATTCACAGATGGCATCTAGAGTTTCTAGTTTCTGTGACTATATAAAGGACCGGAAGCTGCATTTTAAAGATCATCATCGAAGAGAGCAAGAGGTCCAAGCGATCCACGCATCCAAGTGATCATCAGCTATTCATCTACTTCCAAAAAGAAAGAGATCTAGAGCAGCTAGGGTTCTTGTATTCAACTTTCAAAGGATTTGTAAATGCTATAGTTGATTAATAAAGATAGTGTTTTAATTATTTTTTTTGCAATTAATTTCCGCACATACTTTCTGCATCTTAACCTTTTTTTCACTCTTCTTCATCCTTTCTTCTACTTTAAACATGAGCGAGTAATTCCTAGCTTGCTAGGGTTCGTAGGATAGGGTAAAACAATAGATGATAAAATATCTTAACCTTTTTTTTACATTTTAAAGTCTATAAACTTTAGCAAAATAAATATTAACATCCTTATCGGGTGTACCACCAATTTATTACAAGTCACGACCACGATTTGAGATTGGTTTAACACTTGTTTTGTTAGGGGCTAGACATGAATAGAGATCAATGCAAGGACAAGGGTTAGTAGTGGAGAAACCCTAGTTTCTTCCAAAGAACCCTAATCTACATTCATCATTATCGATCTAGTTTTAAACTATTAAAAGATATAAGGAGTCATTTTTAATTATTCATCCATTGCTACTAAGTCCTATGAACTCTACGTCTTTTTCTTAATAAATTCTATATCTGTAACAACAAACAATCACTCTTCTTTAATCAACTCGTCTAAAGCAAGAAAAGAGTTCATGTTTCCCTGCGGACGACCCGTACTCATCGTAGCTAGCTATTAACGACACCGTCTTGATTGCGTTTACTTTACTGAACACACTTTTTAGCAGACCGATCAATACATTACCATGTATAAGTCCCAAGATTATACTAACTCAAATTTCTTATGTTGTAGGTTGAAAACTGTAATTTGGTTAAGAATGTCTTATACCGTTATTCAATGCACCTTACCTTATCCTTAATAGATTAAGCTAAATGTTTAGAACATAATTTTCAAAATTTATATCACACTTTATAAAATAAATATACAGATATTCAATTTTAAAAATTGGTGCATAACAATGGTTATTCGAAACCAAATATTTGCCACTAGGCAAAATCAGACAATTTAATTCAATATCACCAATTACTACGAATTTCGATATTGTGGATCAAATCGCTCATTTTCTAATATTCTAATCCTACTCAGTATCTGTAACACCATACAGATGTGAGATCCAAATACGGTACATACATACATTGGAGTCAGAATTAATTGGGAAAACAGTATTCAGTAACAACTACACAGAAAAACTGAAACATGAAAATGTTTCCAGGGGTGGCCGGGTGTTTCTAGTAATGCCTTCTCCAATATCCAGATTCATGACACTAGTTGCAATTTTCTTTGCCCTCGCTTCAACCCCTTCATATGTCTCTACATCTTACCTTCTGTACACCACATTTAGACTAATTGGTTTTCTTCTTTCCCTAACTTTTGGCACTAACCTAAGATTTGGAAGAAAACTATCCAATAAGCGTAATATGTGTACTCTCCTAATATAAGGAGCACTCGCAATCTGAGAGAAGGTAAAAAGAAGAGACAACCGAATAATTTTATTCAATTTCTTCAGAACCTGTGGCCATCCTCGACTGAAATAATTTCTTGAGTTCGTATGTAACTATAGGATGGCCTTTCCAAGTAATATGGATCATCATAGTGATACGAAGTGTTCTGGAGAAAAGCAAAGGGAAAGCAGAAGTAGCAGGGAAATATGCGACATTGTCGTGAATCATGACAATCCAAATCCAAAGTGTGTAAGAAGGTTCGGTTAACTTGGTTAATAAGTTTTAAGTTTAAGGTAAGTTATGGGTCGCTGAAACCAGAGAGAGAGAAAAGAAACACTCAGCATGCACTCTATCAAGATTAAATTGGTTAATTACTTTATCTAATCAGGATGGATTCCATTGTATTCTCGAATTCTTCTTCGAACCCTAAAAGAAGAACTACTCGGGATCATTTATGTTAGTTGTATGTATGCCCTAGAGACCATTATTGTACATGAGATGTATATTATTATGGATACTAGGACATATATAAGGAGGACTTTATTGCTCAACATGATAGTACGCTATCTGGTTGCTCTTTATCTTAACATGTATACTTACTGTCTCTCTGTTACATGTTGATAAAGCCCTTAGGATATGTACTCGACTTTTAGGATTATGATGCAGATCATACTAGTGGGGCCTGGGAAGTCTATGAGTACATCCTTCAATGTTCCTAGTCGTGGGAATATCGAGACGAGGCATCGATATTCCAGAGTAGACAAGCATATATTTTCTCGACCCATGTGATGGGCGATGGATGATCCCATATCCATTGGTGTTTGACATCAGAGATGGTATGCGGGTGCTCAGTGGAGACTGGGTACACTGAACGGACTCGCCGAGAACTCCCAGATGGTATTATACCTCACGTCAGATGGCAGTTCTCTGGTGACACTGGTACAGCTTAGTCTGTTGACCCGAGATTGTCATAGAGTCTTGTGTGTCTCCCACTGTGCTTTGATTTCCACCCTACCACGGCTCTACTGAGTCGTGCAAATAGGTGGTTTTTGGGTACAGTCCCGAGTCACATGGAGGCAATGAGCGATAGGAGGGGATTCGTCTCTCCCGGTATTGGGGGTTGATGTTGCGCTATGTTCGATTAGCCATATCTGGAAATCCCTAGCCAGGGTTGCTGTGATTTACAGGTAAGTGTTATCAGTAGTTTCACGACCGTTATGGACCTTACATCGGCATGACTTATCAAGCTACTGGGGTCTGACGTTTACCATCCCTAGGCGAGATGCGACATATCGAATGATCAGACCGGACTGTGCGGTAAGTGTTACTGATTGGATTCGCATGAGTGTGAGCAGGCTTGCTCGTTGATTTTCTGATCGCTCAATACCCGGGTGGCCGTTACGTTTAGCAGACCGCTTTCGGTTTGTGGGTGACTGATATGATCACCACCTACTGCCGGCGTATTGACCAGTCTTTAGAGTCCTACACAGAGGTTTCTTGGCTCAAGCGAAACGAAATAGGAGCGCATATGAGATATGTGCGGGACCGAGAATAATACCAGTATGTGATACTGTATTCTATTCTCGCGATTTGTATCATCGGTCGATTATATGCGATATAGCTGGGTTACCGAATCAAGTGTTGATTCGATATATTGATACACTAGATATTAGTCGGTTATATGCGATATGACCGGATCATTAAATTAAATGTTGATTTAATGATTTAATGTATAATTATATATTTGATATATTACTTTACATTAACTAGTATTGGTTCACTTAAGATAACTTTTTCTCACTTGATGTGCATAATGTATATATGATATATATTAGTGTACATGATTGTATCATGCTAGATGATCATGCAAACTTGGGTGTATGGGTGACTTACACTATATTTAAGTTAATGGTAAAGGTTTATATTTATTTTGTAATTCAAAATTAGTGAGCACTTTGTCATGCTTGAAGCTTCAGGAAGCTTAAAGCATCTTTGACAAAGTCCACTCAATTTGTTTTACTTAAGATATTTATTAACCAAACCATTAACTTGAACCATGGTTTAGTCTCTACAAAGGCTAGTGGATAAAAACTAACTCACCCATGGTTGCATGATAATTATCTTCACTTGAGTTTTCATTCTTGCTTCTTCTTCTTCTTCATCCAAAAGAAAACCTTGCTAGATTTTTCTAAGTGATGAAAACAAGTGAGAAATCAAAATCTAAAGTGAACCTATTTCCTATTTCATCATCCTCTACTACTTGCCTTTTAGTTTAGGGTGTTCTCTTCACAAAGTTCTTGACCAAGTGAAGAGGGAGCTTGAGTTTGACTCATCTCGACGTAGATCATCTTCGGCCTCGAAGTCAACGACCTAGCTTGTTCATTTCTCCGGGAAAATCCTTTGTCGAGTTCGGGACTATGATGATCGCAGCGAAAGGACGTCAACACGGAGCTTTAGAAGTGAAGGACCGGATCTACAAAGGTTGTATTTTCTTTCACTTCTTTTATGTGATGATAGATTACATGTAATGTTACCCTAGTTTTCTAGTATGATCTTTAGGTTGATTGCTTAGCACCCCCTTCAATTTTTGTTGTGGCATGTATGATGCTTGCAAACCCTAGGCTAGGTGCTGAGGAATCCCGACAATTTACACCTTACAAGTTCTCTAATCATTCAGCCAGGCCAGTGTTGTTACTCCAAGAGAGGTCCCCTGTGCTTTCGCACGGACCCAATTAAATAACCCCATTTCCGTAGAGGCTTAATCTCGTTAACAATTTCTAGACACTTAATAGGTTAGTTAATTGTGAAGTGAAAATCTCCCGAGGAGTAATACTTTCTCATCAGTAGGAATCGGGACCCAACTATTATTGTGTGATAAGTTTGATAGAAGCCGACCAAAATTACCATACTCCAGAAGGTATGCGCAAACTTGGCAAGTTTCTTTTCTATTTGAAACTCCCGATATGGTTTTTGTCCCAAGCGACTTATGACCTTGGCAAAGGTCAACAAATCATAAGTCACAAGTCAAGTTTAACCCGTCCTTATCCTAGATTACATTAGCCCCACCTGTATAACCTTTGGCAAAGGTCAACAAAGTCATATGACTGTCTTAAATAATCACATCACTATGCAGCAGAAAAGCATCATAGAGCTACCAACCACTACGCCTCGGCAAAGGTCGACAAATGTAGCACAAATACTAAGCAATACTAATTTGAAATGACGGAGGGATATGGCTGGTTTTTGGCAAAAAATGTTTAACGAAATAAACTTGATATTGTTGAAGGAACTCGAGTGGCTTTAAAACGGAGTGGTTTAGGCTCCTCTGTTAAAACTAATAACATAAACTTTTGCTTAAGAGCGAACTCCCCATGAAGGGATTATGGCTCTTTCCTCCTAGAATGAAGTGTTGGATATTCTTAACCGAATATCTCTATGCAAAGCAAAAGAATATGACTATGGTATTGAAGAAAACCGAGTAGTTTTAAAAATTGGTTTCGACAATATCATTTAGATTTATTTTCCTTGCATTAAACATATAACACAGTCCCATCAAATTAAGTGTCTAAGACACACCAGAAATAACCAAAATAGCAAGCTTTTATATGCCATCCGCATTTGCTACAGGGTCCCGGATCTTCACCGTAAGGTTACTTAATTTACGGTAGGGCGGGGACAGAGCTAGCACGGATGCAAAACATATAGAAGCATCTAATAAATATATAATATATATCAACATCACAGACATGTAAAAACGTCACAGGCATGCGAACAAAGAACGATATGGAATAGCGGATAAACTAGGAGCCCCGCGTTTCATTTGAGCCGAAAATAAAACACGACGTTTCCCAGTCGTGTGGATATCCCATACAACATCGATCCTAACCTCCTACAAGCGTGGCGAGCCACCTGCCAATCCTAGAAATATACAGCACAATCTTAACTCCATAAGATTGCCACCTTCTGAATTCTGGAATCTAGTGACTCGTGTGCTCCTTCGTGGGGTAATCCTAGTATACAAATGAAATATATACAAGGGTGACAATGACCACATCCTGATCGAGCCATAATAAAAGAATATACATAATACGAAAACAGCGGCCATGAGTTGGAGCTCGTCTCGAACAAATAAATACAACAAATATAAAATAAAACTATACACATAAACGCATGAGGGGCTATCCAACACGAAAATCCAGCTAAACCATTACAAGAAATATATATCATAGAAACAAGCAACATAAGCAAGTGTGCAAACCCGTCTAATCAAACATATAGCAATTAGACGAAGTAACAACACATATACCAAAACACAAGCATAAACGATGTTAAAATTTTGACCGAAAACAATCCTGAATTGCCCGTATGCACAAACAATACAAAACAAAATCTGGGGCAAAAGGAGGTATGCCAAAAATCTAGTTTCTACAATTCTAAGCAACTGACAAAATTTGAGGATAAACAGAGAAAATTGGGAAGAGGATCTCGGCCATACATTGTCTGCTTGTCCTCGAATTTTGTGCCAAGTTTTCTTTCTTAAAATGTAGTCGACTAATATATACAAAAAAAATTTCAGGTTCCGTTTTGAAATGGACGGAAACTTGGAATTCGAAAATAAATACGGGTAAATTTTCTGTCTTGAATCTAAAATATCGTCTAACATAGTTCTAGTGTTTGGTTTGGCTCTGATACCATGTTGGAGTTTCTAGTGCCTTTGCCGCTACAACTGCGGCCAATGCAGAATCGAAAAACAAAAATTTTTACAGGAGCACTAGAAACTAATCCCTAGCAATCGATCCAAACACTAAATTAGAATACAAGCATGCAAGGTTTATGGATTATAATCTTTGATGAGTGTCCACCCAATCATGGAAGTGTTTGTGATATATGTCCTGGAGACCATTATTGTATCATACTGGATTGTATATTATATATTGGATGCTTGGGATATTTCACAGTTATAATAACAGTCTTGCTCGATATGGTAGTATACTACCTGGTTTGATTCTACCTCAATATGTGCATGTGTTTCTTTTAGCATATCGCTTATACATATTGGTAGAGCCTTTAGGATCTTTGCTTGATTACCAGCGTTGAGATGGCAGTCACACTAGTGGGGGCTGGATAGTCTATAAGCACATCCTTATACAAGTCCCTATTGTTGGATTATCGAGACGAGGCATCGATACTCCGGAGTAGACTAGTGTATATGCTTCTCATCCCAGCAGGGGATATGGTCTATCCCACAGCCATTAGTATGTTCTATTAGAGTTGGTATGCAGGTGCTCATTAGGTTATGAGTTACACTGGACAGGACTCGTCGGGAACTTCTGGTTGGTATTATACCTATCGTCAGGTAGCAGTTCTCAGGTAGCATGAGTACAGCTTAGTCCGTTGACTTACCATCGCTACTTCGTCTCGAGTGTGTTCCCACTGCACTTAGATTACTACCATACCACACTCAAAGGAGTTGTGCAAACAGGTAGTAGTTGGGTGTAGTTCCGAAGCACTTAGAGACAGTAGCGATCGGATATGATTCGTCTATCCCGGTATTGGCGTTGATATCGCGTAGTGTTCGGAATGCCATTACACAAAGTCCCTGACCAGGGCAGTCGAGAAATACTGGTAAGGTACACCAGTAGTTTCTTATGGTGTATTGGGTTCTCCTCTGGCATGACTTATCACGTTGTTAGGGGTCTGACGTTTACCATCCCCCTAAGCAGATATGCGAGTATCTCAAATGAACAGACCGGATTATACGGAGATTGTCACCGATAGGATCAGTAAGAGTCCGGGTGAGTTTTCTCATCGGTCTTCTTATCAACATATACTTGGGTAGCCGTTATGTTCAGCTAGTACCGCTGACGGCTTGTGGTTAAACCCACTGCCAGCGTACTGTCGAGACTTTAGAGTCCCACACAGAGGATTTCCCTGCTTCAGGCATTGATATAGACGTCGTATGGTTTTACGACTAGGCTTCGATCACATACGTATACTTGTACATGGATGCTAATCGGGCAGCCGATACTAGTGGGCTTTGGCTTAAGCCGGATCCTAGTATTGTATTATTGGATTGTTATCGTCTCAGTGTATCTGTATTTTTTGGAATACGGATATGGGTATGTATATACGGTGAGGGGCATTCTTGTAATTTGGCAAGGCATGCTTCTAGAAAGAGCCACTTCATTATTGGTTTTATCCATTTACTTAAATGGATAAATGAGGTGGAAATGGAGGAGACTTTGATGGCATGGTAAAGCATGGCTATTATGTTTATTATATTCATCTTGACTCGCTATTGAGGCATGGGAGGTATTTTATATTGTGTTTTATTCCATGGCTCAATGAGTGAGTGCATGATATATTAGCTATTCTCTACACTTAGCCAACTTGATGGTTATTCATTTTCACTCTCTCATTCTCTCTCTTGGTTCCTCCATCTCTTTCTTCCTCAAAGACTAAACCCTGACCTTGACATGTGTTGTGAGCCAAGGGTTTAGTGAGACACTACAATCCATTAGACTTTCTACATCTCTTAGGCTAGTTGGTTTAGCGAACCATGTACCATAGTTACCTTATTTAGAGGTTGAAGCTTGGAGCACCTTCTCTCGCGGTGGATCATCTTTGACGCAAGAAGGCCGAGGGAGCTAGCCCGATCCGATCACTGAGGAGCCTTGGAAAGGAGCACTAGAAGACCCGAAGGACCATATCTTAGAGGTATAACATTCTAAGAGAGTAGTTAAACCTCTAGATAGATTAGATAGTTAAGGCTTTAGTAAAGATCCTGGAGTTTTAGCCGGTGTTGCGTAGTCAAATATCATCGTTTTAGAAAATTCCGTCTCCCCATAAACCACGGGGTGCGCGACATCGGCTTACAGTGGTATCAGAGTCTACAAAACCTTAACTAACTAGTTAGCAAAGTGTTAGAAATTTGATCGATGAAAAAATCCCTAAATTACGATGAAAAACCCACGTTTCTGCCGATTTTCAAAACAGGTCCAAAAATCTTTTCCGGGGCCTTAAAAATACGTGCAAGGATTTTGAAGAACACTGGAGAAATTTGGTTTCTTGAGTCCCTAAGACTGCTGTGGAAACGCGGCCGAACAATGCGTTTGGCCGCCGTTCCGCGGCCGAGTCAAGGGTGACTCGGACCGATTTTCTACAATTAATCTATTATGTTGTTTTGTGATATTAGGATTTTGTTTCTACCCAGAATCTTTTGTATACTGTGTTATACTTAGGGTATATTCAAATTTGGATAATCGATCGAAATTCTAAGTACTTTAGCTAATCGGGTTTTCTGTGTTTGATATATGTGTTCGTAAACCTCCGCTAATTGCTATACGTCGATTAGTTGGGGGTTGCACATATCTGTGATCTGTGATGGTTTGTGCATATGAATTTTATTGGATCGTCTTGGATGAATAGCCGGGGGGATGTGAGAAGAGTGTTTTCTTTTCTTTCATTCAATATAATTTGTAAAAGTGATATATAATATTATTTTGCGGGGCACATCTGGGTTGAGCTTGTAGCCAACGTTGTATATTATTTCTTTTACTGTTTTCTACTCCTAGGATAGACTTAAGGTGGGGTGCACAAACTACCGGGTTTTTTGAAGTGTCGAGTGGCCTACTCATTTTACTGAGGGAGCTTGCTTCACTTCGGGAATTTGGCGGGTAGTTTGCCGCACCTGTATGGGTCTGGGGTGGGGTTTGGCTATTCATCACGACCGTGGAATCTATCTTTCGTTACAGGTTTAAACGAAACGCGGAATTCCTAGTATATCCAATATATTCATCTGTGATCTGGAATGCCTATTATTGCGTGAGACGAATGCATATATATATATATATATATTATATTTAATAGACGTTGCTTATGTTTTGCACCCGTGCTAGTCTAGCGCCCGCTCTGGCGTCAGTTAAGTAAGCTAACGATGTTAGACGGGGCCCAGTGGTGAATGCGGATGGCATAAGCGTACGTTGTATTTTCGTTTCTTTTGCTGCAATGATAGGATGTAAATGATGGGACCGCATTAACATTTACTAATGCAAAAATAAAACAAATCAAATAATCGTTGGAACAATTTCAAAACCACTCGGTTTTCTTCAAAAGCAATTTTAAATGTGGAGCTTAAACCACTCCTTTTAAAAAGGTATCATGGTTCCTTCGACTATATTAAGTTCATTACGTTCACGGTTTCGCCAAAACTATTCGTAGCCCTCCGTCATTTCATATGAATAATCAGTAGTATTCAAGCTATGTTTGTTGACCTTCGCCAAGGCATAGTGATTCGTAGCTGCTGGGTATTCATATGTAGCATAGATAGATGCGTTGATTTGGGACAGTTGTACTACTTTGTTGGCCTTCGTCAAGGGTATGTACGAGTGGGTTCAAATTAACCTGGACAATGACGGGTACAACTTGACATATGACTTATGATTTGTTGGCCTTCGTCAAGGTCATAAGAGTATGGGGCAAAAATCCACATCGGGAATTTCTAAGGTACTGAAACTTGCTAGTGCTGCATACCATTTGGAGTGTGATAATCTTGGTAGGCTTCCTTCAATTTTATCACACAATGATATTTGGATCCCGATCCTACTGTGATCATGCGCTACTCTTCAGGAGATTTTTCACTAAACGATCAATGCTATAAACCAAGTAAGTGTCTAGAACGGTGTTAGCGGGGCTACGCCTCCAGGGAAAAGAGGTTATATAATTAAGGAACTTCGCAAAAGCGTTGGAAAACCACCCTTGAAGTACCAACACCAGCCTGGCTGAAAGGTTAAGCAAGAATTATAAGAGTGAGATTAATCCTTATTAATTCTTCTTTTATGGTTTGAGGAAGGATTCAAGGAAACAGTGGGAGCCATCATGTTTAGATAAACTAATAACCAATCTAAACTTGCAAGAGTATCATGCTAAGTGTTTCTTCTCTTTCTCTCTTCTATTTGCAGCGACCACTATGACCGGACATAGGTTATTAAATAATAATTTGACTGGGCAAAACTATATTGATTGGTTACGGTATGTCCAGATGGCACTTACCTATGACAAGATAGACTACCTCCTTACTACAAAACCCCACGCCGTCCCAGGTCCAAGTTCTACCATCGCGGATATGGATATCCGTCTGACATAGGAAAAGGATTGTGCGAGAGCCAAGTGCCTCGTGTTAGCCTCCATGGATAATGAAAACCAGAGGCAGCATGAGAAGATGGACTTAGCTTCCATCTTCCTCCATACCAAAGTTTTATATGAAGAGCAATCTCGTATCGCAAGATATGAGACCTTGAAGATATTGCTTCGAGCGAGGTTGGCTGTCGGGTCATCTGTAGGGGACCAAGTCCTTGTGATGATTAGCTATATTAAAGAGCTCACGAACCATGGGACCATGTTGGAGAACGAGTTATGCATTGACTTGATTCTATAGTCCCTACCTTCTACTTACGCCTAGTTTATCTTGAATTGCAAAATTCAAAGAAAGGAAGTTACACTTCCAAGTCTCCTCAATTTATTGAGGAGATCAGAGGGCATCCTGAAAGAATCTAGGGAGACACCCGCTCTGCTTATTGCGGAATTTTCCTCTTCTAGATCCAAGGTGAAAGCCAAGGAAGAGAAGGAGAAGGCCTCCATCGAGCCGATAAGCGGTGTCAGTAAGGTAGAAGGAAAGGGCAGGGCAAAAGTTTTGGGGCTAGTAGTAGGGAAGGAGGCATATCTTTGTAGCCATGGGAAAGAGTATTGTCAGAAGGACTGCAGGGCTTGGAATGCCAAAAGCCAGGATTCGAAGCACGTTGTGGCTTCGTCTTCGAGTGTGTTTGTAATTGAAAACTGTCTATCTATTAACTCTACTTTCAGGGTACTAGATACCGAATCAGGATCTCATATCTGTAATTCATTACAGGCTTTGAGAAACCGTAGAGTTATCAAGACAGGTGATATTACTCTCAGAGTTGCTAACGGAATGAGCGTGGACGCTGAATCCGTAGGGGAATATCACTTAGGATTGACAAGTGGGCAGATATTGATTTTACGTAACTGTTTATATGTACCTAGTCTAGCCTGTTATATCATATTTGTATATTTACTTTCTAAAGAAGGATATGATTTTACATTTTTAAGCGATGTAGTACACATCCACCTAAATCAAAATTTGATTGGGTCAGGTACATTAGATAACGGAATATACGTATTAAATCAAGCTCAGGTTTTCAACGTCCAGAACACACTTAAAAGAAATTCTCCAGAATTAAATAAGGCTTTCTCATGGCATTGTAGACTGGGTCACATCAATGAAACACGCTTGACGAAGTTACATAGAAAGGGATATTTGGATCCGTTCGAATATCAGTCTTATGCAACTTATCAATCATGTCTCAAAGGAAAGATGACAGAGACTCCATTCATTAGACACGGTATAAGAGCGAACGAGCTCTTGGGACTCATACACAGTGACGTGTGTGGTCCAATGTCTACAAATGCAAGAAGCGGTTATTCCTATTTCATTACTTTTACAGATGATTTCTCTAGGTGTGGACATGTATTCTTAATGAAACATAAATCCAAGGCCTTTGAGAAATTCCGGGAATACAAGAATGAAGTGGAAAAACAAACCGGCAAAAGTATCAAGACACTGAGATCTGATCGAGGTGGTGAATACTTAAGTGCCAAGTTCCTGGGCTATTTAAAAGAGAATGGAATTCTCTCTCTGCTTACTCCTCCATACACACCTCAGCAAAATGGTGTATCAGAAAGGCGTAACAGAACCTTATTGGATATGGTTCGTTTCATGATGAGTAATGTTGTGTTACCGTGATCCTTCTGGGGCTATGCACTAGAATCAGCTGCATATTTTCTGAACAAGGTTCCTACTAAGTCAATACCTACCACACCATATTAGATGTGGAGTGGGAAGAAACCTTATCTTAAGTACCTTAAGATATGGTGATGTACAGCTTTTGTAAAAAAGCAGCATGCAGACAAGCTCGAGGCACACTCAGTATTGTGTAAGTTTGTGGGATACCCAAAGAACTCCAGGGGGTATCTTTTCTATCACGCAGAGGAACAAAAGATCTTTGTTTCTTGGCATGCCCACTTTTTGGAAACTGAATTTTTAGAAAATCAGATAAGTGGGAGCGCAATTGAACTGGAAGAAATTCCAGAACCACAAACTATTACTGAAAGCATGATTGAACCAGACGTTTCGAAAGAACCTGACATACCTGTGCCACTCCGCAGAACTAGTAGCCTATCTCATCTGCCCGAGAGATACAACGATTTTCTCATTGATGGGGATAGAGATGATTGCATCATCGAAGATGATGAGCTAGCTAGCTTCCAACAACCCATTCAGAGCAGAGACTCGGTAAAATGGCTGGATGCAATGCGGACCGAAATGGAGTCTATGTACACCAACAAA
This sequence comes from Agapanthus africanus, assembly GCA_030015575.1. NCBI lineage: Eukaryota > Viridiplantae > Streptophyta > Magnoliopsida > Asparagales > Amaryllidaceae > Agapanthus > Agapanthus africanus. The sequence goes on from JASDDO010000018.1 coordinate 365,171,418, forward strand.
GTATGGACTTTAGACTTTGCTCCAGAAGGGGTAAAACCCGTAGGGTGCAAATAGACCTTCAGAAAGAAGATTGGTATAGATGGACAGGTTGAAACCTATAAGGCTAGACTTATTGCAAAAGGTTTCCGTCAAAGACCTGGTTTAGACTATGATAAAACCTTTTCTCCAGTGGTTATGCTCAAATCCATTCGGATCCTTCTTGCCATTGCTGCCTTCCACGACTATGAGATCTTGCAGGTGGACGTAAAGGCCGCTTTTCTAAATGGAAATTTAGAAGAGTGTGTTTATATGGATTAGCCGGAGGGTTTCATTCAGAATGGGAGCAGCGGGAAAGTATGCAAGTTGCTTAAGTCTATTTATAGACTAAAGCAAGTATCGCGGAGTTGGAACATCTGTTTTGATGAGACGGTTAAGGAATTCGACTTTATAAAAAATCCAGATGAACCATGCATATATAGTAAAATTATAGCGAGAAGTGTGGTATTCCTCGTCCTGTACGTGGATGACATTCTCTTGATGGTGTAAGTCCACGTTGCCCACCCTGGTACTTACGGGGAGGCGGAAAACGGAATAAAAATCAAATTTTTATCAACTTAGGCAACATAGACTAGACAAAGAAGGATCTTTGCTAAACAAAAACAAGCTAAAGCTAACTAGAAACTAGCTAAGTGTTAGAAAGGTTATACTTTGGGCTTTATGTCCTTCTCTCCTTGCTTCTTGGAGTAGTGGAAAGAGGTCACCTTTGTCGTCTTCTCACGTCGAAGAAAGATCCACCCGAAAGCCTCAACCTTTGGCTTCAACTCCAAGCTAGAAGTAACTAGGGTGCAAGAAGTGCTAATCCTTAAACCCTAGATGAGAGTAGAGATTATCAAGAAGGGGTTTTTCTCAAGCTCAAATGTTTCTCAACACATGAGAGGGGAGAGCTTGAGGGAGAGGAAGAACAAGAGAGAGAAAGTGAATGATAGAATGAGAGAAAATATGAAGCATTCTCTCATATATGTGTGAATTATTGTAATTAGATAATTAGCTAAATAATTGTCATGGTTAATCAAGACATGACCATTATCATTTCATTTTTAATGCAATTTTCAAGGATCAAAAAGCATCTTCCAAATGAAATGATGATGGTCAAAGTGTCAACCTAGGTCAACAAGTCAAGGAGGTCAAATGGTCAACAACCATAACCATGCACAATTATATTAAACTAATATCAATTAACCATAATTCACACATAAGCATTAGGGTTAATAAAATGACCATAGTCATTAACCCTAATCAAAGTCCTCTCCCTCTGTCTCAAGCAACTGTGCATACGCACCCGTATTCGTGATCCGAGGAACACGAATACAATGAGAAAAACCAATCCCAAATCATATATTAGGATCTGGCTTAAACCAAAGCCCGCTAGTATAAGCTGTCCGGACAGCAAACGTGCACAAGTGCGCGGATGTGAACGAACCCTGTCGCAAAACCATGCGACCTCTACTCATTTTGCCTAAAGGCGAATAGCTCTCTGTGTGGGACTCTAAAGACTCGACACTACGCTGGCAGTGGGTTTGACCACAGACCGCAAGCGGCACTAGCTGTACGTAACGGTCCCCAGGTAGATGCCGATAAGAAGACTGACGAGGTGAACCCCATCTGAACTCCTACTGAGCCTGTATGTGACAGTCTCCGTACAGTCCGGTCTGTTCGTCTGATACATCGCATGGCGGGCCTAGGGGGCGGTGAACGTCAGTCCCCTAATAGCGGTACAAGTCGTTGTTGGAGATAGTGCCCTCAGAGTCAATTATTGGATCACAGGCACGTGATTGCAATGATTGAGGGAGGACCTATCCCGGTAGGACAGTCTTACTCGAGATGATAGTATGCTATCTGGTTTACCTTTATCATCGTGTACTGCTTTAGGTGACCTGACATGTCGCCATTACACGTTGATAGAGCCCCTAGGATTCTTGCTTGACTACCAGCAGTATGATGGCGATCATATACGTGGGAGCTGGTAGTCTATAAGCACATCCTTAAAAGGTCCCTAGTCGTAGGAGTTTCGAGACAGGGCATCGATACTCCATTAGTAGACTAGTGTATACAGTCGAGACCCCGACGAGGGGCGGTGGCCGGTCTCACAAGCCACTGGTGTCAGTTGGTTCACCTAAGATGTATACAGGTGCTCATTGGGTTATGAGTACACCGGACAGGACTCGCCGGGAACCTGCTAGTTGGTCTTATACCAGATGTCAGATAGCAGTTCCCTGGTGACATGTGTACAGGTTAGTTCATCGACCTGAGATCGTCATTTGTCTCGTGTGAGTTCCCACTGTGCTTTGATTACTACCCTACCACGGCTCAAAGGAGTCGTGCAAACAGGTTTTAGTTGGGTACAGTCCCGAGCCACATGGAGGCAGTGAGCGGATCTGCAGGGGTTCGTCTCTCCCGGTATTGGGGGTGAGGTCGCGCTGTGTCTAGGAGAGCCATTACGCAAAGCCCTCGGCCGAGGCAGGAGATTTACTGGTAGGTATTCCAGTAGTATCTCAGGGCGTTCTGGGCTACACTCCGACACGACTTGTACCGCCTTTGGGGGTCTGACTTTTACCAACCCCCTAGGCCCGACATGCGATCCTCATAGACGAACGGACCGGACTGTACGGATATTGTCACTGACAGGCTCAGTAGGGTGTCAGGATGAGTTCGCTCATCGACGTCCCTTTTGGTCAATAGCTGGTGGCCCGTTACGTATTGGCTTATACCTCTGACGTGCTAGTGGTTAAATCCACAGCCATTGTATTGACGAGTCTTTAGAGTCCACCACACTTTCAGTTACTCAGCTTTTGGGCGAAACGCTGTAGAGGCCGTATGGAGATATGGCAGGGTCCGATCAGATACGCGCGGTATTGCACGGATCAGGATCGGACAGTTTTGTACTAGTGGCCGTATAGTTATATGGCAGGGTTTGATCTGATACGTGCGGTATTGCACGGATCAGGATCGAACGGATTTTACTAGCCGGCTTTGGCTTAAGCCGGTCCTAGTCTAGTACAGTGTAGATTTTGTCTCTTTGCATTTATATCCGGTCGGAATACAGATGCGGGTGTGTATGCACAGTATCGGGGTTTTCCTGTAATTTATTACGGGACCAGTTTTCTGGAGTTGCCAGTTTGCATTCCGTTCCGGCCGGTTTTCCTTTGTTCTTTCCCGGCCGGACTTTTCTGATGGAGGGGGTAATTTGCAGTTTTGCAAATTACATTTGGTGGAGGTTTTATTTGTAAAAGTATTTATTATGAAAGCATCTTGTGATACCTTTCTTATCATTTGCTTTTTGTTGATGAGAAAGGATTTGATTCTTGATTAGAAGTGATGTGAGATTGTTATCATGATGTTTAGGATATAGTCACCCCTTGCTTTACCCTACACTCACCTCCCTTCATGCTTCATATTACCTCCTCCACCATTCTCCTAAATGATAAGTTTTTTCATAAGAAAAGAGAGAAGAAGAAAAAGAAAGAGAGAAGAAGAAGAAGAAGAGAGCTTCATCTTGAGAGTTTCATTCATGATCTCATTTTCTTGCTAGAAAAATGCAAGCACCATTTTTCTATTCTTGATTCCTCCATCACCATGGCAACAAACCCCAAATGAGACAAGCATCTTCTACACTACATTCTACAGCATATCTTGAGCATGTCGAGTTGCCGGCTTCATGCTCGAGTTGCCTCGGTATTGAGGCGGGAGCCCGTAAAAGACGCAGGCGTTGTGGTGCCCTTTCCGGCGAGAAGGCGACGATGTGGAGACAAGACTTTCCACGGGAGATCGGGACGATGACGAGAAGACCGAAGGACTCGGATCACTCGGTATACTTCTCACCCTATCTCTTGATTGCTAGCATTAGGTTAATGGTTAACGATCCGGGTTTTCATTGTCCGCGGTAGCGCCGGTTTCCGAGTAAGGAAAAATTTTGATTCCGCAATTTGGCCTCGAGTAAGACGGCCGGGGCGCTGCCGTGGCGCAACATGGTATCAGAGCCACGCCATTAACCTTACCTAGCTTGTTCTAATGTGTTTTTCAGTTCCGATCGACCGAAATTTCAAAAACCGTATTTTTCCTTCACATCAGTTTCTGTCGAAATTTTTTGGAGTCTAAAAATTTTTCAGGTGGTCTCAGAATGATGTGCAGGGAGTTCTAAGAATACTGGAAAAATTTTGTGACACGATTCCTCCGTACGACCGCGGAAGGGCGGCCAAAACCCCCTTTTGGCCGCACTTCCGCCGCAGGTTAGTGGGATCGTGTGATTATTTTTTTGCAGTGGGCTTATGGGCTGTAATTAGGGGTTTTGGAATATTAAATTTGGGCCCAGGTTTTCTGTGACTGCTACAGTTTTGATTGGGGGCCCACTTGTTAATTTTTGGTCAATCGGAAAATTTTAAACACATTATTTCACAGTATTTACATTATATCTGCGACCGTGAATGTCACTCGATCGGTAAATCCGGTCTAACTGCTATAGCCCGGTTAGACGGATTTGCAAACGTGACTTTCACGTTGATGTTCTATGTTTATGCTGTGTTGTTGCGGATCGGTCGTGGGGGATAGCCTGGATGCAATGCTAGTACAGTTTTGTTGTATTATGTACATTTGATATTGCGGGGCGAGCGTCCGACATGTGGACTGCTGTCACTGCCTGTTTGTATTATTCTTTTGGGGCACGACCTGGTTGCGGTCGATGTACCCGGTGTATGTATATTTTACTCTCTGTACTAGGATTACCCCGCGGAGGGGTGCACGGATAGCCGGGTTCTAGAGGGCAACGGGCCCGCATCTCATGGCATTGAGACGGAGGGGGCTTCACTCTAGGATTGGCGGGCTATTCGCCGCACTCATAGGGGGTACAGGTTGACCCAGGAGGGGTGCCCAAGTTACCGGATTCCGTGAAGTGCTGGGTGGTCCATTCACGGTGCTGGAGGGGGCTGCCTCGCTTCAGGTTTTGGCGGGTGACTTGCCGCGCCTGTAGGGGTCTAGGATTTCATTGCACAGGCTATCCACACGACCAGGGGAACGTCGGGTTTCAGCAGCGGCTCTGTGAAACCCGAGGCTTCCAGATATCTGTATTGTTCTGTGATGCTGTACTTTTCTGTGATGTTGCATTTTATCACGCCTTGAGCGAAATATAATATATTGGTATATATATTAGTAGATGTTGTATATGTTTTTCATCCGCGCTAGTCCAGTCCCCGCTCTGTCGTTAGTAAGCTAACCTAACGAGTGATGACGGGACCCAGTGGCGAATGCGGATGGCATATACGTACGTCAGTATATTTTCGTTCTTTGTGGTGTGATCATTTGATGGGACTGCGTTGATTCGGATCAATGCAAGTTAAACAAACATATTCTGATGTTGTTGGAACATTTTTCAAAAAGCTGTTATTGCAAGGACGTTCACTTTTGTTTTGCATCGTGGTATTCATTTGGAATATCCTGCTCCTCAGTCGACGAGGCAAGGGCCGAGATCCCTTCACCGGGAGTGACCCCTTGGACAGAAGTTTGCGTCAGGGCAATAACTTCACTATAGCCGATTACTTTTGCTTTGCATCATGGTATTCAGTTGGAATATCCTGCACCTCATTCTACGGGGAAAGAGCCGAGATCCCTTCACCGGGAGTGACCTCTTTAGCAAAGGTTTTCGTCACTATATTTTTATAAAAAGTTATGCAGTTCCTTCAACGATATCAAGTTCATTACGTTAAAGGTTTTTCGCCAAAAACCAGTCGTAGCCCTCCGTCATTTCTTACAAGTATTACTTAGTATTCGTGCTGCGTTTGTTGACTGTGTCAAGGCGTAGTGTCCGGTAGCTAAGTAGTGTTTGTTTGCAGCATATTAATGGGATTGGTTAGGACAGTCGTGCGGCCTTGTTGACTGTGTCAAGGGCTCGTACGGGTGGGTTTAATGCAATCCAGGATAATGACGGGCTAAACTTGACTAGGACTCTTTGATTTGTTGACTGTGTCAAGGTCACTTGGGTCCTAGGGGTAAAAATCACATCGGGAGTTTCAAAAGAACTGAAACTTGCCAGGCATGCGCATACCTTCTGGAGTGTGGTGACTTGAGTGGATTCCGTCAAGTTATCATGCGATGATAGTTGGATCCCGATTCCCACTGATGAGTTGGTTTACTCCTCGGGTGATCCCGACTAATTCTTCTTTCAGGTTTGGAGGAGAATTTGAGGTACAGTGTGAGGTTTCCAGATTAGACAAAGTGATAACCATTCTGATCTAGGTTAGAGTGCACGCTGAGTGTTTCTTTTCTCTCTCTCTGGCAGCGACCAATAACCCGACCCTAAGACTATGACTCAGTGACCAAGTTGACCGAACCTTCTTAACACAGGCTTTTGGATTGTCTGAGTTGCAGACCTCTTTGCCACTCCTACTTTTACCCTTTTCTTCAGGACACCCCGTATTACTGCGAACGTCCACTTCCATTGGACAAAACCATCGTATGGTTAGATACGAACTCGAAGGACTTCGAGGATGGTTTCTGGTTCTGGAGAAAACGAATAGGATTATTCAGTTGTCTTTTCTTTTCACCTTCTCTCATTGCGAGTACTCCTTGGTTTAGGAGTAGTACACCTATTACGCAAATTGGATAGTCTTCTTCCAAACCTTAGGCTGGTGCCGAACGGTGGGGAATGAAGAAAACCAATTAGTATAACGATGGTGTGCAGAAGGTATTAAGTTAAGACAAAGCAAGGGATTAGTAAGAGGGCAAAGTAAATTGCGACTGATATTCACGACCAAACCAAGTATTTCTTCGCCAATCCTAAATCACCTTTGTATTTCTCCAGGACACTCCGTATCACTACGAAGATCCACAGTTTATTGGATACTCCATCGTATGGTTATATACGAACTCGAAAGGAACTTGTTCCAGTTAGGGGATGGATTCTGGTTCAGGAGAAATAGGAATTAAGTACATTCAGGTGTCTTTCATCTTCACCTTCTCTCGCATTGCGAGTGTTCCTAGGATTGGGACAGTACACCCTTTATGCCTTTTGGATAGTCTTCTTCCAAACCATAGGCTGGTGCCGAACGGTAGGGAAGGTAGAAAACCATTTGGCCTAAGGGGGTGTACAGAAGGTAATGACTAAAGACACAGAAAGGGATTTAGAAAGATGGCAAAGAATTACAAGGTTACAGTTGTGAATCTGGATAATGGAAGAGGCATTACTAGGAATACCAGGATGCCCCGACGAAACATTTTAATGTTTCAGTTTCAACTGTGTACAGTTAAAAGAAAACTGATTTTCCAGTTAGACACTCACTCCAGGGTATGTATTTACCAGGTATGATTCTCACATCTGTATGGTTTTACAGATGATGAGTGGGAGTAAGTTATTGGGAATAGGGTGATCATCCTCATTATATCGGGATTCGTTGTAATCGGTGATATTTGAGGAGATCATCTGGGCTGTTTGCCGGTCGGCAAATATTTGGTTTTGAATATCCGCTGTTGTGCACCAATTTCAAATTGAGATATCTGTACGTCTATTTTCATAGAGTGAGATATACTTTTTGATATTATGTCGATGACATTTACCTATATCAGTGGATGGTTAGGTAAGGAGCATCAAACAGCGGTGTAATTCTTCTTAACCATAAGTACAGTTTTCAACCTACGACGCACAGTAAAAGAGTTGTAAGACTCAGCGGACTTATACAGAGTATTGTATGTTGTCCAGTGTCCATTGGGATAGAGGGGTTGGTCCTCATACTATATTCTGTTTACCTTTAACTAATCTAATTCTTAGACATGTGTTTCGTAGAAACACAGGGTCTAAGTTTTGAGGAGTTATAGGTATTTGAATAGAGTAGAGAACCAGGTGTAGCAAGTATCGGGATTCTTCAAGGTGATCGAAGATGTAGATACTTGTGTATGGTATTCAGTTGATAGTAATGAGAACTTGCTTCTCTTTCAGGTTACTCATAATTGGAAGCATTCCTAAGTTGGGTAACGCTGATCGGCCTCCTTCCATTTAGTTAACATGCACTGGAGATAGCTGCATGATTTGAATCTGGTTCATTTAAATCAGTGCCTCTGGTTCTATATTGGATATAGAACAGTTCATATCTTAACGTTGTTAAGGTACGGGGAGTTGTCTGGCTTATGATTAAAACCAGACTCTGGATAACTCAAGGCACGTTTCTGTAATGGCTGTTTGTGGGTTGACCCAGGCTATGACGAGGGTTGATTTTCTACCATCTGGAAGATCAATAGTGATATTGTTCTTGACTCGCCACAGTTTTATTAAAAATGGATTTTTCAGAAAAAGTAGTGGGAGTATGGTAGAACTGGAAGTGATTCCAGAACCACAAACGATTACTGAAGATTTGATAAGGAACCTAAAGATTCAATCTGATTTGACATTCCATTGGCCACTCCGCAGATTAGGTGGGTAACTTCAGGCACCCGAGAGGTACTACGGTAGCCTCAAGGACGGTGACAGGGAGGTTCTTGTTTACCCACACTTGCCATTGCTGTTGTTCCAGGCTGCGAGACCCAGCAGGAGGATGAGTATAGCGTCGTTCTAAACTAGCTTTGGAAGTGCACGTCTATATGACTCTGCCAGAGGGTTGTCATAGTCAGTGGGAGCAGCGGAAGCATTGGTGGACATCAGGCTTATGTCTATTTATAGACTAAAGCAGATGTAGCGGAGATAGATCATCTATTTCTGATGTGACAGTCATAGGTTTGACGTCATCAGAATAAGGGGTGGATCTGTTGAGAAGGTAGTAGGAAGTGATATTCCTATACTACGATCGGTTATACTTTGGTCGTCACACAGTGGTTTCCCCACATAGGACTTGGATATTATATCAGACATACTGGTTACTAGATCTATGGTTTTAGATCTAGATTTGGGTGGTTTCCCAATCTGGGTACCTTGACAGCATTCTATGAGTATTTAGAATGGACGACTCCTGACACGGTAGTGTACCTGCAGTTGATGGAGTCACCCTCTCTAAAGGTGTCTTATAGACTAAAGGGGAGAGGGATACTCATGATTGGCAGATCACTTGCTTAGGCAATTGATTCAATCATGAGATGTCAAGTACCACACCAGATGTTGTTCTTGCACTAGATGCAATAAGTTGATATTGATCCAATCCTGGAGAAACAGTCGGAAGCAGTCTTAGAACATAAGTGGATGTTCTAGGGATATGATAACGACAGCCTCATTTGGGAGACAGTTATCATTCCAGGCTTCCAAGGTGACATGGACGACAAGGAGGTTGTCAGAGTTATAGTTTTCCTTCTCACGAGGGGAAGTATTTTGGACAGGTGGTCCAAGGCAATACTGAGGGTGGCATGGCGCAGGATACTTGTTAAGTTCAGTTGATGATACAGTCTAAGAAGTTTGGATTTGGAGTTCATTTATGAGCTAGGTCCCATCAGACATCCGGACATTCTAAGACAGGTATTGCTCATTCCGGGAGATGGCTTTCTCCGCGAACTTGAGATAAAGAGAGACATAGAAAGAAACTTCACAGCAGATCCACTCACTGAGGCTATTCCTCGAACGCAATAGTTTCGCAAATGAGCTTTGTGAGACTGACTAGTAGAGGAGTTGGGTGTTCGGTATCACACGGGCTGTGAGTATGCGGCATCGCAATAATTAGCCTTGAGTGCAAGTGGGAGATTGTTGGAGATAGTGCCCTCAGAGTCAATTATTGGATCACAGGCACGTGATTGCAATGATTGAGGGAGGACCTATCCCGGTAGGACAGTCTTACTCGAGATGATAGTATGCTATCTGGTTTACCTTTATCATCGTGTACTGCTTTAGGTGACCTGACATGTCGCCATTACACGTTGATAGAGCCCCTAGGATTCTTGCTTGACTACCAGCAGTATGATGGCGATCATATACGTGGGAGCTGGTAGTCTATAAGCACATCTTTAAAAGGTCCCTAGTCGTAGGAGTTTCGAGACAGGGCATCGATACTCCATTAGTAGACTAGTGTATACAGTCGAGACCCCGACGAGGGGCGGTGGCCGGTCTCACAAGCCACTGGTGTCAGTTGGTTCACCTAAGATGTATACAGGTGCTCATTGGGTTATGAGTACACCGGACAGGACTCGCCGGGAACCTGCTAGTTGGTCTTATACCAGATGTCAGATAGCAGTTCCCTGGTGACATGTGTACAGGTTAGTTCATCGACCTGAGATCGTCATTTGTCTCGTGTGAGTTCCCACTGTGCTTTGATTACTACCCTACCACGGCTCAAAGGAGTCGTGCAAACAGGTTTTAGTTGGGTACAGTCCCGAGCCACATGGAGGCAGTGAGCGGATCTGCAGGGGTTCGTCTCTCCCGGTATTGGGGGTGAGGTCGCGCTGTGTCTAGGAGAGCCATTACGCAAAGCCCTCGGCCGAGGCAGGAGATTTATTGGTAGGTATTCCAGTAGTATCTCAGGGCGTTCTGGGCTACACTCCGACACGACTTGTACCGCCTTTGGGGGTCTGACTTTTACCAACCCCCTAGGCCCGACATGCGATCCTCATAGACGAACGGACCGGACTGTACGGATATTGTCACTGACAGGCTCAGTAGGGTGTCAGGATGAGTTCGCTCATCGACGTCCCTTTTGGTCAATAGCTGGTGGCCCGTTACGTATTGGCTTATACCTCTGACGTGCTAATGGTTAAATCCACAGCCATTGTATTGACGAGTCTTTAGAGTCCACCACACTTTCAGTTACTCAGCTTTCGGGCGAAACGCTGTAGAGGCCGTATGGAGATATGGCAGGGTCCGATCAGATACGCGCGGTATTGCACGGATCAGGATCGGACAGTTTTGTACTAGTGGCCGTATAGTTATATGGCAGGGTTTGATCTGATACGTGCGGTATTGCACGGATCAGGATCGAACGGATTTTACTAGCCGGCTTTGGCTTAAGCCGGTCCTAGTCTAGTACAGTGTAGATTTTGTCTCTTTGCATTTGTATCCGGTCGGAATACAGATGCGGGTGTGTATGCACAGTATCGGGGTTTTCCTGTAATTTATTACGGGACCAGTTTTCTGGAGTTGCCAGTTTGCATTCCGTTCCGGCCGGTTTTCCTTTGTTCTTTCCCGGCCGGACTTTTCTGATGGAGGGGGTAATTTGCAGTTTTGCAAATTACATTTGGTGGAGGTTTTATTTGTAAAAGTATTTATTATGAAAGCATCTTTTGATACCTTTCTTATCATTTGCTTTTTGTTTATGAGAAAGGATTTGATTCTTGATTAGAAGTGATGTGAGATTGTTATCATGATGTTTAGGATATAGTCATCCCTTGCTTTACCCTACACTCACCTCCCTTCATGCTTCATATTACCTCCTCCACCATTCTCCTAAATGATAAGTTTTTTCATAAGAAAAGAGAGAAGAAGAAAAAAAGAGAGAGAAGAAGAAGAAGAGAGCTTCATCTTGAGAGTTTCATTCATGATCTCATTTTCTTGCTAGAAAAATGCAAGCACCATTTTTCTATTCTTGATTCCTCCATCACCATGGCAACAAACCCCAAATGAGACAAGCATCTTCTACACTACATTCTACAGCATATCTTGAGCATGTCGAGTTGCCGGCTTCATGCTCGAGTTGCCTCGGTATTGAGGCGGGAGCCCGTAAAAGACGCAGGCGTTGTGGTGCCCTTTCCGGCGAGAAGGCGACGATGTGGAGACAAGACTTTCCGCGGGAGATCGGGACGATGACGAGAAGACCGAAGGACTCGGATCACTCGGTATACTTCTCACCCTATCTCTTGATTGCTAGCATTAGGTTAATGGTTAACGATCCGGGTTTTCATTGTCCGCGGTAGCGCCGGTTTCCGAGTAAGGAAAAATTTTGATTCCGCAATTTGGCCTCGAGTAAGACGGCCGGGGCGCTGCCGTGGCGCAACAGTCGTGTCGGAGTGTAGCCCAGAACACCCTGAGATAACACTGGAAACCTACCAGTATATCTCGCTTGCCCTGGCCAGGGACTACTCGTGTAATGGCTCTCCTGGACACAGCACGATGTCAACCCCCAATACCGGGAGAGACGAATCCTGTTTAACCGTCACTGCCTCCAAGTGCTTCGGGACTGCACCTAAAAACTACCTGTTTGCACGACTCCTTTGAGCCGTGGTAGGGTAGTAATCAAAGTGCAGTGGGAACACACTCGAGGCGAAGTGACAGTGTCAAGTCAGCGGACTAAGCTGTACTCATGTCACCTGGGAACTGATAACTGACGATAGGTATAATACCAACCAACAGTTCCCGACGAGTCATGTCCGGTGTACTCGTAACCTAACGAGCACCCGCATACTATCTCAAGTAGGACGTACTGACGGCTGTGGGACAGACCGTCTCCCACGCTGGGATGAGAAGCGCATACGCTAGTCTACTCCGGAGTATCGATGCCCTGTCTCGATAGTCCAACGACCAGGGACCTGTATAAGGATGTGCTTATGGATTACCCAGCCCCCACGAGTGTGAGCGCCATCACAACGCTGGTAATCAAGCAAAGATCCTAAGGGCTCTACTAATATGTATATAAGCGATATGCTAAAAGAAACACATGCACATATTGAAGTAGAGACAAACCAAGTAGCATACTACCATTTCGAGCAAGATTGTATATACAACTGTGAATATCCCAAGCTTCCATCAAGTAATATACATACTAGTATGATACAGTAATGGCCTCTAGGGCATATACACTAACAATCTCCCACTTGCACTAAGGCCATGTACTGGCGTATCGAAGACCTATCATCTCGATCAGCCGCTCGAACTGAGTCTGGGGCAAGGCCTTGGTGAATGGATCTGCTATGTTATCTTCTGAAGCAACCCTCCGAACCTCGATATCCTGGCGATCCACGATCTCCCTGATCAGGTGATACCGCCTCAAGATGTGTCTGGATTTCTGATGGGACCTGGGTTCCTTCGCTAAAGCTATAGCCCCGTTGTTGTCGCAATACAGAGGTATTGGGTCAACAATGGACGGAACCACCTGAAGTTCTTTCAAGAACTTCCTCATCCAGACAGCTTCTTTTGCGGCATCAGATGCAGCGATGTATTCCGCTTCCATAGTCGAGTCAGCAACGGTTTCCTGTTTGGAGCTCTTCCAACACACCGCCCCTCCATTGAGGGTAAAGACAAAACCCGACATGGACTTGGAATCATCCTTGTCACTCTGGAAGCTGGAGTCAGCAAAGGCCTCAATCTGGAGGTCTTTTCCGCCATACACCAAGAACATCTCCTTAGTCCTTCTCAGGTACTTGAGAATGTTCTTTACTGCTATCCAATGTTTCTCCCCAGGGTTTGACTGATACCTGCTTACCACACTCAGTGCATAAGCCACATCCGGTCTGGTACACAACATCGCATACATTATAGAGCCTACCGCAGAAGCGTAGGGTATAATAGACATGCGATCCCTCTCTAAATCAGTCTTAGGAGACATCTCTTTGGAGAGGGTGATCCCGTGACAAGCCGGTAGATTACCGCGCTTGGAATCTTCCATACTGAATCTCTTCAATATGGTGTCGATGTACCTGGACTGCGAAAGTCCTAATATCCTCTTGGATCTGTCACGGTAGATCCGGATACCCAGAATGTATGAGGCATCACCCAGGTCTTTCATGGAGAACTTGTGTGACAAGAACCCCTTGACAGATTGTAACATAGGAATGTCATTTCCTATTAAGAGAATGTCATCCACGTATAAAACGAGGAATACTACAGTTCTCGCTACAAATCTACAATAGATGCATGGTTCATCTAGATTTTTGATAAAGCCAAATTCCTTGACCGTCTCATCAAAATAGATGTTCCAACTCCGCGATACCTGCTTTAGTCTATAAATGGACTTAAGTAACTTGCACACCTTTCCGCTGCTCCCACTCTGAATGAAACCCTCTGGCTGGTCCATATAGACACACTCCTCTAAATGTCCATTTAGAAAAGCTGTCTTTACGTCCATCTGCCAAATCTCATAATCGTGGAAGGCAGCAATGGCAAGAAGGATCCGAATGGATTTCAGCATAGCTACTGGAAAAAAGGTTTCGTCATAGTCCAAACCAGGTCGCTGACGAAAACCCTTTGCTACCAGTCTAGCTTTATAGGTCTCAACCTGTCCATCTACACCAATCTTCCTTTTGAAGATCCACTTGCATCCTACGGGTTTTACCCCATCTGGAGCAATGTCCAACGTCCATACTTTGTTGGTGTACATGGACTCCATTTCGGTCCGCATTGCATCCAGCCATTTTACCGAGTCGACGCTCTGAATGGCTTGCTGGAAGCTAGTAGGCTCATCAAAATCTATGATGCAATCTTCTCTATCCCCGTCAATGAGAAAACCGTAGTATCTCTCGGGTGGATGAGACTGCCTACTACTCCTGCGGAGTGGCGTGGGAATGTCCTGATCTTTCGAACCCTCTGGTTCTACTAAGCTTTCAGTAATAGCTCGTGGTTCTGGAATTTCTTCCAGTTCTATTGCGCTCCCATTTAATTCTTTTTCTATGAACTGGTGTTCTAGAAAGTGGGCATGGCGAGAAATAAACACCTTTTGTTCCTCTTCGCAATAGAAGAAATATCCCTTGGAGTTCTTTGGATATCCCACAAACTTGCACTGTACTGAGCGTGCCTCGAGCTTGTCCGCATGCTGCTTTTTTACAAAAGCTGGACATCCCCATGTCTTAATGTGATTAAGATAGGGTCTCTTCCCACACCACATCTGATATGGTGTAGTAGGCACAGTCTTAGTTGGAACTCGGTTCAAAAGGTATGCAGCTGATTCTAGCGCATATCCCCAGAACGATCGCGGCAACTCAGCGTTACTCATCATGGACCGTACCATATCCAATAGGGTTCGGTTCCGTCTTTCCGATACACCGTTATGTTGCGGAGTGTATGGAGGAGTAAGCTGAGAGAGAATTCCATTCTCTTTTAAGTAACCCAGGAACTCGGCACTCAAGTATTCACCACCTCTATCAGATCTTAGTGCCTTGATACTTTTGCCTGTTTGTTTTTCTACTTCATTCTTATATTCCTGGAATTTTTCAAAAGCCTCGAATTTATGTTTCATTAAGAAGACATAACCGTACCTTGAAAAGTCATCCGTAAAAGTAATGAAGTAAGAATAACAGCTTCGTGCATTTGTAGACATTGGACCGTACACGTCGCTGTGTACGAGTCCCAAGAGCTCGCTCGCTCTTACTCCGTGTCCAGTGAACGGAGTCTTTGTCATCTTTCCTTTGAGACAGGATTGACAAGTTGCATACGATTGATATTCGAACGGATCCAAATATCCTTCTGCATGTAACTTAGTCAACCTTCTCTCATTGATGTGACCCAGTCTACAATGCCATAAGAAAGTTTTATTGATTTCTGGAGACTTTCTTTTGTGTGTATTCTGAACATTGAAAATCTGTGGTTGGTTTAATACGTATATACCGTTGTTCAATGTACCTGACCCAATTAAAACTTGATTAAGGTGAATGTTCACTACATTACTTACAAATGCAAATTCATAACCTTCTTTAGATAATAAAGATACAGAAATGATATTACAGGTTGCATTTGGTACATAATAACAACTACGCAAAACCAAAAAGTGTCCATCCGACAATCCCAGGTGATAGTCCCCACGGCCTCAGCATCCATGCTAGCACCGTTTGCAACTCTGAGGGTCATGTCACCTGCCTTCAAAACTCTACGCTTTCTCAACGCCTGCAAAGAATTACAGATATGAGATCCTGATCCGGTATCCAATACCCAGGATGTAGAGTTTATTGATAGACAGTTTTCAATAACATACACACCTGAAGCTGAAGCCGCAACTCGCTTCAAATCCTGTGTTCTGGCCTTCCAAGCCTTGCAATCCTGTTTCCAGTGACCACTTTTATGACAGTAGAAGCATTCTTCCTTCCCCACCAGCTTTCCCGCTACCTTTGTTGCTTTTCCTTTTCCCTTCGTATCCACTTTACTGACACCGCCTCTTGGTTTGGCGGAGGCTTTCTTCTTCTTGCCCTTGGCTTTCGCCCTGGACCTAGAAGAGGAAGATCCTCCTACAAACAAAGTGGATGTCTTCCTACTTTTCTTTAGGGTGCCCTCTGCACTCCTCAGCATGTTGAGGAGCTCTGAAAGTTCAACTTCTTTTTCCTGTAAGTTGAAGTTCAGGATGAACTGGGCGTAAGTGGAAGGAAGGGACTGGAGAATCAAGTCCGTATAGAGCTCATTCTCCAACGTGGTCCCAAGTTCTGTGAGCTCCTCTATATAGCCAATCATCTTAAGCACGTGTTCTGCTACCGATGATCCGACGGCCAACCTTGCCGAAAACAACTTCTTCGACACTTCGTATCTGGCGATACGAGACTGCTCTCCATACAGTTCTTTTGTATGAAGAAATATGGACTCTAGGTCCATATTCTCGTGCCTCCTTTGATGTTCGTTGTCCATTGAGGCAAGTACGAGGCATTTGGCCTTCGCGCAATCTATTTCCCATGTCTTACGGATTTACCTATCCGTGACACTGGTTTTGGGACCTGGGACAGGGGGAGCTTTGGTGGTAAGGAAATACCTCAGGTTGTCGTAAGTGATTGCCATCTTGACATTCCTGAGCCAATCTTTGTAGTTTGGCCCTGTCAATATGTTTTTATCTAGTAATAACTTAAGTCCGGTCATGTTGAATGGTCGCTGCAATTAGGAGAGAGAAAAGAAACACTTTAGCATGATGCTCTTGCAAGTTTAGAGTGGTTTTTAGTTTGTCTAAACAGGATGGCTCCCACTGTCTCTCGAATCCCTTCTCAAACCGTAAAGAAAGGATTAGTCAGGATCAATCTCACCGTACAATACTTGCTTAACCGTTTAGCCAGGCCAGTGTCGGTACTTCGAGGGAGGTTTTCCAACGCTTTCGCGAAGTTCCTTAATTAAGTAACCTCTTTTCCCTGTGGGCATAGCCCCGCTAACACCTTTCTAGACACCTACTAGGTTTATAGCATTGATCGTTAAGTGAGAGTTTTCCCGAGGAGTAGCATATACTCACAGTAGGATCGGGATCCAAATATCATTGCGTGATAAAACCGAAGGAATCCTACCAGAATCATCACCCTCCAAATGGTATGCAGCGCTAGCAAGTTTCAGTACTTATGAAGCTCCCGATGTGGATTTTTGCCCCATGCTCTTATGACCTTGACTTTGGCCAAAATATCATAAGTCACATGTCAAGTTCTACCCGTCATTCTCCTGGTTAATTTGGACCCACCCGTACCTACCCTTGACTTTGGCCAAAATGGCAGCACGACTGTCCCAAACCAACGCATCTATCTATGCTGCACATGAATACCCAATAGCTACCAATCACTATGCCTTGACTTTGGCCAAAATACATAGCTTGAATACTTTTTGACCATTCATGTGGAATGACGGAGGGCTACGAATGGTTTTGGCGAAACCGTGAACGTAGTGAACTTGATATAATCGATAGAACGAGATAGCTTTTAAAAGGAGTGGTTCAAGCTCCGCGTTTAAAAGTTTAGTTTTGAAAAGAACCGAGTGGGTTTCAAAGTGTTCCAATCGACTTTTACTTGGTTTATTTTCTTGCATTAGTTCTTTTAATGCGTCCCATCATTTAATCCTACCATTGCAGAAAACAACCAAAATATGACGTACGCTTATGCCATTCGCATTCGCCACGGGGCCCCGTCATCACCCGTTAGGTTACTTAACTAACGACAGAGCGGGGGTTAGGCTAGCGCAGCTGTAAAACATAAGCAACGCCTAAATAGTCATCATATATAAATATATAGCAATGAAAGACATTACAGATCACAGATGAATACATTGGATATATTAGGAATCCGCAATCCGTTCGAGCCTGCAATGAAAACCGGATTACACGGTCGCGGTGAATAGCCAATACCCCACCCAAGTGTAGGGTTCCTAGGCACACTAATAAAGTCTCACAAGGCATCAACCATGCCAATTTCAAATTTTACGGTGCCGAGAAACCCTAGACTAGGATCGTTAACTAGATATTTAGGCGAAACAACGAGCTAGTTAACAACTTAACTAAAGTATAACGGAAATACAACCTTTGTAGATCCGGTCCTCCACCTCCACGGCTCCGTGATGAAGTCCTCTCCGCTGTCCAAATGCAATCCCGGGCTCTAGCGTCGGCTTCATCGGAGAAATGGACGGGCTAGGTCATCGACTACGATGCCGAAGATGATCTACGTCGAGGCATCACTAGATCAAGCTCCACCTTCACCAAGCCATGATAACTTGTGAAGGAAACATCCTATACTACTTGGCAAGAGGTAGAGGATGAAGAAATAGGAAGTGGGTTCACTTTAGAATTGGATTTCTCACCCTTTTTCATCAATCACCATTGATGAAGTCAAGCTTTCTTCATTGAAGAATATGAAGAAGAAGAAGCTAATATTATGATAGAATTGAAAAGATTAACTTGAAAAGATAATCCCATTCATTCTTATCATAATAGTTACCATGGTTAAGTGTAGAGAATGAACCAAGGTTAAGTGAATGGTTAGGTTAGGCATGAAACAAAAATGGTGGACTTTTTCAAAGCTTCATGAAGCTTCAATGTAAAACAAAGCAAGCCACCATTTCTTTTCTTTTGCCAAAATGAATGAATAAATGAATAAATAGATAATAAGTAAATAAACAAAACCCTAACCACTCTCAAAACCATGGTTTAATCTTTACACAAATCCAAGTTAACATGTATCATCAAACATGACACAATCAAGTGCACAAAAGTATATCATATATACAACTTGTGCAATCATAGTGAGAAAATCCATATAAAGTGAACCAATACTAGTTAATGCAAAGTAATATATCAAATATATAATTGTACATTAAATCATTAAATCAACACTTCATTCAATGATCCGGTCATGTCGCACATAACCGACTAGTATCCAATGTATCGGCTTATCGAATCAATCCTTGATTCGATATCTAGGTTATATCGAATATAACCAATCGATACATTCATCACGAGAATGGAATACGGTATCACATACACGCATTATTCTCGGTCCCGCACATATCTCATATACGCTCCTATTTCATTTCGCTTGAGCCAGGAAATCTCTGTGTAGGACTCTAAAGACTCGTCAATACGCCGGCAGCAGGTGATGATCATATCAAACACCCACAAGCCGCAAGCGGTCTGCTAAACGTAACGGCCACCCGGGTATTGAGCGATCAGAAGATCGACGAGCAAGCCCGCTCACACTCCTGTGAATCCAACCAGTAACACTTACCGTACAGTCCGGTCTGATCGTCTGATATGTCGCATATCTCGCCTAGGGGTGGTAAACGTCAGACTCCAATAGCTCGATAAGTCGTGTCGATACGAGGTCTATAACTATTCGAGAAACTACTGGAAACACTTACCAGTAAATCTCAGCAACCCTGGCCAGGGATTTCCGGTTATAGCCAATCGAACACAGCGCAACATCAACTCCCTATACCGGGAGAGACGAATCCCCTCCTATCGCTCATTGCCTCCATGTGACTCGAGATTGTACCCAAAAACCACCGTTTTGCACGCCCTCTTGGACGTGGTAAGATGGAAATCAAAGCACAGTGGGAACCACACAAAACTCTATGACGATCTCGGGTCAACAGACTACACTGTACCAGTGTCACCAGAGAACTGCCATCTGATGTAAGGTATAATACCATCTGGGAGTTCTCGGCGAGTCCGTCCAGTGTACCCAGTCTCTACTGAGCACCCGTATATCATCTCTGATGTCAAACACCAATGGATATGGGATCATCCATCGCCCATCTGTATGGGTCGAGAAGGTATACGCTAGTCTACTCTGGTATATCGATGCCCCGTCTCGATACACCCACGACTAGGGACCTTGAAGGATGTACTTATGGACTACCATGTCCCCACTAGTATGATCTGCATCATAGTCCAGGTAGTCAAGTACACATCCTAAGGGCTTTACCAACATGTAACAGAGAGACAATCAGTATACACGTTAAGGTAAAGAGCAACCAGATAGCATAATATCATGTCGAGCAAGAAAGTCCTCCCTATATATGTCCAAGCATCCACTACAATATACATCCTATGTATAGTAATGGCCTCTAGGGCATACATATAACTAACAATCTCCCACTTGCACGAGGGCCATCTGATAGCAGTGGTCGCAGTATCTCATACTCAACCATCCCATAAAAGTCTCTCTCTGGGAAAAGGCCTTTGTGAGTGGATCCGCCGTGCTGTCCTCTGAGTCTTCTCTCCTAACCTTGATCTCCTTGGAGATCAACCATCTCCATGATCAGGTGATACTGCCATAGAATATGTTTGGATCACTGATGGGACCGGCGTTCCTTGGCATAAGCCACAACTCCATTGTCTCACAATGGTTGGAACGTAGTTCATCTCATGAACCAATATACACCCAAACATCCTCCTTGGTAGCATCTTAAGTAGCGATGTATCCAGCCTTTATCGTCTAGTATGCCACGGTATCTAGCTTGGAACTCTTCCAACATACCGTCCCTTTACCAAGGGTAAAGACAATGCCTGTGACTGACATTCAGTCGTCTTTATCACCCTGGAACCATTCCAGTGATTCTCCCCAGGGTCGATTGATACCGTCTCACTACAACTAGTGAGAATCCTAACATCCATTTAGATCTATCTCATAGATCCAAAACCCAGATTTAGGAGGTATCACTTTGATCCTATATGGAGAATCATTGTGATAAGCGGAGATTGACCGAGCGTAGCATAGGAAACTCCTTCCCTATCAAGAGCATGCCATCCACGTACTCTACGAGGATCGTCACTATACTCCCTACTACCTTTTTTTTATACAAGGTTCATCTACCATTTTGATGATGTCAAACTCTTTGACTAACACATCAAAACAGATGTTCCAACTCCGCGATGTCTGCTTTATCCTATAAAGCATCTTGCACACGTTTCCGCTGCTCCCACTGTCTACGAAGCCCTCTGGCTGTGTACTTATAGACGCACTCTTCTAAAACACCATCTAGAAAAGCAGTCATGGCACCCAACCGCCAGATATCGTAGTCATGGTATGTAGCCGTGGCAAGTAGGATCTGGATGGACTTAAGCATAGCCACTTGAAAAGGTTTCATCATTATCCACGCCTGGTCGATGACGAAAAGCTTTAACAAGTCTAGCTTTGAAAGTCTCAACTTTTCCATCTACACCAAGTAATCTTCTCAAGATATACTTGCACCTGATGGGGATTTAACCCTTCAGATATAGCATCCAAAGTCCATACTTTGTTGGTGTACATGGATTCCATTTCAGATCGCTAAGCATCCAGCCATTCTTACAGAGTCCCACTCCAGATGGCCAGCTCGAAACTAGTTGGGTCATCATCTCATGATGCAATCCTCGCTCCTACTGTCATAGAGAAACCGAAGTATCTCTCAGGCGGGTGAGGAACCTTACTAGATCGGCGGAAAGGCTGAGGTTCGTTGGTAACTATTGAATCCTTTGGTTTTATCAAATCATCTGCTGTTTGTATGGCTGGAACCATTCCAGTTCTACATAACAGTCCTTGCCTTGAGCTTGTCCGGATTTTGCTTTTCAGACATAGCCCGGACAACCCCAAATCTTAACCATTTAAGATATGGGCTCTTCCCTTATTATATCACATATGAAATGGTAGGCAACTGATTTGATTTGAACCCTATTCAATAGGTATGCAGCTTCTCAAGTGCATAACTCCTAAAAGGAAATAGATAACTCAGTAGTACTCATCATAGAGCACACCTTATCACATAGGGTGTTATTGCTCCGCCCCGATATACCATCGTGCTATGGTGTATACGGAGGAGTAATGCTGAGAGAGAATCTCATTCTCCTTTAGAATAATCCAGGATTTTCGTGCTCAAGTATTCTCCTCCTTGATCTCATCAAAGGACATAATACTTATACCCGTATTTTGGTTCTCTACTTCTAACTTATATTCTGTGAATATCTCAAAAGGTTCGGACTTGTGTTTCAACAGGAACATATGTCTGAATCTTGAAAGATCATCAGAGAATGTAATGAAGTAAAAAGAACCGGTCTTGGCATATGTAGATAGGGGACCTACATACATCAACATGTATCATCCCAAGAGTTCATTAACTCTTTCTCTGTTTCCAATAAACAGAGCTATGGTCATCTTATCTTTGTGACATGACTGGCAAGTTTCACAAGATGTAAATTCAAACTGATTTAAATATGCATCTAAAATGTAACTTCAGCCAGTCGGATCGCATTGATATGACCTAGTCTACAATGCCTTAAGAAGAATTCGTTCATTTCTGAACTCTTCCTCATGTGTGTGTTCCATATACTAAGAACTGTAGTTTGATTTAGAATATCAATGCTTTTAGATAACGTGCCTGAACCGATCAACTTTTGATATAGGAAATGTTCAAAACATTATCCAACAATACAAAATTTTATCATTTCTTTACTTATAAAGAGACTGATATGATTTTGTATATCAGGTTCGGTATCTAATAACATTCGTTCAGAATCAATGTATTGGTAATACAGGGTGACAGTGACCAACAGACTTGGCTGCAACACTTGCCCCTTTTTCTGTCTCATGAAACTTATCACCCGTTCTCAGTTTTTCTACCTATTTGTAGCCCTATGTAACAGATTACATATCTGGGATCCTGATCAGGTATCATATACCCAGGATGCGGAGGATACTGAGAAACAGTTCTTTGTAACGAACACACCCGAAGATGATGCATCATCATGCACTCTCTTCGTTTGGGCGGCACGGGAATTCTGGTAATCCCCAATTTCCTGCTCTGTCTTATAACAATTATAAGTTGGAGCGGGACCAACGTTCCCCAGCTCAGTATAATAAGCGGGTTCGGTCAATATTCCGTATTATTATCTTGATTAAGGCATGATATGGTTGCTACCTGGAGAGAGAGAGAGAAGAAAACACTCAGCGTGCGCTCTTGCAAGAATAGATTGGTTATTATTTTATCTAATCAGGATGGCTCCCACTGTTTTAATCAAATCTTCCTTCAAACCCTAAAAGGAAAGACTAGCCGGGATTAATTACACACTACAAGTTCGCCAATCTTTCAGCCAGGCCAGTGTCGGTACTTTGAGGGAGGTCCCCCGTGCTTTCGCACGAACCTAATTAATGTAAACCTCGTTTTCCCAGAGGCGTAACCTCGTTAACACCTTTCTATACACCTACTTAATCGGCTAATTGTAATGTATAAAACTCTCCCAGGAGTAACTCTTACTCGCAGCGGGTATCGGGATCCAACTATCTCATAGAACGTATGCAATCTCATTGCAAATTTCAACACTTGAAATTCCCGATAATTTTGCCCCTAGCGTCCTATGACCTTGACGCAGGCCAACAAACCATAGTGCGCTAGTCAAGTTCAACCCGTCATTTCCTGATTGAATTAAACCCACCCGCACGACCCTTGACGCAGGCCAACAAAGTCGCACGACTATCCTAATCCAATCTGCATCATATGCATAAGCAGATAAATACTAGTTAGCTACCGCACACTACGCCTTGACGCAGGCCAACAAACGTAGCACGAATACTAACTACCACTTATCTGAAATGACGGAGGGCTACGACAGGTTTTTCTGAAAACCTATTGCGTAATGAACTTGATATCGTTGTAGAATCAAATGATTTTAAAATGGAGTGTTTTTTAGGCTTTTCTAGTTTTGCTAAAGGAGTCACTCCCGGTGAAGGGATCGTCGGTCCTTTCCTCGTCGAATGAGGTGCGGGATATATCATATATATCACTGTGCAAAGCAAAAACTCTTAAAAGCAATCAAAAGACAAACCGAGTGTGTAGCATCTGCCAGTTATTGCTAAAGGAGTCACTCCCGGTGAAGGGATCTCGGTCCTTTCCTCATCGAATAAGGTGCAGGATATATCACATATACCGCTGTGCAAAGCAAGAACTGTAGCTACCTGTTTTATTTTGAAATTCGATTCTACAACATCTTAGGTTTCTTTTATTTCATTAATCTCATTAATGAAGTCCCATCATTTAAGTACCTAAACATCACAGATAAATACGACGTACACTTATGCCATCCGCATTCGCCTCGATGTCCCCTCGTGCACCGTTAGGTTAGGTAACTAACGGCAGAGCAGGGCAGGGCTAGCGCGGGTGTAAAACATAAGTAACATCTATATAATATATCATATATACTATATACTGTATCTATCACAGAACATCACATGATCACATCACAGATATCGCAGCAGAAGAAACATATGAAATATTGGATATACTAGGACGTCCGTGTTTTCAATACGAGCCAGTATAAAACACGGATTCCACGGTCGTGATGAATAGCCAAACCCACACCCCTAGACCCCTACGAGAGCGGCAAGCAACCCTACCAATTCTAGAGTTAGGAGACCCGGACTCGACTCCTCGAGTTGGTCTCCCACTGGACTCCAGAACCCGGTTACTTGTGCTCCCCTCCTTGGGTCTATCCTAGTGCGGAAAAGTAAATAATATACAAAGGGTGACAACTTCCGCTACCTGGAAGTGCCCCAAAAAAAAGAATATTACATACAAGTTTTTACATGAATGAAAATGAAAAACACTCATCTCACATAAAAAACCCCCGGCTATTCGAACACGACGATCCAATATAACATATCCAGCAACACATAACATCACATGTCATCAACGTAAGTAAACATGCGTATCCCAATTGTCGTTGACATATAGCAACGAAACCGGCGATATCACATATTACACTTACGGTCACAGAAAAGAAAGTGTAAAACTACAACAGTTGGAATCCGCAACCTGCATAGACATCGCATGCCTAATCAAATGAATTCCTTAGACATCGCATGCCTAACTATTATAAACCCCGTATTTTAGTCTCAAAATCGAAAACACTTTTCAATATCAAGTCGGGCAATTCAACAAGATTCCCGACATTTTGATCGAATGCTCGTCGCAAACTTTAGTAGGCGGCCGCACCCCCGATGCCGTCGACGAAGTGCACCAAGGCGGAACACCGCTACCGGGAGCACCCGAACGGATGCTTTCGGCGACAGGGTTCTCCTACAGTCACTTGGTGTTAGTTATATGTATGCCCTAGAGGCCATTACTGTACATAGGATGTATATTGTAGTGGATGCTGGGACATATATAGGGAGGACTTTCTTGCTCGACATGATAGTATGCTATCTGGTTGAACTTTACCTTAACGTGTATACTGATTGTCTCTCTGTTACATGTTGGTAAAGCCCTTAGGATGTGTGCTTGACTACCTGGACTATGATGCGGATCATACTAGTGGGGACATGGTAGTCCATAAGTACATCCTTCAAAGTCCCTAGTCGTGGGTGTATCGAGACGGGGCATCGATATACCAGAGTAGACTAGCGTATACCTTCTCGACCCATACAGATGGGCGATGGATGATCCCATATCCATCGGTGTTTGACATCAGAGATGATATACGGGTGCTCAGTAGAGACTGGGTACACTGGACGGACTCGCCGAGAACTCCCAGATGGTATTATACCTCACGTCAGATGGCAGTTCTCTGGTGACACTGGTACAGAGTAGTCTGTTGACCCGAGATCGTCATAGAGTCTTGTGTGGTTCCAACTGTGCTTTGATTTCCATCTTACCACGTCCAAGAGGGCGTGCAAAACGGTGGTTTTTGGGTACAGTCCCGAGTCACATGGAGGCAATGAGCGATAGGAAGGGATTCGTCTCTCCCGGTATAGGGGGTTGATGTTGCGCTGTGTTCGATTGGCTATAACAGGAAGTCCCTAGCCAGGGCTGCTCAGAGAATTGCTGGTAAGTGTTACCAGTAGTTTCTCGACCCGTTATGAGCCTCATATCGACACGACTTATCGAGCTATTGGGGTCTGACGTTTACCACCCCTAGGCGAGATATGCGACATATCAGACGATCAGACCGGACTGTACGGTAGTGTTACTGGTCGGATTCGCAGGAGTGTGAGCGGGCTTGCTCGTCGATCTTATGATCGCTCAATACCCGGGTGGCCGTTACGTTGAGCAGACCGCTTGCGGCTTGTGGGTGTTTGATATGATCATCGCCTGCTGCCGGCGTATTGACGAGTCTTTAGAGTCCTACACAGAGGTTTCCTGGCTCAAGCGAAACGAAATAGGAGCGCATATGAGATATGTGCGGGACCGAGAATAATGCGTGTATGTGATACCGTATTCCATTCTCGCGATGAATGTATCGAATGGTTGTATGCGATATAACCTAGTTATCGATTCAAGCGTTGATTCGATAAGCCGATACATTGTATACTAGTCGGTTGTGTGCGACATGACCGGATCATTGAATCAAGTGTTGATTTAATGATTTAATGTATAATTATATATTTGATATATTACTTTGCATTAACTAGTAATGGTTCACTTTAAATGGATTTTCTCACTCGGATTGTACACATTGTATATGTGATATACTTTTGTGCACTTCATTGTATCATGTTTGATGATACATGTTTACTTGAGTTTGTGTAAAGATTAAACCATGGTTATTTAAATGGTTAGGGTTTTGTTTTTCATATCTATTTATTCATTTATTTATTTATTTTCTTTTTGGAAAAAGAAATGAGAAGAATGGTGGCTTTCTTTGTTTGTAGTTGAAGATTCATGAACCTTTGACTTTGTCCACCATTCTTATCTCATGCTTAACCTAACCATTTGATTTAACCCTAGTTTAATCTCTACACTTGACCATGGTTTAGATTATGATAAGTTTTGATTTTTCTTTTCATTTTTAATTAACTTATCATAATTCTTTCTTCTTCTTCTTCATCTTCTTCCATGAAGAAACCTCCACTTCATCAATGGTGATTGATGAAGATGAGTGAGAAATCCAATTCTAAAGTGAACCCAACTCCTATTTCTTCATCCTCTACCTCTTGCCAAGTAGTAGAGTGTGTTTACTTCACAAGTTTCTTGACTTGGTGAAGTCGGAGCTTGATTTAGCGATGCCTCGACGTAGATCATCTTCGGCATGGACATCGACGACCTAGCTTGCCCATTCTCCGACGAAGCCGACGCTAGAGCCCGGATTTGATTTGGACAGCGGAGAGGACTTCGTTGCGGAGCTATGGAGGTGGAGCACCGGATCTACAAAGGTTGTATTTCCGTATTCCCTTAGTTAAGTGTTAACTAGTTAGCTTTTTCGCCTAGTTTTCTAGCAAACGATCCGTAGTCGGGTTTCTCGGCACCTAGAATTTTTGAAATTGGCATGGTTGATGCCTTGTGAGACCTCATTAGGATGCCTAGGAACCCTACAGTGGTATCAGAGCCTAGCTAGAGTCTTAGGCGAAGTCCAGACGGAATTTGAAACCCGAACGAACCCGAAACCCAACTCAAAAATAGCTCTCTGGACAATTTTCAAAATCGTGATTTTTTCCAGATTAAAAATATTCAGAAAAATCAGCAGGAAGATATAAGGTTAACTGCAAATTTCGAGCGCGTGATTCAATAAATAGAGCTTACAAGAGGCTAACGCGGCGGATTAGCGGCCTATTTGTCGTTTTGTGCTTCGAAATTTGCACCATAATTCTTATTCTTCAGTTCTGGTTTTCCTGGAAATTTTTAATATTTTTTCCAGAGTGTTATTTTCTGGGTTGTTTTGGGGATTTGAATGTTCGATCGGATTATCAAATTTTGTCTGTGTGGCTTTCCGGATAAATTTTAGAATATGTTAAAAAGTTCGACCGGATATAAGTACCCAATTTTTCCCCTGTCGGGAAATTTCCAAGTGTTGGATTTTTCCGTAGTTTAACGACGTTCTAAGTAGTGCAAGTAACGCGATGGTCCCTCTAGAAGACAACAAACCTTAACTCGATTATGTGACTGTCTTGAACTGCCCTTTGAACCTTCGGGTTTGGGGCAGTACGGCGTGCCACATGTGAGGCGTTGGCTTGACCCTTCTACGGCTGGACCGTTGGTACTAAGTCACGAACTGAATGTTGTTAGACTTATTTCATGTGTTGATCTGTATCGGGAAAACTTGGGTGTTCGAATATTCAATCGGAAAGTTTAACATTTTCTGTTTATCTGGAATGGGATACAATAATTGGAATTCACAATAGTTATGAGATAACTAAATGAATGTTATAAACAAAGCACTTTAGTCTCACTTGATCGGTTGCCACGGAATTTTGATGTGATCAAAAGTCCGTCGCAATCACGTAGCGTATGCGGATACTCGCCGGGTAAACTTAATAGACAGCCTCACTCCATAGCCCCGACCAAGTGACTGTAGGAGAACCCCGTCACCGAAAGCATCCGTTCGGGTGCTCGCGGTAGCGGCGTTCCGCCTTGGTGCACTTCGTCGACGGTATCGGGGGTGCGGCCGTCTACAGAAGTTTGCGACGAGCATTCGATCAGGATATCGGGAATCCTGTTGAATTGCCCGACTTGGTATTGAAAAGTGTTTTCGATTTTGAGACTAAAATGCGGGGTTTATAATTGTTAGGCATGCGATGTCTAAGTAATTCATTTGGTCAGGCATGAGATGTCTGAGGTGGTTGCGGATTCCAACTGTTGTAGTTTTACACTTTCTTTTCTGTGACCGTAAGTGTAATATGTGATATCGCCGGTTTCGTTGCTATATGTCAACGACAATTGGGATGCGCATATTTACTTACGTTGATGACATGTGATGTTATGTGTTGCTGGATATGTTATATTGGATCGTCGTGTTTGAATAGCCGGGGTTTTTTATGTGAGATGAGTGTTTTTCATTTTCATTCATGTAAAAACTTGTATGTAATATTCTTTTATTGGGGCACTTCCAGGTTGCGGAAGTTGTCACCGTTTGTATATTATTTACTTTTCCGCACTAGGATAGACCCAAGGAGGGGGGCACAAGTAACCGGGTTCTAGAGTCCAGTGGGAGACCAACTCGAGGAGTCGAGTCCGGGTCTCCTAACTCTAGAATTGGTAGGGTTGCTTGCCGCTCTCGTAGGGGTCTAGGGGTGTGGGTTTGGCTATTCATCACGACCGTGGAATCCGTGTTTTATACTGGCTCGTATTGAAAACACGGACGTCCTAGTATATCCAATATTTCATATGATTCTTCTGCTGCGATATCTGTGATGTGATCATGTGATGTTCTGTGATAGATACAGTATATAGTATATATGATATATTATATAGACGTTACTTATGTTTTACACCCGTGCTAGCCCTGCCCCGCTCTGCCGTTAGTTACCTAACCTAACGGTGCACGAGGGGACATCGAGGCGAATGCGGATGGAATAAGTGTACGTCATATCTATCTGTGATGTTTAGGTATATAAATGATGGGACTTCATTAATGTGATTAATGAAATAAAAAGAAACCTAAGATGTTGTAGAATCGAATTTCAAAATAAAACAGGTAGCTACAGTTCTTGCTTTGCATAGCGGTATATGTGATATATCCTGCACTTTATTCGATGAGGAAAGGACCGAGATCCCTTCACCGGGAGTGACTCCTTTAGCAATAACTGGTCGATGCTACGCCCTCGGTTTGTCTTTTGATTGCTTTTAAGAGTTTTTGCTTTGCACAGTGATATATATGATATATCCCGCACCTCATTCGACGAGGAAAGGACCGACGATCCCTTCACCGGGAGTGACTCCTTTAGCAAAACTAGAAAAGCCTCAAAAGCACTCCATTTTTAAAATTCATTTGATTCTACGACGATATCAAGTTCATTACGCAATAGGTTTTCAGAAAAACCTGTCGTAGCCCTCCGTCATTTCAGATAAGTAGTAGTTAGTATTCGTGCTACGTTTGTTGGCCTGCGTCAAGGCGTAGTGTGCGGTAGCTAACTGGTGCTTATCTGCATAAGCATATGATGTGCTTGGATTAGGGTAGTCGTGCGACTTTGTTGGCCTGCGTCAAGGGTCGTGCGGGTGGGTTTAATTCAATCAGGAAATGACGGGTTGAACTTGACTAGCGGACTATGGTTTGTTGGCCTGCGTCAAGGTCATAGGACGCTAGGGGCAAAATATTATCGGGAATTTCAAGTGTTGAAATTTGCAATGAGATTGCATACCTTCTATGAGATAGTTGGATCCCGATACCTGCTGCGAGTAAGAGTTACTCCTGGGAGAGTTTTATACATTACAATTAGCCGATCAAGTAGGTGTCTAGAAAGGTGTTAACGAGGTTACGCCTCTGGGAAAACGAGGTTTACATTAATTAGGTTCGTGCGAAAGCATGGGGGACTTCCCTCAAAGTACCGACACTGGCCTGGCTGAAAGATTGGCGAACTTGTAGTGTGTAATTAATCCGGCTAGTTTTTCCTTTTAGGGTTTGAAGGAAGATTTGATAAAAAGCAGTGGGAGCCATCCTGATTAGATAAAATAATAACCAATCTATTCTTGACAGAGCGCATGCTGAGTGTTTTCTTCTCTCTCTCTCCAGGTAGCGACCATATCACGCCTTAATCAAGATAATAATACGGATTATTGACCGAACTCGCTTGTTATACTGAGCTGGGGAACGTTGGTCCCGCTCCAACTTATAATTGTTATAAGACAGAGCAGGAATTTGGGGAATACCAGATTTCCCGTGCCGCCCAAACGAAGAGAGTGCATGCTGATGCATCATCTTTGGGTGTGTTCATTACAAAGAACTGTTTCTCTGTATCCTCTACATCCTGGGTATATGATACCGGATCAGGATCCCAGATATGTAATCTGTTACATAGGGCTACAGAAAGGTAGAGGATTGAGAACGGGTGATAAGTTTCATGAGGCAGAAAACAGGGCAAGAGTTGCAGCCAAGTCTGTTGGTCACTGTCACCCTGTATTACAAATACATTGATTCTGAACGAATGTTATTAGATACCGAACCTGATATACAAAATCGTATCTATCTCTTTATTAGTAAAGAAATGATAAAATTTTGTATTGATGGATAATGTTTTGAACATTTCCTATATCAAAAGTTGATCGGATCAGGCACGTTATCTAAAAGCATTGATGTTCTAAATCAAACTACAGTTCTTTAGTATACTGAACACACACAAGAGGAAGAGTTCAGAAATGAACGAATCCTACTTGAGGTATTGTAGACTAGGTCAGATCAATGTGACCCGACTAGCTAGAGTTACATATAGATGCATATTTAAATCAGTTTGAATTTACATCTTGTGAAACTCGCCAGTCATGTCACAAAGATAAGATGACCACAGCTCCGTTTACTGGAAACAGAGAAAGAGTCAGTGAACTCTTGGGATGATACATGTTGATGTATGTATGTCCCCTGTCTACACATGCTAAGACCGGTTCTTTGTACTTCATTATATTCTTTGATAATCTCTCAAGATTCAGTCATATGTTCCTGTTGAAACATGAGTCCGAACCTTTTGAGATATTCACAGAAATATAAGCTAGAAGTAGAGAACCAATACGGGTATAAGTATTATATCCTTTGATGAGATCAAGGAGGAGAATACTTGAGCACGGAAATACTGGACTATTCTAAAGGAGAATGAGATTCTCTCTCAGCATTACTCCTCTGAATACACCATAGCACGATGGTATATCGGGGTGGAGCAATTACACCCTATGTGATAAGGTGTGCTCTATAATGAGTAATACTGAGTTACCTTTTTCCTTTTGGGAGTTATGCGCTTGAGAAGCTGCATACCTATTGAATAGGGTTCGAATCTAATCAATGCCTACCACTTCATATGTGATATGGAAAGGGAAGAGCCCATATCTTAAGATGGTTAAGATTTGGGGTTGTCCGGCCTATGTCTGAAAGCAAAATCCGGACAAGCTCGAGGCAAGGTCGGTAATGTAGAACTGGAAAAGTTCCAGCTATACAAACTACAGCTGATGATTTGGTACAACCAAAGGATTCAGTAGATACCAACGAACCTCAGCCTCTCCGCCGATCTAGTAGGGTTTCTCACCCACCTGAGAGATACTTCGGTTTCTCTATGACAGTGGGAACGAGGATTGCATCATGAGATGATGACCCAACTAGTTTCGAGCTGGCCATCAGGAGTAGGACTCTGTAAGAATGGCTGGATGTTTATCGATCTGAGATGGAATCCTTATACACCAACAAAGTATGGACTTTAGTTGCTATATCTGAAGGGTTAAATCCCCATCAGGAGCAAGTATATCTTGAGAAGATTACTTGGTGTACATGGAAAAGTTGAGACTTTCAAAGCTAGAATTGTTAAAGGTTTTCGTCATCGACCAGGCGTGGATAATGATGAAAACTTTTCCAGTAGCTATGCTTAAGTCCATCCAGATCCTACTTGTCACGGCTACATACCATGACTGCGATATCTGGTGGTTGGGTGTCTTGGCTGCTTTTCTAAATGATGATTTAGAAGAGAGCGTCTATAAGTACACAGCCAGAGGGCCTCATAGACAGTGGGAGCAGCGGAAACGTGTGCAAGATGTTTTATATGATAAAGCAGGCATCGCGGAGTTGGAACATCTGTTTTTGATGAATTAGTCAAAGAGTTTGACATCATCAAAATGGTAGATGAACCTTGTATAAACAAAAAGGTAGTAGGGAGTATGGTGATGATCCTCGTAGAGTACGTGGATGGCATACTCTTGATGGGGATGGAGTTTCCTATGCTACGCTCGATCAATCTCCGGTTATCACAAGGATTCTCCACATAGGATCAAAATGATACCTCCTAAATCCTGAGTTTTAGATCTATGAGATAGACTTAATTGGATGTTAGGATTCTCACTAGTTGTAGTGAGACGGTATCAACCGATCCTGGGGAGAATCACTGGAAGTGTTCCAGGGTGATAAAGACGACTGAGTGTCAGTCACAGGCATTGTCTTTACCCTCAGTAAAGGGACGGTATGGTGGAAGAGTTCCAAGCTAGATACCGTGACATACTAGACGATAAAGGCACGATACATCGCTACTTAAGATGCTGCCAAAGAGGCAGTCTGGGTGTATATTGGTTCATGAGATGAACTACGTTCCAACCATTGTGAGACAATGGAGTTGTGGCTTATGCCAAGGAACGTCCGTCCCATCAGTGATCCAGACATATTCTAAGGCAGTATCACTTGATCATGGAGATGGTTGATCTCCAGGGAGATCGAGGTTAGGAGAGTAGACTCAGAAGACAACACAGCGGATCCACTCACAAAGGCCTGTTCCCAGAGAGAGACTTTTATGGGATGGTTGAGTATGAGATACTGCAACCACTGCTATCAGATGGCCCTAGTGTAAGTGGGAGATTGTTAGTTATATGTATGCCCTAGAGGCCATTACTGTACATAGGATGTATATTGTAGTGGATGCTGGGACATATATAGGGAGGACTTTCTTGCTCGACATGATAGTATGCTATCTGGTTGAACTTTACCTTAACGTGTATACTGATTGTCTCTCTGTTACATGTTGGTAAAGCCCTTAGGATGTGTGCTTGACTACCTGGACTATGATGCGGATCATACTAGTGGGGACATGGTAGTCCATAAGTACATCCTTCAAAGTCCCTAGTCGTGGGTGTATCGAGACGGGGCATCGATATACCAGAGTAGACTAGCGTATACCTTCTCGACCCATACAGATGGGCGATGGATGATCCCATATCCATCGGTGTTTGACATCAGAGATGATATACGGGTGCTCAGTAGAGACTGGGTACACTGGACGGACTCGCCGAGAACTCCCAGATGGTATTATACCTCACGTCAGATGGCAGTTCTCTGGTGACACTGGTACAGAGTAGTCTGTTGACCCGAGAACGTCATAGAGTCTTGTGTGGTTCCCACTGTGCTTTGATTTCCATCTTACCACGTCCAAGAGGGCGTGCAAAACGGTGGTTTTTGGGTACAGTCCCGAGTCACATGGAGGCAATGAGCGATAGGAGGGGATTCGTCTCTCCCGGTATAGGGGGTTGATGTTGCGCTGTGTTCGATTGGCTATAACAGGAAGTCCCTGGCCAGGGCTGCTCAGAGAATTGCTGGTAAGTGTTACCAGTAGTTTCTCGACCCGTTATGAGCCTTATATCGACACGACTTATCGAGCTATTGGGGTCTGACGTTTACCACCCCTAGGCGAGATATGCGACATATCAGACGATCAGACCGGACTGTACGGTAGTGTTACTGGTCGGATTCGCAGGAGTGTGAGCGGGCTTGCTCGTCGATCTTCTGATCGCTCAATACCCAGGTGGCCGTTACTTTTAGCAGACCGCTTGCGGCTTGTGGGTATTTGATATGATCATCGCCTGCTGCCGGCGTATTGACGAGTCTTTAGAGTCCTACACAGAGGTTTCCTGGCTCAAGCGAAACGAAATAGGAGCGCATATGAGATATGTGCGGGACCGAGAATAATGCGTGTATGTGATACCGTATTCCATTCTCGCGATGAATGTATCGAATGGTTGTATGCGATATAACCTAGTTATCGATTCAAGCGTTGATTCGATAAGCCGATACATTGTATACTAGTCGGTTGTGTGCGACATGACCGGATCATTGAATCAAGTGTTGATTTAATGATTTAATGTATAATTATATATTTGATATATTACTTTGCATTAACTAGTAATGGTTCACTTTAAATGGATTTTCTCACTCGGATTGTACACATTGTATATGTGATATACTTTTGTGCACTTCATTGTATCATGTTTGATGATATATGTTTACTTGAGTTTGTGTAAAGATTAAACCATGGTTATTTAAATGGTTAGGGTTTTGTTTTTCATATCTATTTATTCATTTATTTATTTATTTTCTTTTTGGAAAAAGAAATGAGAAGAATGGTGGCTTTCTTTGTTTGTAGTTGAAGATTCATGAACCTTTGACTTTGTCCACCATTCTTATCTCATGCTTAACCTAACCATTTGATTTAACCCTAGTTTAATCTCTACACTTGACCATGGTTTAGATTATGATAAGTTTTGATTTTTCTTTTCATTTTTAATTAACTTATCATAATTCTTTCTTCTTCTTCTTCATCATCTTCCATGAAGAAACCTCCACTTCATCAATGGTGATTGATGAAGATGAGTGAGAAATCCAATTCTAAAGTGAACCCAACTCCTATTTCTTCATCCTCTACCTCTTGCCAAGTAGTAGAGTGTGTTTACTTCACAAGTTTCTTGACTTGGTGAAGTCGGAGCTTGATTTAGCGATGCCTCGACGTAGATCATCTTCGACATGGACATCGACGACCTAGCTTGCCCATTCTCCGACGAAGCCGACGCTAGAGCCCGGATTTGATTTGGACAGCGGAGAGGACTTCGTTGCGGAGCTATGGAGGTGGAGCACCGGATCTACAAAGGTTGTATTTCCGTATTCCCTTAGTTAAGTGTTAACTAGTTAGCTTTTTCGCCTAGTTTTCTAGCAAACGATCCGTAGCCGGGTTTCTCGGCACCTAGAATTTTTGAAATTGGCATGGTTGATGCCTTGTGAGACCTCATTAGGATGCCTAGGAACCCTACACTTGGTCGGGGCTATGGGGTGTAGCTGTCTATTATGTTTACCCGGCGAGTATCCGCGTACGCTACGTGATTGCGACGGACTTTTGATCACATCAAAATTCCGTGGCAACCGATCAAGTGAGACTAAACTGCTATGTTTATAATATTCATTCAGTTATCTCATAACTACTTGTGAATTCCAATTATTGTATCCCATTCCGGATAAATAGAAAATGTTAAACTTTCCGATCGAACATTCAAACACCCAAGTTTTTCCGATACAGATCAACTCATGAAATAAGTTCAAAAACATTCGGTTCATGCCTCAGTACCAACGGTCCAGCCGTAGAAGGGTCAAGCCAACGCCTCACATGTGGCACGCCGTACTGCCCCAAACCCGAAGGTTCAAAGGGCAGTTCAAGACGGTCACATAATCGAGTTAAGGTTTGTTGTCTTCTAGAGGGACCATCGCGTTACTTGCACTACTTAGAACGTCTTTAAACCACGGAAAAATCCAACACTTGGAAATTTCCTGACAGGGGAAAAGGTGGGTATTTATATCCGGTCGAACTTTTTAACATATTCTAAAATATCCGGAAAGCCACATAGACGGAATTAGACAATCCGATCGATACACCGAGTCCCCAATACAACCCAGAAAACTCAACTCTTGAGTTCAGAAAAAAAAATATCCCAGGAAAACCAGCACTGCAAAATAGGAATTACTGTGCAAAATTCAATGGGAGAAGAGACAAAATGGTCGCGGAACCGTCGCATTAGCACGCTAATGCCACGGTTCCGCTGCACTTTAGACAGATCATTAGGTAATTTTTGCACCGTAATTCTTAGAATTTCCTGCTGAATTTTCTGCATATTTTTAATCTGGAAAAAACCCAATTTTTGGAAAAAGTCCAGAGAGCAAATTTGTGTTAGGGTTTCGGTTCGATCGGGTTTCTAATATCGTCTACGCATCGCCTAAGGCTCTAGCTAGGCTCTGATACCACTGTAGGGTTCCTAGGCACACTAATGAAGTCTCACAAGGCATCAACCATGCCAATTTCAAATTTTACGGTACCGAGAAACCCTAGACTAGGATCGTTAACTAGATATTTAGGCGAAACAACGAGCTAGTTAACAACTTAACTAAAGTATAACGGAAATACAACCTTTGTAGATCCGGTCCTCCACCTCCACGGCTCCGTGATGAAGTCCTCTCCGCTGTCCAAATGCAATCCCGGGCTCTAGCGTCGGCTTCATCGGAGAAATGGGCGGGCTAGGTCATCGACTACGATGCCGAAGATGATCTACGTCGAGGCATCACTAGATCAAGCTCCACCTTCACCAAGCCATGATAACTTGTGAAGGAAACACCCTATACTACTTGGCAAGAGGTAGAGGATGAAGAAATAGGAAGTGGGTTCACTTTAGAATTGGATTTCTCACCCTTTTTCATCAATCACCATTGATGAAGTCAAGCTTTCTTCATTGAAGAAGATGAAGAAGAAGAAGCTAATATTATGATAGAATTGAAAAGATTAACTTGAAAAGATAATCCCATTCATTCTTATCATAATAGTTACCATGGTTAAGTGTATAGAATGAACCAAGGTTAAGTGAATGGTTAGGTTAGGCATGAAACAAAAATGGTGGACTTTTTCAAAGCTTCATGAAGCTTCAATGTAAAACAAAGCAAGCCACCATTTCTTTTCTTTTGCCAAAATGAATGAATAAATGAATAAATAGATAATAAGTAAATAAAAAAAACCGTAACCACTCTCACAACCATGGTTTAATCTTTACACAAATCCAAGTTAACATGTATTATCAAACATGACACAATCAAGTGCACAAAAGTATATCACATGTGCAACTTGTGCAATCATAGTGAGAAAATCCATATAAAGTGAACCAATACTAGTTAATACAAAGTAATATATCAAATATATAATTATACATTAAATCATTAAATCAACACTTGATTCCATGATCCGGTCATGTCGCACATAACCGACTAGTATCCAATGTATCGGCTTATCGAATCAATCCTTGATTCGATATCTAGGTTATATCGAATATAACCAATCGATACATTCATCACGAGAATGGAATACGGTATCACATACACGCATTATTCTCGGTCCCGCACATATCTCATATGCGCTCCTATTTCGTTTCGCTTGAGCCAGGAAACCTCTGTGTAGGACTCTAAAGACTCGTCAATACGCCGGCAGCAGGTGATGATCATATCAAACACCCACAAACCGCAAGCGGTCTGCTAAACGTAATGGCCACCTGGGTATTGAGCGATCAGAAGATCGACGAGCAAGCCCGCTCACACTCCTGTGAATCCAACCAGTAACACTTACCGTACAGTTCGGTCTGATCGTCTGATATGTCGCATATCTCGCCTAGGGGTGGTAAACGTCAGACCCCAATAGCTCGATAAGTCGTGTCGATACGAGGTCTATAACTATTCGAGAAACTACTGGTAACACTTACCAGTAAATCTCAGCAACCCTGGCCAGGGATTTCCGGTTATAGCCAATCGAACACAGCGCAACATCAACTCCCTATACCGGGAGAGACGAATCCCCTCCTATCGCTCATTGCCTCCATGTGACTCGGGACTGTACCCAAAAACCACCGTTTTGCACGCCCTCTTGGACGTGGTAAGATGGAAATCAAAGCACAGTGGGAACCACACAAAACTCTATGACGATCTCGGGTCAACAGACTACTCTGTACCAGTGTCACCAGAGAACTGCCATCTGACGTAAGGTATAATACCATCTGGGAGTTCTCGGCGAGTCCGTCCAGTGTACCCAGTCACCACTGAGCACCCGTATATCATCTCTGATGTCAAACACCAATGGATATGGGATCATCCATCGCCCATCTGTATGGGTCGAGAAGGTATACGCTAGTCTACTCTGGTATATCGATGCCCCGTCTCGATACACCCACGACTAGGGACCTTGAAGGATGTACTTATGGACTACCATATCCCCACTAGTATGATCTGCATCATAGTCCAGGTAGTCAAGTACACATCCTAAGGGCTTTACCAACATGTAGCAGAGAGACAATCAGTATACACGTTAAGGTAAAGAGCAACCAGATAGCATAATATCATGTCGAGCAAGAAAGTCCTCCCTATATATGTCCAAGCATCCACTACAATATACATCCTATGTATAGTAATGGCCTCTAGGGCATACATATAACTAACACCAAGACCCCTACGGGTGCGGCAAACTACCCGCCAAGTACCCGAAGCGAAGCAACCTCCCTCACCACCGTGAGTAGGCCACTCGGCACTTCGAGATACCCGGTAGTTTGTGCACCCCCTCCATGGGTCTATCCTAGGAGCAAAAAGAGTAAAAAGAATTATACAATGACGGCTACAACCCCGACCCGGTTGCGCGGCCATACAAATAATATTACATCAATTTACATGTTACAATGAATGAAAGAAAAAGAAACACTCATCTCACATCCACCCCGGCTATTCACCCGTGAAAATCCAACGCATTCATATACACATACCATCATCAAACACAGATCACAGATATGTATAACCCCGAATAATCGACATATAGCGATTAGCCGACGTTCAATACATATAAACATCACAGATATAACCCTTTAGTCAAAGTGTAGTGAAGTTCGAAAAAAAAATACGGATTTATAGGCCCCCAAAAACAAATTTCTATTCTGGAAAATCTGGGCACATATAAACCATCTTAAAAATCCCAAAACCATGCCAGAAGAACACTGCACCAAACTCGACCCAGAGACGAGCCAACTCGGCCGCGGTTGCGCGGCAATAGCTTGCTATTGCCGCGGAACCGCGGCGCTTTGGTCGATTCACTGGACCGGGTTTGGTGGCTTTCTTCACAAAACCCTGAGACGATTTTTGAAGTATGACAAATTTTATTTTGAGCAGGAAAAAATTTAACAGAAAGTTAGGGTTTTGATATTTTGGTTTTTCGATTTTTCCGATCAAACTTCCATACACTTTCACTACCTAGCTAGTTTATGTTTAATTAGGCTCTGATATCAGTGTAAGTCCACGTTGCCCACCCCGGTACTTACGGGGAGGCGGAAAACGGAATAAAAATCAAATTTTTATCAACTTAGGCAACATGGACTAGACAAAGAAGGATCTTTGCTAAACAAAAACAAGCTAAAGCTAACTAGAAACTAGCTAAGTATTAGAAAGGTTATACCTTGGGCTTTATGTCCTTCTCTCCTTGCTCCTTGGAGTAGTGGAAAGAGGTCACCTTTGTCGTCTTCTCACGTCGAAGAAAGATCCACCCGAAAGCCTCAACCTTTGGCTTCAACTCCAAGCTAGAAGTAACTACGGTGCAAGAAGTGCTAATCCTTAAACCCTAGATGAGAGTAGAGATTATCAAGAAGGGGTTTTTCTCAAGCTCAAGTGTTTCTCAACAAATGAGAGGGGAGAGCTTGAGGGAGAGGGAGAGGAAGAACAAGAGAGAGAAAGTGAATGATAGAATGAGAGAAAATATGAAGCATTCTCTCATATATGTGTGAATTATTGTAATTAGATAATTAGCTAGATAATTGTCATGGTTAATCAAGACATGACCATTATCATTTCATTTTTAATGCAATTTGCAAGGATCAAAGAGCATCTTCCAAATGAAATGATGATGGTCAAAGTGTCAACCTAGGTCAACAAGTCAAGGAGGTCAAATGGTCAACAACCATAACCATGCACAATTATATTAAACTAATATCAATTAACCATAATTCACACATAAGCATTAGGGTTAATAAAATGACCATAGTCATTAACCCTAATCAAAGTCCTCTCCCTCTGTCTCAAGCAACTGTGCATACGCACCCGTATTCGTGATCCGAGGAACACGAATACAATGAGAAAAACCAATCCTAAATCATATACGAAGATCTGGCTTAAACCAAAGCCCACTAGTATAAGCTGTCCGGACAGCAAACGTGCACAAGTGCGCGGATGTGAACGAACCCTGTCGCAAAACCATGCGACCTCTACTCATTTTGCCTAAAGGCGAATAGCTCTCTGTGTGGGACTCTAATGAATCGACACTACGCTGGCAGTGGGTTTAACTACAGACCGCAAGCGGCACTAGCTGTACATAACGGTCCCCAGGTAGATGCCGATAAGAAGACTGACGCGGTGAACCCCATCTGAACTCCTACTGAGCCTGTATGTGACAGTCTCCGTACAGTCCGGTCTGTTCGTCTGATACATCGCATGGTGGGTATAGGGGGGCGGTGAACGTCAGTCCCCTAATAGCGGTACAAGTCGTGTCGGAGTGTAGCCCAGAACACCCTGAGATAACACTGGAAACCTACCAGTATATCTCGCTTGCCCTGGCCAGGGACTACTCGTGTAATGGCTCTCCTGGACACAGCGCGATGTCAACCCCCAATACCGGGTGAGACGAATCCTGTCTAACCGTCACTGCCTCCAAGTGCTTCGGGACTGCCACCAAAAACTACCTGTTTGCACGACTCCTTTGAGCCGTGGTAGGGTAGTAATCAAAGTGCAGTGGGAACACACTCGAGGCGAAGTGACAGTGTCAAGTCAGCGGACTAAGCTGTACTCATGTCACCTGGGAACTGATAACTGACGATAGGTATAATACCAACCAACAGTTCCCGACGAGTCCTGTCCAGTGTGCTCGTAACCTAACGAGCACCCGCATACTATCTCAAGTACGACGTACTGACGGCTGTGGGACAGACCGTCTCCCATGCTAGGATGAGAAGCGCATACGCTAGTCTACTCCGGAGTATCGATGCCCTGTCTCGATAGTCCAACGACCAGGGACCTGTATAAGGATGTGCTTATGGATTACCCAGCCCCCACGAGTGTGAGCACCATCACAACGCTTGTAATCAAGCAAAGATCCTAAGGGCTCTACTAATATGTATATAAGCGATATTCCTAAAGAAACACATGCACATATTGAAGTAAAGACAAACCAAGTAGCATACTACCATTTCGAGCAAGATTGTATATACAACTGTGAATATCCCAAGCTTCCATCAAGTAATATACATACTAGTATGATACAGTAATGGCCTCTAGGGCATATACACTAACAGATATGAAATGACATTCCTAAGCTAAAATCAGTCAAGGGATTCTTGTTACAGAGGTTCTCCATGAAGGAACTGAGTGAAGCCTCTTACATTCTAGGGATCCAGATCTATCAT
Organism: Agapanthus africanus; assembly: GCA_030015575.1. Classification (NCBI taxonomy): domain Eukaryota; kingdom Viridiplantae; phylum Streptophyta; class Magnoliopsida; order Asparagales; family Amaryllidaceae; genus Agapanthus; species Agapanthus africanus. Next base: position 365,213,140 of record JASDDO010000018.1, read on the forward strand.
GGTTGATCTAAATGGATGTTAGGACTCTCACAGTCAAGGTACATCGACACCATACTGAAAAGATTCAGTATGAAAGATTCTAAGCGCGGTAATCTACCGGCTTGTCATGGTATCACCCTCTCCAAAGAGATGTCTCCCAAGACTGATTTCGAAAGGACTCGCGTGTCTATTATACCCTACGCTTCAGCGGTAGGCTCTATAATGTATGCGATGTTGTGTACCAGACCAGATGTAGCATACACTCTGAGCGTTGTAAGCCGGTATCAGTCAAACCCAGGGGAGAAGCACTGGATAACAGTGAAGAACATTCTCATGTATCTGAGAAGGACTAAGGAAATATTCTTGGTGTACGGCAGGGAAGACCTCCAGATCGAGGCCTTTGCTGACTCCAGCTTCCAGAGTGACAAGGATGACTCCAAGTCCATATTTGGTCATGTCTTTACCCTCAATGGAGGGGCGGTTGTTTGGAAGAGCTCTAAGAAGGACACCGTTGCTGACTCGACTATGGAAGCAGAGTATATTGCTGCATGTGATGCCGCGAAAGAAGCAGTCTGGATCAGGAAGTTCGTGACAGAGCTTCAGGTGGTTCCATTCTTTGTTGATCGACTACCGCTGTATTGTGACAACAACGTCCTATCAGAAGTCCAAACACATCCTGAGGCGGTTCCACCTGATCAGGGAGATCAAGGTGCGGAGAATAGAGATAAATAAAAACATTACAGATCCACTCACAAAGGCCATCCCTCAGACACAGTTCAAGCGGCTAATCGAGATGATAGGTCTGCGATATGCCAATACATGGCCTTAGTGCAAGTGGGAGATTGTTAGTGATATATGCCCTAGAGGCCATTATTGTATCACACTGGATTGTATATTACATATTGGATGCTTGGGATATTTCACAATTATAATAACAGTCTTGCTCGATATGGTAGTATGCTACCTGGTTTGATTCTACCTCAATATGTGCATTTGTTTGTTTTAGCATATTGCTTATACATATTGGTAGAGCCCTTAGGATCTTTGCTTGACTACCAGTGTTGTGATGGCAGTCATACTTGTGGGGATGGGTAGTCTATAAGCACATCATTATACAGGTCCCTAGTCGTTGGATTATCGAGATGGGGCATCGATACTCCAGACTAGACTAGTGTATACGCTTCTCATCCTAGCAGGGGATATGGTCTGTCCCACAGCCATTAGTACGTTGTACTGGAGTTGGTATGCAGGTGCTCATTAGGTTATGAGTTACACTGGACAGGACTCGTCGAGAACTGCTGGTTGGTATTATACCTATCGTCAGGTAGCAGTTCCCAGGTTGCATGAGTACAGCTTAGTCCATTGACTTGCCATCGCTAATTTTTCTCGAGTGTGTTTCCACTGCACTTAGATTACTACCCTACCACATTCAAAGGAGTCATGCAAACTGGTAGTAGTTGGGTGTAGTCCCGAAGCACTTGGAGACAATAGCGATCAGATAGGATCTGTCTCTCCCGGTATTGGGGGTTGATATCGTGCAGTGTTTGGAAAGCCATTACACAGTCCCTGGCCAGAGCAGTCGAGAAATACTGGTAAGGTACTCCAGTAGTTTCTCATGGTGTATTGGGCTCTCCTCCGACACGACTTATCACGTTGTTAGGGGTCTGGCATTTACCATTCCCCTAGACAGATATGCGAGTATCTCAGAAGAATAGACCGGACTGTACGGAGATTGTCACCGATAGGCTCAGTAGGAGTCCAAATGAGTTTGCTCATCGGTTTTCTTATCGACAGATACCTGAGTAGCCGTTATGTGCAGCTAGTATCGTTGACGACTTATGGTTAAATCCACTGCCGGCGTACTGTCGATTCTTTAGAGTCCCACACAGAGGGTTTCCCTGCTTCAGGCAATTGATGTAGATGTCGTATGGTTTTACAACTGGGCTTCGATCACATACGTGTACTTGTACACGGATGCTGATCGGGCAGCCGATACTAGTGGTCTTTGGTTTAAACCGGATCCTAGTATTGTATTATTGGATTGTTATCATCTCAGTGTATCCATATTTTTCGGAATGCGGATACGGGTATGTATATACGGTGAAGGGTATTCTTGTAATTTGGTAAGGCATGCTTCTAGAAGAAGCCACCTCATTATTGATTTTATCCATTTACTTAAATGGATTAATGGGGTGGAAATGGAGGAGACTTTGATGGCATGGTGAAGCATGGCTATTATGTTTATTATATTCATCTTGACTCGCTATTGAGGCATGGGAGGTATTTTATATTGTGTTTTATTCCATGGCTCAATGAGTGAGTGCATGATATATTAGCTATTCTCTACACTTAGCCAACTTGATGGTTATTCATTTTCACTCTCTCATTCTCTCTCTTGGTTCCTCCATCTCTTTCTTCCTCAAAGACTAAACCCTGAACTTGACATGTGTTGTGAGCCAAGGGTTTAGTGAGACACTACAATCCATTAGACTTTCTACATCTCCTAGGCTAGTTGGTTTAGCGAACCATCTACCTTAGTTACTTCATTTAGAGGTTGAAGTTTGGAGCACATTCTATCGCGGTGGATCATCTTTGACGCAAGAAGGCCGATGGAGCTAGCCCGATCCGATCACCGAGGAGCCTTACAGAGGAGCACTAGAAGACCCGAAGGACCCTATCTTAGAGGTATAACATTCTAAGAGAGTAGTTAAACCTCTAGATAGATTAGCTAGTTAAGGCTTTAGTAAAGATCCTAAAGTTTTAGCCGGTGTTGCGTAGTCAAATATCATCATTTTAGAAAATTCCGCCTCCCCGCAAACCGCGGGGTGCATGACATCGGCTTACAGGAAGACTCTTCCAAGCTTCTCGTAGGCCGTTGGGAATAAGTTTGAGAGGCGACCGCCCTTGCCGAAGATGATCCATCCGAAAGAACCGATCCAAGCTCCAGCTTCACCTAGTGAAGCTACCGACGCTCCAAACTTGCTAGAAATGGAGATTGGGGATGTAGGAATTTTCCACTCTCATTTAAACTCTCAAACTAATGCTCAAGAGAGCAAATGAAGAAGGAGAAGGATGAGGAGCAAGCCTCTCATAACAAAAATGGATAAGTGTTAAGAATAAGGGAATGATCGAATGGCTTCATAATTTTTTCCAACCTTAAAAGAAAAATATCTCACACCCATTTTGTAATAAATAAATGAAACCATCCCTCTTTACATGTCTCAACCATACTCAAATACCACCTCACCCTCCACCTCATATTTGATTTTCCTAAAATGAAAATCAACAAATAAGGTTTCCTTCTTCTATAAGTATTTCCGTATAAATACGGAATATTTCCCGGTATACGTATCGAAATACATATATGCGTATCCGTATAAAAATACGAATAACCAAGAAAGAGAAAATGAACAGTGAACAATAATACTATAATATATATATATATATAAATTATTAAATCAAAACTTAATTTAATAATTCGGCTTAATTATAAGCCGGCTAGTATTATCAACTGTCAGATTAAAGTCCGTATAGCTTGTACACGTATTTAATCGGACCCCTTATATGTACCAACATACGTCATCTACATCATATCGCATGAACCAGTGAAACCATATATGTGGGACTCTAAAGACTCGACATTACGCCGGCAATGAGTTACTGGATAAATCCATAACCACAAGTATGTCAGCGGCACTAGCTGTACGTAACGGCTATCCAGGTATATGTCGAAAAGGGGATCGACAATCAAGTCCGTCCGTACCCTACTAAGCCTGAATGCGACAATCTCCGTACAGTTCGGTCTCTTTGTCTAAGATTATCGAATACCGGGTCTAGAGGATGGATAACGTTAGACCACTAATAACCCGATAAGTTGTGTCAGAGTCAACCTCATCATCAACCGAGAAACTACTGAATTCCTATCGGTAAATTCCATCCACCGTGGCCATGGATTTAGGGTGATGGCCAACCGAACACAGCACACAATCGACTCCTAATACCATGAGAGACGAATCTCCGACAATCGCTCACTGCTTCTATATGGCTCGGGACTGTACCCAATTAAAATCTGTTTGCACGACTCCTTTGAGCCATGGTAGGTAGTAATAAATTATAGTGGGAACTCACACGAGATAAATGACGATCTCAGATCAAAAGACTAATCTGTACTCATGCCACTAGAGAACTTCTATATGATGATAGATATAATAACATCTAGAAGTTCTCCGCGAGTCTGTCCAGTGTACTCACCTCCAGTGAGCACCTATATACTATCTTAGGTGACACAACACCAATGGCTTATGAGACCGGCCACCGCCCCTCATCAGGGTCTAGAAACATATACACTAGTCTACTCCGGAATATTAGTGCCCAGTTTCGATATTCCATCGACTAGGGACATTTAAGGTTGTGCTTATGGACTATCCAACTCTCACGTATATGATCGCCATCATAATGCTGGTAGTCCAGCAAGAATCTTACGAGCTTCATCATTATGTATTAGCGACACGTAATAACAAGTAAAACGTATACACATCAATGATAAAGACAAACCAGTTAGCATACTATCATTTCGAGAAAGACTGTTCTACCTGTATAGATCCTCCCTTAATTATCATAATCGCATACCTGCAATTACAATAATTGTCTTGATGGCATTATATCCAACAATGTATTATGAATTTTGCAAGTTATATGACACTGGCTTCCTTTAATTTAGTGAACGTTTATTTAATACATTTCTACCATATCTCGTGATTGTTTTACACCTACTGTTTAGTGACCGTTTGCATTGAAACCCTAGTGACTGATTGCATTATCGATTGATAAATGTTAGTGACTGGGTTGTGATAAGTACGATAGTGAAACAGTGACTGAATAGTGAAAGTGATATTGACAAGCTTAAGTGTGACTGAATAGCAAAATTGATACGTACTTGTTCACAACCTATCTAATACCTTTACATATACTATAACCTGGGGAAATGGGGAAATCTTGGTGGAATCAAACTTTTATTTAGCAAGATTTACTTTTTTAGAGGATGATCATTCGATATTAGCGATATATACTGATTAGTTAGTTGTGCCTATCGGCACGGCTGACAAGGTTATGTCCCGAGCACAGTTTTGACCGTAGTCTCAGGCATGCATGAGACCTTGATAAACATGAGAAAACATTCCACCGTTCGATTTCAACTGACATAAAGACTGTTAGATTAGTAATATGCATATTACCTTAGATTAGTGCTATAGTTCTCACATGTTACTGCTTTCTGTTCATGACATATACATTCTGGTGTTACTGTTTTTTAGTTCTAGTTTGTATTTATTGTCCTTGCCACATTGAGATATATTATTATATTTCTATATTGTGTCGTCCTGACGACCAGAGTATGCATGCTCAGAGCAATAAGTGGACCTGCCCTTTTCGAGGTGATTGCGGAGATTTAGACCAACGACGCCAGCTTATCGTTTCCCTTGCTTTAAAACAAGGAACATTTGTTATCATTAGTCAGTTATCTCTTTTCCTTGTATCTGTGCACTCTGATTCGTTAAAAAGCGATAGATTTAGTGATTGTGATTCTCATTACTTATGTTGTGTTTACTACTTAACATGTACTGATAGAAGCCGAAGTGTGATTACGGCAGCGATATGACATCCTCAAGCAACCACTCATCGGATACCGGTTCTCAAGATCACACCGAAAAGATCCTTAGTTCGTTAACGACCATCGTTGAGTCACAAAAGAAGAAGACCGATCTCCTGGCTTAGGGATTGAAGGCAGTGCAGGAGTCCCCAATCACCGCACTAGGAAGGTATACTGCCGTTCTTGCTGCCCCCGAGGGTGCTCTCATACCAGTTGTACATGCTAGGGCTAGTACCGTTTCAGATTTCAGGAGACTGCATCCGGACGTGTTCACAGGTGCAGCATCACTGCTCGAAGCTGAACAGTGGCTTATCAACGTGGAGAATCTGCTGATGGCTGCTCGAATCCCAAATGAAGATAAAGTGAACGCAGTGAAGATCAAGTTAGAAGATGAGGCCCGCACATGGTGGACCGTTGAGGAGAATAGACTGGATAAGCCCATCGGATGGAGCACATTCACTGAGTGTTTCCTAGACCATTACTTTCTGGCTACCGCCAAGGTAGAGATGGAAGAAAAGTTCATCACCTTGAAGCAGAATGGTCGCTCTGTAGATATCTATGCAAAAGAGTCCAACAGGCTGAGTCGATTTGTCCCATATATGATAGCTACAGAGGCAGACAGAGCTAGATGATTTCATCATGGTCTTGATATTGAGATTCAACAGCTGACAGCTTCACTTGACATGAAGACTTTCGCTCAAGTACTAAACGCTGCTTGAGTTAAAGAACAGTTGGAAGAAAAACCTAAGGGTCAACGAACTGTGGATAAGAGGGCCCCAATAGTTCAGACACAAGAAGTAGCTTCCCCTCGCATAGTGATCCTAGTTATGAAGCAAGAGGTGTTATAGATGAAGCATTCCTTCTCACCTCAGCAGCAGAAACGGCGTAAAAACCTAGTTTGTGGTTATTGCAAGAGGCCGGGGTATCTTCAGAAGGACTATCGCCAGGCTAAAGGGAAATGTTTAATTTGTGGATCTAGTGAACATCATGTCAACGGTTGCCCTCGGAGAAAATAGCAAAAAGAAGGAGATTCGTCAGCGCCTTCCCCATCATTTGAGTAGTTTTCCTATTTTGTTGATTTTGTTGTTTTCGTTCTTTTAATTTCGAGGACGAAATTTTCTTTAAAGGGGATATGATGCAATAATCTGTATCTCGAATTTGAATTTCTATATTATTAATAATAACTTCTTGTAAAATATTTTTCCTCAAACTCTTTCCTATACCTTTCTACTAATTCCTATCTCTTAATTTTTCCTAAACTTAAACCTTAAACTTAAACCCTAACCCAAACCCATACCCAAGCCTGGCCCAAACCTATTTCTTAAGCCTAGCCTGACACTTTCCATCCTCCCTCTTCTTCTTCTTCCCTTCTTCTTTCCTTCTTCTTTTTCCTCATGTCCCTCTTTCTTCCTCGCCACTTCCTCCGTATGACCCATGCCTACCCACGACGCAGCGCTCACCAACGAACCCCCGAGATCCCCGATGAATCCCTATCCCCCTCAACCGCTCCCTCTCTCTAAATCTCTCTCTCTATCTTTTTCTCTCTCAATCTCTCCCCTAGTACAAACTGAGAACTCTCTCGACCTCCGCTCCTCCTCTATCAACCTCACCTCAAACCCTACCGGAGCAACCTTCATTGTAACCTTCTCCTTCTTCCTCTTCGACTTCATCCGCAAACCCGACCCCCTCTCCAAACCCCATAGCCGCAATGAGCCTATTCCTCCAAGCACCTATCGCCGACGACCTTTGCACCACCGCTGGCCACTTCCTCTTCGACCCTTTCATCACCTCCAATGATCTTCCTCCTCCAGTGACTGAGCTTCCCCCATCGCCTCCTCCATCCTCACCACCGAGCCGAGCCTCCATCGATCTTAAATAGAGCTCCGAACCGTCGTCACCTTCGCCACTGTCTAGGCCGCCGTTGCCAGCAATTGCAACCTCCGTCGACTGAGCTTTGACATCGCACCACCACCTCTGCCACCATCGTCTCCACTGCACAGAGCTATGTGCCATCAAGCTTCATCCAAGCCACCATGTCATTACGTCAAACACGTGCGTTTAACGCGATCCCCGCTGTTCCAGTCGTCATGGTCGCCGTCCAAGTCATGCTCTCGGTCTCCATTGACGTCGCGATCATCAACACGGTCCCTGTCACTGTAGGATATATGTATGCCCTAGAGGCCATTATTTGTAACGGATTCTATGGACACACACACACACACATGACAATCTTGCTCGAAATGATAGGATGCTATCTGTAGGGTTAGCTTAGCACCATGTGAATGTTTTGGCAAGCATCAAACATGCTAGATTAAAATTTTGGGGTGCTAAACAAACCCTAACCAAGATCTTAACTAGAGACTTAAGGTTAAACATTGAATGTAAACTCTTTACATCTAAGTGAACAAGGAATACAACCTTTGTAGACCGGTCCTTCACTTCAATAGCTCCGTGTAGTAGTCCTTTCGCTGTGATCACGAACTTCCGGACTCTAGAAAGGCTCCCATGAAGAAACGAACAAGCTTGCTTCAAAGTCTTCGAGGCCGAAAATGATCTACGTTGAGGAGATACTAGCTCATGCCATCTCTTCACTAATTGTGTAGATTAGTGAAGCAAACACCCTAAACTATATGGCTAATAGTAGAGGATGATGAAGTAGGAATTTAGCTCACTTTAGTATTTAATTTCTCACTATATTTATTCTTAATCTCAAAGTCAAGAGAGCAAAAATGAGATGAGGAAGAAGAAGAAGAAGAAGAAGAAGGAAATATCTCAAGTGATGAAAATATCTCTCTTGGTTCAAATGCAACCCTTGGGTGAGTATATCATCCATACACTAACCCATGTAGAGAATTAACCATGGTAAGGGTTAATGGTTAGGTCACAAAATATCTTAAGTAGAAACAAAAGAGTGGACTAAGTCAAACCTTATCTACAAGCTTCTACAAGCTTCTACAAGCTTCTAGCTTTGATTAACTCCACTAACTTGTAATTACTTAATGATAAATGAAACCCTAACATAAACCCTAGCATGGTATGAGTCTCATACATACATGTTGCATGTGTAACCTAGCATGTCACGATATTATATATCACATATATAATATTCACGTAACAAAAGAAAACAATACAATAAACATATATCACATATATGTTAAATGCATTATAAGTGAGAATAATAAATATTTAAGTGAGCATAATATATATATATATATATATATATATATATATATATACACATATATATTATTTTATCGAATCAACACTTGATTCGATAACCCGACTATATCACATATAACCGGCCGATATCACATATCGCGAGAATAGAATATGGTATCACATACTCGTATTAATCTCGGTCCCACACATATCATATATGTGCTCCTACTCTGTTTCGCATGAACCAGGAAACCTTTGTGTAGGACTCTAAAGACTCGTTAATACGCCGGCAGTAGGTGATGATCATATCAAACACCCACAAGCCGCAAGCGATCTGCTAAACGTAACGGCCACCCGGGTATTGAGCGATCAGAAAATCAACAAGCAAGCCTGCTATAACTCCTGCGAATCCAATCAGTAACACTACCTTACAGTCCGGTCTCTTCGTCTGATATGTCGCATATCAACAGCCTGGGGGTGGTATAACAGCAGACCCCAATAGCCTGATAAGTCATGCCGATGCAAGATCCATAACGGTTCGAGAAACTACTGATAATACTTACCAGTAAATCTTAACAACCCTGGCCAGGGATTTCCTGTTATGGCCAATCGAGTATAGCGCAACATCAACTCCCAGTACCGGGAGAAACGAAACTCCTCCTATCACTCATTGCCTCCATGTGACTCGGGACTGTACCCAAAAGCCACCGTTTGCACGATCTCTTGACCGTGGTAAGGTAGAAATCAAAGCAAAGTGGGAATCACACAAGATTTTATGACGATCTCGGGTCTACACACTAACATGTACCAGTGTCACCAGAGAACTTCTATCCGACGATAGGTATTATACCATCTAGGAGTTCTCGGCGAGTCCGTCCAGTGTACCCAGTCTCCACTGAGCACCCGTTTACCTTCTCTGATGTCAAACACAAATGGATATGGGATCATCCATCGCCCATCATATGGGTCGAGAAGCGTATATGCTAGTCTACACTGGAGTATCGATGCCCTGTCTCGATACTCCCACGACTGGGAATATTTGAAGGATGTACTTATCGACTACCCTGTCTCCACTAGTATGATCTACATCATAATCCTGGTAGTCAAGTAATCATCCTAAAGGCTTTATCAACATGTGATCACAAAACAGTATTTGTTAACATGTTAAGATAAAGTGCAACTAGATATCATACTATCATGTCGAGCAAGAAAGTCCTCCCTATATATGTCCAAGCATCCACTACAATATACATCGCATGTACAGTAATGGCCTCTAGGGCATACATATAACTAACACTATCTGGTTTGCCTTTATCTTAAAATGTGTGTATGTTTTACTACTTATTATGTATTGCCTATACATGTTGATAAAGCCCGTAGGATGTGCTTGAGTACCAGCATTGTGACGGTGATCATACTTGTGGGGGGTGAGTAGTCTATAAGCACATCCTTAAAGTGTCCCTAGTCGTAAGAATATCGAGACAGGGCATCGATATTCTAGAGTAGACTGGTGTATAGGTTTCTAGACCCCGATGAGGGGCAACGATTAGTCTTACAGCCATTGGTGTGTTTCACCTAAGATTGTATACAGGTGCTCATTGTAGGTGGGTACATTGGACGGACTCGTCGGGAACTGCTAGATAGTATTATACCAAGCGTCAGATGACAGTTCTCATGTGGCATGTGTACAGGTAGTTTGTAGACCTGAAATCACTATTTGTCTTGTGTGAGTTCCTATTATGCCTTGATTACTACCCTACCACGGCTCAAAGGAGCCGTGCAAACAGGTTTTAGTTGGGTACATTTCCGAGCTACATAGAGGTAGTGAGTGATTGTTAGGGATTTGTCTCTCCCGGTATAGGGAGTCGATATCGCACTGTGTTTGGTTGGTCAACACTATAAGCCCCTGGTCAGGGCAGTTGACAATTACTGATAGTTAGATCAGTAGTTTCTCGGATGGTCTTGAGCCATTCCAACATGAATTATCAGGTTAGTAGGGGTCTGACGTTAACCAACGCCTAGACCCGGTATGCGATACTCTCAGACGAACAGACCAGACTATACGGATATTGTCACGGTTAGGCTTAGTAGTGTTGGGGTTGAAAATTTCACCCCGGTTGACCAAGTCAAAGTCAAGGTCAACCCCAAGCCAAGTGGGCCCAAGCCCAGATCAAGTAGGCTCATACCCGAGTCGAGCCCGAACATGAAGCGGCCAGCCTCCCCTATGCTGAAATAAAAAATCATGTAATAAATAATTTTGATGTAATTTTTTAAACATGAATGGGCATAAAGCCAAATTTTTGTAAAGCCCATGGCTTATGTGCAAAAAGAAATGGCACATGAGCCATGGGATAGGCAAAATGCTATTTTGTAAAGCCCAAGGGGTTATATGTAAATATATAAGCTTATATAAAATAACATGATGATGAATAAAATATACACTTTTTCATTCTCAAAAATTAGGGCATATGCCTCTTTCTTCTTCCTCAAGATTCTAAAACCTTCTTCTTTCTTTTGAATTAAATCAAGAGTTTTACTCTTCCTTTTCCAAAACTAAATATTTTTTCACCACAAAACCTACAAAGGGGAACTTGGATCTTCCATTAGATCTCAAAACTGGGAGATTTTTAAATCTCGCCCCTTTTTTCCAAGATCCGGCCAAACGACAGGAAGAAGAAGGAGACCCATCTCCAGAAACCCCACTTTGGGGAAGATCCAGGGCTCAAGGGGAGAAGCCCCTTCATCAGCCTCAAAATATCCTAGGAGTTTAATTCCTCATACACACACACACACACAAAATAATAAGTGTTCCTTTCTGGAAGTACAACTCCCATTGCAGGGACTAAGTCCCTTTTGCCTTCCAAAGCGCTAGCGCCCTTGCGCTCCTGCGCTCTGAGCGCAAGCGCCCAGCACCCACGTGCCTTGCACGTGGGGCGCTAGCGCTCTTGCGCCCACGTGCCTGGCACGTGGGGCGCTAGCGCCCGAGCGCCCTTGCACTCAAAGCGCTAGCGCCCACGTGCCTGGCACGTGAGGCGCTAGCGCCCACGCATCCTTTGGATGCCCTTTTTCCTTATACACACACACATACTCCACCCTAAAAATACCACCCCTGTTAGAAAAAATTTCTAACGGGGCGCTGCCCCGCACCCCGCAAAGGGGGCTGCTAGCCCCCCTGACCTGCTAGCCCCCCGTAAAAACTCTGCGGGGACCTCGATATATCCAAAACCCCTTCGAAACACGACACTGCACATTGAGTTCGCATGACCTGTTTAACCCGTCTATCGTAGGTTCTCTCGCTCCAAAGGCGAGGGGTAATTAACGGCTGCTTAGTCTGCGGCTGCTGGAGATCCGGATCCCCACAATCAATAAACCCCAGCCTACCCTAGGCAGGGGGAATTTTTAATGCGCCTGACAAGCGCGCGCATATTCCTATCTCAATGGGGTGACGAAAAACACCCTACAGATTCTGGCACGCCCGGTAGGACCAATCTCTCCTCCCATATTTTGGGTTAAACATTCCTGCAAACTCAATCAATATACACATCTATATTTATACTAAAATAATGCTTTTTCATACAGGTTTTCAAGCAATCACTTTTCAACAATGTCTCCAGTGATGAACTTAGCTCTCAGCACTGCTCTCATCTCCTACACGATGAAGATGGACGCCAAGACGGTCCTTCCGGCCAGTCTCGGGCGATAGTGGGAGGAGCCGCCGCTACCATTTGGCTCTATTCTGTTCGTACCAGCTAACGCCGTCGCTGCTCCTCAAGCTCCGGTAACAGACAAACCGGCCTCGAAAGGCAAGAGGTCAAATGTGGTGATCTCGAGGGCACCACTACCCAAACGCAAGTCGGTGTCTGAACGACTTTCCTTGACCCCAGCTGGGGGCAATGCCATCAACACCAACAAAGTAACAAGGCCTCTTGATCAAGCTCTGGCGGTGCCCCTGACAACTGCTCGATTGGGTGTCTTCTCTAAGCTCCCCGCTAGTCGGTTCACGGTGGCTTCCCAGGAAATGGTTGCCCGCCAAGCCCTTAAAATTGAGAAGCTAAGGCAGAAAAGGCTCAGATATAGAGCCAACAAAAGGGTTAGGGCTCCTGCTAGGATGAATCTCATGAGTTTCAAAGAACAGGGTTACCCTGCCAAAGATGAGGAAATGGCTGGATATATGGTCCATACTGTCTGCATGGTGGGCACGCGCAGCAAGAGTAAGGATGGGGCCAAGAACAGCCGCCTCTGCTGGGTGATGAAAACCCTCTCGATGAGGATGATAGGCAGAAAGACCCTTCGGTCCATGAGGAGTCGGGCTCGGAAAGCGAAGATGAGCCAATCTTCCGTCCCAAGAATGCAGAGCAGCAACTTCTCCAAGAGCTCCGAAAATAGCTCAGAAGCAAAGACAAGGAGATGGCTAAGCTCTACTCAAAAATTGACGACTTGACAAACATCGTCTTACAGCTCACGGCCTAACTTGCCTCTCAGCCACCCAATCAGGTGCAGAGCTCTCATGAACCAGGAAACGGTGTCCCGAAACAGCCGACGTCCGTTCCCTCAAATCCAAAGGTGGGCGGACCATATGAAAATCAGTCGCATCCTATCTCAGGAAATGTCTTGGCTACCGATGACAGTAGCTCGCTAACTCAAGATCAAATCATGGATTTGGTTGCCAACAAAGTCAAAACCTTGGTAGCCGAAGCCGAAGAGCAAAAAGATATCAGCAGTAGTGGGAGACCATATCCTGCTCAGTATGATCTGGTAGAATTTCCTAGCGGCTATGTTATCCCCAAATTCGGAAGATTTGATGGGACGGGAAATACGAATCAGCACGTCGCCCATTTTAAAGCCTCATGCGGGACTACTAGGGGCAATGATGCGCTTCTCCTCTGCCAGTTCGTTAATAGCTTGACCGATATTGCTTTCGACTGGTATGCGAGTATACCAGATGGCTCCGTCACAACTTTCGTCCAAATGGAGTCTCTGTTTCGGCAGAGGTTCATGAGCGTCGGCGATAAGATCACCATTGCCGATGTCGTAAGGACCAAGCCAAAGAACAACGAAAGCAGCACAGATTTTATAACCCGATGGCGCAATCTCTCCGTCAAATGTGAACCGCCGATAGAGCAGTATCAATCTGTCAGTCTCCTTGTCAGCAATCTCAACAATTGAATAGCCCCGTTTCTATGTACCGCGGGTCTCAAAACATTCCAAGAGCTGACCAGGAAAGTTCAGATGTTAGAACGCTCAAAGCAAGAGTCCTCCTCTGACTCCCAAAATAACAATAGGTCCTGAGGAAACCGAAAGGACGAAAATCGCAAAGGCGGAGGTTCTGATGATACTGAATCTTTTAACACTTCGGCTAACCGAAATAAGCAAGGGATGAGCAGGCCTAATGCCAACCAGCCTCGGAAGCCAGTGTTCGGAAAGGGAGGAGAATCTCCACTTAAAGAGAAGCTGGATAAGGTCTATTCCTTCAGAAGGTACAAAGTCCACAAGATATTCAAGGACGCCCTGAGAAACGGTCTACAATTGCCAGAATCAAAAAGACCGCAGGAAGCGAATATGACCGACGATCCTAAATACTGCCCCTATCACAGAGTGATAGGTCATGCCATTGAGGACTAATTTGTCTTCAAAGATTGGGTCGAAAAGCAATACAAGGAAGGAGAGATAGAACAGTCCAAAGGCGTGCTAACAAACAGTCAAGCCACGACCGCCAATTTCATACAAATGGAGACCGAAGTTCTTCGTGAAACTGATTCTCTCAGACGTCTGCCTTTCTCTGGGAATAATCAACCACCACGTCATTAAACTGGGAATAATCGACCTCTAAGTCGTTAAACTGGGGATGTAAAAATGTGTAAATAAAACAAAAAATAAGTATATAAAAAAGTAAAAAGCCGAAATGATGGGGAAACTCGCAATAAAAATCAGCGAGTAAAAATAAAAATAAAAATAAAGCCGAAATGATGGGGCAACCGCGAATAAAAAGCCGAAATGATAGGGCAATCGCGACCTTCGCGATAAGAAAATCTGAAATAATAGAGCAATCACGGTAAATAAAAAATAAATTAAGAAAAAACCGGCGAATGATGAGTCACTCCTGGTACCATATTCCAGTGCAGCGATGCAGATGCCAACCAAAATCCGATTTTTCAAAATTTCCCTAGCCCTACGGTTGGTCCCCAAGTTGACTACCGTATATAATCCACGAGCTCAAATAATTCTCATCATACCCATACCCCCACCGCAATCACCAGTCCAGCGGTTGGTCTCCGCCCATGGAATTATGCTCCATTTAGGAAGACCCACTCATGTGTCCTCATGATACGTGAGGAGAAAATCACAGCGTGAGATACTTACGACTCACAAAGGAAAAAAACACTTAGGGGTCCTCACGACTCTTAAGGAGAAAATGCACCTATGGGATCCTTACGACTCGTAGGGAGAAAATGCTTTTATAGGACCCTTACGGCCCATAAATTGAAAAGCCTTAGGTGATAGGGATCTAAACCTGTCTCCTAAGCCATCGCTTCCCAATAGGCAATGGCGAATGATGAGTCACTCCTGGTACCATATTCCAGTGCAGCGATGCAGACGCCGGCTAAAATCCAAACCCCCAAGTGGTGAATGATGAGTCGCTCCTGGTACCATATTCCAGTGCAGCGATGCAGACGCCGGCCAAAATCCAAACCCCCAAGTGTCGAATGATGAGCCGCTCCTGGTACCATATTCCAGTGCAGTGATGCAGATGCCGAACAAAATCCAAACCCCCAAGTGGCGAATGATGAGTCGCTCCTGGTACCATATTCCAGTGCAGCGATGCAGACGCCGGCCAAATTCCAAATCCCAATGGCGAATGATGAGTCGCTCCTGGTAGCATATTCCAGTGCAGCGATGCAGACGCCAGCCAAATTCCAAATCCCAACGGCGAATGATGAGTCTCTCCTAGTACCATATTCCAGTGCAACGATTCAGACGCCAACTGATCAGTCGAAAATATTGCATTTTTAACACGATAATTTCCCTACCATTTGCACTCATCTAGAGGTGTTCGGTATTAATATAGCACATATTAGCAAATTGACTGTAAAATACCAAATAACTTGTGTTATATATTAAAACCGACATTTCTGAGGGAAATTGAGTGTTTATCATGGCATCGCATCATCTTTGTGTAGCGCAACACTTGTCTCGAGAATCTGTGCAGGAAATTGCAGGAGAAAAGCCAAAACTGTTAAAAGTGCTGAGAAAAATACGCCAAGTCCAAGACTTGAGATCTGGCAGAAATCAAGAAAGCAAAATAGGATTCCATATATAACAAAAGTGCCAAGAAGTTAGTATAAGAATATTCCAGAAAGTTCATACACAGAGGCCTCCATTGAGCCGCGGATCCGCGGCTAAAGGCCCATTCCCGCCGCGGATCCGCGGCTGTATAGTGACGTCAGCGCTTCGAATTTCCTCACATGCCTCCCTTTAACGGCTCAGCTTCCAGAAGACTCCAGAATGACCACGTGGCTTCATCCAGAAGGCTCGGCCTAACAACCTTACCTAAGAATATTCCTCATTCTAGAATATTCCTACCAACAAATTTCTTCTAGAAGCCTCCTTATAACAACCTTTTTCTAGAAGCCTCCTTATAACAACCTTCTTCTAGAAGCCTCCTTGTAACAACCTCATTCTAGAATATTCCCTCCAACAAACTTCTTCTAGAAGATTCTTTCTAACAACCTCATTTTGGAGGGAAAATCCAAATGAGGTAGTTCATTTTAGAGGGAAAATTCAAATGAGGTGGTTCATTTTGGAGGGAAAATTCAAATGAGGTAGTAGTTCATTTTGGAAGGAAAATTCAAATGAGGTAGTTCATTTTGGAAGGAAAATTCAAATGAGGTAGTTCATTTTGGAGGGAAAAGTTGTTCATTTTGGAGGGAAAAGTGGTTCATTTTGGAGGGAAATTTGAAATTTGAATTCTAGATCTAGGGTTTTGGATGGCTTATAAAAGGAAACCTAGATCTAAGTTTAAAGGGTCTTCTTCTCTCTTCATCTTCCACCCGCAAGTTGAGTGACACAACTTGTGGCTCAAACCCTAATCCAAATTCTAAAGCCAAATTCAAGATCCCGAGTACCAAATCAAGCAAGAAGCCTTCGACCTTTTAGGAGCGGAGCCGATCTTCAATCGAGCAAGTGATCCAAGCCGATCCGCGACTCAAGGAGACGAGCGAAACCAAATCGACGATCGAGTTCTTCCTCTTGTAGTTCTTGAGCGAATTGTAACGAAATTGTTGATAAATAAAAGGTGAAATTCTTTAATTCTTCTTTCTTTAAATTCTTGCATCATGATTCGATCTCAATTTGTGATTGTGGTTCTTGTTGTGATGTTTGAGTAAAACTCCGCTCGTAAAGGAGTCGAGACGATCAATAGAATGATGATGTAACAAATATTGAAACGATTCTTAAGTCCTACGAGTTTTGTAAACCCTAGCAAATTGAAGAATCGACGACCTAGTTTCGTTGCGATACTTTCTTGATTGTGTTCGCTCGAAATTAGGGATCCACGATCAATTCTTGAATTTACTAGAGGCTAGAATGTGAATGATATCGACGAAGGAACAAGGGATAGATGATGAAACCCTAGTTTCACATGAAATCCCTAATTCTCGTTGATCATCATCGATCTAGTATCAATTCATCGATGGATAAGAATACGTAATCGCTAGATTTCATCACATCTGTAGATCTGATCAATTCCTACGAGCCACATTTCGATTCTTGATATTTGATTTGGAAATCATTAAAAATTCTCAATTCATGATTTTATCGTTTCTTGATTTAGACTAGATTTTCCTAATTCTTGAACTTCAATTTACAAATCATGAATTGTTTGTTTTCTTTTCTTTAAAGTTTCAACTCATTTAAATCGAAACATGAACGATTACACTTTCCCTGTAAACGATCCGCACTTACTAACGCGCTACATTCGACACCGTTATTGATTGCGGTCAAAATATTTTTGATTGTGATTTCTATATACAATTTCATACTACACAATCCGAAATCTTATTCAATCAAATGGCGCCGTTGCCGGGGATAGTGCGCTAATTGTTCGTTTTTTGAAATTTGAGTTGAAAAGTTTATTCCATCTATATTTTTAGATCTAAATTCGCACAAACCCTAAATGTGTTGTTGTGATTTGTTGTGAGGAAATCTGGAACTTGTGGAGCTGTGGAAATTTTTTTCTGCAAATTCCAGAGAGCTTAGAAGATGAAAAGAGACAAACTGTAAAATTTTGGTGCAGAGATCTTTCAAACCTGCGGCGGATCCGCGGCATTAGGCGCTTATTGCGGCTAAACCGCGAGGCTACAGTAGCGTTACAGTACAAAAATTCTCAGGTGACCTCTACACTTTCTTATCTTCTCCTAAATCTACTCCAAATAACAATTTGCTGTAGGTTTCTTTGCAAATAAATCGCAGCGCCGCAAAAAGCAATAAAAAATTGTGTGTGTTTTGATTTTTGGTTGTTTGCATATTAATACGGAAATTAAGGGGCACGGCCAAATCCAGATTAGGTGGGGAGTTCATTACCCTTCCTAAGCCCCAAAAATCATAAACTTGCATCCGCATTTACCCTCATTAACTAAAAAATATCTAGAGATGACTCTAAGGACCATCGCGCTCACTTAGGACAAGAGAAGGCCGCGGGTAATCCATTGTTTATCCACGTTTCATTTGTGGTGTCTAAGGCAAGTGTGTGTAAGGCTAGTGGTTATTAATTAGGCCCACTACTTACGTAGTGGAGTACCTTCCCACTTACCTGGCACTTACCTGGCCACAGGGGAGACAAAGAGGCAGTGGAGAATTTATCCTGCGACTTATCTTTTGGCAGTTAGGAGCGGTCTAGAGTTTTGACCTAGGCGACCACTAGAATTAGGGTTTTTCTTGTTGCATTTGTTGTGATCGCATCATTTTTTCAAAAATCCGTATATTTTCAAAACAAACACCAATCACATTCATTTCCCCTAATTATATCTACGCTGCCACTTGTACTAACCCTTTTTAGTACAAGATAGGCTGGACACGGGATTCTAGTACCCGTTTAGTCCGCGTCCCCCCGATCGACTCCAAAAGTCGGTATTTCTACATTTACCTTTTCTTTACCCACCACCACACCCACATCGATGGATCCGTCTCTATCGAACTACTTTATCACTACTCTGCCGCCGTCCGTTGGTGCGCAGAATCCACCCCGCATCTCTCTCCAAGAGAGGTGCTATCCTACACGAGGTCCTTTTTCGACCTGTTTATCCATTCCACCAGCCAACGGGGAAAATTTTGAAATTAAACCCCAATACATCAACCTTCTACCAAAATTTCACGGTATCGAGTCTGAAGACGCATATGCCTTTATTACAAAATTTGAAAATGTATGCGCAATGATGGGTACCTCACAGCTTTCTGTGGATGCTATGCGTCTACGTCTTCTCCCATTTACCTTGTGCGATATAGCCGAGAAGTGGCTGTATAACACTACCGCACATTCCATTTCAAACTGGGGAGAATTCGTCAAAGCATTCCTTAAGAAATTCTACCCACATCATAAGACAGCTCGAGTCCGTAGCGAAATAAATCAATTCACCCAGCTTCCAAATGAACCATTTTCAAAATGTCTTAAACGCTTCAAAGATCTGTTAGTCTAATGTCCACATCACGGAATCCCTGGATGGGATCTGTGCAGAATCATATATGAGGGCATTAATCCTAACACAAGACAGACCCTTGAATACATGTGTCAAGGCAATTTTATGACCAAAGATGATGGGGAAGCCTGGAAATTTTTAGAAGATTTCGCTGAAAAATCTTTACAGTGGGAGGGTGAGTCAATCGTCTAGGAATGGCAATGATATTTCCATAGGAGTTAGAGCTGACATTTCGGCTATGCAAAAGAAACTCGAGACTATGGAAAACAAATTTTTAGCCGCCCTAAACCAAATGTCACTCTCCAAAACTGTATGTGGCTGCTGTTCTGATCCTTCTCATTTGACGAAAGAATGTCCAATAAATTCCCCGTTTCAAGGTCATGAGCATATCAATTCTGCTTACCAACAAAGACCTAGAAACGACCCTTTTTCTTCCACATATAATCAGGGTTGGAGGAATCAACCTAATTTTGCTTGGAACCAATCACAAAATCAAAATACGGTTCCAAACCAACACAATTTCCAAATGGTCCCTCCACCACAACAGCAACCACCACTTCAATTGAGTCAGCATCCCTACCAATCACAAAACTTCCAAAATCAGGCCAACACTTTTGCACCACATGAAAACTCTTTGCAATTGACCAATACAAATAATACCTCTGCACTAGCACAAACCTTGGATACTTTCATGAAACAATCCATCCAAGGGACGGCAAGTTTGCAATCTTCCGTCGAGAATGTGATGAAGATCATTATCTTTCAAAATGAGAATATCAAATCGATGGAAGCACAAATTGCACAACTAAAAGCCGAAATGAGTGCAAGAGAGAAAGGGAAACTTCCAGTTCAACCTTTACCCAATCCTGGCTATTCACATCATGTGAATGCAATCACTTTGAGATCTGGAAGAGTGCTTGACAATCATGTTGGGGAAGAGTTTGATGATACTGAAAAATCTATCGATGATACCCCAGCTGAGACATTTCCTTCCACTTCTACTTCTAATTCTGACCCCAGTTCTTCTACCCCACCACCTTCTTGCGAGCCTATTCTTCGTTTCCCACAAGGCTCGCTACCTCAGCCCAGCTCTTTTAGTTCTCCACGGACGATCCCCACTTCTATTCTGGGATCGGATCCACACACATTTCCTTCTCCTATGATAGACCCGGCGCTTAGTGCTAAAACACCTTATCCTAATCGGTTAAGGGATAACAAATCGAGTCCACATATGGAGAAGATTATGGACATGTTTAAGCAAGTTAACATCAACATCCCTCTCCTAGATGCCATCCAACAAGTTCCGTCCTATGCGAAAACCCTTAAGAACTTGTGCACTAGGAAGAGAAAGACTCAAGTGCCCAAGAAGATATTCATGGCAAAGACTGTAGACACGGCTTTCCCCCAACAAGTACCGAGGAAACGTAAGGACCTTGGCTGTCCTACTATTTCCATTTCTATTGAGGAAAAACACATCAACCGTGCTCTACTAGACCTTGGCGCTAGTGTTAACTTACTTCCATATTCGGTTTACGAGCAACTAGGTATCGGAGTGTTAAAGCCCTCGAGCATAACTCTCCAAATGGCTGACCGATCAATCACCAAACCTAGGGGTGAACTGGAGGATGTGTTAATAAAAATCGGGGAATTCTTATTCCTTGTGGATTTATTGTACTTGATACACAGCCTGTAGCGAACCCACGGAATCAAATTCCGGAGATTTTAGGTCGTCCCTTTTTGGCCACTTCCAACACTATCATCAACTGTTGTAACGGTTCTATGACCCTATCCTTCGGGAATAGGTCAATTGAGCTGAACATTTACAGGTTGGGAAGTGTACCCTCCGAACCTACTGCTCAGGTCTGTTCTGTCGACTTAATGGATGTCGACAGCAGCGAATTTGATGATCCTCCTGATACCGATCTAGACTCTTTTCATACGTTATTGTTTGACCCAACTATGTATCATACACATACGGACTCTTCTACCGAGATGTCCGGGTCAACAACTAACACTGATTATGAACCGTTCTTAGAGTCTGAAGATCACCCCGCACTTTATGATGACATTATTCATCGGGGTATTGATGGAACTTTTGAGGAAATCTTCGCTGATGAACTCGCATTTTTGAATGACACAGGTGTTGAGATGAATCATCTCCCAATCAATGAAATTGAACCTCCACCCCTTCTTCTGAATTGTAAAAAGAATGCGAGCAATCCATCATATTCACTGCATCGTCTCTCCAAAATGAGACGCACACACATTCTATTCCACCCCTTACCCTTTCCCCACTTCTTCTTCCACCAACCAGAGCACTACATTGATAAAATTTTTGAATGGTTGGTGTTAACTTTCGGTCTTTGCAAAGCTTGGCATCGACCAATGATTTTTGACCCCCTCATGTGATTTTCAAAGAGTAACATTGCTTAACTCAAGTTGGGGGGTATAATCGGGCTCTTGATAAGAAAAATTTTACACAAAATAATGAGCCAAGAATAAGTTTGGGAGAGGATCTTCACTTAAATATTTTGCCCACATTAATAACTTTCCTCCCAAGCTTACAGGTTTTTTCGAGCTTTAGCAGATGGCAACAGTGAGGACACTGTTGAAAACAAGTTTGGGGGAGGTTTGCGCTTATTTTTGCATCATTTGCATCATACTTTGCATAAGCACAAAACATTTTCGAAAACCTATAAAAATTTAAAAATTTTCAAAAAATAAAAATATTTTTGTATATAAATAAGATAATAAAAGATTAGACAGTGAAAAATTACATCCATGAGATTAGAAAAATTTAAGAAAACCAAGAAAATTAGAAGTTTTCTTATACGAACTAGTAATAAGTAGTTATGAACCGTTGTCCCAAGGGTTAGTAAGATGAAGGAAGTCATTAATCTGAGGATAAAAATAAGTCTGAAAAATAGTTTCTATTCTGGAAGCCAAACATTTTGAACGTTGATACCCTGCTATTCGCACTTACAGACGTCTTGAAGCTCGGGATAGTAGAGGATACCTTGAAATGCTCTTGTCTAAAAGCCGATGTATGAAGGAAATAAAAAAAATGAATGAATAAAATATAAAGTGGTGAGAAAAATGAACACTGGTTTTGTTATCGCCAAGGCAGCAATAAAAAAATATAGCGAGGGTGCCTCTTCAACTAGTGCCCTAAGGCCAACTGGTCTGGGAGTCACTGCTAAGCCTTAGGTGATGCAAGACGAGGAAAAATACCAAATAAGCAAACACATGAGTAATCGGTCGGTTAGTACCTCAAGAAGTATTAACGGTCGCATGAAAGTGTATGAGCAACTTCTTCTAAATATTCATTAATTAAAAAGTACTGAGGCAGATGGACAAGAGTATGATAGCTTGAATTGAATTCTCCGGGTGTAGGGATGTTCTTTATACACACGTAGGGTTATATGATCGATGTTTGAAAGAAAGATAGGAATGAAGAATAAGACGATGTTTTATTGAGGGATGACGTGATTTCTAACATCTTTTCATGACTATTAAGATAGGGCTCATGACAACCGAAAAGCTAGCTTAGTTGGAAACCCTAATTTTCAAAGTCTTTCTTTTACAATTCTTTTCTTTAAATGTAATATTCACGATCTTCCTTTTATTATTGGATTTTGTGGGTCCAATCCGCTGAAAACCCTCAGGAGACAACACTCCTCCTACTAGGGACACCTAGAGGTTTAAAGGCTTGTTGCACGTGCTCAGTGCAATCGTGTTGCCTACGAAAGTATGCTAGTTAGTTTTTCTCCTTCTTTATTTCTCCTTCTCTTTTTAATAGAACAATTCGCTCGAGACGACCGAAAATAAGTTTGGGCGAATTTGATCAGTCGAAAATATTGCATTTTTAACACGACAATTTCCCTACCATTTGCACTCATTTAGAAGTGTTCGGTATTAATATAACACATATTAGCAAATTGACTGTAAAATACCAAATAACTTGTGTTATATATTAAAACCGACATTTCTGAGGGAAATTGAGTGTTTATCATGGCATCGCATCATCTTTGTGTAGCGCAACACTTGTCTCGAGAATCTGTGAAGGAAATTGCAGGAGAAAAGCCAAAACTGTTAAAAGTGCTGAGAAAAATACGCCAAGTCCAAGACTTGAGATCTGGCAGAAATCAAGAAAGCAAAATAGGATTCCACATATAACAAAAGTGCCAAGAAGTCAGTACAAGAATATTCCAGAAAGTTCATACACAGAGGCCTCCATTGCGCCGCGGATCCGTGGCCAACCATTCCCGCCGCGGATCCGCGGCTGTATAGTGACGTCAGCTCTTCGAATTTCCTCACATGCCTCCCTTTAACGGCTCAGCTTCTAGAAGACTCCAGAATGACCACATGGCTTCATCCAGAAGGCTCGGCCTAACAACCTTACCCAAGAATATTCCTCATTCTAGAATATTCCCTCCAACAAACTTCTTCTAGAAGCCTCCTTATAACAACCTTCTTCTAGAAGCCTTCTTGTAACAACTTCATTCTAGAATATTCCCTCCAACAAACTTCTTCTAGAAGATTCTTTCTAACAACCTCATTTTAGAGGGAAAATTCAAATGAGGTAGTTCATTTTGGAAGGAAAATTCAAATGAGGTGGTTCATTTTAGAGGGAAAAGTTGTTCATTTTGGAGGGAAAAGTGGTTCATTTTGGAGGGAAATTTGAAATTTGAGTTCTAGATCTAGGGTTTTTGATGGCTTATAAAAGGAAATCTAGATCTAAGTTCAAAGGGTCTTCCTCTTCTCTCTTCATCTTCCACCCACAAGTTGAGTGACACAACTTGTGCCTCAAACCCTAATCCAAATTCTAAAGCCAAATTCAAGATCCCGAGTACCAAATCAAGCAAGAAGTCTTCAACCTTTTAGGAGCGGAGCCGATCTTCAATCGAGCAAGTGATCCAAGCCGATCCGCGACTCAAGGAGACGAACGAAGCCAAATCGACGATCGAGTTCTTCCTCTTGTAGTTCTTGAGCGAATTGTAACGAAATTGTTGATAAATAAAAGGTGAAATTCTTTAATCTTGCTTTCTTTAAATTCTTGCATCATGATTCGATCTCAATTTGTGATTGTGGTTCTTGTTGTGATGTTTGAGTAAAACTCCGCTCGTAAAGGAGTCAAAACGATCAATAGAATGATGATGTAACAAATCTTGAAACGATTCTTAAGTCCTACGAGTTTTGTAAACCCTAGCAAATTGAAGAATCGACGACCTAGTTTTGTTGCGATACTTTCTTGATTGTGTTCGCTCGAAATTAGGGATCCACGATCGATTCTTGAATTTACTAGAGGCTAGAATGTGAATGATATCGACGAAGGAACAAGGGATAGATGATGAAACCCTAGTTTCATACGAAATCCCTAATTCTCGTTGATCATCATCGATCTTGTATCAATTCATCGATGGATAAGAATACGTAATCGCTAGATTTCATCACATCTATAGATCCGATTGATTCCTACGAGCCACATTTCGATTCTTGATATTTGATTTGGAAATCATCAAAAATTCTCAATTCTTGATTTTATCGTTTCTTAATTTAGACTAGATTTTCCTAATTCTTGTACTTCAATTTACAAATCATGAATTGTTTGTTTTCTTTTCTTTAAAGTTTCAACTCATCTAAATCGAAACATGAACGATTACACTTTCCCTGTGGACGATCCGCACTTACTAACGCGCTACATTCGACACCGTTATTGATTGCGGTCAAAATATTTTTGATTGTGATTTCTATATACAATTTCATACTACACAATCCTAAATCTTATTCAATCACCAACAAAGTCCCGAAATGTTTCCGGCCCTACGGTCTGGATCATACATCCTGCAAAACCGTATACAATCCACGAGCGTAAAATGATCCCAATCTGTCCCAAGTCCTACCGGTGAGACCACATTCAAAATCCCACCGACGATGAAGATTAAAAAAAACGGTATGTCCATAAGCAAAATGGGCAAGGATGAAAACCCGAAAGGGCTCCGTGAGTAAAAACAGCAGGACTGCCGACGAGTTTGTGAAAACCCGAAAGGGCGCAAACTCGTGAAAAAGAGATGAAATGAAATTGCAAAGTCCTCTTGACTTTGTGAGGAGAAAATTCCCGCGTAAGATCCTTACGACTCATAAAGGAGCAACACACTTGGGAGTCCCCACGACTCCTAAGGAGAAAATACACCTACGGGATCCTTTCGACTCGTAGGGAGAAAATGCTTTTATGGGACCCTTACGGCCCATAAAATTGAAAAGCCTTAGGTAATAGGGATTTAAACCTGTCTCCTAAACCACCAATTTCCAAATCCTCCCGGGACAAATGATGAGTTGCTCCTGGCATTATTTCAGTGCAGCAATGCAGATGCCAAACCAAAATCAATTCCTAAATCCTCTTATGGCAAATGATGATTCGCTTCTGGTACCATATTCCAGTATAGCGATGTTGATGTCAACCCAAATCAAATCAAACCAACAACCTCTGCGGCGGAATCATGCTTCGTCCCAGAATTTACCCCGTGTCAAAATCATGCTTCGCCTCAGGATATCTACCTTCCCTGACAGAATTATGCTCCGCCTCAGAATCAAATCAACCGACCAGCTCTACGTCGGAGTCATACTTCATCTCAGAGTGTACCCCGCGTCGAAATCAAGATTCGCCTCGGTGTATCTTCCTTCCCTATCAGAATTATGCTTCAGCTCGGAATCAACCAACGACCTCCTCGTCGGAATTATGCTCCGCCTCGGAATCAAGTCAACCAGCAAGCTCTGCGTCGGAATCATACTTCATCTCAGAATGTGCACCCCGTGTCGAAATCATGCTTCGCCTCAGTGTACCTGCCTTCCCTGTCGAAATTATGCTTCGTCTCGAAATCAAGTCGGTCAACAAGCTCTGCGCCGGAATTATGCTCCATCTCAAAATGTACCCCGTGTCGAAATCATGCTTCGCCTTGGAGTATTTGCCTTCCTTGTCGGAATTATGCTTCTCCTGGAAATCAACCTCTGCATCGAAATTATGCTTCGGTCAGAATGTCTGCCGCCCATCGGAATGATGCTCCGATCCCTGGAATCATGCTCCGCTCTTCGGAATGATGCTCCGATCCTCGGAATGATGCTCCGATCCCTGGAATCATGCTCCTCTCTTCGGAATGATGCTCCGATCCTTGGAATCATGCTCTGCTCTTCGGAATAATGCTCTGCTCCCTGGAATCATGCTCCGCTCTTCGGAATGATGCTCCGAACCCTGGAATGATTCTCCGCTCTTCGGAATGATGCTCCGAACCCTGGAATCATGCTCCGCCCTTCGGAATAATGCTCCGATCCCTGGAATCATGCTCTGCTCTTCGGAATGATGCTCCGATCCCTAGAATCATGCTCCGCTCTTCGGAATGATGCTCCGATCCCTGGAATCATGCTCCGCTCTTCGGAATGATGCTCCGATCCCGGAATTATGCTCCGCAAATCGGAATGATTCTCCGATCCCCGGGAATCATGCTACCCGAGAGATGCTCCGCCCCCGAAATGATGTTCCACCTCGAAGTCCAGCTTCAAGATCCATCAATTTCATGCACACAACTCAAATGTGCGGTGTGCATTTATTGATAGGGGGCACTTTGTTGGGGTCGAAAATTTCACCCCGGCTGACCAAGTCAAAGTCAAGGTCAACCCCAAACCAAGTGGGCCCAAGCCCAGATCAAGTGGGCCCATGCCCGAGTCGAGCCCGAACATGAAGCGGCCGGCCTCCCCTATGCTGAAATAAAAAATCATGAAATAAATAATTTTGATGTAATTTTTTATACATGAATGGGTGTAAAGCCAAATTTTTGTAAAGCCCATGGCTTATGTGCGAAAAAAAATGGCACATGAGCCTATGGGATGGGCAAAATGCCATTTTGTAAAGCCCAAGGGGCTATATGTAAATATGTAAGCCTATATAAGATAACATGATGAATAAAATATACACTTTTTCATTCTAAAAAATTAGGGCCTATGCCTCTTTCTCCTTCCTCAAGGTTCTAAAACCTTCTTCTTTCTTTTGAATTAAATCAAGAGTTTTACTCTTCCTTTTCCAAAACTAAATAGTTTTTCACCACAAAACACACAAAGGGGAACTTGGATCTTCCATTAGATCTCAAAAAGGGGAGATTTTTAAATCTCACCCCCTTTTTCCAAGATCCGGCCAAACGACAGGAAGAAGAAGGAGACCCATCTCCAGAAGCCCCACTTTGGGGAAGATCTAGGGCTCAAGGGGAGAAGCCCCTTCATCAGCCTCAAAATATCCTAAGAGTTTAACCCCTCACACACACACACACACACACACACACACACATGTTGGATATAGTGCCCTCAAAGTCAATTATTGGATCGCAGGTACGTGATTGTGATGATTGAGGAAGGGCCTATACCGATAAAACGGTCTTACTCGAGATGATAGTATGCTATCTGGTTTGTCTTTATCACTGTTACACTTTGATAGAGCCCTTAGGATTTTGCTTGACAGCCAGCAGTATGATGGCGATCATATATGTGGGAGCTGGTATCTATAAGCACATCCTTAAAGAGTCCCTAGTCGTAGGAGTTTCGAGACAGGGCATCGATACTCCGAAGTAGACTAGTGTATACATTTAAGACCCCGACGAGGGGCGGTGGCCGGTCTCACAAGCCATTGGTGTTAGTTGGTTCACCTAAGATGTATACAGGTGCTCATTGGGTTATAAGTACACCGGACAGGACTCGCCGGGAACTTGTTGGTTGGTATTATACCTAGCGTCAGATAGCAGTTCGCTGGTGACATGTGTACAGGTTAGTTCATCGACCTGAGGTCGTCATTTGTCTCGTGTGAGTTCCTACTGTACTTTGATTTATACCCTACCACGGGTCAAAGGAGTCGTGCAAACAGGTATATTTTGGGTACAGTCCCGAGCCACATGGAGGCAGAGAGCAGATCGTCGTGGATTCGTCTGTCCCGGTATTGGGGTGAGATCGCGCTGTGTTTAGGAGAGTCATTACACGAAATCCCTGGCCAGAGTAATCGTGATTTACTGGAAGGTATTCCAGTAGTATCTCAGGGTGTTCTGGGCTGCTCTTTAACACGACTTATACAGCTATTAGGGGTCTGTCGTTTACCAGCCCCCTAGGCCCTATATGCGATACTCATAAGACGAATGGACCGGACTGTACGGATATTGTCACTGTTAGGCTCAGTAGGGTTTCTGGATGAGTTCGCTCGTCTGCTACCCTTCCATCAATACATAGGCAATCGTTACGTACAGCTTGTACCTCTGACGTGCTAGTGGTTATACCCAGTGCCAGTGTATTGATGAGTCATTAGAGTCCCCCACAGACAGTTTCCCAAGTTCGGGCGAAACGTTGTAGATGCCGTACGGTTTTATGGCAGGGTTCGGAAAATGCACGTGCGTTTACGCACGTGTCATTTTTCGGGCAGATAATACTGGTGGGGTTTGGTTTAAGCCGGATCCGAGTATTATACTGTGTAGATATAATATCTTTGTCCCAGTTGCATTTGTATTCGGTCGTAATACAAATGCGGGTATGTTTATACTGTTACGGGGTTATCCTGAAATTCGTTTCAGGATCGCTTTTGGAAGTTGCCAGTTTCCAGTTTTCTATCGACCGTATTTAACATTCGGTTAAATGCGGATTTATCTTTTCTTCTTGGGTGAGTCATGAGGGTGAGTCATGCTTCTAGAAGGTTCTAGAAGTGGTGATTAGGCTTGTGACTCATTTGTTCATTAATGGTGCTTTAATTGTGCATTTATTGTGTTCATATATGGTGTCATTTGTGAGTCATGCTTTGATGTTATGTTATGATAAGTTCAAAGCTAATGGTCACCCCTCCCTAGCTCCTACACTCACCTCCCTCCCTCTACAAAGTGGCCGGCCCCTCATTGTGAGGAAAAATGGTTGTTTTTCATTTGATTTCATTTTTGAGAAAAGATTATGATAGTTTGGTGTATGGAAATTTCTTAGTTCATTCCATCACAATTCCAAATGGCAACTTCATTAACCGTTCGTCCATAGCTTTGGACATAACAAGACAAAGTGTTCTACTCATTCTCTACTTCATCTTGGTCGTCTCTTTTAGCAAACTTGACGACCGAGTTGCCTCGGTTCAGAGACGGGAGCCCGTTTAAAGATCCATCGACGTGGTGCCACCTAGATGACGAGACTGGAGTTTTCAGAAGATCGAAGCCGCCGCAACAAAAAGTGGGATGATGGTTGAAGACCGAAGGACTCGGATCGTTCGGTAGAACATTTCTACCCACTTTGTAGTTTGTTAGTTTAGCTTTAATGGCAGATCCGGGTTATAGTACGCGATAGCGCCAGTCGTAAAAGTTTTTGTTCCGCATATTGGCGTCTGTTAGACGGCCAGGGCGCTACCGTGGACTTACAGTGGTATCAGAGCCTCACCATTAAGCTTTACTAACTTGTGCTAACGCGTTTAAAATATCGATCGAACGGAATTTCAAAAACTACATTTTTCTGTACAAAAGTTTCTGTCGATTTTAAATCAAGTCTAAAAATTATTTTGAGCACTTCAGAAAACAGAGCAGGCTTTTTGAGGCAAACTGTACAAATTTGGTCACGTGATCCCACATAACAGCCGCGGATCCGCGGTCAAACCTAGGGTTTGACCGCGCATCCACAGCCGTTTAGTAGGAACAGTGCTTTAAATTTGTACAGGGGCTTCTACACAGTGAATTGTGGTTTCTGGAAAATTTATTTTGGGCCCAGATTTTATTACTGTACACCAGATGTACGTGGGGCCCACTTCGGGAAATTTTGTCGATCGAAATTTTAAACTTGTTAGTTTGCAGTACTTATATTATATCTCCGACTGTGAATGTCATTTGATCGGTAAACCGCGTCTGATTGCTATAGTTCTTTTAGACGGGTTTGCGAACGTGACATTCGCGTTGATGTTCTGTGTTGTGCTGTGATGTTGCGGATATGTCGTGGTGGATAGCAGTGTGCAATGGTAGTGCTGTTCGGATTTATTTGTACTTTTGATATTGTGGGGCGAGCGTCCAACATGTGGACTGCCGTCACTGCCTGTTTGTATAATATTCTTTTGGGGCACGACCGGGCTGAGGTCGATGTACCTGTTGTATATTTTTATTTCTGTACTAGGTTTACTTCGCGACGGAGTGCACGGATAGCCGGGTTCTGGAGGGCAACGGGTCCGTATCTCATGGCTTTGAGAGGCAGAGGGGCCTTACTCTAGAATTGGTAGACTATTCGCCGCACTCGTAGGGGGTACAGGTTGACCCAAGGAGGGGTGCTCAATTTACCGGATTCCGTGAAGTGCCGGGTATTCCATTCACTATGCTGTGGGGACTACCTCGCTTTAAGTTTTTGGCGGGTAACTTGCCGCACCCGTAGGGGTCTAGGTTTCATTGCACAGGCTATCCACACGACCAGGGGAACGTCGGGTTTCAGTAGCGGCTCTGTGAAACCCGGGGATCCCAGATTATCTTTATTGTTCTGTAATGCTTATTACTTTTTTTTGTAATGTTGTATATTATCACGCCTGGAGCGATTATTGTATATTGGTATATATACTATTAGATGTTGTATATGTTTTGCACCCGCGCTAGACCTGTCCCCGCTCTGTCGTTAGTTAAGTCACCTAACGAGTGATGACGGGACCCAGTGACGAATGCGGATGGCATATACGTACATTTTATTTTCGTTCTTTTCTGGTGTGATTGATTGATGGGACTGCATTGATTCTTATCAATGTAAGGATAAAACAAACCTATATTTGATATTGTTGGAACAAATTTTAAAAAAGGAGTTATTACAAAGGCGTTTCCTTTTGTTTTGCATAGCGGTATTCAGTTAGAATATCCTGCACCTCATTCGACGAGGCAAGGGCCGAGATCCCTTCACCGGGAGTGACCCCTTGGGCAGAAGTTTGCATCAGGGTAATAACTTCAATATAGTCGATTACAAGTTGCTTTGCATCGCGGTATTCAGATGGAATATGCTGCACCTCATTCCACGAGGAAAGAACCGAGATCCCTTCACCGGGAGTGACCTCTTTAGCAAAAGTTTTTCACCACTATATTTTTTATAAAAAGCTATCAGGTTCCTTCAACGAGATCAAGTTCATTACGTTAAAGGTTTTTCACCAAAAACCAGCCGTAATCCTCCGTCATTTCTTATGGATGGTCAGTAGTATTCAAGCTATGTTTGTTGGCCTACGTCAAGGCATAGTGTTTGGTAGCTGTTGGGTATTCATTTGTTGCATAGATAGATGCATTAGTTTAGGACAGACGTACAGCCTTGTTGGCCTACGTCAAGGGCATGTACGATGACCTAAATTAATCAAGACAACGACGGGTAGAACTTGACATGTGGCTTATGATTTGTTGGCTTACGTCAAGGTCATAAGAGCATGGGATAAAAAATTATATCGAGAGTTTCAAACATACAGGAAACTTGCCATACTTGCGCATACCTTCTGGAGTGTGATAACGTGAGTGGATACCGTCACGTTATCATGCGATTCCCACTGATGAGTTAGTTTACTCTTCGGGTGATCCCGACTAATTCTTCTTTTAGGTTTGGAGGAGAATTTGAGATAACAGTAGGAGGTTTCCTAATTAGATAAAGTGATAACCATTCTGATCTAGGTTAGAGTGCACGCAGAGTGTTTCTTCTCTCTCTCTCTCTTTGGCAGCGACCTTTGACCGACCCTAGACTATAGCTCAGTGACCAAGTTGACCGAACCTTCTTATAATACTGGCTTTTGGATTGTCCAAGTTACATAACTCATTGTCGCTCCTTCTTTTACCCTTTGTATTTCTCAGAACATCCCGTATTATTACGGATATCCACTTCTATTGGATAGATCCATTGTATGGTTATATACGAACTCGGAGGGATTTCTTCGAGGATGGATCTAGGTTCAGGAGAAATAGAATTGGTTTATTCAGTTGTCTTTTATTATCACCTTCTCTCAGGTTGCAAGGGCTCCTTGGTTTAGGAGAGTACACCTATTACGCTTATTGGATAGTCTTCTTCCAAACCATAGGCAAGTGCCGAAAGGTAGGGAATGAAGAAAACCAATTAGCCTAAGTAGGGTATACAGAAGGTAATAACTAAAAACAAAATAAAGGGATTAGAAAGAGGGCAAAGTAAATTTCCGACTACTAACATTCACGACCAAACCATGTACTTCATTGCCACTCCTATTTCACTTTTGCCTTTTTTCCCCAGTTCGGGAGAAATAGAATAAGGAATTATTCAGTCGTCTTTTATCATCACCTTCTCTCAAGTTACGAGTACTCCTTGGTTTAGGTGGGTACACCTATTATGCTTACTAGATATTCTTCTTCCAAACCATAGGCTGGTGCCGAATGGTAAGGAAGGAAGAAAACCATTTTAGCCTAACGATGGTGTACAGAAGGTAACGACTAAAGACAAATAAAGGGAATTGAAGAAATGGAAGGGAAATATACGGTTACAGTCATGGAAAAGGCATTACTATGAATACCCGAATACCCTTTCGAAACATATTTATGTTCACTGTGTATTGTTAATAGAAAACTGATTTCCCAATTAGACACTTACTCCAGGGTATGTATTTACCAGGTATGATTCTCACATCTGTATGGTCTTACAGATAATGAGTGAGAGTGAGTTATTGGGAATTAGGTGATCATCCTCATTATATCGGAATTCGTTGTAATTGGTGATATTTGAGGAAATCGCATGGGTACAGTTTTCAACCTACGATACACATGTTTTGAGTTATTCAACTCAGCGGACTTATACAGAGATTGTATGTTGTCCAGTGTCCATCAGGACAAAGGGGTTGGTCCTCGTACTCTGTTCTGTTTACTTGTGACTTCTCTAGTTTTTAGATAAGTGTTTCGTAGAAATACAATGTCTAAGTTTTGAGAAGTTGTGGGTATAAGAATAAAGTAGAGAACCAGGTGTCGCAAGTAACGGGATTCTTCAAAGAAACTCGAAGATGTAGATTCTTATGATTGGTATTCAATTGATAGTAACGGTTTTGAGAAACTTGTTTCTCTTTCGGGTTACTCATAATTGGATGTATTCCTAAGTTGAGCAATGCTGATTAGCCTCTCTCCATTAAGTTGATATGCACTGGAGACAGCTGCATGATTAGAATCTGGTTCCAATTAAATAAGTGCCAAGTTTCTATATTGGATGTAGAATGCTTCATATCTTAACAATGTTAAGGTAAGGGGGGTTGTCCAGCTTATGCTTAAAACCAGACACTAGATAACTCAAGGCACGTTTCTGTAATGGCAGTTTGTGGGTTGACCCTGGCTTTGACGAGAGTTGATATTCTACCATCTGGAAGATCAATAGTGATATTGTTCTTGACTCGCCATAGTTTTAATAAAATGGATTTTTTTCAGAAAAACAGTAGTGGGAGTATGGTAGAACTGGAAGTGATTCCAGAACCGCAAACGATTACGGAAAATTTAATAGGACCTATATATTCAATCAGGTTTGACATTCTAATAGCCACTCCGCAGATATGGTGGGTAACCTCAGACACCCGAGAGGTATTCCGGTAGCCTCAAGGAAGGTGACAGGGAGGTTCTCGTTTACCCAGACTTGACACTACTGTTGTTCCAGACTATGAGACCCGGCAGGAGGATAAGTATAGCGTCGTTCTAAACTAGTTTTAGAAGTGCACGTATATGTTCTTCTGCCAGAAGGTTGTTGTGGTCAGTGGGAGCAGCGGAAGCATCGTGGGCAAGTAGCTTATGTCTATTTATAGACTTGAGCAGTTATAGCGAAGATAGATCATCTAATTTTGATGTGACAGTCATGGCTTTGACTTCATCAGAATAGGGGATGAATCTGTTGAGAAGGTAGTAGGGTGTGATGTCCTGGTATTTGGATGACATACACAGAGTAGGAAGTGAAATTCCTATACTACAATCGGTTGTACTTTGGTCGTCACACAATTGTTTCTCCATAAGAGATATGGATATAATATTTGACATTCTGGTTTCTAGATCTATGGTTTTAGATCTAGATTTGGGTAGTTTCTCAATGTGGGTACTTTGACACTATTCTAATAGTATTTTAGAATAGATGAGTCCTGGCACGGTGGCATACCTGCAGGTGATAAAGTCACCCTCTCTAAAGTTGTCTTACAGACTATAGGGGAGAGGGATGTGCATGATTGGCAGATCACTTGCTTAGGCAATTGAGTCAATCGTGAAATGTCAAGTACCACACCAGATGTTGTTTTTGCACTAGATGCGATAAGTTTATATTAATCCAATCCTGGAGAAACATTAGGAAGCAGTTTTAGAACATGAATGGATGTTCTATGGATTTGATGACTACGGCCTCCTTCGGGAGACGGTTATCATTCCAGGCTTCAAAGGTGACATGGATGACAAAGTGATTGTCAGAGTTATAGTTATCCCTCTGACGAGGGACAGTATTTTGGACAGGTGGTCCAAGAGGATACTGTGGGAGGCATGGTACTGGATACTGATTAGGTTCAGTTATCGATACAGTCTAAGAAGTTTGGATTTGGAGTTCGTTTATGAACTAGGTCCCATCAGATATCCAGACATATTCTAAGACAGGGATTACTCGATTCGGGAGATGGCTCTCTCCGCGAACTTGAGATTAAGAGAGATATAGAAAGAAACATCAGGGCGGATCCACTCACTGAGGCTATTTCTCGAGCACAATAGTTTTACAAACGAGCTTTGCGAAACTGATTAGTAGAGGAGTTGGATGTTCGGTATCACACAGGCTGTGAGTACGCGACATCGCAATAATTAACCTTAAGTGCAAGTGGGAGATTGTTGGATATTGTGCCCTCAAAGTCAATTATTGGATCGCAGGTACGTGATTGTGATGATTGAGGAAGGGCCTATACCGATAAAACGGTCTTACTCGAGATGATAGTATGCTATCTGGTTTGTCTTTATCACTGTTACACTTTGATAGAGCCCTTAGGATTTTGCTTGACAGCCAGCAGTATGATGGCGATCATATATGTGGGAGCTGGTGTCTATAAGCACATCCTTAAAGAGTCCCTAGTCGTGGGAGTTTCGAGACAGGGCATCGATACTCCGGAATAGACTAGTGTATACATTCGATACCCCGACGAGGGGCGGTGGCCGGTCTCACAAGCCTTTGGTGTTAGTTGGTTCACCTAAGATGTATACAGATGCTCATTGGGTTATAAGTACACCGGACAGGACTCGCCGGGAACTTGCTGGTTGGTATTATACCTAGCGTCAGATAGCAGTTCCCAGGTGACATGTGTACAGGTTAGTGCATCGACCTGAGATCGTCATTTGTCTCGTGTGAGTTCCCACTGTACTTTGATTTATACCCTACCACGGGTCAAAGGAGTCGTGCAAACAGGTATATTTTGGGTACAGTCCCGAGCCACATGGAGGCAGCGAGCAGATCGTCGGGGATTCGTCTCTCCCGGTATTGGGGGTGAGATCGCGCTATGTTTAGGAGAGCCATTACACGAAATCCCTGGCCAGGGTAATCGAGATTTACTAGAAGGTATTCCAGTAGTATCTCAGGGTGTTCTGGGCTGCTCTTTGACACGACTTATACAGCTATTAGGGGTCTGTCGTTTACCAGCCCCCTAGGCCCTATATGCGATACTCATAAGACGAATGGACCGGACTGTACGGATATTGTCACTGTTAGGCACAGTAGGGTTTCTGGATGAATTCGCTCGTCAGCTCCCCTTCCAATCAATACATAGGCAACCGTTACGTACAGCTTGTACCTCTGACGTTCTAGTGGTTATACCCAGTGCCAGTGTATTGATGAGTCATTAGAGTCCCCCACAGACAGTTTCCTAAGTTCGGGCGAAACGTTGTAGATGCCGTACGGTTTTATGGAAGGGTTCGGAAAATGCACGTGCGTTTACGCACGTGTCATTTTTCGGGCAGATAATACTGGTGGGGTTTGGTTTAAGCCGGATCCGAGTATTATACTGTGTAGATATAATATCTTTGTCCCAGTTGCATTTGTATTCGGTCGTAATACAAATGCGGGTATGTTTATACTGTTACGGGGTTATCCTGAAATTCGTTTCAGGATCGCTTTTGGAAGTTGCCAGTTTCCAGTTTTCTATCGACCGTATTTAACATTCGATTAAATGCGGATTTATTTTTTCTTCTTGGGTGAGTCATGAGGGTGAGTCATGCTTCTAGAAAGTTCTAGAAGTGGTAATTAGGCTTGTGACTCATTTGTTCATTAATGGTGCTTTAATTGTGCATTTATTGTGTTCATACTTGGTGTCATTTATGAGTCATGCTTTGATGTTATGTTATGATAAGTTCAAAGCTAATGGTCATCCCTCCCTAGCTCCTACACTCACCTCCCTCCCTCTACAAAGTGGTCGGCCCCTCATTGTGAGGAAAAATGGTTGTTGTTCATTTGATTTCATTTTTGAGAAAAGATTATGATAGTTTGGTGTAAGGAAATTTCTTAGTTCATTCCATCACAATTCCAAATGGCAACTTCATTAACCGTTCGTCCATAGCTTTGGACGTAACGAGACAAAGTGTTCTACTCATTCTCTACTTCATCTTGGTCGTCTCTTTTAGCAAACTTGACGACCGAGTTGCCTCGGGCGGGAACCCGTTTTAAGATCCGTCGACGTGGTGCCACCTGGACGACGAGACTGGAGTTTTCAGAAGATCGAAGCCGCCATAACAAAGCGTAGGATGATGGTTGAAGACCGAAGGACTCGGATCGTTCGGTATAACATTTCTATCCACTTTGTAGTTTGTTAGTTTAGCTTTAATAGCAGATCCGGCTTATAGTACGCGATAGCGCCAGTCGTAAAAGTTTTTGTTCCGCATATTGGCGTCTGTTAGACGGCCAGGGTGCTACCGTGGACTTACAACACACACACACACACAAAAAAAAAAAAAAAGTGTTCCTTTCTGGGAGTACAACTCCCATTGCAGGGACTAAGTCCCTTTTGCCTCCCAAAGCGCTAGCGCCCTTGCGCTCAAAGTGCTAGCGCTCTTGCGCTCAGAGCGCTAGCGCCCAGAGCGCTAGCGTCCGACCGCTCACGTGCCTGGCATGTAGGGCGCTAGCGCCCGAGCGCCCACATGCCTGGCACGTGGGGCGCTAGCGCCCAAAGAGCTAGCGCCCTTGCGCTCAAAGCGCTAGCGCCCGAGCGCCCACGTGCCTGGCACGTGGGGCGATAGAGCCTAAAGCGCTAGCGCCCGAGCGCCCAAAGCGCTAGCGCCCGAGTGCTTTCTCCCACGCATCCTTTGGATACCCTTTTCCCTTATATATATATATATAGATATATATATACCACACTAAAAATACCTCCCCCGTTAGAAAAAATTTCTAACGGGGCGCTGCCCCACATCCTGCAAAAGGCTGCTAGCCCCCTTGACCCCCAGCCCGCTATCCAGATAGCGGGACCCCCGTAAAAACTCTGTGGGGACCCCGATATATCCAAAACCCTTCGAAAAACGATACTGCACATTGAGTTCGCATGACCTGTTTAACCTGTCAATCGGAGGTTCTCTCGCTCCAAAGGCGAGGGGTAATTAACAGCAGCTTAGTCCGCGGCTGCCGGAGATTCGGATCCCCACAATCAATAAACCCCAGCCTACCCTAGGCAGGGGGAATCTGTAATGCGCCTGATAAGCGCGCGCGTATTCTCATCTCAATGGGGTGACGAAAAACACCCTAAAAGTAGGGGTTTAAATGAGTTTGCTTGTCGGCCTGCTTTTCGACAGGTACCTAGGTAGCCGTTACATACAGCTAGTGCCGCTGATGTGCTTGTAGTTAAACCCACTATTCTCGCTAAAATTTTTGGCTCAGAGCTTATTGTTCGCTTATAAAAATAAAAGGAAAACCCCACGTGTTAAACACGTGCACCCACATTCAAATCATGTAGATACCGTTTCCGATGGGATTAAATCCTATATTGGGTCTTCACGTGTTTCCTATGTAAGCGCCAGCGCCAGCCTTTGTTAGAATTAAATCCTATAGCGGAATCTCACGTGGAACACACGTGAACGCCGGCGTGCAAAGCACGTGAGTGGCTATTTATAAAATAATTAAATTCTTAGGCGGCACCCACGCACATAGCACGTGAGTGTCAGCGTCCAAATTAAAGAGAGTATAATTAAATTCTACATGGGAAATATTTCCTTAAAATCTCGGATATTCTCTGTTAAACAAATCCGTTGGATCAAATATCCAATGGTGATAATAAATCATCAAAATGATAGAATTGAATTCTATTAGCGAAAAAATAACTCGATCAAATATTCTCTGTTAAACAGATCACCGTTGGATCAAAGATCCAACGGTGAATTAAAATCATCAAATGATAGAATTAATTTCTATTTAGGAAATATTTTCCTTAATCTTTCTAATATGGAAAGATCTTTCCTAAATAGAGAATCTTGGATTTAAAATCCATTGGTGATAAAATATCACCAATTAAACCATTTGATAAAATTAAATTCTATGTGGGAAATATTTCTCTGATCTTCCTCAAAGTAGAAAGATTTTCTATGTTAAACAGAAGACCCTTGGATCAAAGATCCAACGGTGATTATAAAATCCCTTATCGATCATCTGATAGAATAAAATTCTATCTTAGGAAAATATTTTCCTACTCTTGTTAAACTAACAAGATATTAATATAAAAGAATTAAATTCTATTTTAGGAAAATATATTCTTAGTCTTGTTAAACCAACAAGATATTCATATTATAGAATAAAATTCTAATTTTGTTAAACTAATAAAATATTCATATGATAGAATAAAATTTTGTGATAGAATTAAATTCTATGTTGAAATAAAATTCTAATCTTATTAAACTAACAAGATATCCATATAATAGAATTAAATTCTATGTTAAGAAAATATCTTCCTAATCTTATTAAACTAACAAGATATCCATATGATAGAATTAGATTCTATGTTAGGAAAATATCTTCCTAATCTTATTAAACTAAAAAGATATCCATATAATAGAATAAAATTCTAATCTTGTTAAACTAACAAAATATCCATATGATAGAATTAAATTCTATGTTAGGAAAATATCTTCCTAATCTTATTAAACTAACAAGATATCCATATGATAGAATTAAATTCTATGTTTGGAAAATATCTTCCTAATCTTATTAAACTAAAAAGATATCCATATGATAGAATAAAATTCTAATCTTGTTAAACTAACAAGATATTCATATGATAGAATAAAATTCTATCTTAGGAAAATATTTCCTAATCTTGTTAAATAAACAAGAAATCTTCTCTGTTAAATAGAAAGATTTTGGATTAAAAATCCAATGGTGAATAAAATTCACCGATTGATCTAAAATATCATTTTGATTGATCATGAAATCAATCATCGTCTCTCAATGAGAGATTTTCTCAACAAATTAATTTTTCTCTTCTCCTATAAATAGAAGCAAAGAGATTAATCAAAGAGGAGGGGGAGAGAAAGAGAGACAGAGAGACCACAGATATAAGGAACCCTCTATAATCTTCTTCAAAAATACAATGAGCTCTCAAAAAGAACAGAGAATTCAATTCTCAAAGAAGAAGACCTTCCTTCTCAAAATCCTAGGTAAAGAAAAGAGATCAAATTATCTCTATTACCTATCATATCACATCTAAAGGTTTAACCCATTCAAAAGAACTTAGTTCTTTCTTTGGATCTGAGATCTACAAGACAAGTCTCCCATAAGTTGAGAATTTAATTCTCATCAGGAAGATCTTGTTCTTGAGAATCAAAAATTCAGGGAAGAACAAATTTAAAGAGAAAGAAGATGGAGTTCATAATACTCCAGGAACTCAGTTCCTTCAAATCAAGAACTTAGTTCTTTAAAAACTCAACCCGAGATCCTAAAAATATAGTGATTTTGATGAGCGCTAATGGTCAAAATACTATTGACAGAGGTTTAACCTCTTTGAAAACATCAACAGAGATTAAATCTCCATATAAAAAAAAGACTAGCGCCTCACGTGCTTCCCACATGGGCGCTCTTTTAACAGCGCCTAGCGCCTCATGTGAAAAACACGCGAGCGCCCAAAATAGAAGGCCAGCGCCTCACATGAAATACACGTGAGCACTGAATAAAAGTGCTTAGCACTCCATATACAACCGAGGACAGCTAAGTGCTTAGCACTGATTGGGCAGTGCCCAGCGCCTCACGTGCTCCTCACATGGGCGCCATATAAAAAATGCTTAGCATTCCATATATAGCCAAAACGGCTAAGTGCTTAACACTAATTGGGCAGCACCCAGCGCCGCACGTGTACCTCATGTGGATGCCATAGGGAGTGCTTAGCACTTCATATTTAGTCAAAAGGACTAAAGTATTCAACATTCATTGGGCAGCGCCCATGACTGAATGCTTCACATGACATATATATGAGCATCAAAGTTCAAATAAGTGCATAGCACTTTTACATAAAAAGAAAAAAGTTGAACAAACAGAGCCCAAATAAGTGCTTAGCACTTTTGAATGAAAAAGAAAAAAGAATAAGCAGACTAAGCCCAAATTGGCTAAGTCTCTGAAGTTTCTTGCAGCTGAGCTCAAATGTTGTTTTGTTGGATCTTAAGTAAAAATGATGCTAAAACATTTTTAAACTAATCTTAGTCTCAAACATGACTAATGATCTCTCATTGATGATATCCAAAATGATATTCATCTCATATCTCTTAAAGTAATCTTAGTCTCAAATATGACTAACGATTCTTAGGACCACCACAAACCCTTTTCCTCAAATACGAGATTTGGTTCAAGGGTACATCTTTCCATACCTTTGATATATGTCGTTGTAATTCCTCAATGTCTTCAGAAAGGTGGCGGGTCCTGACAACCAAAAACTCCTTTCGTCATATATTGATGCACTTCCAAATTGACATCACCTCAAATCGGATCACATCCTAAATTAGGCACATTCTATGTCACCATCGTTCACTCTGCCACGTAACAAATACATGTGCGCGCAAGATGAATGTTGGACCGAAACGTCCTTAAACTAACATTCGTCCCCAAAATATGAATGTTAGACCGAAATGTTCCTAAACTAAAATTTCGCCTCAAATATGGCGATAATCGACCGTGATGTCCTTAAACTAAAATAATTGGGCCCAAATTCTCATATGTTTTAAGTCGATCTTAATCTCAAATTAGATTAACGGTCCTTAAATAAACCTAAGCCCAAATCTAAAATATATAGATTTGGACTAATCCGCGCCCTACAGGCGAAGATATAAACCAGTCTCTGTATATAATCAACGGGCAACCAAAAAAATTAAAAACAAAAACACACATGACACGAAGTAAACTGCTGGAGAAGGAGAAAGTGGTTATCGTAATGTGGTAACATAATTAACTGCAGGGGCTTGCGCCTACAGGGAAGAGCGTCCCTACAATAAAAAAAACCCTCATAAAGTGAGGGGGAATCTGATAAAGTCTGCTACAACGGTCGCGTTTGTCCAAACCTCCGATATATGGTGCTATAAATCAACTTGGTATCTTCGGAAAGGTGGATAGATAAATCCAAATAGCATCTGCCCCTAGATGTTACGCCACGGCAGCGCCCCGGCCGTCTTACCGAGGCCAAAATGCGGAATCAAAAATTTTCCTTACTTGGAAACTGGCGCTACCGCGAACAAAGAAAACCCGGATCGTAAACCATTAACCTAATGCTAGCTAACAAGAGATGGGAAGAGAAGTATACCGAATGATCCGAGTCCTCCGGTCTTCTTCTCGCCTCCGATCTCCCGCGGAAAGTCTTGTCTCCATATCGTCGCCTCCTCACCGGAAGGGCACCACATCGCCTGTGTCTTTTACGGGCTCCCGCCTCAATACCGAGGCAACTCGGGCATGAAGCCGGCAACTCGACATGCCCAAGATTTGCTGTAGAAAGTGTAGTGTAGAGCTTATGTCTCATTTGGGGTTTGTTGCCTTTGAAGATGATGGAGGAATCAAGATAAGAAAAATGGTGCTTGCATTTTTCTAGCATGAAATGAGATGAACAAATTTTTCCCTCTTGAAAATGATCCTCTCTTCTTCTTCTCTCAAGTATGAAAAACTTATCAACTTAGAAAAATGGTGGAGGAAAGAATATGAAGCATGAAGGGAGGTGATGGTAGGAGCAC
The DNA here is from genome assembly GCA_030015575.1 of Agapanthus africanus. NCBI lineage: Eukaryota > Viridiplantae > Streptophyta > Magnoliopsida > Asparagales > Amaryllidaceae > Agapanthus > Agapanthus africanus. Next base: position 365,255,793 of record JASDDO010000018.1, read on the forward strand.
AAGTGGTGACCACAACCAAAACATAATCATCACAAACTTACATCAAACCCATACCCTTTCTCATCTCATTAATGCAAGTGATGGTGAAAAGAAAAGAATGGTATCATAATAAAACATTTGCAAGAAACCCCTCCACAATGTGTAATTTGCAAAACTGCAAATTACCCCCTCCATCGGAAAAGTCCGGCCGGGAAAGAACAAAGGAAAACCGGCCGGAACGGAATGCAAACTGGCAACTCCAGAAAACTGGTCCCGTAATAAATTACAGGAAAACCCCGATACTGTGCATACACACCCGCATCTGTATTCCGTCCGGATACAAATGCAATGAGACAAAATCTACACTGTCCTATACTAGGATCCGGCTTAAAACAAAGCCGGCTAGTAAAATCCGTCCGATCCTGATCCGTACAATACCGCACGTATCGATCGAACCCTGCCATATAACTATACGGCCTCTAATACAAACCGTCCGATCCTGATCCGTGCAATACCGCACGTATCTGATCGGACCCTGCCATATCTCCATACGGCCTCTACAGCGTTTCGCCCGAAAGCTTGAGTAACTGAAAGTGTGGTGGACTCTAAAGACTCGTCAATACTATGGCTGTGGATTTAACCACTAGCACGTCAGAGGTATAAGCCAATACGTGACGGGCCACCAGCTATTGACCAAAAGGGACGTCGATGAGCGAACTCATCCTGACACCCTACTGAGCCTGACAGTGACAATATCCGTACAGTCCGGTCCGTTCGTCTATGAGTATCGCATGGCGGGCCTAGGGGGTTGGTAAAAGTCAGACCCCCAAAGGCGGTACAAGTCGTGTCGGAGTGTAGCCCAGAACGCCCTGAGATACTACTGGAATACCTACCAGTAAATCTCCTGCCTCGGCCGAGGGCTTTGCGTAATGGCTCTCCTAGACACAGTGCGACCTCACCCCCAATACCGGGAGAGACGAACCCCTGCAGATCCGCTCACTGCCTCCATATGGCTCGGGACTGTACCCAACTAAAACCTGTTTGCACGACTCCTTTGAGCCGTGGTAGGGTAGTAATCAAAGCACAGTGGGAACTCACACGAGACAAATGACGATCTCAGGTCGATGAACTAACCTGTACACATGTCACCTGGGAACTGCTATCTGACGTCTGGTATAATCCCAACTAGCAGGTTCCCGGCGAGTCCTGTCCGGTGTACTCATAACCCAATGAGCACCTGTATACATTTTAGGTGAACCAACTGACACCAGTGGCTTGTGAGACCGGCCACCGCCCCTCGTCGGGGTCTCGACTGTATACACTAGTCTACTAATGGAGTATCGATGCCCAGTCTCGAAACTCCCACGACTAGGGACCTGTTAAGGATGTGCTTATAGACCCCAGCTCCCACGTATATGATCGCCATCATACTGCTGGCAGTCAAGCAAGAATCCTAGGGGCTCTATCAGCGTGTAATAGCGACCTGTAAGGTCACCTGAAGCAGTACACGATGATAAAGGTAAACCAGATAGCATACTATCATCTCGAGTATGACTGTCCTCCTGGGATAGGTCCTCCCTCAATCATTGCAATCACGTGCCTGTGATCCAATAATTGACTCTGAGGGCACTATCTCCAACAATCTCCCACTTGCACTCAAGGCTAATTATTGCGATGTCGCATACTCACAGCCCGTGTGATACCGAACACCCAACTCCTCTACTAGTCAGTCTCACAAAGCTCGTTTGCGAAACTATTGCGTTCGAGGAATAGCCTCAGTGAGTGGATCCGCTGTGATGTTTCTTTCTATGTCTCTCTATATCTCAAGTTCGCGGAGAAAGCCATCTCCCGAAATGAGCAATACCTGTCTTGGAATGTCTGGATGTCTGATGGGACCTAGTTCATAAATGAACTCCAAATCCAAACTTCTTAGACTGTATCGTCAACTGAACTTAATCAGTATCCTGCGCCATGCCTTCCCTCAGTATCCACCTGGACCACATGTCCAATATACTGCCCCTCATCAGAGGGAAAACTATAACTCTGACAGCCACTCTGCCATCCAGGTCACCTTGGAAGCCTGGAATGATAACCGTCTCCTAAAGGAGGCTGCCGTTATCATATCCCTAGAACATCAACTTATGTTCTAAAACTGCTTCCGACTGTTTCTCCAGGATTGGATCAATATCAACTTATTGCATCTAGTGCAAGAATAACATCTGGTGTGGTACTTGACATCTCATGATTGACTCAATTGCCTAAGCAAGTGATCTGCCAATCATGCACATCCCTCTCTACTTTAGTCTATAAGACACCTTTAGAGAGGGTGACTCCATTACCTGCAGGTACACTACCGTGCCAGGAATCGTCCATTCTAAATACTCATAGAATGCTGTCAAGGTACCCAGATTAGGAAAACACCCAAATCTAGATCTAAAACTATAGATCTAGTAACCAGAATGTCTGATATAATATCCAAGTCCTGTGTGGAGAAAACACTGTGTGACAACCAAAATATAACCGATCGTAGTATAGGAATATCACTTCCTACTCTGTGTATATCATTAAATACCAGGATATCACACCCTACTACCTTCTCAACAGATCCATCCCCTATTCTGATGACGTCAAACATATGACTGTCACATCGGAAATAGATGATCTATCTTCGCTATATCTGCTTTAGTCTATAAATAGACATAAGCCTGATGTCCACCAATGCTTCCGCTGCTCCCACTGACTACGACAACCCTCTGGCAGAGTCATATAGACGTGCACTTCTAAAGCTAGTTTAGAACGACGCTATACTCATCCTCCCACCGGGTCTCGCAGCCTGGAACAACAGCAATGGCAAGTGTGGGTAAACAAGAACTTCCCTGTCACCGTCCTTGAGGCTACCGGAGTACCTCTCGGGTGCCTGAAGTTACCCACCTTATCTGCGGAGTGGCCAATGGAATGTCAAAACAGATTGAATCTTTAGGTTCCTTATCAAATCTTCAGTAATCGTTTGCGGTTCTGGAATCACTTCCAGTTCTACCATACTCCCACTACTGTTTTCTGAAAAAATAACCATTTCCTTTTAAAGTGTGGCGAGTTAAGAACAATATCACTATTGATCTTCCAGATGGTAGAAAATCAACCCTCGTCATAGCCTGGGTCAACCCACAAACAGCCATTACAGAAACGTGCCTTGAGTTGTCCAGTGTCTGGTTTTAATCATAAGCCGGACAACTCCCCGTACCTTAACATCGTTAAGATATGAACTGTTCTATATCCAATATAGAACCAGAGGCGCTGATTTAAATGAACCAGATTCAAATCATGCAGCTATCTCCAGTGCATGTCAACTAGATGGAAGGAGGCCGATCAGCATTACTCAACTTAGGAATGCTTCCAATTATGAGTAACCTGAAAGAGAAGCAATTTCTCTTTATCATTACTATCAACTGAATACCATACACAAGTATCTACATCTTCGATCACTTTGAAGAATCCCGATACTTGCTATACCTGGTTCTCTACTCTATTCAAATACCTATAACTCCTCAAAACTTAGACCCTGTGTTTCTACGAAACACATCTCTAAGAACTAGAGAAGTTAAAAGTAAACAGAATATAGTATGAGGACCAACCCCTCTGTCCTAATGGACACTGGACAATATACAATACTCTGTATAAGTCCGCTGAGTCTAACAACTCTTTCACTGTGTCGTAGGTTGAAAACTGTACTTATGGTTAAGAAGAATTACACCGCTGTTTAATGCTCCTTACCTAACCATCCACTGATATAGGTAAATGTCATCGACATAATATCAAAAGGTATATCTCACTCTATGAAAATAGACGTACAGATATATCAATTTGAAATTGGTGCACAACAGCGGATATTCAAAACCAAATATTTGCCGACCGGCAAACAGCCCAGATGATTTCCTCAAATATCACCGATTACAACGAATCCCGATATAATGAGGATGATCACCCAATTCCCAATAACTTACTCCCACTCATCATCTGTAAAACCATACAGATGTGAGAATCAGACCTGGTAAATACATACCCTGGATCAAGTGTCTAATCGGGAAATCAGTTTTCTTTTAACAGTACACAGTGAAACTGAAACATTGAAATGTTTCAGTGGGGTATCCTGGTATTCCTAGTAATGCCTCTACCATTATCCAGATTCACAACTGTAACCGTATATCTCTTTGCCATCTGTCCAAATCCCTTTATATGTCTTTAGTCATTACCTTCTGCACACCCCTTAGGCCAAATGGTTTTCTTCCTTCCCTACCGTTCGGCACCAGCCTATGGTTTGGAAGAAGACTATCCAATAAGCATAATGGGTGTACTGTCCTAGTCCTAAGAGCACTCGCAATGCGAGAGAAGGTGATGATAAAAGACAACCGAATAAACTGTATTCCTATTTCTCCTGGACCAGAATCCATCCCCGAACTGGAACAAGTTCCTTTCGAGTTCGTATATAACCATACGATGGAGTATCCAATAAACTGTGGATCTTCGTAGTGATACGGAGTGTCCTGGAGAAATACAAAGGTGATTTAGGATTGGCGAAGAAATACTTGGTTTGATCGTGAATAGCAGTCACAATTTACTTTGCCCTCTTACTAATCCCTTGCTTTGTCTTAACTTAATACCTTCTGCACACCATCGTTATGCTAATTGGTTTTCTTCATTCCCTACCGGTCGGCACCAGCCTAAGGTTTGGAAGAAGACTATCCAATTTGCGTAATAGGTGTACTATCTCCTAAACCAAGGAGTACTCACAATGAGAGAAGGTGAAAAGAAAAGACAACTGAATAATCCTATTCGTTTTCTCCAGAACCAGAAACCATCCTCGAAGTCCTTCGAGTTCGTATATAACCATACGATGGTTTTGTCCAATGGAAGTGGACGTTCGTAGTAATACGGGGTGTCCTGGAGAAAAGGGTAAAAGTAGGAGTGGCAATGAGGTTTGCAACTCTGACAATCCAAAAGCCAGTGTTAAGAAGGTTCGGTCAACTTGGTCACTGAGTCATAGTCAAGGGTCGGGTCAATGGTCACTGCCAAAGAGAGAGAGAAAAGAAACACTCAGCGTGCACTCTAACCTAGATCAGAATGGTTATCACTTTATCTAATCTGGAAACCTCCCACTGTACCTCAAATTCTCCTCCAAACCTGAAAGAAGAATTAGTCGGGATCAGCCGAGGAGTAAACCAACTCATCAGTGGGAATCGGGATCCAACTATCATCGCATGATAACTTGACGGAATCCACTCAAGTCACCACACTCCAGAAGGTATGGGCATATCTGGCAAGTTTCAGTTCTTTTGAAACTCCCGATGTGGGTTTTTACCCCTAGGACCCAAGTGACCTTGACAATGCCAACAAATCAAAGAGTCCTAGTCAAGTTCTACCCGTCATTATCTTGATTGCGTTAAACCCACCCGTACGAGTCCTTGACAATGCCAACAAGACCGTACGACTGTCCTAACCAATCCACTTATGCATGTGACAGAAAAGCATTACATAGCTACCGAACACTACGCCACGGCAATGCACGACAAACGCAGCACGAATACTAAGTAATACTAATCTGAAATGACGGAGGGCTACGACTGGTTTTTGGCGAAAAACCTTTAACGTAATGAACTTGATATCGTTGAAGGAACTGGATAACCTTTTTAGAAAATATAGTGACGAAAACCTTTACTAAAGAGGTCACTCCCGGTGAAGGGATCTCGGCTCTTTCCCCGTAGAATGAGGTGCAGGATATTCCAACTGAATACCACGATGCAAAGCAAAAGTAATCGGCTATAGTGAAGTTAATGCCCTGATGCAAACTTCTGTCCAAGGGGTCACTCCCGGTGAAGGGATCTCGGCTCTTGCCTCGTCGACTGAGGAGCAGGATATTCCAAATGAATACCACGATGCAAAACAAAAGTGAACGTCCTTGCAATAACAGCTTTTTTGAAAAGTGTTCCAACAACATCAGAATAGGTTTGTATATCTTGCATTGATCCGAATCAATGCAGTCCCATCAATTGATCACACCACAAAGAACGAAAATATACTGACGTACGTATATGCCATCCGCATTCGCCACTGGGTCCCGTCATCACCCGTTAGGTTAGCTAACTAACGGCAGAGCGGGGACTGGACTAGCGCGGATGAAAAACATATACAACATCTACTAATATATATACCAATATATTATATTTCGCTCAAGGCGTGGAAAAATACAACATCACAGAAATGTACAGCATCACAGAACAATACAGATATCTGGAAGCCCCGGGTTTCACAGAGCCGCTGCTGAAACCCGACGTTCCCCTGGTCGTGTGGATAGCCTGTGCAATGAAATCCTAGACCCCTACGGGCGCGGCAAGTCACCCGCCAAAACCTGAAGCGAGGCAGCCCCCTTCAGCACCGTGAATGGACCACCCAGCACTTCACGGAATCCGGTAACTTGGGCACCCCTCCTGGGTCAACCTGTACCCCCTATGAGTGCGGCAAATAGCCCGCCAATTCTAGACTGAAGCCCCCTCCGTCTCAATGCCCTGAGATGCGGGCCCGTTGCCTTCTAGAACCCGGCTATCCGTGCATCCCTCCGCGGGGTAACCCTAGTACAGAAAGTAAAATATACATACAACGGGTACATCGACCGCAACCAGGTCGTGCCCCAAAAGAATAATACAAACAGGCAGTGACGGCAGTCCACATGTCGGACGCTCGCCCCGCAATATCAAATGTACATAAAACAACAAAACTGTACTAGCATTGCATCCAGGCTATCCTCCACGACCGATCCGCAACAACACAGCATAAACATATAACATCAATGTGAAAGTCACGTTCGCAAATCCGTCTAACCGGGCTATAGCAGTTAGACCGGATTTACCGATCAAGTGACATTCACGGTCGCAGATATAATGTAAATACTGTGAAATAATGTGTTTAAAATATCCAATCAATCAAAAATTAACAAGTGGGCCCCCAAGTAATACTGTAGCAGTCACAGAAGATCTGGGCCCAAATTTAATATTCCAAAAGCCCTATTTTCAGCCCAGCAACTGAAGAAAAACGACCAAGTGACCTGACCATAGTGCGGCGGAACCGTGGCCCAAAGGGGGTTTTGGCTGCGGTTCCGCGCTCCAACTAGGGAATCACTCTGTCGTTTTTCTACAGTAGCCTTATATTTTCCAGTACATCATTTTTCTGCAACCTGAAAAAATTTTAGACACCAAAAAGTTTCAACAGAAAACTGATGTGAACAAAAATGAGGTTTTTGGAAATTTGGTCGATCGGATAAGCAAAACGCATTAGAACAAGCTAGGCAAGGTTAATGGCGTGGCTCTGATACCATGTTGCGTCACGGCAGCGCCCCGGCCGTCTTACCGAGGCCAAAATGCGGAATCAAAAATTTTCCTTACTTGGAAACTGGCGCTACCGCGGACAAAGAAAACCCGGATCGTAAACCATTAACCTAATGCTAGCTAACAAGAGATGGGAAGAGAAGTATACCGAATGATCCGAGTCCTCCGGTCTTCTTCTCGCCTCCGATCTCCCGCGGAAAGTCTTGTCTCCATATCGTCGCCTCCTCGCCGGAAGGGCACCACATCGCCTGCGTCTTTTACGGGCTCCCGCCTCAATACCGAGGCAACTCGGGCATGAAGCCGGCAACTCGACATGCCCAAGATTTGCTGTAGAAAGTGTAGTGTAGAGCTTATGTCTCATTTGGGGTTTGTTGCCTTTGAAGATGATGGAGGAATCAAGATAAGAAAAATGGTGCTTGCATTTTTCTAGCATGAAATGAGATGAACAAATTTTTCCCTCTTGAAAATGATCCTCTCTTCTTCTTCTCTCAAGTATGAAAAACTTATCAACTTAGAAAAATGGTGGAGGAAAGAATATGAAGCATGAAGGGAGGTGATGGTAGGAGCACAAGTGGTGACCACAACCAAAACATAATCATCACAAACTTACATCAAACCCATACCCTTTCTCATCTCATTAATGCAAGTGATGGTGAAAAGAAAAGAATGGTATCATAATAAAACATTTGCAAGAAACCCCTCCACAATGTGTAATTTGCAAAACTGCAAATTACCCCCTCCATCGGAAAAGTCCGGCCGGGAAAGAACAAAGGAAAACCGGCCGGAACGGAATGCAAACTGGCAACTCCAGAAAACTGGTCCCGTAATAAATTACAGGAAAACCCCGATACTGTGCATACACACCCGCATCTGTATTCCGTCCGGATACAAATGCAATGAGACAAAATCTACACTGTCCTATACTAGGATCCGGCTTAAAACAAAGCCGGCTAGTAAAATCCGTCCGATCCTGATCCGTACAATACCGCACGTATCGATCGAACCCTGCCATATAACTATACGGCCTCTAGTACAAACCGTCCGATCCTGATCCGTGCAATACCGCACGTATCTGATCGGACCCTGCCATATCTCCATACGGCCTCTACAGCGTTTCGCCCGAAAGCTTGAGTAACTGAAAGTGTGGTGGACTCTAAAGACTCGTCAATACTATGGCTGTGGATTTAACCACTAGCACGTCAGAGGTATAAGCCAATACGTGACGGGCCACCAGCTATTGACCAAAAGGGACGTCGATGAGCGAACTCATCCTGACACCCTACTGAGCCTGACAGTGACAATATCCGTACAGTCCGGTCCGTTCGTCTATGAGTATCGCATGGCGGGCCTAGGGGGTTGGTAAAAGTCAGACCCCCAAAGGCGGTACAAGTCGTGTCGGAGTGTAGCCCAGAACGCCCTGAGATACTACTGGAATACCTACCAGTAAATCTCCTGCCTCGGCCGAGGGCTTTGCATAATGGCTCTCCTAGACACAGTGCGACCTCACCCCCAATACCGGGAGAGACGAACCCCTGCAGATCCGCTCACTGCCTCCATGTGGCTCGGGACTGTACCCAACTAAAACCTGTTTGCACGACTCCTTTGAGCCGTGGTAGGGTAGTAATCAAAGCACAGTGGGAACTCACACGAGACAAATGACGATCTCATGTCGATGAACTAACCTGTACACATGTCACCTGGGAACTGCTATCTGACGTCTGGTATAATCCCAACTAGCAGGTTCCCGGCGAGTCCTGTCCGGTGTACTCATAACCCAATGAGCACCTGTATACATTTTAGGTGAACCAACTGACACCAGTGGCTTGTGAGACCGGCCACCGCCCCTCGTCGGGGTCTCGACTGTATACACTAGTCTACTAATGGAGTATCGATGCCCAGTCTCGAAACTCCCACGACTAGGGACCTTTTAAGGATATGCTTATAGACCCCAGCTCCCACGTATATGATCGCCATCATACTGCTGGCAGTCAAGCAAGAATCCTAGGGGCTCTATCAGCATGTAATAGCGACCTGTAAGGTCACCTGAAGCAATACACGATGATAAAGGTAAACCAGATAGCATACTATCATCTCGAGTATGACTGTCCTCCTGGGATAGGTCCTCCCTCAATCATTGCAATCACGTGCCTGTGAACCAATAATTGACTCTGAGGGCACTATCTCCAACACTAGATTCAGGCAAGACAATCCATACCAGTTCATCTCTGTCTCTGGCAGAGAACACCTACTGTCAATGTACTGTCGAGTCTTTAGAGTCCTACACAAAAGGTTTCCCCGGTTCTGGCGAAACAATGTAGATGCCGTATGTTTATACGTGTAGGATTCCGGTTAATTATGTGTACTAGTTATGCGGAATTTAATCGGACGGATTATAACAATAGCGGGCTTAGGATTAAGCCGGTTTGTTAAACCAGATATTGATTTAATGCTAGTATTATATTAGTAGTATTATTCTATTTCTTGGGTATTCATATTTGATACGAATACGGGTATGTATACACGGTAGAATGTATTTTGTATTTATATAACATACCTTCTAGAAGATGACACCTCATCATGTATTTTTCTATTTTATTAAAAATAGAAAATGAGATGAAAGGGTAAGGTGGCTTCAATATGGCATGAAGCATGGCTATTGTATTTATTTATTCATTTGTGAATACTCTTGAAGTATGGCTAGTATTTTTAATAAAAGAAAAATGCTTGATATATTTTGAGTTTTAGACATTTTTCAATTCATTCACCTTGCCATGCTCTCTCTTCTCTCGAGTTCATCTTCCTCCTCAACCCTAAAAATTCTCATTTGTTGAGAGCCATATGATTTCGAGATAGAAAAATACAACCACCATCTCCACATCAACTAAACAAACTAAATTAGCAAACCAGTTAGTTTCGTTGCTTCCTTTTGGAAGTAGAAGCTTGAATCAAGAACCTTCGAGTGGATAATCGAGGATCGAGGAGGCCGACGACCAAGCTTGATAAAGGATCTCAAAGGAGCTAAAGAAGAGGAGTCAAGACCCAAAGGACACAAATCTATCGGTATAATATTTCTATCATAGTAGATAAACATCTATGAAGTTTTGCTATTGGGGCTTATGCTAGTTCTTGAGTTATAGTCTTTGTTGCATGCTTCAAAATCGAATTTTGAAAATCCCGCCTCTCTACAAACCCCATAGAGTGTGCAACATAGACTTACAGTAGGGGTCTGACGTTAACCACCCCTTAGACCCGGTATGCGATACTCTTAGTCGAACAGACCGGACTGTATGGATATTGTCACGGTTAGGCTCGGTAGGGTTCAGACGAGTTTGCTCATCGGTCTGCTTTTCGACAGGTGCCTGGGTAGCTGTTACGTACAGTTAGTGCCTCTGATGTGCTTGTGGTTAAACCCACTGCCAGCATACTGTTGAGTCTTTAGAGTCCCACACAGAGGGTTTTCCTGGTTCAGGCGAAATGAATTGGAGGCCGTATGTTTATACGTGCAGGGTTCTGGTTAATTACGTGTACTAGTTGCGCGGAATTTAATCGGATGGATTATAATACTAGCGGGCTTAGGATTAAGCCGGTTTGTTAAATCAGATATTTATTTAATACTAGTATTCTATTAGTAGTAGTATTCTATCTCTTGAGTATTCGTATTTTGATACGAATACGGGTATGTATATACGGTAGAATGTATTTTGTATTTATACAAAATACATTCTAGAAGATGAAACCTCATTATTTATTTTTCTATTTTATTAAAAATAGAAAATGAGGTGGAGGGGTGAGGTGGCTTCATGTATGGCATGAAGCATGACTGTTGTATTTATTTATTCATTTGTTAATACTATTGAAGCGTGGCTAGTATTTTTAATAAAAGAAAAATGTTTGATATCTTTTTAGTTTTAAACATTCTTCAATTCATTCTCACCTTGCCATTCTCTCTCTTCTCTTGAGTTAGTCTTCCTCCTCAACCCCAAAAATTCTCATGTGTTGAGAGCCATGGGATTTTGAGATAGAAAAATACAACAACCATCTCCACATCAACTAAACAAACCAGATTAGCAAACCAGTTAGTTTCGTTGCTTCCTTTTGGAAATAGAAGCTTGAATCAAGAACCTTCGAGTGGATCATCGAGGATCGATGGGGCCGAAGACCAAGCTTGATCAAGGACCTCAAAGGAGCTTAAGAAGAGGAGTCAAGACTTGAAGGACACGAATCTATCGGTATAATATTTCTATCATGGTAGATAAACATTTATGAAGTTTTGCTATAAGGGCTTATTGTAGTTCTTGGGTTATAGTCTTTGTTGCATACTTCAAAATCGATTTTTGAAAATTCCGCCTCTCTACAAACCCTATAGAGTGTGCAACATAGACTTACATGGTATCAGAACCACTCCATAAGCTTTAGATAGCTCATTTTGACGTTAGAAATCTGTTGTTTTTTTCACGCACGAACTACCGACAAAAACAGTCCCAAAAATTAATGTTTTGATATGTTTGCACACCACGCGGGCTCACGGTTTGATCCAAGAAGCCGCGGGACAATGCATGGGTACCCCGGAGAAACCCCGGGAGGGACCAAAGATCAGGACCACCCCCCGAGATCACCAAGTGGTGGCCTTGGGGGTAGGGACCTGAGAGCACCTTATACGGGTGCTCTCAGGTCTGCCCAGCCCTAGGGGCCACCTCATGGTGGCCCCGGGGGTTGGTGGCCTCGGGGGGTGGGGGTGGGTACCCTCCTAATCCCCTTAGAAGTGTATTAATTTTGTGTTCTTCGATCTTGCGATGATTCGAGTGGCTTTTGAGTTCATTTCGACTCCTGAATTGGTTTAAAACGGATGTTTTTGAGACTTTAGTTGGCTGGATTTCTAAGTCTTGGAAAACTGGGCATGTTTGCTAATTGTGTGCAGAATTCTAACATCGTAGATTTGTTTAATTGATTTTGTGATGTGAACATGTTTTGTTAAACGTCTTCTAATCTCTATATGTCAATTAAAAGGGGTTGCGCATATCTTGTGATGTTTCTATATTGCGAATGGTTCAATAGATCGTCGTGTGAATGGCCCGGTGTGAATTTAGATGTAAGATGTGATTGAATTTTGTAATTCATGTAATAATTGATGTTTATTATTTTATTGGGGCACATCCGGGTTGAGGATGATGTCACCGACTGTATATTATTTTTCATTTCTGCATCTAAGAATGACCCGCGGAGGAGTGGATAAGCTACCGGGTTTTAGGATTCAGTGGGTGGCCATCTCGAGGAGTCGAGACCCGGTTCACCCAATTCTAGGATTAGCGGGTAGCTTTCCACACTCGTAGGTGTCTAGGATTGTTCACACTCGGCTATTCACACGACCGTAGAGGATTTATTTCATAGGTGGCTCGATGAAATGTAAATTTCCAGTTGATCTATTTTTCCATTCTCTGTGATGTTGATATCTGTGATGCTTATCATGCCTGCGATGAATGTTTATATATATATATATATATATATATATAAATTTTATATGTTTTGCATCTGCGCTAGACCTGCCCCCGCTCTGCCGGTAGTTAAGTAACCTAACGGTACATGACGGGCCTCGTGGCGAATGCGGATGGCATATACATACATTCCATTTTCATTGTTTTCTGGTGTGATAGGATTTAAATCGATGGGACTACATTAATCCTTATTAATGCAAGATAATAAACCTAAAAAGTTGTTGTTGGAACAATTTGAAAAACCACTCGATTCTTTTCAAAACACTTGTTTAAAAGGCAGAGATTGAACCACTCTTTTTCAAAGCTATCGTTCCTTCAACGATATCAAGTTCATTACATTCAAGATTTTCAAAAGAACCAGTCGTAGCCCTCCGTCATTTCAAATGGGTAGCACATCGTATTCATGCTATGTTTGTTAGCCTTCGTCAATGCATAGTTTATGGTAGCGGTGCGTTGCTTGTTTATAGCATAGATAGATGCCTTGGTTTAGGACAGTCGTAGAGCCTTGTTAGCCTTCTTCAAGGGCAAGTACGGGTGGGTCTAAGTCAATCAGGACAATGACAGGAAGAATTTGATTTGCGCCTTATGATTTCTTGGCCTTTATCAAGGTCATTAGATCTTGGGGCAAAAACCACATCGGGAGTTTCAAATATGAAGAAAACTTGCAGACTGAGCATACCTTATAGAGTGTGGTGACTAGAGTGGCTTCCATCTAGATCATCACGTAATGATAGTTGGATCCCGATCCCACTGATGAGTAGGATTACTCTCAGGAGATATTTTTTACTTCATAATTAGCTAACCTATTAGGTATCTAGAAAGTGTTAACGGGGCTACGCCTCTGTCACGACCCGAAAGTACGGAACGTGACTGGCCTTAAATTACGAAATGTCTAGAGGTATAATGTAATCTAAGTAAGCCAAAGCCCAGAAATCTAAACCATTTTTAATGAAAAGAGTGAAGTAAAACTTGTTTTAAAACAAGTGGTTTTAACAAAATAAGTGGCATTAAAACATTTTAAAAGCAACATCATATTTTCCCGAAAATTTCGGCAGAGTCTTCTTTGTAAATACTGGCCCCCAAACGGGTACAACACATGAAATACATAAATAATGAATAAAGGCATCCCCAAGCGGGAGCTAGCTCTTCGCCAAATGGCGGAAACCACCACGCAAGCAATATAATATACAACGCCGAAGGGAGAGGATCAAAACTCAGAAAGGAATCGAACATCCTCAAGAAAACTAAAGAAGACCCATAACAATACAAGCGCGCGACTCTAAGGTCGAAAGAATATACAACTAGTCTTCTAAGTCTATCAAATAATACAAGTCTGGTTGATGGAGTTTACTAGATACAACTGAAATAAATAAGATACAACTGAAATAAATAAGTTTACAACGGTGGTCATGATGCAAGTGAACGCACCTACCAAAACAATCACCCGAAAGGAAGCAGTGTGCCAGCAAGTCGTAATGAAACCTGTACGGTCAAACCTGCAAGAAACTGTGGCACAACGAGGGTGAGTTGCCAACTCGTGAGTAGAAAACAACACCAGAAGAAATCGCATGTATGACTCTCTCCTAGGTCATACACTAAAAATATACAATACTATAACAAGGGTGACAGCGTATCATAAGTGATATCAAAGTACCCGTATCCATGTCATGAGTAATAATACATCGATGTGTGACATGTAATAATGCACTATCCAACGTGTGTCCAGCAACGACACAAAAATCATGATTAAGAGTAATAATATATCGATGCGTGACATGTACTAATGCACCATCCAACGTATGTCCAGCAACGACACACAAATCATGATAAAACCCGAGTGCCCTGCATCGGCACTCAAAACATCTCGAAGTCCGTGTCCGACGGCTATACATAATACTCAAATCTCGGGCTCCATCGATCCGGATCGGCCCATGGGCTCCGTCAGTACGGATCGACCCATACATCCATCTCTCTCATAACTCCGAACGGTATCCTCCGAATATCCGTCGAGTTTCCATACAATCACCGATAGGTCTTGCTCCCCTGCCAAGCTCATCGTCATCCCCACAAAACCACTCTCGCCCCGGGGTACCTCACCGGGTCCACCATATACCCGTAGACGGTTCATCCTCCTCCTCGAATTGGGTCTCGAAAACCAACTCAGAACTGAGAAAACATCATGGTGGACGCTACTCATCATATCAAGGAAAACCGCATCTTTCTCTTTTAAAATAATCATAAGTTTATAAACATTCACATGTGGTTTCCCAAATCCAGAAATCTCATGAAAGATCCGAAATCTCAAAATCACGAGTCAGTGAACAGTGAATATTGGCATAAAGCCCCACGATATTGGATATCAGAATGAATGTAATAATGCATGAATTATCTAAGTAAGAAATGCAATATCTGAACAAGCATATGAAAGCAAGCGTACTAGTACTATGTTGAAAATACTAGCTAGCAACTTATACCAATAAAGTAATGTTTTCTAATGTGTGCGTGACATGAAAATTACCGATGATGATGTGTGTGAGCCGGCAAGCGAGTGTACGTGGACCATACGCATCATCGGTAATGGTGCTGGTGTCCTGTCAATAGGGGTTCATAATAACTAAAGAAAGCACATTTATAAGGATGCAATGCGATGAGAACAGCATGAATATACGGAAAATGGTGTAGTAACTACAACATTGAAAAATATACCTATCCTTATACGAGTCATGCAGCTTTTTGTGTTTGAAATAGCACGAATCATGGTTTTAGAAAAATAGGGGCTACGGGGTCCTTGATAAAAGATACGTCTTTTGAAAAATCCGTAGTATCTCTCGGCCTGTCTTTAAAAGTACTCACGATTCTTTAGTTTTGAAAATAGGTATGACTCGAGCCCAGTCGAAAGGGTAAGGAAAACCACCTAAAATCCGAGTCGATATATCTAGTAATCGGTGATCCCGTCTCAATGGCATCACGTACGGTAAAATACATAGTACGACATCCTCAAGTCAAAAGTGCGAATCAATCATCATATCTATATCTCGTACGGTAAAATCCATCGTACGGCATCCCAAAATCGAGGTACGGGTCAAATATCATATATATCTCGTTATCCATATAGTATCATTATCGATAAATCAAGAATTAGGGGTACCATTCTAAAATCTAGTACAATCCCATAACATCAAACATATATCCTCATGTGTATGAAAACACATCACCCAATGATCCACTATAGTATCATGTCGTATCATATCATGACCCAATCACATATCACAATCTCATGGCATCATGCCCGATCATATCGGCTCATCTCCAAGTATCATATACTGGGCTCATCATCTGTGTATATGTATATGTTTGTATGTGTGTGTGTGTGTGTGATTATAAACATATACACCCAAACATATCATGTGTGTGCATGTGTGTGTGAACCTTTACTCTAGGGTTTCTCAACAAAGAAACTAAACTGAAAGTACTTTCCTCCAATTACACTAAATCCATTCCATGGTCTCCTAAAGCCTTGCTTGCTAAGTATACACATCTCATAATAACACATAAATATATATAAAATCATACCCAACGAAATGCGGGGGTGCTATACGTCATCCACCCGACTTCCCCCGTAGATATACATCTACTCACCTGGATGCCTCGGCTAACCTGATCCGATTCCAACTCTGCCATTTCCGCGCCACATACGACGCCTATGCATCCGATCCTAGAAATGTACACAAGTAAAAAGAGAATAAATATATAATTAGCCGCGGACACAACCAATACAAGTCAACCACGCGCACTAACTAAACGTGCACGCACTTGGTGCACAAAACACGCTCGCGACAACGCCACAAACTACAACTAGGGTCGCTATACGTGGCAAACCCCAAACCTAAAACCCAATCGCATCAATCGCGCATTCACAACACACTAAAAATTATAGGATATAGCATGTAAATCATCGCAACATCAAATTGAACCAAAATCTTATTATTACAAAAACCTAGTAAGCACAACTTACCATTTTAGTTCAAATCTAAATGTTTTAACAAATTTAGTGGCCACAATATTCATTTAAAATCTTAATTAATCCACACAATTACTAACTATATTTTAATCTCATCCATTTTAGATTAATCAAAAAGTTAGTTTGCAAAAAGGCTTAATTAGGACAAATTAAATGTAACAATTAGCAATATAACAACAAGATTAAGTTTTTCATGCCTTAAGATGTTAAAATACATCTCACAACTATAATCAAATGATCACAACCCTAACTTGATCCAAACCCTTTTCTTTAAAATTTTATCTTGCAATTCATGTTATATTAACATCTAATTAAAATTAGATCTAAGCATATAATTAACAAGTAACACTTTGAATGAAGTTTTATACCTCGAGATCAAGAAATCAAACATGCAAACATAGCCTCCCAATTTGCTTCCTTGCTCTAAGATCCATGCTAGAATGGCCAAGGAATAAAGGGTATAGATTTAATTAGGAATTGGTAAGGTTTTGTATTAATTTTTGATGAAGTTTTTGAAGAATTTTTGTAGAGAATGAGGTGGAGAAATTTTGGGGCTGCTCATGGGGGGCTCGGCCAAGTGTGAGGGGAAGGGGGGAGAGAGAGAAAATGTGTGGGTGTATGCAGAACATCTTTAATTAATACATCTTTTCACTTATACCCTTAAATATTAGATTTTCTTTTATTTGATGAAAAGGAGTGAGTTGAATGAAGAGAGGGGGTGGAGCTGTTAAGGGGGCTCGGCCAAGTGTGAAAAGGGAGGGGTTAAGGTGAATGGGTAGAAGTCAATGCACACCATACCTCATAACAATGCACCATGCTTCATTTGTAAATTAATTATCTTCTTTAATTTTTTTTCTTTTCTAGCTTTAGTCTTAGAATTATGTAGATACTTGAAGAAAATTTTAGAACAAGGTGTAGGGTTAGCTTAGCACCTTAGATAGGTTTTGGCAAGCATCAAACATGCTATATTAAAAATTTTAAGGTGCTAAACAAACCAACCAAGTAATCGAACTAGAGAATTAGGGTTAACTTTGCATATAAACAACTTTACATCTAAGTGATAGGGATTATAACCTTTGCAGTCCGTTCCTTCGCTTCATAAGCTTTGAGTAGTGGTCCCTTCACTGCGATCCATGAACTCCCAGACTCTTGAGAGGCTCCACAAGATGTATGATGCATCCTTGCTTGAAGTCTTCAAAGTCTGCGATGATCTACGTCGAGGAAATACGGACTCAAGCTCTTTCTTCACTAATATGGAATTAGTGAAGCTAATACACTAATCTATATGGCTAATATAGAAGAGGATGATGAAGTAGAAATTTATCTCACTTTAGTATTTAATTTCTCACTATTTTTCTTCTTGATCTCAAAATCAAGAAAGCTTAAAAGAGATGAGGAAGAAGAAGAAGAAAAATATCTCAAGTGATGAAAATATCTCTCTTGGTTCAAATGCAACCCTTGGGTGAGTATATCATCCATACACTAACCCATGTAGATAATTAACCATGGTAAGGGTTAATGGTTAGGTCATAAAATATCTTAAGTAGAAACAAAAGAGTGGACTAAGTCAAAACTTATCTACAAGCTTCTAGCTTTGATTAAATCCACTAATTTGTAGTTACTTAATGATAAATGAAACCCTAAAATAAACTCTAGCATGGTATGAGTCTCATACATACATGTTGCATGTGTAACATAGCATGTCACAATATTATATATCACATACATAATATTTATTTAACAAAAGAAAAAAATACAATAAACATATATCACATATATGTTAAATGCATCATAAGTGAGAATAATAAATATTTAAGTGAGCATATAATATATATATATATATATATATATATATATATATACATATATATTATATACTATTTCATCGAATCAACACTTGATCCGATAATCCGGCTATATCACATATAACCGTCCGATATCACATATCGCGAGAATAGAATACGGTATCACATACACGTATCAATCTCGATCCTGCGCATATCATATATGTGCTCCTACTCCATTTTGCCTGAGCCTGGAAACCTCTATGTAGGACTCTAAAGACTCGTCAATACGCCGGTAGTAGGTGATGATCACATCAAACACCAACAAGCCGCAAGTGGTCAGCTAAACATAACGGCCATCCAGGTATTGAGCGATCAAAAGATCAACAAGCAAGTCTGCTCTAACTCCTGTAAATCCAATCAGTAAACACTACCGTACAGTCCGGTCTATTCGTCTGATATGTCGCATATTCAGTCTAGGGGTGGTAAACGTCAGACCCCAGTAACCGATAAGTCGTGTCGATGTGAGGGTTATAACAGGTCAAGAATCTACTGATAACACTTACCAGTAGATCTCCAAATCAACCCTGGCCAGGGACTTCCAGTTATAGCCAATCGAACACAGCGCAACATTAACCCCCAATACCGGGAGAGGCGAAACCCCTCCTATCGCTCATTGCCTCTATGTGATTCGGGACTGTACCCAAAAGCCACCGTTTTACACGTTCTCTTAAACATGGTAAGGTAGAAATCAAAGCACGGTGGGAATCACACAAGACTCTTTGACGATCTCGGGTCTACAGACTAACCTGTATTAGTGTCCCCAGAGAACTGCTATCTGACGATAGCTATAATACCAACAAGGAGTTCTCGGCGAGTCTGTTCAGTGTACCCAGTCTCCACTGAGCACCTGTATACTATCTTCGATGTCAAACACCAATGGATGTGGGATCATTCATCGCCCATCATATGGGTCATGATGCGTATACGCCAGTCTACTCTGGAGTATCGATGCCCTGTCTCGATACACCCTCGACTAGGAACAGTTATAGGATGTACTTATGGACTACCCTGGCCCCACTAGTATGATCGGCATCATAGTCTTAGTAGTCAATTACATATCCTAAGGGCTTTATCAACATGTGAGAGCAAGACAGTAACTTAATACAAGTCAACATGTTAAGACAAAGTGCAACCAGATAGCATACTATCATGACGAGCAAGAAAGTCTTCTCTATATATGTCCAAGCATCCACTATAATATACATCATATGTACAACAATAGCCTCTAGGGCATACATATAACTAACAATCTCCCACTTGCACTAAGGCCAGCTGTTGTAGTATCTCATACCCAACATCCCGAAGAGTCTCTCAAACTGTATCTGGGGAATGGCCTTCGTGAATAGATCTACAGTGTTATCTTTCGTGTCTACTCTCCTGACCTTAATCTCCCAGTGATCAACAATCTCCCGGATCAGGTGATACAGCCTCAGAATATGCCTGGATCTCTGATGGGACCTGGGTTCCTTGGCCAAAGCCACAGCTCCATTGTTATCGCAATACAAAGGTATTGGATGCTCGATGGACGGAACCACTCCAAGTTCTGTAATGAACTTCTTTATCTAGACAGCCTCTTTGGCAGCCTCTTTGGCAGCATCATTGGCAGCGATGTATTCAGCCTCCATTGTCAAATCTGCAACGGTTTCCTGTTTGGAACTCTTCCAACACACCGCCCCTCCATTGAGGGTAAAGACAAATCCCGAGTGTGACTTAGAGTCGTCCTTATCACTTTGGAAGCTCGAATCGGTAAAGGACTCCACCTGGAGTTCTCCGTTACCATACACCAAGAACATATTTTTAGTCCTTCTCAAGTACTTGAGAATGTTCTTCAAAGCCGTCCAGTGATTCTCTCCAGGATCTGCTTGATACCTACTCACTACACTAAGTGAGTATGCTACATCGGGTCTGGTACACAGCATCGCATATATAATAGAGCCTACTGCCGAAGCATAGGGTATCCCTTGCATGCGAGCTCTCTCAAAATCAGTCTTGGGAGACATATATTTGGAGAGAGTGAGTCCAGAGATCATGGGTAAGTTCCCACGCTTGGATTCTTCCATACTAAACCTCTTTAGTATGGTGTCAATGTATCTGGATTGGGACAATCTCATTATCCGTTTAGATCTATCTCTATAGATCTTAATCCCCAAAATGCAGGAGGCATCACATAGATCTTTCATTGAGAATCTTTGTAATAAGAAGAGCTTGACCGAGTGCAACATAGGAACATCATTTCCTATCAAGAGTATGTCATCCACGTACAATATGAGGAAGACAACCTTACTCTCTACCTCCTTCTTGTATATACAAGGTTCATCTATGTTCTTGATGAAGTCAAACTCTTTGACTACCACATCAAAGCAGATGTTCTAACTCCGTGATGCCTGCTTTAACCCGTAGATGGATTTAAGTAGCTTGGACACATTTCCGCTACTCCCACTGTCTACGAAGCCCTCTGACTGAGTCATGTACACGCACTCTTCTAAATTGCCATTTAGAAAGGCGGTCTTAACATCCATCTGCCATATTTCTTAGTCATGGTATGCAGCAATGGCAAGTAGGATCCGGATGGACTTAAGCATAGCCACTGGAGAAAATGTTTCGTCATAATCCACACCTGGTCGTTGACGAAAACCCTTTGCAACAACTCTAGCTTTGAAAGTCTCAACTTTTCCATCTACACCAAGTTTCTTCTTAAAGATCCATTTGCTCCCAATGGGTTTTAACCCTTCAGGAGCAACTTCCAAAGTCCATACTTTGTTGGTGTACATGATTCCATCTCAGATCACATTGCATCCAGCCATTTCATAGAGTCCCCACTCGCGATGGCCTGCTAGAAGCTAGTCGGGTCATCATCTTCCATGATGCAATCCTCGCTCCCACCATCGATGAGAAAATCATAGTATCTCTCATGTGGATGAGGAACCATACTAGATCGGCAAAGAGGCTGAGGTTCGTTGGCAACAATCAAATCCTCTGGTTCTACCAAATCTTCAGTTGTAGTCTGTGCTGCTGGAACTTCTTCCAGTTCTACCTCATATCCATTAATTTCTTTCACAAGAAATTCCTTTTCTAAAAAGGCGGCATATTGAGAAACAAACACTTTCTGAACCTCAACGTGGTAGAAAATATATCCATAGGAATCCTTTGGATATCCCATAAACTTGCAAAGAACTGATCTTGCCTCGAGCTTGTCCAGGTTTTGCTTTTTAACATTGGCCGGACAACCCCATATCTTAACTCGTTTAAAAGATGGTCTCTTCCCATTCCATATCTCATATGGAGTGGTAGGCACTGATTTGGTTGGAACTCTATTCAATAGGTATGCTGCTGTCTCAAGCGCATAGCCCCAAAAGGAAATAGGCAACTCAGCGGTGCTCATCATAGAGCGCACCATATTTAATAGGATGCGGTTCCTCCGTTCCGATACACCGTTGTGCTGTGGCGTATACGGAGGATTAAGCTGAGAGAGAATCCCATTCTCTTTTAGATAGTCCAGAAACTCATTGCTCAAGTATTCTCCTCCTCAATTAGATCGAAGGATCTTAATACTTTTACCCGTTTGGTTCTCTACTTCGTTCTTATATTCTTTGAATTTCTCA